>CM045925.1:0-600000 GCA_025177825.1 Aechmea fasciata | reverse complement strand
TCATGCATTTCTTCTTATGCGTTATTGAACATGCATCAACGAGTTAAGTAACTCTTAGACATACAAAGTGCGACCTAGTCGCTTCTGGTAGAACACACCCACCTTGGTTCGCTTCTCCGATTGCTCGTCGACACTCGCAATCGGCCGCTCATGGCACCCGCGACCCTGGTCGGCTCGAACTCACGCGCGACCAACCGAACGATCTCCGAATCTCGATCCGAGACTTCGTGCCGTTGCCCCACGCCTTGAAGCCGCCCTCTCCGTTTTCATGAATTTAGGAGCTATATCTTGCGTGATGCGGACATCTGGTAAGAATATATTATTTTATTAATATCTTTGCACTCGCTCGTCGGGTCACCGAACCGAGCGCGCCAACGCGTTCGTAAGGCCCCCAATTAGGTTTACATAGGGACAAATGAGATCAAACCCCTCAATTTACAAAAACCCCATTTTGGATGCCCTAGATGCTTCTATAGCTAAATCCACCGAATCGATCTACGAAACGGGGAGAACTTGCCTTGCTAGCATGCTAGGGTTCCATAAATCCCAACTCTAGGGTTTAGGACCCACTACAAGGGGATCTACCATGAAAGAGAGAGAGGGAGAGCTCAAGCTTACCTCTCAAGAGCTTGCCCGCTTGAGGGAGAAGGAGGAGATGGTCATCATCATCATCACCATCATCTTCTTCTCCATCTTCTTCTTCCTCTTCTTCTTCTTCTTTCTTCTTCTTTCCCATTTTCTTTCTTTCTTTCTTCCCTTGTTTCGGTCGACAGAGAAGAGAGGGAGAGAGGGTTCTGAGGGAGTGAGAGGGAGAGAAAGGGTTTTATTACCCTCTATTCACTTAACCCCCTACATAATTGCAAACAAACCCCTCAACTTTGCAATATTTGAAACAGCCCAAACTGGGCATTTTCGGGCTGCTGAGACCGGACATCCATCAATGTCCGGACCTTGGATGTCCGGACATTCATCAATGTCCCGACCTGGCCTGCGCAGGGCCCTTTTGCCCATTTTCCACCACTGGTCCGGACATCCACCATTGTCCTGACATTGGATGTCCTGGACATTGGATCAATGTCCCGACCCCGCAGGGTCCTCCAGCCCACTCAAGGACTTAGCCAAATTTTCAGCTTTTTCCGTTTCTTCTCCGTTCCAACTCACTTTCGGCCCGTTTGACCTCCGATTCGTCCCAAATCGAACCGAGACTCTCCAAACATGATTTAGATCATGTCCACACCATCACTTCATCCGCGCAAGTGCCGATTTGGCTCACGGCCCAAAGTACCCTTTCGGGTTCCATTTCCTCTCCGTTCTAACTCACTTTTTGACTTGTGGGTCTCCGATTCACTTGAAATCGCACCGAGACTCCCCACACATGATTTGGATCATGTCCACATCATTATCTCATCCGCGCAAGCGTCGGATTTCGCTCACGACCTAACATTGCCTTTCGGGCTCCGTTCTTGCTCCTAATGCATTGAAAACGCCCGAAAGCTCCCGGACTTCACCGAAACCATCCAAATGGTTTTCCAACCAAAGGTACACCGTAATTTCATAGTTTTAGAAGTCCAGTACCTTACACACTTACTCTCTTTTTCTTTTGGGCCTAGTGGTGCAATGGTGCAGGTCAGTAATTGCCCACTGGGAAATATAAATTATAGTTCTCACGCCCCTGTTTCTGTTTCCTTTTTAGTGCCTTCCGCATCGGGGGAGGTTAGGGATCGCGGCAAGGGTGTTGCTTCGGGTTAGCGGCACTCAGCGAGGGAGTTCGATAGGTGGTTACTTCTCTATTTCATGTTGTTTAGAGAGGTTGTGAGTTGTTCCTGTATTTAGAGAGACCACCACATTTTGAGACAGTGTTGTATTAACCTTATGTTCTTTTGGTTATGTTGTTAGTCTCTTTATGCTTTAGTCTACCTACTCTCTACTTGTTGATAGGGCTAGCTGTATGTTGCTCTGATATCCATAGTTTTAGCCTATTGTATGTTTTTATTTCCGCTGTTTTTAGTAGACGCCTTGTATGTGTTGACATATGGCGGGTCTGGGCACGCGTTGGGGAAGGTCCTGCCGACCCCGGGGCGTGACAGTTGGTCCGGTTTTGGTTCCTGTGAACGTTGGCATCGATATGTTGCAAATTTGTACTCTCGGGGCATAATAGAATGAAATAATTTAGTTTTACTCTTTCTTCGGTTGAATGAGAAAAAGTACTGTTTCCAAAGTTATACTGTTAGGGCCCAACTCAGTAGTCTAATGTTGTTCCGGTTTTGGTTCTTGTGATCGTAGACATCGATATGTTGTAAATTTATACTCTAAGGGCATAATAGAACAATATAATTAGGGTTTACTCTTTGTTCGATTGAATGAGAAAAAGTACTGTTTCGAAAGTTTTATTGTTAGGGCGCAACTGAGTAGTCTAATGTTGTTCCGATTTTGGTTCTTGTGATCGTTGACATCGATACGTTGCATGTTTATACTCTCGGGGCATAATAGAACAACATAATTTGGTTTTACTCTTTGTTCGCTTGAATGAGAACAAGTACCCGTGCCAAAGTTATTCGTTAGGGCGCAATGAGTAGTCTAATGTTGGTCCGGTTTTGGTTCTTGTGAACGTTGGCATCGATAAGTTGCAAATTTGTACTTTAGGGGCATAATAGAACAAAAAAATTGGGTTTTACCCTTTGTTCGGTTGAATGAGAGAAAGTACCGTTTCCAAAGTTATACTGTTAGGGCGCAACTGAGTAGTCTAATATTGTTCCTGCTTTTGGTTCTTGTGATCGTTGACATCGATACGTTGCAAATTTATACTCTCGGGGCATAATAGAACAATATTATTAGGTTTTACTCTTTGTTCGGCTGAATGAGAAAAGGTACTCGTTGTAAAGTTATACTGCTAGGGCGCAACTGAGTAGTCTAATGTTGGTCCCGTTTTGGTTCTTGTTTACGTTTACGTCGATACGTTGCAAATTTACACTCTCGGGGCATAATAGAACAAAATAATTAGGTTATACTCTTTGTTCGATTGAATTAGAAAAAGTACTATTTCCAAAGTTATACTGGTTGGGCGCAACTGAGTAGTCTAATGTTAGGTACGGTTTTTGTTCTTGTGATCGTTGGCGTCGATACGTTACAAATATACACTCTCGGGGCATAATAGAACAAAATAATTACGTTTTACCTTTTTTTCGATTGAATGAGAAAAAGTACTGTTTCGAAAGTTATATAGTTAGGGCGCAACTGAGTAGTCTAATGTTGTTCCGGGTTTGGTTCTTGTGATCGTAGACATCGATACGTTGTATATTTATACTCTCGGGGCATAATAGAACAATATAATTAGGTTTTACTCTCTGTTCGGTTGAATGAGAAAAAGTACTTGTTGCAAAGTTATACTGTTAGGGCGCAACTGAGTAGTCTAATGTTGGTCCGGATTTGCTTCTTGTGAACGTTGGCATCGATACGTTGCAATTTTACACTCTCGGGGCATCATAGAAAAATATAAGTGGATTTTACTCTTTGTTCGATTGAATGAGAAAAAGTACTGTTTCCAAAGTTATATAGTTAAGGCGCAATCGAGTAGTCTAATGTTGTTCCGATTTTGGTTCTTCCGAACGTTGACATCCATACGTTGCAAATTTATACTCTCGGGCATAATAGAACAATATAAATAGGTTTTACTCTTTGTTCAGGTTGAATGAGAAAAAGTACGCGTTGCAAAGTTATACTGTTAGGGCGCAACTGAGTAGTCTAATGTTTGTCCGGTTTTTGTTCTTGTGAACGTTGGCATCGATACATTGCAAATTTACACTCTCGGGGCATAATAGAACAATATAATTAGGGTTTACTCTTTGCTCGATTGAATGAGAAAAAGTACTGTTTACAAAGTTATATTGTTAGGCGCAACCGAGTAGTCTAATGTTGTTCCGATTTTGGTTCTTCCGAACGTTGACATCGATACGTTGCAAATTTATACTCTCGGGCATAATAGAACAATATAATTCGGTTTCACTCTTTGTTCGGTTGAATGAGAACAAGTACGGTTGCAAAGTTATACCGTTAGGCGCAATTGATTTGTCTAATGTTCGTCCGATTTTTGTTCTTGTTAACGTTCGCATCGATACATTGCAAATTTACACTCTCGGGGCATAATAGAACAAAATAATTAGGTTTTACTCTTTTTTTGTTTGAATGAGAAAAAGTACTGTTTCCAACGTTATACCGTTAGGGGCCCAACCGAGTAATCTAATGTTGTTCCGATTTTGGTTCTTCTGAACGTTGACATCCATACGTTGCAAATTTATACTCTCGGGGCATAATAGAATAATATAAATAGGTTTTACTCTTTGTTCGGTTGAATGAGAAAAAGTACTCGTTGCAAAGTTATACTTTTAGGGAGCAACTGAGTAGTCTAACGTTTGTCCGGTTTTTGTTCTTTTGAACGTTGGCATCGATACGTTGCAAATTTTCACTCTCGGGGCATAATAGAGCAATATAATTAGGGTTTGCTGTTTGTTCGATTGAATGAGAAAAAGTACTGTTTCCAAAGTTATATTGTTAGGGCGCAACTGAGTAGTCTAATGTTGTTCCGATTTTGGTTCTTCTGAACGTTGACATCGATACGTTGCAAATTTATACTCTCGGGCATAATAGAACAATATAATTCGGTTTCACTCTTTGTTCGGTTGAATGAGAACAAGTACCGTTGCAAAGTTTTACTGGTAGGGCGCAATTGATTTGTTTAATGTTGGTCCGATTTTTGTTCATGTTAACGTTCGCATCGATACATTGCAAATTTACACTCTCGGGGCATAATAGAACAAAATAATTAGGTTTTACTCTTTTTTGATTGAATGAGAAAAAGTACTGTTTCCAAAGTTATACTGTTAGGGCCCAACTAAGTAGTCTAATGTTGGTCCTGCTTTTGGTTCCCGTGAACGTCGCATCGATATGTTGCAAATTTGTACTCTCGGGCATAATAGAATGAAATAATTTAGTTTTACTCTTTCTTCGGTTGAATGAGAAAAAGTACTGTTTCTAAAGTTATACTGTTAGGGAGCAACTGTGCAGTCTAATGTTGTTCCGGTTTTGGTTCTTGTGAACGTAGACAACGATACGTTGCCAATATACACTCTCGGGGCATAATAGAACAATATAATTGGGTTTCACTCTTTGTTCGATTGAATGAGAAAAAGTACTGTTTCGAAAGTTATATTGTTAGGGCGCAACTGAGTAGTCTAATGTTGTTCCGATTTTGGTTCTTGTGATCGTTGACATCGATACGTTGCATGTTTATACTCTCGGGGCATAATAGAACAACATAATTTGGTTTTACTCTTTGTTCGCTTGAATGAGAAAAAGTACTGTTTCCAAAGTTATACTGTTAGGGCGCAACTGAGTAGTCTAATGTTGGTCCGGTTTTGGTTCTTGTGAACGTTGGCATCGATAAGTTGCAAATTTGTACTTTAGGGGCATAATAGAACAAAAAAATTGGGTTTTACCCTTTGTTCGGTTGAATGAGAGAAAGTACCGTTTCCAAAGTTATACTGTTAGGGCGCAACTGAGTAGTATAATATTGTTCCGGTTTTGGTTCTTGTGATCGTTGACATCGATACGTTGCAAATTTATACTCTCGGGTCATAATAGAACAATATTATTAGGTTTTACTCTTTGTTCGGCTGAATGAGAAAAGGTACTCGTTGTAAAGTTATACTGCTAGGGCGCAACTGAGTAGTCTAATGTTGGTCCCGTTTTGGTTCTTGTTTACGTTTACGTCGATACGTTTCAAATTTACACCCTCGGGGCATAATAGAACAAAATAATTAGGTTATACTCTTTGTTCGATTGAATGAGAAAAAGTATTATTTCCAAAGTTATACTGGTTGGGCGCAACTGAGTAGTCTAATGTTAGGTACGGTTTTTGTTCTTGTGATCGTTGGCGTCGATACGTTACAAATATACACTCTCGGGGCATAATAGAACAAAATAATTACGTTTTACTCTTTGTTCGATTGAATGAGAAAAAGTACTGTTTCGAAAGTTATATAGTTAGGGCGCAACTGAGTAGTCTAATGTTGTTCCGATTTTGGTTCTTGTGATCGTTGACATCGATACGTTGCATGTTTATACTCTCGGGGCATAATAGAACAACATAATTTGGTTTTACTCTTTGTTCGCTTGAATGAGAAAAAGTACTCGTTCCAAAGTTATTCTGTTAGGGCGCAGCTGAGTAGTCTAATGTTGGTCCGGTTTTGGTTCTTGTGAACGTTGGCATCGATAAGTTGCAAATTTGTACTTTAGGGGCATAATAGAACAAAAAAATTGGGTTTTACCCTTTGTTCGGTTGAATGAGAGAAAGTACCGTTTCCAAAGTTATACTGTTAGGGCGCAACTGAGTAGTATAATATTGTTCCGATTTTGGTTCTTGTGATCGTTGACATCGATACGTTGCAAATTTATACTCTCGGGTCATAATAGAACAATATTATTAGGTTTTACTCTTTGTTCGGCTGAATGAGAAAAGGTACTCGTTGTAAAGTTATACTGCTAGGGCGCAACTGAGTAGTCTAATGTTGGTCCCGTTTTGGTTCTTGTTTATGTTTACGTCGATACGTTTCAAATTTACACCCTCGGGGCATAATAGAACAAAATAATTAGGTTATACTCTTTGTTCGATTGAATGAGAAAAAGTATTATTTCCAAAGTTATACTGGTTGGGCGCAACTGAGTAGTCTAATGTTAGGTACGGTTTTTGTTCTTGTGATCGTTGGCGTCGATACGTTACAAATATACACTCTCGGGGCATAATAGAACAAAATAATTAGGTTTTACTCTTTGTTCGATTGAATGAGAAAAAGTACTGTTTCGAAAGTTATATAGTTAGGGCGCAATCGAGTAGTCTAATGTTGTTCGGTTTGGTTCTTGTGATCGTAGACATCGATACGTTGTATATTTATACTCTGGGCATAATAGAACAATATAATTAGGATTTACTCGTCGGTTGAATGAGAAAAAGTACTTTTTGCAAAGTTATACTGTTAGGGCGCAACTGAGTAGTCTAATGTTGGTCCTGATTTGCTTCTTGTGAACGTTGGCATCGATACGTTGCAATTTTACACTCTTGTGGCACAATAGAACAATATAATTAGGGTTTACTCTTTGTTCGATTGAATGAGAAAAAGTATTGTTTCGAAAGTTATATAGTTAAGGCGCAACTGAGTAGTCTAATGTTGTTCCGATTTTGGTTCTTCTGAACGTTGACATCCATACGTTGCAAATTTATACTCTCGGGGCATAATTGAACAATATAAATAGGTTTTACTCTTTGTTCAGTTGAATGAGAAAAAGTACGCGTTGCAAAGTTATACTGTTAGGGCGCAACTGAGTAGTCTAATGTTGGTCCGGATTTTGTTCTTGTGAACGTTGGCATCGATACATTGCAAATTTACACTCTCGGGGCTTAATAGAACAATATAATTAGGGTTTACTCTTTGCTCGATTGAATGCGAAAAAGTACTGTTTCCAAAGTTATATTGTTAGGGCGCAACTGAGTAGTCTAATGTTGTTCCGATTTTGGTTCTTCTGAACGTTGACATCGATACGTTGCAAATTTATACTCTCGGGGCATAATAGAACAATATAATTCGGTTTCACTCTTTGTTCGGTTGAATGAGAACAAGTACCGGTTGCAAAGTTATACTGTTAGGGCGCAATTGATTTGTCTAATGTTGGTCCGATTTTTGTTCTTGTCAACGTTCGCATCGATACATTGCAAATTTACACTCTCGGGGCATAATAGAACAAAATAATTAGGTTTTACTCTTTTTTTGATTGAATGAGAAAAAGTACTGTTTCCAAAGTTATACTGTTAGGGCCCAACTGAGTAATCTACTGTTGTTCCGTTTTTGGTTCTTCCGAACGTTGACATCGATACGTAGCAAATTTACACTCTCGGGGCATAATAGAACAATATAATTAGGTTTTACTCTCTGTTCGGTTGAATGAGAAAAAGTACTCGTTGCAAAGTTATACTGTTAGGGCGCAACTGAGTAGTCTAATGTTGGTCCGGATTTGCTTCTTGTGAACGTTGGCATCGATACGTTGCAATTTTACACTCTCGGGGCACAATAGAACAATATAATTAGGGTTTACTCTTTGTTCGATTGAATGAGAAAAAGTACTGTTTCCAAAGTTATATTGTTATGGCGCAACTGAGTAGTCTAATGTTGTTCCGATTTTGGTTCTTCTGAACGTTGACATCGATACGTTGCAAATTTATACTCTCGGGGCATAATAGAACAATATAATTCTGTTTCACTCTTTGTTCGGTTGAATGAGAACAAGTACCGGTTGCAAAGTTATACTGTTAGGGCGCAATTGATTTGTCTAATGTTGGTCCGATTTTTGTTCTTGTTAACGTTCGCATCGATACATTGCAAATTTACACTCTCGGGGCATAATAGAACAAAATAATTAGGTTTTACTCTTTTTTTGATTGAATGAGAAAAAGTACTGTTTCCAAAGTTATACTGTTAGGGCCCAACTAAGTAGTCTAATGTTGGTCCGGTTTTGGTTCCTGTGAACGTTGGCATCGATATGTTGCAAATTTGTACTCTCGGGGCATAATAGAATGAAATAATTTAGTTTTACTCTTTCTTCGGTTGAATGAGAAAAAGTACAATTTCCAAAGTTATACTGTTAGGGCCCAACTCAGTAGTCTAATGTTGTTCCGGTTTTGGTTCTTGTGATCGTTGACATCGATATGTTGTAAATTTATACTCTCAGTGTGACATATCGAACTTCTAAAGTCTTGAAGTTTCGAGGTATGTTGGCTTGGAAGGCCATAAGAATGGCTCCGGTGAAATTTGGGAGCTTCCGGGTGTTTTCGGTGCACTAGGTGCGAGAACGAAGCCCGAAAGGCTATCTTGGGCCACGAGCTATATCCGACGCTTGCTCGGATGAGATAATGATCATTTGGACATGATCTAAATCATGTTTGGAGAGTCTCGGTTCGATTTGGAACGAATCGGAGGTCAAACGGGCCAAAAGTGAGTTGGAACGAGAAGAAACGAAAAAGCGAAAATTTGGCTAAGTCCTTTGAGTGGGCCGAGGGGACTCATGGGTCGGGACATTGATCCAATGTCCGGACATCCAATGTCCTGGACAATGGTGGATGTCCCACCCAAAGTGAGTCGGAAAATGGGCAAAAGGGCTCGCGCAGCGTGTGCCTGGGACATTGATGAATGTCCTGACATCCAAGGTCCTGGACATTGATGAATGTCCTGGCCTCAAAGCACTCGAAAATGCCCAGCTTTGAGTCAAGTTTCAAATATTGCAAAGTTGAGGGGTTTGTTTGCAATTATGCAGGGGGTTAAGTGAATAGAGGGTAATAAAACCCTTTCTCTCCCTCTCTCCCTCACAGAACTCTCTCCCTCTCTCCCTCTGTTCGACCAAAAGAAAGAAAGAAAGAAAGGAGAAGAAAGAAGAAGAAGAAGAAGAAGAAGAAGAGGAAGAAGAAGATGGAGAAGAAGATGATGGTGATGATGATGATGACCATCTCCTCCTTCTCCCTCAAGCGGGCAAGCTCTTGAGAGGTAAGCTTGAGCTCTCCCTCTCTCTCTTTCATGGTAGATTCCCTTGTAGTGGGTCCTAAACCCTAGAGTTGGGATTTATGGAACCCTAGCATGCTAGCAAGGCAAGTTCTCCCCGCTTCGTAGATCGATTCGGTGGATTTAGCTATAGAAGCATCTAGGGCATCCAAAATGGGGTTTTTGTAAATTGAGGGGTTTGATCTCATTTGACCCCATAGAAACCTAATTGGGGGTGCAACGAACGCGTTGGCGCGCTCGGTTCGGTGATCCGACGAGCGGTTGCAAAGATATTAATATTTTAATATATCCATACCAGATGTCCGCAGCACGCAAGATATAGCTCCTAAATTCATGAAAACTGATCTGGGGCATCGTGAAGACGTGAGTTAACGCGGAGGAGTCTCAGATCGAGGTTCGGTGATCGTTCGGTTGGTCGCGCGTGAGTTCGAGCCGAACCGGTCACGGTGCAGCGGCGCCGATTGCGAGTGACGACGAGCACCTGGAGAGCGTAACCAAGGTGGGTGTTGCAAGCGACTAGGTCGCTCGTATGTCTAAGAGTTACTTAACTCCGGTTGATGCATGTTCAATAACGCATAAGAAGAAATGCATGATAATGATATATATAATAAATGCTAAGTAGATGCATGTGAATAAATGAGTGAAATGCATGATAGGGTTGGTATGGTCAGATAACTTTCCTTGTATGCTTCCTTATCGTGCGGAGCTATGGGCGTCGCATTAGGACATAGGGTGTCTGCTTGCACACTTCCCTTATCGTGCGGCACCATAGGCTCGCATTTGGACATAGGAAGCATCGGATGAATATTGCGACACCGAACCCTAGAGATGACTTAATCTTGCATGAATAACAACATGATAATAGCATAAAGTGTAATGCTAGAAGAATAAATGAATGCATGCTTAGCATAGTGAACACTCGATGAATATGACCATAGCATAATATAGAGATGCTAGTGGATAAGTGAACATGAGGTAAACGATGAAACCAGGAATGCCAAGTAAAGAATGTGAGTCATGGACTAAATGCACATATAGATCGAGTGGCATCTAACCTAGTGTTGTTAATGAACATAGGTTATAGTAAACCTAGAGTCAGTGGACCTAGGAGTGTGGCATCTAACCTAGTGTTGTTAATGAACATAGGTTATAGTAAACCTAGAGTCAATGGATCTAGGTGAGTGGCATTGAACCTAGTGTCAAGGACATAGGTTGAACAACGACGACAATGGACCTAGTCTGAGTAAACATAGGTCGGGCTAGAATGACATTGAACCTAGAGTTAAGACAACCTAGGTTATGTGACAAGGAATGAACCCTAGAGTCAAGTAGACCTAGGATGTAAAGAACAATGGACCTATTGGGTCGACTCTTGAGGGTCAAGGCCAATCCTCAAGCAAAGTGGAAAGTGGATTCCGGAATCCCAGTAATTGTGAGCTCGATAGTTCTGGTTCCGCGGGTGTATGCGGCATGTTCCTCTCCCACCGGAAGAACTTCGAGGATTATGACTAAGCAAGAACAAAGTGAGCGCTAGGGTGTATGCGGCATGTTCCTCTCCCTATCGTGAATCTTGGCTATGGGTGTATGCGGCATGTTCCTCTCCCACCGGCATCCTCGACCACGGTGCACGGACCTTCGGGACCGTTGGGCGATGTGGTTCTTGGCTTGGCAGGCCGAGGTGTAAGTGATGTGGTCCTTCACCTCGAGCTGTGCAAAGTGCGGATTATCCGCTAATGATTGACTCGTGACCGAGTCGTGGTGGCTAGCCGAAATCGTAGAAAGAACCTTGAGGGCTAGTGATATGTATGGTGAACCTAAGGTAATAGACACCTTAGAAGCAAGTTGGACTTGAGATGGAACCTAGGGTTATAGAAACCTTGGACGTTAATGATGTGAGCTAAGGTAAGTAGAAACCTTAGAGTTGCAACTGGTATGATTTATGAATAGCTAAATTAACGAATAGCTAAGTAAGAATGAAATGGCTAAAGTACGAAATAGCAACAAAGTAAAGAAAAGCTAAGAGCTAAAGTAATAATTTGCATGTTGCATTTGTGAGGCATGTTGTTATGTTAGTTGCAAGTTATATACCTATATATGTTTTTGGACTAACATATTTGCAGTGCCTCCTTGGACCTATTGGTCGAGCTGTTCTCTTGGGTGACCGTACCCACGAGAACTATGGACAATAGTTCTCACCCCCGTGTTGTGGTTTTGGGGGTACAGGTATACACGTGAGCGGCGCAGCAGCAGCGCGAGGCAAGGGCGTAGCTCAGCAGTTAGCGCCCTACCCCAGAGACTGTGAGGTAGCAAGACTCGAGGTGGTCTAGCTTAGAAGGTTAAAGAACAAAAATGTAACTAACTTATGAAATGATGTAATAGTAGTGGATTGTATTTGGAAGTCTAATGTAAAGCAAATGGTGATGTAAAATGTATGTGGAATGAATGTAATAACATAGGATGTGTTTATGTTGTTTGATACCTAGCTTCCTTATGCAATCGTTGTATGTTGAATACTGTTCCTAGTTGGAACCTTCTTGTAATTGTATAGATTGCGACGCCTTGGACGTACAGGGGAAACTCTGTCCGTTCGGCGGTCTGCCGGCGCGCCGAATCCGACCGAAAAGGGCGGGCTCGGGGCGTGACACTCAGGGCATAATAGAACAATATAATTAGGGTTTACTCTTTGTTCGATTGAATGAGAAAAAGTACTGTTTCGAAAGTTATATTGTTAGGGCGCAACTGAGTAGTCTAATGTTGTTCCGATTTTGGTTCTTG
Organism: Aechmea fasciata; assembly: GCA_025177825.1. Classification (NCBI taxonomy): domain Eukaryota; kingdom Viridiplantae; phylum Streptophyta; class Magnoliopsida; order Poales; family Bromeliaceae; genus Aechmea; species Aechmea fasciata. The sequence continues at coordinate 587,626 of CM045925.1, read as the reverse complement.
TGATCGTTAACATCGATACGTTGCATGTTTATACTCTCGGGGCATAATAGAACAACATAATTTGGTTTTACTCTTTGTTCGATTGAATGAGAAATAGTACTGCTCCCAACGTTATACTGTTAGGGCGCAACTGAGTAGTCTAATGTTGGTCCGATTTTGGTTCTTGTGAACGTTGGCATCGATAAGTTGCAAATTTGTACTTTAGGGGCATAATAGAACAAAAAAATTTGGTTTTACCCTTTGTTCGGTTGAATGACAGAAAGTACCGTTTCCAAAGTTATACTGTTAGGGCGCAACTGAGTAGTCTAATATTGTTCCGATTTTGGTTCTTGTGATCGTTGACATCGATACGTTGCAAATTTATACTCTCGGGGCATAATAGAACAATATTATTAGGTTTTACTCTTTGTTCGGCTGAATGAGAAAAGGTACTCGTTGTAAAGTTATACTGCTAGGGCGCAACTGAGTAATCTAATGTTGGTCCCGTTTTGGTTCTTGTTTACGTTTACGTCGATACGTTGCAAATTTACACTCTCGGGGCATAATAGAACAAAATAATTAGGTTATACTCTTTGTTCGATTGAATGAGAAAAAGTACTATTTCCAAAGTTATACTGGTTGGGCGCAACTGAGTAGTCTAATGTTAGGTACGGTTTTTGTTCTTGTGATCGTTGGCGTCGATACGTTACAAATATACACTCTCGGGGCATAATAGAACAAAATAATTACGTTTTACTCTTTTTTCGATTGAATGAGAAAAAGTACTGTTTCGAAAGTTATATAGTTAGGGCGCAACTGAGTAGTCTATTGTTGTTCCGGGTTTGGTTCTTGTGATCGTAGACATCGATACGTTGTATATTTATACTCTCGGGGCATAATAGAACAATATAATTAGGTTTTACTCCCTGTTCGGTTGAATGAGAAAAAGTACTTGTTGCAAAGTTATACTGTTAGGGCGCAACTGAGTAGTCTAATGTTGGTCCGGATTTGCTTCTTGTGAACGTTGGCATCAATACGTTGCAATTTTACACTCTCGGGGCACAATAGAACAATATAATTAGGGTTTACCCTTTGTTCGATTGAATGAGAAAAAGTATTGTTTCCAAAGTTATATAGTTAAGGCGCAACTGAGTAGTCTAATGTTGTTCCGATTTTGGTTCTTCTGAACGTTGACATCCATACGTTGCAAATTTATACTCTCGGGGCATAATAGAACAATATAAATAGGTTTTACTCTTTGTTCGGTTGAATGAGAAAAAGTACGCGTTGCAAAGTTATACTGTTAGGGCGCAACTGAGTAGTGTAATGTTGGTCCGGTTTTTGTTCTTGTGAACGTTGCCATCGATACATTGCAAATTTACACTCTCGGGGCATAATAGAACAATATAATTAGGGTTTACTCTTTGCTCGATTGAATGAGAAAAAGTACTGTTTCCAAAGTTATATTGTTAGGGCGCAACTGAGTAGTCTAATGTTGTTCCGATTTTGGTTCTTCTGAACGTTGACATCGATACGTTGCAAATTTATACTCTCGGGGCATAATAGAATAATATAATTCGGTTTCACTCTTTGTTCGGTTGAATGAGAAAAAGTAACGGTTGCAAAGTTATACTGTTAGGGCGCAATTGATTTGTCTAATGTTGGTCCGATTTTTGTTCTTGTTAACGTTCGCATCGATACATTGCAAATTTACACTCTCGGGGCATAATAGAACAAAATAATTAGGTTTTACTCTTTTTTTGATTGAATGAGAAAAAGTACTGTTTCCAAAGTTATGCTATTAGGGCCCAACTGAGTAGTCTAATGTTGTTCCGATTTTGGTTCTTCTGAATGTTGACATCCATACGTTGCAAATTTATACTCTCGGGGCATAATAGAACAATATAAATAGGTTTGACTCTTTGTTCGGTTGAATGAGAAAAAGTACTCTTTGCAAAGTTATACTGTTTGGGCGCAACTGAGTAGTCTACTGTTGGTCCGATTTTTGTTCTTGTGAACGTTGGCATCGATACGTTGCAAATTTACACTCTCGGGGCATAAGAGAACAATATAATTAGGGTTTACTCTTTGTTCGATTGAATGAGAAAAAGTACTGTTTCCAAAGTTATATTGTTAGGGCGCAACTGAGTAGTCTAATGTTGTTCCGATTTTGGTTCTTCTGAACGTTGACATTGATACGTTGCAAATTTATACTCTCGGTGTAAGGAAGTGAATTCTCGAAATCCGAGAGTTGCACCATGTTTTGAATCGACTGATTGTCGAGTGGATGGACTTCGAAAAGTTCGAAGTTGATCTGAAGAAGAGAAGTGCGTCGGAGTCGGTCCCGAAGGCTTGGTTGTGCAATCTGCACAAACCAGTAGATTTTTGCCTGATGGGACCGGTCCCTTCTTCGTGGGGACCGGTTCCCGTAAGCAGGTATGGACGGTTCGCTATAAAGGACCGGTCCCCACCAGGCTGGGACCGGTTCCCGTACGCGGGTGATGACGGTTCGCAATAAAGGACCGGTCCCTCCTTCAGGGAGATCTGTTCCCGTACGCAGGTTACGGGTGGTCGCATAAAAGGACCGGTCTCTCGGTGCGGGGACCGGTCCCTCTGCGCGAAAAGTGCCCAGAGCGGGCTGATGCTGAATCTTGAGAGTTGAGGGGGCTGTTGGCATATTGTTACAATAGAGGCTATAGAGGGACTCTCCCTCCCTCTCACACTGTCATTCCCTCTCCCTCACACACAAGCTCTCTTTCTCTCTAAAAAGAAGAAGAAGAAGAAAGAGGAGAAGGAGTGGAGATCTTGGTGGAGGATCAAGCTAGGAGAAGGATCCTTGGCTTCATCTCCTTCCTCTCCACCATTGGAGCTCTCCATTGAGGTAAGCTCTCAAGAGCTTTCATGGTAGCTTCTCCTAGGATGGGTTTTATCTCTTGGGGGTAATTTTTATGGAACCCTAGCATCCTTAAGAGATGTTTTGCACAAGCAATTAGAGCTCAAAAGGGAGATTTTTGCTTGAGGCAAAATCTAGGGCTCAAATTGGAGCTTTTCTTAGGATGAGGTTTTGATCTCTTTTAACCTCGTTTCTAACATGTTGTTAGGTCCACGAACGCGTGCGAGGCGACGGTTCGTCGACCCGACTGACGGATTAAGTGATCCGAGCCGAACATTGGCTTACAGTGTTGATTTTGGCCCAGAGAGTCAGAGTTGAGATTTGAGGCAACGAAAGCGGCGTGGTTGCTTCAAGGAACATCCCAAAAGGTGGGGGGTGCTTTACCGAAGCCGTTGGGCTCCCTTTTATGTCTAAGTAAATTTTTGGTCATATTGCATAAGTATGTATATATGTGTAGTTTCATGCATAATAGGGTTGGTATAGTGAAATGGTTACTCACGTATGCTTCCTTATCGTGCGGAGCTACGGGATTGCATTAGGACATGGGGAGCATGCTTGCATCCTCCCTTATCGTGCGGCACCGTAGGTTTGCACTAGGACATAGGAAGCATAGCAATGAGCAAATGACATTGAACCCTAAAGACAATTTAATTATGCATGATTATCAACTAGAGATATATGAACCAAGTATAGAGATTGATGATTGGCAATATGACATTATGACATTGTGACATTGTAACTTAGTGTAAAGAACACTAGAGATATGTGAACCATGTATAGAACTTGATGATTATTAATTCCCCTGTGTGGATGCCCTCCAAAGTGGAGGAGATGGTTACTAGTTCCCCTGTGTTGGATGCCCTCCAAATTGGATGAGAAGATCATACTCACACAGTCTGCTCAGCGCTCGTGGTGGTCGCTCCACACGAGTAGTGCGAGTCTCCGGAGGTCTTGGCACGTGATTCGATAGGGATAGCCTATGTGGGGTCCCGAGGGATAGCCTATGTGGGGTCCCGCAGACAACCCATGGGGTTGAATGTGTTGAGTCGTGGGCGTGCCTACGGGCGAGCCATGGATTGGGTAATAAACTCCAAAGAGTAAGAGATTGGGTACAACAGTACATATTGAGCATGATAGAATTGCAATTACGTGGCTAGAGCATTTACTTTAATCTTGTTGTTACAGGTAAAGTAGTTATTACATTTCTTCTATTTTGCTTCACTTACCGTATTTACAGCTTTAAGATAAATATCTATCTGCTATTGCCTGCTTGGACCTAGTGGGGAGATCGGTGGGGTCGGTGGCCGAGCCCACTGGGAATTAAGGAAGTTAGTTCTCACCCCACTCTATTACAGGTGCTAGTTCGCGCGGCCGGTGAGGATCGCGGTGGGCATCGCGCCCTAGTTGGTTGAAGCCGCCATTTGCATTAAATCCTCCCCCGTTATTACTTTTGGTATAGTCTTATGTACGAGAAAACAATGTATCATTTTGGAGACATAATTGTATAAAGAAATGATGTAACCCACATTTTGGGAGATGAACATGTATTTGTATTTTGGAAGTTAAACAATGTAAACAAATGTTGAATGACTGTAATAGATAGACTCTTCTCTCTTTATATTACTTGTATGAAATACTTGTATCTTGCTCTTGTTGTTGTGTTCGCACCTTTAGGTGCATCTTCTTGTCATGTATAATGTAGAATTCTTCTTCCTGGGCAATTCTTTGTACATGACTTGCTGTTGAGCTTGGGCGACATGGAGGTGTCTTCGTTCTGGCGCTCGACGGCGTTCCCGAACCGAACCAAATTGGTAGCGGTCTCGGGCGTGACACTGGGCTTAATAGAACAATATAATTCGGTTTCACTCTTTGTTCGGTTGAATGAGAACAACTACCGGTTGCAAAGTTATACTGTTAGGGCGCAATTGATTTGTCCAATGTTGGTCCGATTTTTGTTCTTGTTAACGTTCGCATCGATACATTGCAAATTTACACTCTCGGGGCATAATAGAACAAAATAATTAGGTTTTACTCTTTTTTGATTGAATGAGAAAAAGTACTGTTTCCAAAGTTATTCTGTTAGGGCCCAACGGAGTATTCTAATGTTGTTCCGATTTTGGTTCTTCTGAACGTTGACATCCATACGTTGCAAATTTATACTCTCGGGGCATAATAGAACAATATAATTTGGTTTTACTCGTTGTTCGGTTGAATGAGAAAAAGTACTCGTTGCAAAGTTATACTGTTAGGGCGCAGCTGAGTAGTTAATGTTGGTCCGGTTATTGTAGGTTATAGGTCTCAAGGATCTAAAAGGTAATTAACACCTAGAGGGGGGTGAATAGGTGTACAATGGCCTAATAAAAATTCTCGATGCGATTTTAAGTAAATGCGGAAAAATAAAATCAACACACCGAGATTTTACGTGGGAAAACTCCACAAGGAGTAAAAAACCCACGGGACCGATCACACGAAAAATCCACTAAGAAACAATTGAGTACAAGGCGATTTACCCACGACTTTACCCAATCTACCGAATCTTCAATATGGATCCCCTTCACTGGTCCACCACGCCGCAAATCCTTGCCGCGTCCACGCTTCGACTCCTCAAAGCTTCCACCGAATCCTCGGCCTCTCACGCGATCTCCGCGTCACCCTCCGTCCGGAGTTGTTGAAGAAAACTTTTGGTGATCTTACAATTTACGAACCATAGACCAAGGGAACCCTTTTAGTCAATCATCAAGTCGATTCATGAAGGTGTATTCAAAGAGAAAACCTAGAATCAACTCGACGATCAACAAGACAAAACTCGCTTTAAGAATTGAATCATAAAGCTCTAAAACGAGGGTTTTAGAAGAAGATGAATATTAAGCGATATATGTTTTGAAACCCCCCATGCACTATTTATAGTGTTAGAAGACTTAGAAGTTGAATAGGATTGAAATCATCCAATTTTGGAAACAAATCCGTCACCAAGGTCCTGACCTTGCAAGGAAGGTCCTGGTCCTATGAGTCCGGACTTAATCCATTCAACCGGTTCATACGTTAAATAAATTTTCACATATGATCCGGATCTTCACATAGGTCCGGATCTTCATCAAGACTGCGCAAGGAACCTGCTCTCGGGATCCGGATCATCACCAATGGTCCGGTCCTTCATCAAGACTGCGCAATGGACTCCGCTTTCGGATCCGATCATCATCAAGGTCCTGACTTAGACCGTATAATTCCGTATTTTCAAAAAGTTAAATTGAGATTAATTTAAGTCTTCTAACTACTAAGTTTTTCTTTATCAAATCACCATAAATTATCTTAAATTCATACCTGAGGTGACGAGCTTCTTTGCAAAGTCTTGAATCTTCAATTTCCTTCTTTGTGCTCTTGACTTCTTCAAGACTCCAATAACTTCACGAAATCCGCCAACCTATAAAATCCTTAACAATCTCCCCCTTTGGCGATTTCGTGACAAAACACAAATTAAGCCCGTACATTACTCAAAAACAAAAAGACGAGAATTATCGCAATCACCAAACGATAACCCCAAAGATGATCGATCCAACAAAAAGTAAAAAGATTTACAAATTGAAGTCCTATTACAAACTCTATGACTTAGACATTGGAGTCTTGAAGTCTTGAACGTTCCTGCAAAGAAATCTCAAACACACATTCAAGCTTCAAGAAATTCATTAAGCATAAAAACTAAAAATTATAGTCTAAGTCAGAAACCTAATCCATGGCATCCTAATAATTCCTAGACAGCATAGAAAGTAGTCAAAGTTACACCATCATCATCATCAATATCAACATAAAACAACTCTCATCTCCCCCTATCCAATACACCTTGTCACGCCCCGTTACCCGCCTATTTGGTCGGGTCCGGGCCACGTCAACAGACGCCGAACGGACAGGGCCTCCCCTGGCCGCCCAAGGCTCTAACAACTAGTATAATTAAACAATCACAAGGGAATTGCAATTATACGGGTCTTGCACGAAGGCAAGCAACACACACACAACGGAAGTAAAAGCTCTACACTATATGATACAACATACAAGGTAGTTGACCCCATTTCAATCAAACACAAGTAACTTACGCTATTACAATCCTTTCGTATTCAATATACATCATATTCTTTTTACATTGTCATTCCACCAAAATATACATGCTCGTTATCAATTTACAACTATAGTTCAACGAGAAAGTTGATACATATACCAAAAGGGAATGACTACTAAAGTACTCCGGTAGCCGCTAGCTATGGCGCTAACCCCTTGCCCCGGTCCTCCGCCGCCGCACTCGTGCTAGGACCTGTGGGGTTAGTGGTGTGAGAACTACAACGAAGTTCCCAGTGGGCTCGGCCTCCAATCGCACCGACTTTCCCACTAGGTCTAATCAGGCATAAGTATTTCAACGGAAATGAAATAGTAACCGAACTGTATATGCTAATACTATGCCTGCAAGACAGAGTCAGTGATAGATAATAAACTGAATTCTGAAGATGAAAATGCATGCATGTCTTTGCTCTACTTTGCTTTGTATTTCCTTGGCTCTTTATCCAATCTTGCCGGTTAACATAGTTAACCCCAACAAACTCAAGACCCAAAATCCCTTTATTCGGGGAGGCTCTAAGCACTACAAGACCCGAGGGACCGTCTTAGGGACCGCGCTCCCTAGGTGACTGTTCCGAAACTCACCGCTTGAGGAGGAGCGACCTCCCTCAAGCCAAGACTTGTCAAGAGTATCGATCCAATCTTCACATTGAGGATTCATAGCCACTGTTCTCAATGCCAGTTCCATGGATAGGTTGCTACCATACCATCAATCTCACTCTTACCATAATGCCACTAAGGTTAAACAATGTTTAACTATGGTTATTTCAAGGCCAATCTCGTCTTTATGTTCAATATCACCAAGTTGACTAAGATCATAGTTGTAAGAAAGTGGATTCTCAAAATATGAGGATTGTACTTCATCCGGAATCGACTAAGTGTCGTAGTGGTGAGAATCAGTGAGATCGAAGCTGACTCTAAGCCAAAAAGTGCATTAGAGTGGACCTCGACCGCAAATGGTGCGAGCCGCTCCATTCTCATCAGCTTTTGGCTGCTGGAATGTCCTGACAATCCGTGAAGACCGATCCCGTACGCTGGAAAAACTGGCCTGAGGGTTTTTCGTGAGCCAATCGGTGAATTCTCGAAATCCGAGAGTTGCACCATGTTTAGAATCGACTGATTGTCGATTGGATGGACTTCGGGAAGTTCGAAGTTGATCCGAAGGCAAAAAGTGCACCGGAGTTGCTCCCGGTGAAGTTCGAAGCCTTCGGGCGTTTTTGTGCGCATAGGCGCGAAAACGAAACCCGAAAAGCTATGTCGGGTCGCGAGCTAAATCCGACATTAGCGTGGATGAAAAGATGATGAAAAAGTGTTCGAAAACATGTTTGGAAAGTCTCGGTGCGATTTGAAAAGAATCGGAGATAAGACGAGCGAAAACGGAAAAGAAACGAAAAATGCTGAAATTTGGCTAAGTCCTTAAAAGTTGGGCTGAGGAGACCCACTGTGTCCGGACAAGGGAGTGCTGTCCGGACAATGGCTGTCCGGACAATGGATGCTGTCCGGACAAGCCGTCAAATGGGCAAAAATGGATTTCGCAGAGGCCGTCCGGACATCCGGGTGCCGTCCGGTCCTCGCACTCGAAATGCCGCTTTGGTGCGCTTTGAATTGTTGAGGGGGCTTTTGGCATTTTGTTACAATAGAGCCTATAGAGAGCATTTCACCCTTTCATTTCTCATTTCCCCCACACACCTCTTCACACAAGCTCTCTTTCTCTCTCTAGAAAGAAGAAGAAGAAGAAGAAGAAGGAGGAGGAGAAGGAGTGGAGATCTTGGTGGAGGATCAAGCTAGGAGCAAGCCTAGCATCATCTTCCTCATCTTCTCCACCATTGAAGCTCCTACTTGAGGTAAGCTCTTGTGAGCTCTCATGGTAGACTTTGCTAGGATGGGTTTTATCCTTTGGGGATAATTTTTATGGAACCCTAGCATCGCTAAGAAGTGATTTACACCGTCGATTCGGGCTCTAACGCGGGATTTTGCTCGGGGCAAAATCTAGGGCTCAAATTGGGGCTTTTCTTAGGATGAGGTTTTGATCTCTTCTAACCTCATTTCTAACATATTGTTAGGTCCACGAACGCGTGCGAGGCGACGGTTCGTCGATTCGGCGAACGGTTTAAGCGATCCGAGCCAAACAAAGGCTTTCAGCTTCGTAAATTGGGCGAAGAGTCGAAGTAGAGGTTCGAGGCAACGAAACCTACGTGGTTGCTACAAGGGACATCCCAAAAGGTGGGGGGTGCTTTACCGAAGCCGTTGGGCTCCCTTTTATGTCTAAGTTTCTTATTGGTCATATTGCTTATATATGCTTATATGTACAGTTTCATGCATAGTAGGGTTAGTGTGGTCAAATTGCTACTCTAGTGCGCTTCCTTATCGTGCGGGCCTACGGGAGTTGCATTAGGACATAGGGAGCATGCTTGCATCCTCCCTTATCGTGCGGCACCGTAGATTTGCAATAGGACATAGGAAGCATAGCAATGAGCAAATGACATTGAACCCTAGAGACAATTTAATTATGCATGATTATCAACTAGAGATACATGAACCAAGTATAGAGCTTGATAATTGACATTATGACTTAGTGTAAAGAACACTAGAGATATGTGAATGTGAACCAAGTATGTAACTTGATGATTAACATTATGACATAGCATAAAGAATACTAGTGACATGTATACCAAGAAGATAACATGATGACTAGTGGCATTGAACTTAGTGTAAAGAACACTAGAGCTACAAGAACCAAGCATAGAACTTGATGAATGACAATGGTATGTGACATAGTGTTAGAGAACACCTATGTATGATTTCCCCCTGCGTGGATGCCCTCCAAATGGAGGAGAAGATCATACTCACACAGTCTGCTCAGCGCTCGTGGTTGGTCGCTCCACACGAGTAGTGCGAGTCTCCGGAGGTCTTGGCACGTGATTCGATAGGGATAGCCTATGTGGGGTCCCGAGGGATAGCCTATGTGGGGTCCCGCAGACAACCCATGAGGTTGAATGTGTTGAGTCGTGGGCGTGCCTACGGGCTAGCCAAGGATTGGGTAATAACATAAGAACATAATGAGTATTTCATACATACTTGATTGGAACATAGTAGCATGATAGATATTTCATAACTATATCACGATCTCGTTGTTTCAGGCATAGCAGTAGTTGCATTGTTTATATCATGCTTTACTTACCGCAGTTACAGCTTTAAATTATCTATCTATCTACCTGCTTTTGCCTGCTTAGACCTAGTGGGGAGATCGGTGGGGTCGGTGGCCGAGCCCACTGGGAACTAAGGAAGTTAGTTCTCACCCCACTCTATCACAGGTACTAGCTCACGGGCGGTCGAGGAGGATCGCGGTAAGGGCATCGCGCCCTAGTTGAGAGTGGCCACCTACTTGCATTAGAGCCACCCGTGGTATAATTTGGAGTCAAAATTGTATAAAGAAATGATGTATTTATATTTTGAAGTTAAACAATGTAAACGAATGTTGAATGATTGTAATAGTTAGACTCTCCTCTCTTTATATTACTTGTATGGAATACTTGTATCTTGCTCTTATTGTTGTTCGCACCTTTAGGTGCATCTTTTTGTCATGTATGATGTAGAATTTCATTTCCTGGGCAATTCTTTGTACATGACTTGTTGTCGAGCCTTGGGCGGACAGGGGAGGTGCTGTCCGTTCGGCGCCTGATCGGCGTTCTCGAACCGAACCAAATTGGTAGCGGTCTCGGGGCGTGACAGGTATTCTTTTGGTATCAGAGCAATTAAGAGCAAGTAAAGAGAGAGTCTAGGATGGACCTAGGAAACCCTAGGACGGTTAACCTTAAGGATATAGGTACGTGAGCGAAACGTGGACCTGTGCCATGTGGCGGAAGTTAATACGATTGGGTCGAAGTAACGGTTGAGATGTCTCTAGTTGTGAATAGAGATGGATTCAAGGGTATTAGTTCTTGGCTTGAAGTGTTTGTGTTGGGCGGCCGACAACATGACACCGAGAGTCTAGAATAAGTACACTTGTGTACTTCCGCCTAATTTTAAATGTTGAGTCTCGTAGATTGTTAATCACGAGTGAGTTGGTGGGTTGAGATAACTAACCCGGCTATTGCGTTTCAGGAACTAATGCCTCCGAGACGCTACACGCGTAGGTCGGGTACGGCATCATCGTCTGGAGACCCGGATCTACCTAGACCTCCTTTGGCGCCAGAATCGACGGGCCCTAGCGAGGTGCGAGTTGCGGACGCATGACCGCGTTGAATGCTTGGCTTGATAGGCTCCAGAGCTAATGGAGCAACAGATCGCAGCCGACGGCCGCAATGGCACCGTGGACCACGATCCACCCGCGCCCCCGGCACGTGTGCCTGAGACGGCTGAGGGCGAGGGTGTGGCGGCGATTCCGGTGACGGCATGTCCTCCGCCGGCGAGTGCACTTCCGGCGGCGTCGGTTCGGCAACTCCCGAGGCATCGGCCGAGGATACGGAACAAGGGCGACTGTTGACGGCCCTTATTCGATTCATGAAGTTCCACCCACCAATCTTTGAAGGCGGACAAGTGGAGCCGGAGATAGTAGAGTCATGGATTGACTCAATGGAAACGATGTTCGGGGACTTTCACACCTCGAACAAGACAAGGTCTACTTCGCCACCCATTGTCTCGAGAAGACGGCGAAGGTGTGGTGGAAGCGATTGAAGCGAGATCGACCTTCTGATCTCCCATCTATCACTTGGGAGGAGTTCAAGAGGGAAATGTACGCTAACTACTTCCCGGACACGAAAAGCGAAAGTTGCAGGAGAAGTTCAGAACTTTGAGGCAGGGAGACCGCTCTGTAGCGGAGTTCGAGCAGGAATTCTCCCACATTATAGACTGTGTTCCGGAAGTTGTACGTGACAACCGAGACCGAGCGGACTGGTTCTTGAGAGGACTTAGGCCGAGCATATATCGGGCGGTGCAAATATTGAAGCTCACTACTTATGCTGAGATTTTTGATCGTGCACTGTGGGCGGAGCACGGTGACGCTCATGTGCGCGAGGAACGTGAGCTTATGGCGGCGTCCAAGGATAAGGGCAAGAAGCGATCAGGTGGTCCGTCGGGGGGACAATCAAGTTCCAAGAAGCCCCCGAAGAACCCACGAACGCAGTCGTGGAGTCGTGGACCGCAGAGGTGCACTATTTGTGGCGGCGGGAATCATCGGGCACATCAATGCAGACAGCGGCTGGGCAAGTGCTACAATTGTGGGCAAGAGGGGCATATTAGCCGCGACTGTCCAGCGAGGGCCCCGCCCACCCCGACAGTGGCATCGACTCCAGCGACGCCGGCTTACTATGGAGGAGCTCCACCTACTGCTATGTCGGCTGGACGCGCGATGGCTCCGCGTCAGCCCGAGTTACCACGACCAGGGCCGAGCGGACGGGTCTTCGCCGCCCTGGCCCAAGTGGAGGAACCCGTCGAAGCCGAGCCGCGAAGTTGTGGTGTATGGTTTTAGTTAATGGAGTACGCTCCGTAGCTTTGTTTGACACGGTGCCACTAATTCAATCATAAGTAAATCATTTGCACGAGCTCATGATATAGATATAAAGGCTTGTGAAAAGGTGTGGCGAATGGATAGTCCCGGCCAGGTAATTCATATTTATAAAGAATGCCCTGCATGTCCAGTGCAGATAGGCGACTGGATAATGCCAATCCGAACCTTAGTGCTAAAAGGGTTGAAGGATTTTGACGTGATATTGGGCATGGACTGGCTTTCGAAATACTATGCGTCGATTGACTGTAAAGAGAAAGTGATCACGTTTCGTGAGCCAGGACAGGAGGAACTTGTTTACAAGGCATGTATGAGTTCCCGCTCCGCCGCGACAGTGTCGGCGACGAGAGCGAGGAAACTAGTCGGCAGCGGTTGCGCAGCCTACTTGGCGACCGTTGTAGAAATTGAACGGGTAACCCCGACACTTGAAGAGCTGTCGATAGTTCGGGAATTTCCTGACGTATTTCCTGCCGAATTACCGGGAATACCGCCAGAGCGGGAAATCGAGTTTGTAATCGACTTGGTTCCCGGAACCGCGCCGATTTCGAAGGCTCCATATCGGATGGCGCCGGCGGAATTAAAAGAGTTGAGGGCTCAATTGTTGGATCTCCTTGATAAGGAATTCATCCGGTCGAGCGTATCGCCGTGTGGAGCCCCGGTATTATTTGTGCGAAAGAAGGATGGGACATTCCGACTCTGCGTAGATTATCGCGAATTGAACAAGGTCACAATCAAGAACAAGTATCCACTACCCAGAATCGATGACTTGTTCGATCAATTGCAAGGGTCGAGTGTCTATTCCAAGATTGACCTCCAATCGGGCTATCATCAGTTGAGGATTAAGCCGGAGGATGTTCAGAAAACCGCATTCCGCACGCAGTATGGACATTATGAATTCACGGTGATGCCGTTCGGGCTCACGAATGCCCCGGCAGCGTTCATGGACTTAATGAACCGTGTCTTCAGAAAGTATTTAGATCAGTTTGTGGTAGTCTTTATAGATGACATACTGGTCTATTCCCGCAGTGACGGGGAACATGCGGAGCATTTACGCTTAGTACTTCAAATCCTTCGGGAGGAGAAGTTATATGCCAAACTGAAGAAGTGCGACTTTTGGCTGAGGGAAGTTGCATTTCTGGGGCATGTTATTTCCGAGGGCGGAATTTCTGTTGACCCGAGGAAAATAGAGGCAATCAAGGATTGGCCGCGCCCTACGAATGTCACGGAAGTCCGAAGCTTTGTGGGCTTAGCAGGCTATTATAGGCGGTTCGTGGAAGGTTTCTCTAGAATTGTAATTCCACTTACCCGTCTAACGAAGAAAGGCACCAAGTTCATTTGGAGCGACGAGTGCGACCGGAGTTTCCAAGAGTTGAAGGATAGATTGACTTCGACTCCGGTGCTCGCGTTGCCGGTGCAAGGCGAAGACTTCGTGGTTTATAGCGACGCGTCTTATTCAGCTTGGGGTGTGTTCGATGGAAGGTAATCGCATATGCGTCCCGTCAGTTGAAGACCTACGAGAAGAACTACCCTATCCATGACTTAGAGCTAGCCGCTGTGGTATTTGCTCTTAAGTTGTGGAGGCACTACTTGTATGGCGCGCGTTGCGAAATATACACGGACCACAAAAGTCTGAAGTATTTGTTTACGCAGAAAGAGCTGAATATGCGCCAACGGCGGTGGTTGGAGTTATTAAAGTATTATGATGTCTCGATCCTTTACCACCCCGGGAAAGCGAATGTAGTCGCCGATGCTCTTAGAAGAAAGTCGGTAGAGAATCTTGCGTTGAAGGTTACGGCTCAGGATCAATTATGCTTGGAGATGAAACGGCTAGATCTTGAGGTAGTAGCTCCAGAGGTACCGGCTATGTTAGCGGCTCTTATTGTTACACCGACCTTGTTGGAGCGGATCAAGAGTCTTCAATTTGCAGACCCTAATCTCCAAAAGGTGCGGCGCGACATTGAGAGCGGACACGGTGGCGATTTCACCATAGATGCCGAGGGTGCACTCCGGTTCCGCAACCGGTGGTGTGTACCCGAGAATGAAGAGGTCCGAAAACTGATTTTGGAGGAAGCTCATCGGACTCCTTACAGTATTCACCCGGGCGGCACCAAGATGTACAAGGACTTGAAAATGCAGTACTGGTGGCCGGGGATGAAAGCGGACATTGGGCGCTTTGTGGCGCAATGTTTAGTATGTCAGCAAGTAAAGGCGGAGCGCCGATACCCAGCAGGAAAGCTTCAAAGCCTACCTATCCCAGTTTGGAAATGGGAAGACATCGCGATGGATTTCGTGGTCGGACTGCCTCGTTCGACGGGCGGCCACGACGCGATTTGGGTGATTGTGGACCGCATGTCAAAGTCCGCACACTTTCTACCGATCCACACTACCTGGTCGGGCGAGAAACTGGCGCAGGTATATCTAGATGAGGTGGTCAGATTGCATGGGGTGCCGAAGTCGATTGTGTCAGATCGAGATCCCCGATTCACCTCACATTTCTGGAAGAGCCTACAGGAAGCACTTGGCACACGACTCGAGTTCAGTACCGCGTTTCACCCTCGTACGTATGGACACAGAGAGGACTATTCGTATTCGGAGGATATGTTGCGGGCGTGTGTCATTGACTATAAAGGAAGTTGGGCCAAATATTTGCCAATGGCCGAGTTCGCCTACAACAATAGTTACCAAGCTAGCGTGGAGATGGCACCGTTTGAAGTGCTTTACGGGCGGAAATGCCGATCTCCTGTACATTGGGGTGATGTAGGTGAGCGGGCCGTGGTTGGTCCCGAAGTGTTGCGGGAGGCGGAAGAAAAAGTTCGCCTCGCTCGCCAACGGATGCTTACGGCGCAATCGAGACAGCGAAGTTATGCGAATAAGCGCCGAAGAGACTTGGAATTCGCGGTAGGAGACCGCGTGTTCTTGAAGGTTTCGCCTATGAGAGGCGTGAGGCGGTTTGGAGTTCGAGGAAAGTTGAGTCCTCGATACATTGGACCCTTCGAGGTGTTGGAACGCATTGGAGCGGTAGCATATCGGATTGCATTGCCGCCGCACCTAGCGGACGTTCACAACGTGTTTCACATTTCCAACCTTCGGAAATATGTTCACAATCCCGAACATGCCATGATATTTGAACCGCCGGAGCTTCAAGAGGACTTGAGTTATGAAGAGTTTCCGGTGGCAATTATTGCTCGGGAGGTGCGCAAATTGCGGAATCGTGAAATTCCTTATGTTCGAATTCGGTGGAGTAATCACGACGATCGTGAAGCCACTTGGGAACTCGAGAGCGAGATGAAAACGCATCATCCTCATTTATTCGAGGAGTGAGGTATGAATTTAAATTTAAGTTTGAGTTAAGTTTAATATAAGGGTTCGTTTCGAGGACGAAACTCTTTTTAAGGCGGGGAAGTATGTAAGAAAGTGAATTCTCAAAACATGAGGATTGTACTTCATCCGGAATCGACTAAGTGTCGTAGTGGTGAGAATCGGAGAGATCGAAGCGACTCTAAGCCAAAAAGTGCATTAGAGTGGACTCGACCGCAAATGGTGCGAGCCGCTCCATTCTCAGCTTTTGCCGCTGAATGTCCGGACAATCCGTGAAGACCGGATCCCGTACGCTGGAGAAACTGGCCTGAGGGTTTTTCGTAAGCCAATCCGTGAATTCTCGAAATCCGAGAGTTGCACCATGTTTAGAATCGACTGATTGTCGATTGGATGGACTTCGGAAAGTTCGAAGTTGATCCGAAGGCAAAAAGTGCACCGGAGTTGCTCCCGGTGAAGTTCGAAGCCTTCGGGCGTTTTTGTGCGCATAGGCGCGAAAACAGAACCCGAAAAGCTATGTCGGGTCGCGAGCTAAATCCGACATTAGCGTGGATGAAAAGATGATGAAAAAGTGTTCGAAAACATGTTTGGAAAGTCTCGGTGCGATTTGAAAAGAATCGGAGATAAGACGAGCGAAAACGAGCGAAAACGGAAAAGAAACGAAAAATGCTGAAATTTGGCTAAGTCCTTAAAAGTTGGGCTGAGGTGACCCACTGTGTCCGGACAAGGGAGTGTCGTCCGGACAATGGTCGTCCTGGACAATGGATGTCGTCCGATACGTAAGTCGTCAAATGGGCAAAAATGGATTTCGCAGAGTCGTCCGGACACCGGGTGTCAGTCTGGCCTCGAAAAATGCCCGGTTTGGTGCAGTTTGAATTGTTGAGGGGGCTTTTGGCATTTTGTTACAATAGAGCCTATAGAGAGCATTTCACCCTCTCATTTCTCATTTCCCCCACACACCTCTTCACACAAGCTCTCTTTCTCTCTCTAGAAAGAAGAAGAAGAAGAAGGAGGAGGAGAAGGAGTGGAGATCTTGGTGGAGGATCAAGCTAGGAGCAAGCCTAGCATCATCTTCCTCATCTTCTCCACCATTGAAGCTCCTACTTGAGGTAAGCTCTTGTGAGCTCTCATGGTAGACTTTGCTAGGATGGGTTTTATCCTTTGGGGATAATTTTTATGGAACCCTAGCATCGCTAAGAAGTGATTTACACCGTCGATTCGGGCTCTAACGCGGGATTTTGCTCGGGGCAAAATCTAGGGCTCAAATTGGGGCTTTTCTTAGGATGAGGTTTTGATCTCTTCTAACCTCATTTCTAACATATTGTTAGGTCCACGAACGCGTGCGAGGCGACGGTTCGTCGATTCGGCGAACGGTTTAAGCGATCCGAGCCAAACAAAGGCTTTCAGCTTCGGAAATTGGCCGAAGAGTCGAAGTAGAGGTTCGAGGCAACGAAACCTACGTGGTTGCTACAAGGGACATCCCAAAAGGTGGGGGGTGCTTTACCGAAGCCGTTGGGCTCCCTTTTATGTCTAAGTTTCTTATTGGTCATATTGCTTATATATGCTTATATGTACAGTTTCATGCATAGTAGGGTTAGTGTGGTCAAATTGCTACTCTAGTGCGCTTCCTTATCGTGCGGGCCTACGGGAGTTGCATTAGGACATAGGGAGCATGCTTGCATCCTCCCTTATCGTGCGGCACCGTAGATTTGCATTAGGACATAGGAAGCATAGCAATGAGCAAATGACATTGAACCCTAGAGACAATTTAATTATGCATGATTATCAACTAGAGATACATGAACCAAGTATAGAGCTTGATAATTGACATTATGACTTAGTGTAAAGAACACTAGAGATATGTGAATGTGAACCAAGTATGTAACTTGATGATTAACATTATGACATAGCATAAAGAATACTAGTGACATGTATACCAAGTAGATAACATGATGACTAGTGGCATTGAACTTAGTGTAAAGAACACTAGAGCTACAAGAACCAAGCATAGAACTTGATGAATGACAATGGTATGTGACATAGTGTTAGAGAACACCTATGTATGATTTCCCCTGCGTGGATGCCCTCCAAATGGAGGAGAAGATCATACTCACACAGTCTGCTCAGCGCTCGTGGTTGGTCGCTCCACACGAGTAGTGCGAGTCTCCGGAGGTCTTGGCACGTGATTCGATAGGGATAGCCTATGTGGGGTCCCGAGGGATAGCCTATGTGGGGTCCCGCAGACAACCCATGAGGTTGAATGTGTTGAGTCGTGGGCGTGCCTACGGGCTAGCCAAGGATTGGGTAATAACATAAGAACATAATGAGTATTTCATACATACTTGATTGGAACATAGTAGCATGATAGATATTTCATAACTATATCACGATCTCGTTGTTTCAGGCATAGCAGTAGTTGCATTGTTTATATCATGCTTTACTTATCGCAGATTCTGACCTTTAAATTATCTATCTATCTACCTCGCTTTGCCTCGCTTAGACCTAGTGGGGAGATCGGTGGGGTCCGTGGCCGAGCCCACTGGGAACTAAGGAAGTTAGTTCTCACCCCACTCTATCACAGGTATTAGCTCACGGGCGGTCGAGGAGGATCGCGGTAAGGGCATCGCGCCCTAGTTGAGAGTGGCCACCTACTTGCATTAGAGCCACCCGTGGTATAATTTGGAGTCAAAATTGTATAAAGAAATGATGTATTTATATTTTGAAGTTAAACAATGTAAACGAATGTTGAATGATTGTAATAGTTAGACTCTCCTCTCTTTATATTACTTGTATGGAATACTTGTATCTTGCTCTTATTGTTGTTCGCACCTTTAGGTGCATCTTTTTGTCATGTATGATGTAGAATTTCATTTCCTGGGCAATTCTTTGTACATGACTTGTTGTCGAGCCTTGGGCGGACAGGGGAGGTGCTGTCCGTTCGGCGCCTGATCGGCGTTCTCGAACCGAACCAAATTGGTAGCGGTCTCGGGGCGTGACAATAGTCCTTTGCCATATTCATACAAGTAGGGTTCTAGTTCTCATGCCTCTATGGTTCCATTTCAACTTCCAAGCTCATTACACTCCAGAACATGAATTGAGGTTCAACCAATAGCATAAACTCCAACTACCCTATCTTGCATGAATTTACTATGCACATACAATGCTCAATAATTGACATATAGACATAGAGAGAAGTTCAGAGCTAGTGGATGCACCCCCCACCTTAAAATAATTTCGTGGAGTTGCCCTACGAATTTCACGATCAACCGAGGCCTAGGCTATGACCTGCAGTTTAAACAGAGCCCGAATCAGGCCAGTTTACACAGTAGCTCCTATATCGGCTTTTCGTTTAAACGAACGGAGTTGTCCCACGCGTCGGGAATACCCCCAATTAGGTTTTCACCAGGTCAATTTACCTTGGAAACACCCTAGGGCAAAAGCCCCAATTTTCAAACCCTAACAATGCCACTTTGACATTGCTCCTGGATTGATCTCATCCACAAGCAATCATCAGCTTAGGACTACCAAGGAAGCTCTTTAGAACCATCCTCAAGCCACTAGAACCATCTCTAGGGCACCTACACCAAACCCTAGTCAACCACCATGAGAGCTCATGAAGCTCCCATGAGTTTTCCATGGAGCTCATGGTACACTTAGCTCTCAAACACTAGCAACAAGCTAGAAAACTCCAAAACCTAAAAGAAAACTCAACCCTAAGAGTTTACTTGCAAAAGCCTACCTCTTGTAGCAAGCTCAACCAACTACACCTTGTAGGAGAGCTTCAAGACCTCCAAGAAGCCTTCTAAAAGCTCCAAAGCCTTCTCCTCTAGCTCCCTCTCCAAGATCTCCAAGCTCCTAGAGCTCTTCTAGAGAGAGAAAGTGAGAGAAAAGAGAGTGAGGGATAAAGTGCTGTGAAAAGAGAAGGGCCCAAGCTATATGGTGTTGTAACAATAACACATAAGCCCTCCAAACTCTAATTATTAAATCCTACCGTAATCGCGCTGGTCCACTGTCCGGTCCCCGGCTGTCCGGTCTCAAGATTGTTCTCCAGACTTAGCCAAATTTCGCATATTGCGTAGACATCGTCTGGTCTCTACTGGTCGTCTGCCTCAAGCTGTTTTCCAGGACTTAGCCAAATTTCTGCATATTGCGCAGACACTGTCCGGTCTTTACTGGTTGGTCTGTCTCAAGATTGTTTTCCACTCGCACTGGGGCCTTCGGTGGCATCCGGACACCCCTTCGCTGTCCGGTCTCGGCTGCTCCAAGTCTGGGAATTCCTCCAGACTTGCAGTTTAGCTATACCAAGACCCCGCTTTGCTATGCACGGGTTCCCAAGCACTTAGAACCCACACTTACTTGCTCTACTCCGGGTCCCGCTCATTTCGACGGAACTCGGCACGCTTTACGGGAAAGCCATATGCTACATTCCCCACCCCTTAAAATTAGTTTCGTCCGCGAAACTTAACGCATACCTTAGCTCGTCGACTCGAATAAGTGAGGATACTCTGTCCTCATCGTCTCCTCAAGTTCCCAAGTGGCCTCACGCACTGCATGATTACTCCACTGGACTTTAACATAAGAAAGCTTGCGATTTCTAAGCTTCTTTTCTCCTCTTTCCAGAATACAAACCGGGTACTCTTCATAAGTCATATCCTCATTTAATTCCACCGGTTCATACTCCAATACGTGCGACGAATTGCGGACGTACATGCGAAGATTTGACACATGAAAGACATTGTGCACTCCCGCAAGTCTCGGTGGTAACGCCAACTTATACGCTACCGCACCGATCCGCTCCAGAATCTCAAAAGGCCCGATATAACGGGGACTTAGCTTCCCGCGAACACCAAACCTTTTCACCCCGCGCATCGGCGATACTTTTTAAAAATACGCGGTCCCCAACCTCGAACTCCAAGTCTCTTCTTCGTTTGTCGGCATAACTCTTTTGCTGAGATTGAGCCGTCGTGAGTCTCTGTCGGGCTAGGCAGACTTTCTCTTCCGCCTCCCGCACCACATCAGGGCCAAGAGCGCTTCTTCGCCCACGTCGCTCCAATGTATTGGAGAGCGACACTTCTTTCCATACGGCCTCGAATGGCGCCATCGCAATACTCTCTTGGTAGCTATTGTTGTATGCGAATTCCGCCATCGGTAGGAAATCATGCCATCCGCCCTTATAATCAAGTACACACGCCCGAAGCATATCCTCGAGTATCTGAATAGTCCTCTCAGATTGACCGTCACTCTGAGGATGAAATGCCGTGCTAAAGTCGAGCCGTGTACCCAATACATCTTGCAAGCTCTTCCAGAACTGAGATGTGAACCGGGGGTCACGATCTGATACAATCGATACCGAACCCCGTGCGCCTCACCACCTCGTCGAGATAGACCTGAGCCAGCTTGTCTCCCGACCAAATAGTGTGGATCGGCAAAAAGTGAGCCGATTTCGTCAACCGGTCCACGACTACCCAAATCGCGTCATGTCCGCCTTGGGATCTAGGCAAGCCCGTCACAAAGTCCATAGCGATGTCTTCCCACTTCCACACGGGTATTGGTAGACTTTGTAACTTCCCCGCCGGAAAACGGCGCTCTGCCTTTACCTGTTGGCACGTGAGGCATTGTGCCACAAACTCTCCAATATCCCTTTTCATGGCCGGCCACCAATAATGAAGCTTTAGATCTTGATACATTTTGGTGCCGCCCGGGTGAATACTATAGGGTGATTGATGTGCTTCTTGCATAATCGCCCTCCGCAGATCATCGTCCTTGGGTACACACCAACGATTTCGATACCGCAGTGCACCGTCGGTCCCAATGCCAAAATCTTCGGCACTACCGCTCTCAACTTCACCCCGCACCTTTTGGAGATAAGGATCGGAAATCTGTAACTCTTTCATCTTCTCCAGCAAGGTAGGTTGCACGATCAACATAGCAACTGTTGCCGGCACTCCCGGCGCCACCACCTCAAGCCCTAACCGCTGCATCTCCTTGTGCAAAGCAGGTTGAGGTGTAATCGCCGTCGCCAAATTCTCCGCCGACTTTCTACTTAAAGCATCGGCCACGACATTTGCTTTACCGGGGTGGTATAGAATAGTGACATCATAATCTTTAAGTAATTCTAACCACCGCCGCTGTCGCATATTCAACTCCTTCTGGGTGAACAAGTACTTGAGACTCTTATGATCAGTATAAATCTCACAATGCTCACCGTACAAGTAATGCCTCCATAACTTTAGCGCGAAAATGACCGCCGCTAGCTCAAGATCATGGATCGGGTAGTTCTTCTCGTAGGTCTTTAACTGGCGCGAAGCATAAGCTATAACTCGGCCATTTTGCATCAAGACACACCCGAGTCCCACATAGGAAGCATCACTGTAAACCACATAATTCTCCCCGATGTCGGCAAAGCAAGCACCGGAGTCGACGTCAATCTCCTCTTAAGCTCCTCGAAGCTCCGCTCACATTCGGGGCTCCAATCGAACTTTACTCCTTTGTGTGTAAGGCGCGTCAGTGGAGTAGTTGTCTTAGCAAACCCTTCCACGAACCGCTGGTAGTAACCCGCAAGCCCCAGAAAGCTTCGGATCTCCGTTACATTCGTCGGGCGAGGCCAATCCTCAATAGCCTTAACTTTCTTCGGGTCCACCGAGATGCCATCTCCGGATATAACGTGACCCAAGAAAGTAACCTCCGAGAGCCAAAACTCACACTTCTTTAGTTTAGCATATAGCTTCTCTCTTCGGAGTGTCTCCAACACGATTCTCAAGTGCTCCTCGTGCTCTTCCACAGTCCGAGAATACACCAACACGTCGTCAATAAAGACCACGACGCACCGGTCCAATAGCGGACGGAAGACTCGATTCATTGAGTCCATAAAGGCTGCCGGGGCATTAGTAAGCCCGAATGGCATGACTGTGAACTCATAATGGCCATACCGCGTACGGTACGCCGTTTTATACACATCCTTGGGCCGTATCTTCAACTGATGATACCCCGACTGAAGGTCGATCTTTGAATAAACCCTTGACCCTTGCAATCGATCAAATAAATCGTCAATTCTCGTCAACGGGTACTTGTTCTTAATTGTGACCTTATTCAACTCGCGATAATCAACGCATAGTCGAAGTGTACCATCCTTCTTCTTTACAAATAGCACCGGGGCTCCCCACGGAGACACTGTAAGGTACTGGACTTCTAAAACTATGAAGTTACGGTGTACCTTTGGTTGGAAAGCCATTTGGATGGTTTCGGTGAAGTCCGGGAGCTTTCGGGAGTTTTCAATGCATTAGGAGCAAGAACGGAGCCCGAAAGGCAATGTTAGGTCGTGAGCGAAATCCGACGCTTGCGCGGATGAGATAATGATGTGGACATGATCCAAATCATGTGTGGGGAGTCTCGGTGCGATTTCAAGTGAATCGGAGACCCACAAGTCCAAAAGTGAGTTGGAACGGAGAGGAAATGGAACCCGAAAGGCTACTTTGGGCCGTGAGCCAAATCCGGCACTTGCGCGGATGAAGTGATGATGTGGACATGATCTAAATCATGTTTGGAGAGTCTCGGTTCGATTTGGAACGAATCGGAGGTCAAACGGTCCAAAAGTGAGTTGGAACGAGAAGAAACGGAAAAAAAATTTGGCTAAGTCCTTGAGTGGGCTGGAGGACCCTGCGGGGTCGGGACATTGATCCAATGTCCGGACATCCAATGTCCGGACAATGGTGGATGTCCGGACCCAGTGAGCTGGAAAATGGGCAAAAGGGCTCTGCGCAGGCCAGGTCGGGACATTGATGAATGTCCGGACATCCAAGGTCCGGACATTGATGGATGTCCGGTCTCAGCAGCCCGAAAATGCCCAGTTTGGGCTGTTTTGAATATTACAAAGTTGAGGGGTTTGTTTGCAATTGTGCAGGGGGTTAAGTGATTAGAGGGTAATAAAACCCTTTCTCTCCCTCTCTCCCTCACAGAACCCTCTCACTGTAACAACCCACTCCCCCGTAAAGCGCGCCGAGTTCCGTCAAAATGAGCGGGACCCGGAGTGGAGCGAGTAAGTGTGGGTTCTATGTGCTTTGGAACCCGTGCGCAGCGAAGTGGGGTCTTGGAAAAGCTAAACCGCAAGTCTGGTGGAAATTCCCAGACTTGGAGCAGCCGAGACCGGACAGCCAGGGGTTGTCCGGATGCCACCAAGTGCCCCACTGCGATGAGGAAACCAACAGACCGAGACGACAGCCAAACACCAAGACCGATGCTTGCGTAACATGCAGAAAAAATGGCTAAGTCCTGGAAAGCCAGCGTACTGAGACCGGACAAAGAAGCCAAGACCGGACAACAAGACCGGACCCACCAAGACCGGACAAAGGTCGCGTAACGTGCAGAAAAATGGCTAAGTCCTGGAAAACCAGCGTACTGAGACCGGACAACCGGCCGAGACCGGACAGTGGACCCGAAAACTGCCCAGCTCGAGCAGTTTGTAATTTTCGCAAATGGAGGGGCTTTTTGGCAATTGTCACAACACTATATGCAGCCCACCCCTCTCATCTATTCACAGCCATTCTCCCCCAACACACTCTCTCTCATTTCACCTCTTTCTCTCTCTAGAAAAGGAGCCCTAGAGCTTGGAGAAGTTGGAGAAGGAGCTTGGAGGAGGTGATCTTGGAGGATTTGGAGCTTGGGGAAGACCTAGAAGCTCTCCTACAAGGTGGAGCTTGGGCCAAGGTGAGGTTTCATGGTAAACCTAGACTAGGGTTTGGATTTTAAGCAAGGAACTTAGAGTTTTGAGTCTTCTCTTTGGTGTAGAAGCCTAGTAGAGGCTTGAGCTCCATGAAAACCCATGAAAGCTCAAGGTCCTCTCATGGTGGATCCTTAGGGTTTCAAGTAGAGGCCCTAATGATGGTTTAAATTGTTCTAGATGAAC
Source organism: Aechmea fasciata (assembly GCA_025177825.1). Classification (NCBI taxonomy): domain Eukaryota; kingdom Viridiplantae; phylum Streptophyta; class Magnoliopsida; order Poales; family Bromeliaceae; genus Aechmea; species Aechmea fasciata. The sequence goes on along the minus strand of CM045925.1, from coordinate 562,927 downwards.
TCTAAGAGTAACAACAAGCTCTCTTTTGCTTGTTTAAGAGATCAAAACCTAGGGTTTTGCATAGGGCTTGGATAGAGCACCAAATTTGGGGCTTTTTGCCATAGAGGTTCTAGGGTCAAATTGACCTTGTAGAAACCTAATTGGGGGTATCCCCGACGCGTGGGACAACTCCGTTTAATTAAACGAAAAGCATATTTATGAGTTGCTATATAAGCTAGCCTGACGTAAAATCTGATAACTGCGCAGATTGCAAAATAGGCCTCGGTTAGCTACGAAACTTGACGGGCAACCCATCCGTAATTTTAGAAGGTGGGTGGTGCATTCCAAGGACACCGGAATTCTTTCTATGTCTAAGTGTCACTTTTGAGCATTCTATATATGTTGAGCATAATGCATAGTAGGGTAATTTATGAGTTATAATGCAATTTGTGAGTTCAAATGCATGAGATATAATTGTATGAGAACATATGCTAAGAATGAGAACCCTATGTATGCATGCTAAAGAACAAGAACTAGAACTTGGTGTAGTTGACAAGTGAATGTGACATTGGACATGTACTTAGAGAATGTGACAAAGATGAGTCTAGAATACTTAGACAACATGTGTGGCATTAAAGAACGAGGACAAGAACAAGTAGTGTATATAACACTAGTATAGTCATGAGATTGACATTATGACAACAACCTTAGAGTTAAGGGTCATATGAATATAAGTTCTCCTTGAAGGCAAGGAATAGATTGAGATTTGGAATCCTTAAAGTTAAGGATTGATCGTACTCACCATATAGTCCTTGCTCGGGGGCGGTAGCTCCCCTCGAGCGGTGCGCTCCGAGTTGGTCACCACCGGAATGAGTTTTCCAGGGAATGAGTTTTCCTAAGGACGGTCCCAACGGGTCGATATTGAGCCTCCCGGTATACTATGGGATTTTGAGTTTGGTTGAGTCTTGTTGAGGCGAAACCCACGGGTTAGCCAAGAGATTGGGTATTGAACTTATGATCTTGCATGCTTTACAGTTTGAGCATTTTATCGTTACTTTCAAGCGTATTAGTTGCATTTGTTAGTTGGTTATTATCTTACCTTTCCTTCTATTACGCTTGAATTAGACATAGTGGGAAAGTCGGCGTGGTTGGTTGCCGAACCCACTGGGAACTTTGTTGTAGTTCTCACACCCCTTTTTCCACAGAGCCGGGACCGAGTGAGCCGGCCGACGATCGCGGTAAGGGCATCGAGCCCTAGGTAGAGACCGCCCGAGTTACTTTATTTTTGCTATAGTCGCATTTCCCTTTATATCATCTTTTGTATTTGATGATTATAGTTGTCTAACTTTAATTGTAATCAAGTTTCATTTTGAGGTAAATGTGATGTAAGAAAGAAATGATGCATTAAATTGTAAAGACTTTAAAGAATTCAAGTTGTAGAGAATTATGCACGTATGTGATTGCAATTAATCATAGTACTTGTATGTTTACATTAGTTACTTTCATTTTGGCTATGTTGCTTACCCTCGTGTAAGCCTTTTGTGTATACTTCCGCATGTGTAAAAATTTTATACTCTATCTGTACTTGTTGAGCCTTGGGCGGACAGGGGAAGCTCTGTCCGTTCGGCGTCTGTTTGACGCGCTCGAACCGGCCAAATGGATCGGGCTCGGGGCGTGACAGATAAAATGGTATCAGAGCGGGTATAAAGCCAAAAAAGTGAAAGCTTAGGATGGACCTAGGGGCCATAGGATTGGAAAGAACCTAAGGACCTAAGGAAACGTGAGTGACGTGAACAAGTATAGCGAAAGCATGTGATTGGGTTCATGTCTTATGTCTCTAAGATGATTAGAGACTAACTTTAAGTTGCTATTTGTTTTCTATTCCTTGTGTTGTGATCGGCGACGACATGATACTATGGAATGTTAATGAATGCGCTTATTTGCTTTCGCCGGATTGGGTATATCCGAGTACGTGTTTAAGTATTAACGTGAGTTGCTTCATTTCAGGAAGCAATGGCACCTCGTGGTCGACCCCGAACAAGGTCGATGCCTGAGGAACCGAGTGCGGCTCCTGTGCAACCCGCAGCCGGTAGCGGCGGGGGGCTTGAGGAGCAGATGGCCGCGCTTATTGGCGTAGTGCGGCAACAAGCTGAGTCCGTAAGGGCTCAAGGCGAGCAGATTCGACGGCTCCAGGAGACGTTGGAGCAGCAGCAAGCGGCGACGCAGGCGGGGGCCGAGCACCCTACACCTCCTGCTCGGACGCCGACCGTGGTGGAGGGTGCGGCGGCGGCGGCAGATCCAGTCGCGGCCGTACCAGTTACGGCGATTCCGGCCGGATCGGGGACTTCAAACCCCGGTAGCGCGGCGGACGACGAGGAGCGGGAGCGCCAGTTGGCGGCGCTCATCAAATTTATGAAGTTCAAGCCACCTATCTTCGAGGGAGGAGTGGTGGAACCGGTGGTAGTGGAGTCGTGGATCGACTCCATGGAGACGCTCTTCGGGGATTTCAACACCCCGGAAAGGGACAAGGTGCACTTCGCCTCACATTGCCTAGATAAGGCGGCGAAGGCGTGGTGGAAGCGAACCAAGCGGGATAGGTCACCTGACCTACCGCCCGCGACGTGGGAGGAGTTCAAGAGGGCGGTATTCACAAACTACTTCCCCGACTCGGTGAAGCGGACGATGCAAGAGAAATTCCGCAAGCTGAGGCAGGGAGACCGCTCTGTGACGGACTATGAGCTGGAGTTCTCCCACATCATCGACTGTGTCCCCGACGTTGTGTGCGACGATCGGGACCGGGCGGATTGGTTCCTACGGGGATCTATGAGAGGATACAGATCCTCAACCTCACGACCTTTGCGGAGGTCTTTGATCGTGCTCTATCTGCGGAGCACGGTAGCGCCTACGCGCGGGAGGAGCGCGAGGCCATGGCGGAGAGTAAGGAGAAGGGCAAGAAGCGAGCGGCGGGTGGTGCCGGGGGCCGGCCAAATGCTAAGAAACCCCCTCGGTATCCCCGACAGCAGCAGAAGGGCGGGAGACCCTTCCGTTGTGTTATCTGCGGCGGCAACCATCAGCCGGCGACATGCTCGCAGCGAGAAGGGAAGTGCTACAAGTGCGGTCGGCCTGGGCACATGATTCGAGAGTGCCCGAGCTGGGGATCTTCTGCACCGTCAGCAGCATCAGCTCCTTCTACGCCGAGGCAGCTGATGGGACTGCCACCACCTATAGCGGCTGGGCGCTCATCATCGTCGCGCCAGCCGGAGGCATCGAGAGCACCGAGTGGGCGGGTTTTTGCCACTCAGGTGGAGGAGCAGGCTCCAGCTCCCGACGACATTGTAGTAGGTATTATTTCTATCAATGGGGCGAGAGCTCAAGCTATATTCGACACTGGTGCATCGCATTCATTTATAAGTGCATCGTTTGCTAGTGCTCATGACTTAGAGGTTTTACATGATAAGGAAGGTTGGGATATTAAATCCCCTGAGCACGCCTATACAGTCTAAGACGAGTGTCCGCGTGTCCACCGGATAGGTGATTGGGTCATGCCGATCGATATGCTAGTGCTAACTCGGTTGTGGTCGTTTGACGTGATCTTGGGGCTAGACTGGCTTACCAAGTATTATGCGGTCATCGACTCCGAGAGAAGGGTGATCACTTTTCGTGAGCCAAATCAAGAGGAAATGGTGTATCGAGCGTGTAAGGGTGCGCGCTTTGCAGCGACCATATCCACGGTTAGGGCAAGGAAGATGATAAAGGGTGGTTGTAAAGCCTATTTGGCGACCATCGTAGATGACCGAAAGGAACACCCAGACCTTGAGGGCATTCGGGTGGCGTGCGAGTACCCGGATGTGTTTCCGACGGAGTTACCGGGATTGCCACCAGACCGGGAAGTTGAATTCGTTATTGACTTGATTCCTGGGGCGGCGCCAGTTTCGAAGGCTCCGTATAGAATGGCACCGGTAGAACTAAAGGAGCTTAAAGCGCAATTGGAAGACTTGCTCGACAAAGGCTTTGTGAGGCCGAGCGTGTCTCCGTGGGGAGCTCCTGTGCTTTTCGTTAAGAAGAAAGATGGCACACTTCGACTCTGCGTGGATTATCGCGAGTTGAACAAGGTAACAATAAAGAACAAGTATCCATTGCCAAGGATCGACGACTTATTCGATCAATTGCGAGGGTCGAAGGTGTATTCTAAAATAGACCTTCAGTCGGGGTATCATCAGTTGAAGATACGGCCCAAGGATGTGCATAAAACGGCGTACCGTACGCGGTATGGCCATTACGAGTTCACGGTAATGCCATTCGGGCTTACTAATGCCCCAGCGGCATTTATGGACTTAATGAACCGTGTCTTCCGTCCGCTATTGGACCGATGCGTCGTGGTCTTCATTGACGACGTATTGGTATATTCTCGGACCGAGGAAGAACACGAGGAGCACTTGAGACTTGTCTTGGAAGTACTCCGAAAAGAGAAGTTATATGCCAAGTTGAAGAAATGTGAATTTTGGCTTTCGGAGGTTACTTTCCTAGGACATGTGGTTTCGGGTGAGGGTATCTCGGTGGACCCGAAGAAAGTAGAGGCAATTAAAGATTGGCCTCGCCCGACGAGTGCAACGGAAATCCGCAGTTTCCTCGGACTTGCGGGTTATTATCGGCGGTTCGTGGAGGGGTTCTCCAAAATATCCACTCCGCTAACGCGCCTTACACACAAAGGAGTCAAGTATGTTTGGAGCGAAGATTGCGATCGAAGCTTCAAAGAGTTAAAAGAAAGGTTAACGACGACCCCGGTACTTGCTTTGCCGACGCCGGGGGAGACATACGTCGTGTACAGTGATGCTTCCTACATTGGACTCGGGTGTGTCTTGATGCAAAATGGGCGAGTTATAGCTTATGCTTCACGCCAATTGAAACCTTATGAGAAGAACTACCCGGTTCATGACTTGGAGCTAGCCGCGGTGATTTTCGCGCTAAAGTTGTGGAGGCATTACTTGTACGGTGAACATTGCGAGATCTACACGGATCACAAAAGCCTTAAGTATTTGTTCACCCAAAAAGAGCTAAATATGCGACAGCCGCGGTGGTTAGAGCTGTTAAAGAACCATTATGTCACGATTTTATACCACCCCGGAAAAAGCAAATGTCGTAGCCGATGCGCTAAGTAGAAAGTCGGGTGAGAATTTGGCTTAAAGCAATTACGCCCAACCGTTGTTGCAAAAGGAGATGCAACGATTTGGATTGGAAGTAGTGGCACCGGGAGTGCCGGCAACTCTTGCCACCTTAGTGGTGCAACCGACCTTATTGGAGAGGATCAAGGAGTTGCAAACTTCCGACGAGTACCTCCAAAAGGTGCGCGGCGAGGTAGAAAGCGGTAGTGCCGATGACTTTGGCATTGGGACCGACGGCACACTACGATTTCGAAATCGTTGGTGTGTACCCAAGAATAAGGATCTCCGTAAGGCGATTATGCAAGAGGCGCATCAATCTCCTTATAGTATCCACCCGGGCGGCACCAAAATGTATCAAGACCTAAAGTTGCAATATTGGTGGCCGGGCATGAAGAAGGACATTGGAGAAATTGTTGCGCAATGTCTTACTTGCCAACAAGTAAAGGCGGAGCGGCGGTTTCCGGCGGGAAAGTTACAAAGCTTACCTATACCCGTTTGGAAATGGGAAAATATCGCTATGGACTGTGTGACCGGATTGCCTCGATCGCAAGGGGGACACGATGCAATTTGGGTGGTCGTGGACCGGTTAACGAAGTCGGCGCATTTCCTTCCGATTCATATTACTTGGTCGGGGACAAGTTGGCTCAAGTTTACATTGATGAGATTGTGAGACTTCACGGGGTTCCGGCGTCTATCGTATCGGATCGGGACCCGAGGTTCACTTCTCACTTTTGGAGGAGCCTACAAGAAGCGTTGGGCACACGGCTCGACTTTAGCACGGCATTCCATCCTCAAAGTGACGGACAATCGGAGAGGACAATCCAAATACTTGAGGATATGCTACGGGCGTGTGTATTCGACTACAAGGGCAATTGGCACGACCATTTACCGATGGCGGAGTTCGCATACAATAAGCTTATCAAGAAAGTATCGCGATGGCGCCATTCGAGGCCCTTTATGGAAGAAAGTGTCGCTCTCCAATGCATTGGAGCGACGTGGGCGAGAAATCTGTTCTTGGCCCGGACGTAGTGCGGGAGGCGGAAGAGAAAGTTCGCCTTGCTCGCCAACGACTTGCGACGGCGCAATCGCGGCATAAGAGTTATGCCGACAAACGAAGAAAAGATGTTGAGTTTGATGTCGGCGACCATGTATTCCTAAAGGTTTCGCCAACACGGGGAGTTAAACGGTTTGGAATCCGAGGGAAATTAAGTCCTCGGTATATTGGACCGTTTGAAATTTTAGAACGAATCGGAGCGGTGGCTTACAAACTAGCATTACCACCGAGGCTTGCGGGAGTTCATGATGTATTCCATGTATCCAACCTCCGCAAGTATGTTCATGATCCCGATCGTATTCTCTCGCATATACCATCAGAGATTCAGGAGGATATGACTTATGACGAGTTCCCAGCATACATAATCGGTCGAGAAGAAAGAAAGCTGCGGCATCGGAGGATTCCGTATGTCAAGGTCCGTTGGAGCGAACACAACGACCGGGAAGCTACGTGGGAGCTCGAGAGCGTAATGCGGGAGCACTATCCCCATTTATTCGAAAATCTGGATTAAGGTACGAATCTAGATTGTAGATAAAGAAATAGTTTCGCGGACGAAACTAAATTTAAGGGGTGGAGAATGTAACAACCCACTCCCCCGTAAAGCGCGCCGAGTTCCGTCAAAATGAGCGGGCCCGGAGTGGAGCGAGTAAGTGTGGGTTCTATGTGCTTTGGAACCCGTGCGCGGTGGGGTCTTGGAAAAGCTAAACCGCAAGTCTGGTGGAAATTCCCGGACTTGGAGCAGCCGAGACCGGACAGCCAGGGGCTGTCCGGATGCCACCAAGTGCCCCACTGCGATGAGGAAACCAACAGACGAGACCGGACAACACCAAGACCGGATAGTCCAAGACCGGACAACCGACCAAGACCGGACGATGGGCTGCGTAACATGCGAGAAAAATGGCTAAGTCCCGGAAAACAGACTGAGACCGGAGACGGCCAAACCAAGACCGATCAAAACCCAAGACCGGACCAAACCAAGACCGATGCTGGCGCGTAACGTGCGAAAAAATGGCTAAGTCCTGGAAAACCAGCGTACTGAGACCGGACAACCGGCCGAGACCGGACAGTGGACCCGAAAACTGCCCAGTTCGAGCAGTTTGTAATTTTCGCAAATGGAGGGGCTTTTTGGCAATTGTCACAACACTATATGCAGCCCACCCCTCTCATCTATTCACACCCATTCTCCCCCAACACACTCTCTCTCATTTCCTCTTTCTCTCTCTAGAAAAGGAGCCTAGAGCTTGGAGAAGTTGGGGAAGGAGCTTGGAGGAGGTGATCTTGGAGGATTTGGAGCTTGGGGAAGACCTAGAAGCTCTCCTACAAGGTGGAGCTTGGGCCAAGGTGAGGTTTCATGGTAAACCTAGACTAGGGTTTGGGTTTTAAGTAAGGAACTTAGAGTTTTGAGTCTTCTCTTTGGTGTAGAAGCCTAGTAGAGGCTTGAGCTCCATGAAAACCCATGAAAGCTCAAGGTCCTCTCATGGTGGATCCTTAGGGTTTCAAGTAGAGGCCCTAATGATGGTTTAAATTGTTCTAGATGAACTCTAAGAGTAACAACAAGCTCTCTTTTGCTTGTTTAAGAGATCAAAACCTAGGGTTTTGCATAGGGCTTGGATAGAGCACCAAATTTGGGGCTTTTTGCCATAGAGGTTCTAGGGTCAAATTGACCTTGTAGAAACCTAATTGGGGGTATCCCCGACGCGTGGGACAACTCCGTTTAATTAAACGAAAAGCATATTTATGAGTTGCTATATAAGCTAGCCTGACGTAAAATCTGATAACTGCGCAGATTGCAAAATAGGCCTCGGTTAGCTACGAAACTTGACGGGCAACCCATCCGTAATTTTAGAAGGTGGGTGGTGCATTCCAAGGACACCGAAATTCTTTCTATGTCTAAGTGTCACTTTTGAGCATTCTATATATGTTGAGCATAATGCATAGTAGGGTAATTTATGAGTTATAATGCAATTTGTGAGTTCAAATGCATGAGATATAATTGTATGAGAACATATGCTAAGAATGAGAACCCTATGTATGCATGCTAAAGAACAAGAACTAGAACTTGGTGTAGTTGACAAGTGAATGTGACATTGGACATGTACTTAGAGAATGTGACAAAGATGAGTCTAGAATACTTAGACAACATGTGTGGCATTAAAGAACAAGGACAAGAACAAGTAGTGTATATAACACTAGTATAGTCATGAGATTGACATTATGACAACAACCTTAGAGTTAAGGGTCATATGAATATAAGTTCTCCTTGAAGGCAAGGAATAGATTGAGATTTGGAATCCTTAAAGTTAAGGATTGATCGTACTCACCATATAGTCCTTGCTCGGGGGCGGTAGCTCCCCTCGAGCGGTGCGCTCCGGAGTTGGTCACCACTGGAATGAGTTTTCCAGGGGAATGAGTTTTCCCGAGGACGGTCCCAACGGGTCGATATTGAGCCTCCCCGGTATACTATGGGATTTTGAGTTTGGTTGAGTCTTGTTGAGGGCGAAACCCACGGGTTAGCCAAGAGATTGGGTATTGAACTTATGATCTTGCATGCTTTACAGTTTGAGCATTTTATCGTTACTTTCAAGCGTATTAGTTGCATTTGTTAGTTGGTTATTATCTTACCTTTCCTTCTATTACGCTTGAATTAGACCTAGTGGGAAAGTCGGCGTGGTTGGTTGCCGAACCCACTGGGAACTTTGTTGTAGTTCTCACACCCCTTTTTCCACAGAGCCGGGACCGAGTGAGCCGGCCGACGATCGCGGTAAGGGCATCGAGCCCTAGGTAGAGACCGCCCGAGTTACTTTATTTTTGCTATAGTCGCATTTCCCTTTATATCATCTTTTGTATTTGATGATTATAGTTGTCTAACTTTAATTGTAATCAAGTTTCATTTTGAGGTAAATGTGATGTAAGAAAGAAATGATGCATTAAATTGTAAAGACTTTAAAGAATTCAAGTTGTAGAGAATTATGCACGTATGTGATTGCAATTAATCATAGTACTCGTATGTTTACATTAGTTACTTTCATTTTGGCTATGTTGCTTACCCTCGTGTAAGCCTTTTGTGTATACTTCCGCATGTGTAAAAATTTTATACTCTATCTGTACTTGTTGAGCCTTGGGCGGACAGGGGAAGCTCTGTCCGTTCGGCGTCTGTTTGACGCGCTCGAACCGGCCAAATGGATCGGGCTCGGGGCGTGACAGATAAAATGGTATCAGAGCGGGTATAAAGCCAAAAAAAGTGAAAGCTTAGGATGGACCTAGGGGCCATAGGATTGGAAAGAACCTAAGGACCTAAGGAAACGTGAGTGACGTGAACAAGTATAGCGAAAGCATGTGATTGGGTTCATGTCTTATGTCTCTAAGATGATTAGAGACTAACTTTAAGTTGCTATTTGTTTTCTATTCCTTGTGTTGTGATCGGCGGCCGACGACATGATACTATGGAATGTTAATGAATGCGCTTATTTGCTTTCGCCGGATTGGGTATATCCGAGTACGTGTTTGAGTATTAACGTGAGTTGCTTCATTTCAGGAAGCAATGGCACCTCGTGGTCGACCCCGAACAAGGTCGATGCCTGAGGAACCGAGTGCGGCTCCTGTGCAACCCGCGGCCGGCAGCGGCGGGGGGCTTGAGGAGCAGATGGCCGCGCTTATTGGCGTAGTGCGGCAACAAGCTGAGTCCGTAAGGGCTCAAGGCGAGCAGATTCGACGGCTCTAGGAGACGTTGGAGCAGCAGCAAGCGGCGACGCAGGCGGGGGCCGAGCACCCTACACCTCCTGCTCGGACGCCGACCGTGGTGGAGGGTGCGGCGGCGGCGGCAGATCCAGTCGCGGCCGTACCGATTCTGGCGATTCGGCCGGATCGGGGGACTTCAAACCCCGGTAGCGCGGCGGACGACGAGGAGCGGGAGCGCCAGTTGGCGGCGCTCATCAAATTTATGAAGTTCAAGCCACCTATCTTCGAGGGAGGAGTGGTGGAACCGGCGGTAGTGGAGTCGTGGATCGACTCCATGGAGACGCTCTTCGGGGATTTCAACACCCGGAAAGGGACAAGGTGCACTTCGCCTCACATTGCCTAGATAAGGCGGCGAAGGCGTGGTGGAAGCGAACCAAGCGGGATAGGTCACCTGACCTACCGCCCGCAACGTGGGAGGAGTTCAAGAGGGCGGTATTCACAAACTACTTCCCCGACTCGGTGAAGCGGAAGATGCAAGAGAAATTCCGCAAGCTGAGGCAGGGAGACCGCTCTGTGGCGGACTATGAGCTGGAGTTCTCCCACATCATCGACTGTGTCCCCGACGTTGTGCGCGACGATCGGGACCGGGCGGATTGGTTCCTACGGGGGCTTCAGCCGAGGATCTATGAGAGGATACAGATCCTCAACCTCACGACCTTTGCGGAGGTCTTTGATCGTGCTCTATCTGCGGAGCACGGTAGCGCCTACGCGCGGGAGGAGCGCGAGGCCATGGCGGAGAGTAAGGAGAAGGGCAAGAAGCGAGCGGCGGGTGGTGCCGGGGGCCGGCCAAATGCTAAGAAACCCCCTCGGTATCCCCGACAGCAGCAGAAGGGCGGGAGACCCTTCCGTTGTGTTATCTGCGGCGGCAACCATCAGCCGGCGACATGCTCGCAGCGAGAAGGGAAGTGCTACAAGTGCGGTCAGCCTGGGCACATGATTCGAGAGTGCCCGAGCGGGGGATCTTCTGCACCGTCAGCAGCATCAGCTCCTTCTACGCCGAGGCAGCTGATGGGACTGCCACCACCTATAGCGGCTGGGCGCTCATCATCGTCGCGCCAGCCGGAGGCATCGAGAGCACCGAGTGGGCGGGTTTTTGCCACTCAGGTGGAGGAGCAGGCTCCAGCTCCCGACGACATTGTAGCAGGTATTATTTCTATCAATGGGGCGAGAGCTCAAGCTATATTCGACACTGGTGCATCGCATTCATTTATAAGTGCATCGTTTGCTAGTGCTCATGACTTAGAGGTTTTACATGATAAGGAAGGTTGGGATATTAAATCCCCTGAGCACGCCTATACAGTCTACGACGAGTTTCCGACGTGTCCAGTCCAGATAGGTGATTGGGTCATGCCGATCGATATGCTAGTGCTAACTCGGTTGTGGTCGTTTGACGTGATCTTGGGGCTAGACTGGCTTACCAAGTATTATGCGGTCATCGACTGCGAGAGAAGGGTGATCACTTTTCGTGAGCCAAATCAAGAGGAAATGGTGTATCGAGCGTGTAAGGGTGCGCGCTTTGCAGCGACCATATCCACGGTTAGGGCAAGGAAGATGATAAAGGGTGGTTGTAAAGCCTATTTGGCGACCATCGTAGATGACCGAAAGGAACACCCAGACCTTGAGGGCATTCGGGTGGCGTGCGAGTACCCGGATGTGTTTCCGACGGAGTTACCGGGATTGCCACCAGACCGGGAAGTTGAATTCGTTATTGACTTGATTCCTGGGGCGGCGCCAGTTTCGAAGGCTCCGTATAGAATGGCACCGGTAGAACTAAAGGAGCTTAAAGCGCAATTGGAAGACTTGCTCGACAAAGGCTTTGTGAGGCCGAGCGTGTCTCCGTGGGGAGCTCCTGTGCTTTTCGTTAAGAAGAAAGATGGCACACTTCGACTCTGCGTGGATTATCGCGAGTTGAACAAGGTAACAATAAAGAACAAGTATCCATTGCCAAGGATCGACGACTTATTCGATCAATTGCGAGGGTCGAAGGTGTATTCTAAAATAGACCTTCAGTCGGGGTATCATCAGTTGAAGATACGGCCCAAGGATGTGCATAAAACGGCGTACCGTACGCGGTATGGCCATTACGAGTTCACGGTAATGCCATTCGGGCTTACTAATGCCCCAACGGCATTTATGGACTTAATGAACCGTGTCTTCCGTCCGCTATTGGACCGATGCGTCGTGGTCTTCATTGACGACGTATTGGTATATTCTCGGACCGAGGAAGAACACGAGGAGCACTTGAGACTTGTCTTGGAAGTACTCCGAAAAGAGAAGTTATATGCCAAGTTGAAGAAATGTGAATTTTGGCTTTCGGAGGTTACTTTCCTAGGACATGTGGTTTCGGGTGAGGGTATCTCGGTGGACCCGAAGAAAGTAGAGGCAATTAAAGATTGGCCTCGCCCGACGAGTGCAACGGAAATCCAGCTTTCCTCGGACTTGCGGGTTATTATCGGCGGTTCGTGGAGGGGTTCTCCAAAATATCCACTCCGCTAACGCGCCTTACACACAAAGGAGTCAAGTATGTTTGGAGCGAAGATTGCGATCGAAGCTTCAAAGAGTTAAAAGAAAGGTTAACGACGACCCCGGTACTTGCTTTGCCGACGCCGGGGGAGACATACGTCGTGTACAGTGATGCTTCCTACATTGGACTCGGGTGTGTCTTGATGCAAAATGGGCGAGTTATAGCTTATGCTTCACGCCAATTGAAACCTTATGAGAAGAACTACCCGGTTCATGACTTGGAGCTAGCCGCGGTGATTTTCGCGCTAAAGTTGTGGAGGCATTACTTGTACGGTGAACATTGCGAGATCTACACGGATCACAAAAGCCTTAAGTATTTGTTCACCCAAAAAGAGCTAAATATGCGACAGCGGCGGTGGTTAGAGCTGTTAAAGGACTATGATGTCACGATTTTATACCACCCCGGAAAAGCAAATGTCGTAGCCGATGCGCTAAGTAGAAAGTCGGGTGAGAATTTGGCTTCAGCAATTACGCCCCAACCGTTGTTGCAAAAGGAGATGCAACGATTTGGATTGGAAGTAGTGGCACCGGGAGTGCCGGCAACTCTTGCCACCTTAGTGGTGCAACCGACCTTATTGGAGAGGATCAAGGAGTTGCAAACTTCCGACGAGTACCTCCAAAAGGTGCGCGGCGAGGTAGAAAGCGGTAGTGCCGATGACTTTGGCATTGGGACCGACGGCACACTACGATTTCGAAATCGTTGGTGTGTACCCAAGAATAAGGATCTCCGTAAGGCGATTATGCAAGAGGCGCATCAATCTCCTTATAGTATCCACCCGGGCGGCACCAAAATGTATCAAGACCTAAAGTTGCAATATTGGTGGCCGGGCATGAAGAAGGACATTGGAGAAATTGTTGCGCAATGTCTTACTTGCCAACAAGTAAAGGCGGAGCGGCGGTTTCCGGCGGGAAAGTTACAAAGCTTACCTATACCCGTTTGGAAATGGGAAAATATCGCGATGGACTTTGTGACCGGATTGCCTCGATCTCAAGGGGGACACGATGCAATTTGGGTGGTCGTGGACCGGTTAACGAAGTCGGCGCATTTCCTTCCGATTCATATTACTTGGTCGGGGGACAAGTTGGCTCAAGTTTACATTGATGAGATTGTGAGACTTCACGGGGTTCCGGCGTCTATCGTATCGGATCGGGACCCGAGGTTCACTTCTCACTTTTGGAGGAGCCTACAAGAAGCGTTGGGCACACGGCTCGACTTTAGCACGGCATTCTATCCTCAAAGTGACGGACAATCGGAGAGGACAATCCAAATACTTGAGGATATGCTACGGGCGTGTGTATTCGACTACAAGGGCAATTGGCACGACCATTTACCGATGGCGGAGTTCGCATACAATAACAGTTATCAAGAAAGTATCGCGATGGCGCCATTCGAGGCCCTTTATGGAAGAAAGTGTCGCTCTCCAATTCATTGGAGCGACGTGGGCGAGAAATCTGTTCTTGGCCCGGACGTAGTGCGGGAGGCGGAAGAGAAAGTTCGCCTTGCTCGCCAACGACTTGCGACAATCGCGGCATAAGAGTTATGCCGACAAACGAAGAAAAGATGTTGAGTTTGATGTGGGCGACCATGTATTCCTAAAGGTTTGGCCAACACGGGGAGTTAAACGGTTTGGAATCCGAGGGAAATTAAGTCCTCGGTATATTGGACCGTTTGAAATTTTAGAACGAATCGGAGCGGTGGCTTACAAACTAGCATTACCACCGAGGCTTGCGGGAGTTCATGATGTATTCCATGTATCCAACCTCCGCAAGTATGTTCATGATCCCGATCGTATTCTCTCGCATATACCATCAGAGATTCAGGAGGATATGACTTATGACGAGTTCCCAGCATACATAATCGGTCGAGAAGAAAGAAAGCTACGGAACCGGAGGATTCCGTATGTCAAGGTCCGTTGGAGCGAACACAACGACCGGGAAGCTACGTGGGAGCTCGAGAGCGTAATGCGGGAGCACTATCCCCATTTATTCGAAAATCTGGATTAAGGTACGAATCTAGATTGTAGATAAAGAAATAGTTTCGCGGACGAAACTAAATTTAAGGGGTGGAGAATGTAACAACCCACTCCCCGTAAAGCGCGCCGAGTTCCGTCAAAATGAGCGGGACCCGGAGTGGAGCGAGTAAGTGTGGGTTCTATGTGCTTTGGAACCCGTGCGCAGCGAAGTGGGGTCTTGGAAAAGCTAAACCGCAAGTCTGGTGGAAATTCCCAGACTTGGAGCAGCCGAGACCGGACAGCCAGGGGTTGTCCGGATGCCACCAAGTGCCCCAGCAAGATGAGGAAACCAACAGATCGAGACCGGACGACGACCAAGACCGGATAGTCCAAGACCGGACAGCCAGCCAAGACCGGACGATGGGCTGCGTAACATGCGAAAAAAATGGCTAAGTCTGGAAAACCGCAGATCGAGACCGGACAAGACCAAGACGATCCAAGACCGGACACCAAAGACCGGACGATGGGCTGCGTAACATGCAGAAAAAAATGGCTAAGTCCTGGAAAACCAGCGTACTGAGACCGGACAACCGGCCGAGACCGGACAGTGGACCCGAAAACTGCCCAGTTCGAGCAGTTTGTAATTTTCGCAAATGGAGGGGCTTTTTGGCAATTGTCACAACACTATATGCAGCCCACTCCTCTCATCTATTCACAGCCATTCTCCCCAACACACTCTCTCTCATTTCCCCTCTTTCTCTCTCTAGAAAAGGAGCCCTAGAGCTTGGAGAAGTTGGAGAAGGAGCTTGGAGGAGGTGATCTTGGAGGATTTGGAGCTTGGGGAAGACCTAGAAGCTCTCCTACAAGGTGGAGCTTGGGCCAAGGTGAGGTTTCATGGTAAACCTAGACTAGGGTTTGGGTTTTAAGTAAGGAACTTAGAGTTTTGAGTCTTCTCTTTGGTGTAGAAGCCTAGTAGAGGCTTGAGCTCCATGAAAACCCATGAAAGCTCAAGGTCCTCTCATGGTGGATCCTTAGGGTTTCAAGTAGAGGCCCTAATGATGGTTTAAATTGTTCTAGATGAACTCTAAGAGTAACAACAAGCTCTCTTTTGCTTGTTTAAGAGATCAAAACCTAGGGTTTTGCATAGGGCTTGGATAGAGCACCAAATTTGGGGCTTTTTGCCATAGAGGTTCTAGGGTCAAATTGACCTTGTAGAAACCTAATTGGGGGTATCCCCGACGCGTGGGACAACTCCGTTTAATTAAACGAAAAGCATATTTATGAGTTGCTATATAAGCTAGCCTGACGTAAAATCTGATAACTGCGCAGATTGCAAAATAGGCCTCGGTTAGCTACGAAACTTGACGGGCAACCCATCCGTAATTTTAGAAGGTGGGTGGTGCATTCCAAGGACACCGGAATTCTTTCTATGTCTAAGTGTCACTTTTGAGCATTCTATATATGTTGAGCATAATGCATAGTAGGGTAATTTATGAGTTATAATGCAATTTGTGAGTTCAAATGCATGAGATATAATTGTATGAGAACATATGCTAAGAATGAGAACCCTATGTATGCATGCTAAAGAACAAGAACTAGAACTTGGTGTAGTTGACAAGTGAATGTGACATTGGACATGTACTTAGAGAATGTGACAAAGATGAGTCTAGAATACTTAGACAACATGTGTGGCATTAAAGAACAAGGACAAGAACAAGTAGTGTATATAACACTAGTATAGTCATGAGATTGACATTATGACAACAACCTTAGAGTTAAGGGTCATATGAATATAAGTTCTCCTTGAAGGCAAGGAATAGATTGAGATTTGGAATTCTTAAAGTTAAAGGATTGATCGTACTCACCATATAGTCCTTGCTCGGGGGCGGTAGCTCCCCCTCGAGCGGTGCGCTCCGGAGTTGGTCACCACTGGAATGAGTTTTCCAGGGAATGAGTTTTCCTAAGGACGGTCCCAACGGGTCGATATTGAGCCTCCCGGTATACTATGGGATTTTGAGTTTGGTTGAGTCTTGTTGAGGGCGAAACCCACGGGTTAGCCAAGAGATTGGGTATTGAACTTATGATCTTGCATGCTTTACAGTTTGAGCATTTTATCGTTACTTTCAAGCGTATTAGTTGCATTTGTTAGTTGGTTATTATCTTACCTTTCCTTCTATTACGCTTGAATTAGACCTAGTGGGAAAGTCGGCGTGGTTGGTTGCCGAACCCACTGGGAACTTTGTTGTAGTTCTCACACCCCTTTTTCCACAGAGCCGGGACCGAGTGAGCCGGCCGACGATCGCGGTAAGGGCATCGAGCCCTAGGTAGAGACTGCCCGAGTTAATTTATTTTTGCTATAGTCGCATTTCCCTTTATATCATCTTTTGTATTTGATGATTATAGTTGTCTAACTTTAATTGTAATCAAGTTTCATTTTGAGGTAAATGTGATGTAAGAAAGAAATGATGCATTAAATTGTAAAGACTTTAAAGAATTCAAGTTGTAGAGAATTATGCACGTATGTGATTGCAATTAATCATAGTACTTGTATATTTACATTAGTTACTTTCATTTTGGCTATGTTGCTTACCCTCGTGTAAGCCTTTTGTGTATACTTCCGCATGTGTAAAAATTTTATACTCTATCTGTACTTGTTGAGCCTTGGGCGGACAGGGGAAGCTCTGTCCGTTCGGCGTCTGTTTGACGCGCTCGAACCGGCCAAATGGATCGGGCTCGGGGCGTGACACTCTCCCTCTCTTCTCTGTCGACCGAAACAAGGGAAGAAAGAAAGAAAGAAAAAGAGAAGGAAAGAAAGAGAGAAGAAGAAGGAAGAAGATGAGGAAGATGATGGAGATCAAGGTGGAGACCTCCATGGCTATCTTCTCCCTCTCCCTCGAGCTCGAAGCAAGCTTGTAGAGGTAAGCTTCTAAGCTCCCTCTCATGGTGGATTTTCGTAGAGGGCTTTTTAAACCCTAGAAATGGTTGGATTAGAACCCCTTGAGGCTAAATGGAAGATCAAGGCGTAAATCTAGGGATTTACGGTAGGTTTTGCATAGATGCAAACCTAGGGTTCGATTTGGGGGTTTTTAGAAATAGATGAGATTGATCTCATTTGACCCCATAGAAACCTAATTGGGGGTGCAACGAACGCGTTGGCGCGCTCGGTTCGGTGATCCGACGAGCGGTTACAAAGATATTAATATTTTAATATATTCATACCAGATGTCCGCAGCACGCAAGATAGGAGCCCTAAATTCATGAAAACGGAACTGGGGCAACTTGAAGGCGTGGGGCAACGGCACGAAGTCTCAGATCGAGATTCGGAGATCGTTCGGTTGGTCGCGCGTGAGTTCGAGCCGAACCGGGTCACGGGTGCCGCGGGCGGCCGATTGCAAGTGACGACGAGCAATCGGAGAGCAAAACCAAGGTGGGTGCGTTTACCGAAGCGACTAGGTCGCCTGTATGTCTAAGAGTTACTTAACTCCTGTTGATGGATGTTCAATAACGCATAAGAAGAAATGCATGCTAGTGATATATATAATAAATGCTAAGTAGATGCATGTGAATGAATGAGTGAAATTCATGATAGGGTTGGTATGGCCAGATGACTCTCCTTGTATGCTTTCCTATCGTGCGGAGCTATGGGCGTCGCATTAGGACATAGGGTGTCTGCTTGCACACTTCCCTTATCGTGCGGCACCATAGGCTTGCATTTGGACATAGGAAGCATCGGATGAATATTGCGACACTGAACCCTAGAGATGACTTAATTATGTATGAGTACCAAGTAGATAACTTGATGAATGATATGTGCAATGACATAGTGTAAAGTATGTTGCAAGAACATAAGCTTAGCATAATAGAAACATGCATATAAGTGGATTGATAGACATAAGAGAGCCAAATAGAGAATGCCAAGTAAAGAATGTGAGTCATGGACTAAATGCACATATAGATCGAGTGGCATCTAACCTAGTGTAAAGAACATAGGTTATAGTAAATCCAGAGTCAATGGACCTAGGAGTGGGGCAACCTAACCTAGTGTAACAGAACATAGGTTGAGAGCTGAACCTAGAGTTAAGACAACCTAGGTTATGTGACAAGGAATGAACCCTAGAGTCAAGTGGACCTAGGATATAAAGAATAAGGGACCTATTGGGTCGACTCTTGAGGGTTAAGGCCAACCCTCAAGCAAAGTGGAAAATGGATTCCGGAATCCCAGTAATTGTGAGCTCGATAGTTCTGGTTCCGCGGGTGTATGCGGCATGTTCCTCTCCCACCGAAAGAACTTCGAGAATTGTGATTAAGCAAGAACAAGTGAGCGCTAGGGTGTATGCGGCATGTTCCTCTCCCTATCAGGGAATCTTGGCTATGGGTGTATGCGGCATGTTCCTCTCCCACTGGCGGATCCCTGACCACGGTGCACGGACCTTCGGGCGGACCGTTGGGCGATGTGGTTCTTGGCTTGCAGGCTGAGGTGTATGTGACAGGGTCCTTCACCTCGAGCCAGGCAAAGTGCGGATTATCCGCTATTGATTGACTCGTGGCCGAGTCGGGTGGCTAGCTGGAATAAGGTAGAAAGAACCTTGAGGGCTAGTAGTAGTGTGATGAGCCTAAGGTAATAGACACCTTAGAAGCAAGTTGGACTTGAGATGGAACCTAGGGTTATAGAAACCTTGGAAGTTAATGACTTGAGCTAAGGTAAGTAGAAACCTTAGAGTTATAACTGGTATGAGTTATGAATAGCTAAATTAACAAATAGCTAAGTAAGAATGAAATGGCTAAAGTGCAAGATAGCAATAACTAAAGAAAAGCTAAGAGCTAAAGTAATAATTTGCATGTTGCATTTGTGAGGCATGTTGTTATGTTAGTTGCAAGTTATATACCTATATATGTTTTTGGACTAACATATTTGCAGTGCCTCCTTGGACCTATTGGTCGAGCTGTTCTCTTGGGTGACCGTACCCACGAGAACTATGGACAATAGTTCTCACCCCCGTGTTGTGGTTTTGGGGGTACAGGTATACACGTGAGCGGCGCAGCAGCAGCGCGAGGCAAGGGCGTAGCTCAGCAGATAGCGCCCTACCCCAGAGACCAGAGGTAGCAGTACCCCGAGGTGGTCTAGCTTAGAAGGTTAAAGAACAAAAATGTAACTAACTTATGAATGATGTAATAGTAAGTGGATTGTATTTGGAAGTCTAATGTAAAGCAAATTGTGATGTGAAATGTATGTGGAATGAATGTAATAACATAAGATGTGTTTATGTTGTTTGATACCTAGCTTCCTTATGCAATCGTTGTATGTTGAATACTGTTCCTGGTTGGAACCTTCTTGTAATTGTATCGATTGCGACGCCTTGGACGTATAGGGGAAACTCTGTCCGTTCGGCGGTCTGCCGGCGCGCCGAACCCGACCGAATTGGCGGGCTCGGGGCGTGACAGATTAGTTGGTATCAGAGCATAAAGTAGTGAATGGGACAATGGTTTAGGTGAACCTAGGAGACCCTAGGATAGTAAACCATAGGAGAATAAGGCTCGTGAGAGACGAGGACTTGTGACTATTGGCGAAAGGTTAATCGATTGGGTCAAGAGTTAGAAACCTCTAAGACGGATATTAGAGGTAGACTCGAGGTGTGGTTTATTCTCAACCGAGGATGTTCATGTTGGGTATACACAACATGAAACCGAGTGATGAGAATAGATGCCCTTGCATGACTTTCGCCCGATTTGAGTCAATGTTAAGTTGTTTCGTACTCGACCTGAAAGGTGGAGAATTAATCGAGTTGTCCTGTTTCAGGAAACGATGGCACCGCGTAGGCGATCTTCATCTAGATCGGCGCGGCAGGACAAGTAATGTTCCCGAGCGAGGCGAGTGGAGACCGGTGCTCGCGAGCGGATGAGTACGCTCATGGGCGTAGTCTTTGCGACGGGAGGAGGAGCAGATCAAGGAGCTCCATGTGTTGTTGGCACGACAGGCTGCGGCGGCTGCGCCAGTAGCAGCGCGCCGTGTGCCGACAGAAATGGCGACGGATTCGGGGCGCAGCTCCGGTTCCGTGGAAATGGAGGCGAGAGAAAGAGCGGGCTTTGGCGGCCCTTATGGCCTTCAAAGAGTTCGATCCGCCTGTCTTCGATGGAGAGAACGTCGATCCATGGATCGTGGAGATGTGGATTGACTCTATAGAAACGCTTTTCGAGGAGCTGAACACCTTGGAGCGGGATAAGGTACCCCTAGCTGTGCATTGCTTAAAGCAGTCAGCGAAGGCGTGGTGGAAAGGCATTCGACGAAATCGATCGCCTAGTCTCCCTCCTATGGCGTGGGATGAGTTTCGGGGGTTGGTGTTTTCTACGTACTTCCCCGACACTGAAAAGAGAAAGCTTCAGGACAAGTTCAGGAAGCTGCGACAAGGGGATCGCTCTGTGAGAGAGTACGAACGGGAATTTTCTCGTATCGTGAATTGTGTCCCGGATGTGGTGCGGGATGACAAGGAAAGGGCCGAATGGTTCCTGCATGGACTTCGACCGAGGATTTACAAGGAGGTTCAAATCCTTAAGCTCACAACCTTCGCGGAGGTGTTAGACCGAGCATTGTGGGCCGAACATGGCGAGGCTTTCGTGCGTGAGGAGCGCGAATCTCGTAGGCATGAGCGAGGAGGGGCGAGGCCATCGTTGAGCAATTCGGGTGGTCAGTCAAGTTCTAGACACCACTCAGAGTCGTCCTCTACCCGATCCTCCTCTGGATGTGTGATCTGTGGTGGCTCCCACCAGGCGCGGCGGTGTGCGCTGCGTGTTGGAAGGTGTATCCGTTGTGGGCAGCCAGGCCATATGCGGGATGAGTGCCCGCAAGACGAGAGTCATACCCTGATGGTGGCGACGATGTTCTCCTCTCCCGGACAATCTGTGGGCGTGCAACCTTTGGCACGGTCTGGGGAACGAGGTGTGGTGATCAGGCAACCGGAGGGTTCGCGGCGAGCGACAAGCGGCCACTGATATGCGACCCAGGTTGCGGAGTCTGCTGCTGATGATTTCGGGGCAGGTATGAGTTAATTAAATCAAGCGAGAACTTCTGCATGATTTTAAGTTAATGCATTGCATGCATTCATTGAATGGTCAGTTGCTACTATTGATATATCATTATAGTAGGGACCTAGTGGCGGGTGAGAGGAGATACCCGGGCATGCTTGCAGTGTGAAAGCCAAGTGGCACTAGCAAATGGCTAGTTGTGATTCGTGGGCGAGAGATAAGACTCGTGGTAGAGACGAAGTGGTGCGGCGACTCTCAAGGCAACGAGTAGTGGATTGCGAGAGTTAAACCGTGATACTTGTGGATACCCGAGTAATCCGAATGTTTCGGATGTAGTACCGATAGACCGACGGTGGAAGTAGAACCGCTGTTGAGAGCATGATTGACTAGTTGCCGAGTACGCGCGTGTGAGGCCAAGTGATACCTCGAATTGAGGTGGGCGAGTGGTGCTCGTGTAGTTGGAGTGCGTAGGCCGAGCGGCCAGATGCCTGGCATAGTAGAACCACTATTGAGGAAATAGTTGGTTAGCGCTGAATTTGGCCTGTGGGCCTAGCGATACCTCCATGGGGTTAGAAAAGTGCTTAGTAGGCGGTGCGTGGGGGTGCGATCCCGCCCCAAAGTCGAAACTTAGCGTAGAACGCTACGAGGCGTGGAGCGCCCGAGCAGTACTCGTAGAGTGCGGTTTCGATTCGAGAGAGTGGATTGGCGGTAGCACTTGACATTGCTAAGTGTGAAGCGGACCATGGATCACTCGTAGGGTGGTGGCTTGCACTAGGTGCCTAGGAGTCGACGGATTGTGTAGCTCTGTAGAGCATGTCGTATAGGACGACGTTAGCGGGTAGTGCTTGGGGACGACCCATGCCTGGACCATTTGTGGACTGTGGAGCCTGGGCCCTTTAGGCAGGCGCAGTCAGCTGCGAGAGGCAGCGGCCCGGTACCTATTGGTAGGGCGAGAGTTTTGGTCAGGACGTTAGTCCGAGCTTAGACCCGAGAACGTGAAAACGCCACGTGTTGGATCTTAAGATCGATAATGCGCCGAGAGTGCGGTTGTGGCCCAATCTGAGAGTTGAATATGGTTTGGGGTCTTGATAACTCCTGATTGGAGTGTGTGCGAATTTCCAAGTGAAAATTTCGCCCGAGCATGTTGATTGGGTCTACGCTAGTAACGAGAACGCTAAGCGTAGTTGAGACACGTCTAAGCGATAGGCTGACGTAGGGGTTGGTGACCATTGGTCCACCCGTAGAGACCGAGGTGAGCGGTGAGTTGGTAACTCTGTTGAGGAGTTAGCCAGGAGTCGCGAGCAAAGCGTTCGTCTAAGTGATCGCGGCGACGGAGCCGAGTTGGTTGTGGCAATTGGGAAATTGAAGCAAGTGGTCTCTAGGAGACACTTTGATAGAAGAAGCCACGTGGAAATTGAGGATAATGCTCTTTTACGGAGTGGGGTTGGGATGTGCCAAAGTGTGCCATCTCACGATAGAGCAAGATTCGGCTGATATTGAGGCACTCACCATTAGGCAATGCTCCTAAGATGTTGCTTTAGGCAATGTGGGTGATTGGATCCGAGTGCGCTCAGAGATGAGACGAGTAAACGCAAGGTGAAGTTCCTTGTGGAATGGTTGCAAGTGATGTTGGAGCGTGAGAGGTCGTTGAATATCGACTTGCTCTTCCACTGATGTCTACGAGAGTTGTAATGCACTTTTGATGTTGTACTTAGCATATGTGAGTGAAACTAGTCTCACATTCTTCGTAATGGACCTGTAAAGAATTCCATTTAGTGAAAGGCCATTCCGAAATCGAAAAGTGCATTGGAAGTCCCCGGTTACTCGGTAAAATGAGTTAGGGTGTGAAATAATGGAAGTGAGTGAGTTTCGGGGATGAAACTCTTTTTAAGGAGGGGAGAATGTAAGGTACTGGACTTCTAAAACTATGAAGTTACGGTGTACCTTTGGTTGGAAAGCCATTTGGATGGTTTCGGGCGTTTTCAATGCATTAGGAGCAAGAACGGAGCCCGAAAGGCAATGTTAGGTCGTGAGCGAAATCCGACGCTTGCGCGGATGAGATAATGATGTGGACATGATCCAAATCATGTGTGGGGAGTCTCGGTGCGATTTCAAGTGAATCGGAGACCCACAAGTCCAAAAGTGAGTTGGAACGGAGAGGAAATGGAACCCGAAAGGCTACTTTGGGCCGTGAGCCAAATCCGGCACTTGCGCGGATGAAGTGATGATGTGGACATGATCTAAATCATGTTTGGAGAGTCTCGGTTCGATTTGGAACGAATCGGAGGTCAAACGGTCCAAAAGTGAGTTGGAACGGAGAAGAAACGGAAAAAGCTGAAAATTTGGCTAAGTCCTTGAGTGGGCTGGAGGACCCTGCGGGGTCGGGACATTGATCCAATGTCCGGACATCCAATGTCCGGACAATGGTGGATGTCCGGACCCAGTGAGCTGGAAAATGGGCAAAAGGGCTCTGCGCAGGCCAGGTCGGGACATTGATGAATGTCCGGACATCCAAGGTCCGGACATTGATGGATGTCCGGTCTCAGCAGCCCGAAAATGCCCAGTTTGGGCTGTTTTGAATATTGCAAAGTTGAGGGGTTTGTTTGCAATTGTGCAGGGGGTTAAGTGATTAGAGGGTAATAAAACCCTTTCTCTCCCTCTCTCCCTCACAGAACTCTCTCCCTCTCTTCTCTGTCGACCGAAACAAGGGAAGATGTTAAGGATTTTGTGTTGGCAAGTTTCGTGAATTGAGTCGGAGTCTTGAAGGCGTCAGGAGCACATTTGAACAAAGAAGATGCAAACAGACATTACAAGACTCAGCGGTGAAGCTCGGCACCTCAGGTATGATTCTAAGAACATTTATGGTGATTTTAGACTAAGATATAGTAGTTAGAGGACTTGGATTGAATTCTATTTGACAAAAATCAAAGATGGAAAAATTTGGTCAAGATCCGGATCTCAAAGGTGACATCCGGATCTAAAAGGTGAGAGCGGGATCTGAGAGGTGAGATCGGGATCCCGTAAGCCTGGCCTCTGCGCAACTTTAAGTGTGAACCGGATCCGGATTGAGATCCGGATCCCGTACACTGCGGTTTCGGGATGAATTAAGGTGGAACGGATCTAAGAGGTGGGTTCCGGATCCCGAAGCTCTATATTTGATGTTGCGCAAGCCAGGACCGGATCTCATGGCTTAGGACCGGACCCTGTGAAAAATATTTTTCAATGACGAAAGGCAGGACCGGTTGAGGGGGGCTGAGTCCGGACCTTGGCTGCGGGAAATATTTCCAGATTTGGTTGTTACAATCCTAATCTATCTCTAAGTCTTCTAACACTATATAAAGACCATGGGGGGTTCATAATTCAACATGCTTATATTATAAACTCTTTTAAAAACCCTAGAAGCTTGTAGGTAGCCGTTTTCCTCATCTTCTACATCAAGCTTCTCCCAAATTGATTCTCGGTGCCCTAATTCTTAATGTTTTTCTAGAATCAATTTGAGAATTGCTTAGAGATTATTCCCATAGATCTTTAATGAGAATCTAAGCAATAAATCACCATCGATCGTATTGATCTTGCTCCGGACGGAGTGTGCTCGTGGATTCGAGTGGGCGTCGTGGATTCGGCGTGTTCGAGGCCTCGTGGATTCGAAGTGCGTGCGTTCGTGTACTCGGACGTGAGGGCGTGGACAACCCGCAGGAGGATTGCGCGAGATCCATAGGAGAGTTAGAGAGGTCGAGTCCGTGGAGTTCGGTATCACCTTGTAATCTTTTCTCTTATTGATTGTTTATTCGCGTGTTGGTCCCGTGGGTTTTTTACTCCGAGTTGGAGTTTTCCCACGTAAATCTCGGTATGCTTTTTAATTTCCGCATTTACCTTTTTAAAGCATCGAGAATTGTGGTTTTTGGCCGATACACCTATTCACCCCCCTCTAGGTGTTGTTTGATACAATCTAGATAGATCCTTGGGGCTTCCCCGTAACTCACAATTGGTATCAGAGCGGGATCTAGATATATTGATATCTAATGGCCGAAGGCGGTAACATTAATCGACCTCCGCTTTTCGACGGCACGAATTATGCCTATTGGAAAGTTCGCATGAGAGCTTTTCTAATTGCAATCGAAGAGCGGGTGTGGAAATCAATTGAGTTCGGATGGAAACCTCCAACCGAAAAGGTCGATAATGTTGAGAAGCCTAAACCACGAGACAAGTGGACAAAAGATGAAAACGAGGCATCTTCGTTTAACGGCAAGGGCATAAACGCTTTATTTAATGCCTTGTCTCAAACGGAGTTTACTCGCGTTTCGGCTTGTGAAACCGCAAAAGAGATTTGGGATACTCTACAAGTTACGCATGAAGGAACAAGCTTAGTAAAGGTCCAAAAATTACAAATGCTTACTAGCAAATTCGATTCGATCTCTATGGACGAAAACGAGACCTTTACCGAGTATTATACGCGTCTACAAGACATTGTAAATACATGCGCTAACTTGGGAGAGAAAATCCCGGAGTCAAAAGTTGTTAGAAAAATTCTTCGAACTCTTCCGGAACGTTTTCGGGCAAAGGTTGCCGCGATCGAAACGGTTAAGCATCCGGACGAGATGAAAGTCGAAGAGTTAGTAGGCGCATTACAAACGTACGAGATGACTTTTCCTACTAACCAATCTTCTTCCAAGTCTTTTCTAAAAGCACAGGATTGCACTCAAATCAACAAAGGAAGAAGACGACGACACGAATTCGACGGAAATATCACGCTTGCGGATTTTGAACATCAATTGGCGCTACTCACGAAGAAATTCCGACGGAACTTCCGAAAGAACAATGCTTCATCTTCGAAGCGAAAATCTTTCTCTAAACCTTCTTCTAATTCTAAATTGGAAGATAAAAAACTTGCAAAGTCTTCGAATGAAAAAGATGAATTTGAAGGGGAAATCCAATGCTTCAAGTGTAGAGGCTACGGCCATATTGCAACGGATTGTCCTTCAAAGAAGACGTATAAACAAAAAGCATTGCAAGCAAAGACTTGGGATGATTCAACTTCGGGTGATTCATCGCCAAGTGATGAAGAAAAGGATCATATGGCTCTATTTTCTAATTCTTCTTTGACTAATGTTGCTTGTTTATCTTCAATTATATCTAATTCAAATCCTTCTCTTTCTTCGCATGGGTCTTCGAGCGAGAATGGCGAAAGCGAGGAGGAAGCAAACGACGAGGATATAGCGGAAGCATACAATCAACTTCTTGTTGAATCACGGAAGATGGCTAAATTCAATAAGAAGTTGGAAAGTCGATTGTTGGAGATTGAAGAGGATAACAACAATATGAGGATCATGAATGAAGCTCTTGAGGAGGAACGAGAATCGATTTTGAATAACAATTCGGTCCTCCAAACGAAGCTAGAAGAAGCGGAATTAACAATGAAATCTTATAAGGATAAGATTGGATTTTTGGAGCAACAATTTAAGGAAACTTTTACATCCAATCAAGTGTTAACCAAGCAAGTTTATCAACTCAAATCCGATCTTCAACAATTTTCTTCGGGTCGAAGAAGTTGGATAGTATGCTTGGGTTAGGTCAAACGAACAAGTTGGGCCTCGGATATGAACGGACATACGTTGAGAAGGAGTTAAAGTCGATATCTAAAGTCTCAACGACCTTGAAGGATAAGGTGTGTCACAAGTGCGGCATCAAAGGACACATCAAGAAGAGTTGTCCAAAGAAGAATAAATCGGTACTCCCTACTACTCGGCCTCCCCTCGGAATCAAAAGAATAATAATTTGGGTCGAGTATCTCAACCAAACCGGATTTCTAAGCGAAAGTCACAAGCGGTTTGGGTTTCAAAGCCTCAACGACAACATCAACCGAAGCTTCAAGCAATGAAAAGACCAACGGTGGATCAAAAGTCAAAACATAACGTCGACAAGCCAAGACAACCAAAGATCCGACAAGTTTGGATCCTAAAGGTGATATCTTTCCTTGCTCCTCGTCTTAGTTTATTTATATAATGCTTTGATTGATGCATATTGCATACTATATTTTCATTGCATTACATCTTTTTGACGAGGTTCATTGTTTAAAATTTTGTTTTGAAATTTTTTTAGGAGAGGTATTTGGGAATTTTTATTTTGATTGAAAATTTACTTGAGAAAGGAGATGATTGAAAATCATAAAGTTAGAGAGATTAAAGGTTTTTTAAAGAGCCTTAAACGGTATTTAAAGTCAATTCAAATTGAATTAAATTCATATTAATTATCGATTTTACTCCACTTTTTATTATTTTGACGATAATTTAATATGTGATTTCTTCTTACATACATTCATCAAAATTTTGAAATTAATTTTAATCTCTTGGTAATTGATTCATCTTGATAGTGAATGTTGAATATAATTGATGGATATTTGCTAATCGACTAAAGTTCGTCAAAATTATTTTCAAATGTGAGATTGTCTAATTTAGGGGGAGTTTGAATATTAAAAAAAAGGAGAAACTCCTATGATTAAAAAGATGTGGAAAGAGTTACATCCTAAAAGGAGTGTGAAAACTACCACCACATGTAGGAAAGAGCTACCACCCCGGTCGTCCGGTATGTGTGTGAAGCTACCACATGAGAAATTATGTGATTAACCGAAAAATGTTGAAAAATATATATGAATATTTTAGTATTGTCGGCGATATACGGTGGTAGTATGAAAAAGATGCTCAAAGAGCCATCCCCGGCGTTTATTGGTTAAATCTCTATTTTGAACGGGTTGCGACAAATTAGTGTCAATTTTGCTAAATTTCTAAAAATTATCTTTCATCAATTTGCATCTTGATGACTTTAAAACATTAGATTATTTTTAATATCAAATTTTGATATTTTGATGTCTTTTGAAATTACTTAATATTTTATCTTCATCATAATGATTTTTGGGGTACAATCTTTAACTTTTATGAAATTAACTTAATTTGGAAGGATTTTTGAGAAAACAAGGCAAAATTTTTTTGATAAGGAGGACACGGAGTGATTTTACCTTTTTGAGCTTTATTATGAAATTAACTTTGTCTAGTTTGCTTAATTTTGGCATCTAGATTTGTAACTATGTCATGACTACTTTCTTTTTGCTCGTTTGTTTTTCTCTCTATTTGTATTTCTTTTTGGCAATTTTTGACAAAAAGGGGGAGAATGAAGAACAAGGTATAGAGGGAGAAGATATTTGGTATTTGATGCATACACGAAGCGGAAGGTATGATGAGATTAAGGAGGGAGAATGAAATGTGATCATGAAAAAGGGAGAAATGAACAAAGGGGGAGAGATTGTTATTTTCATATATTTTTTTCTCGACTTTGTTTGTGAACTTTGTTCGTAGAGAAAGTAATCTAATTGCAGATCATTGAAGACTTCAAGACTCCTTGTGTCTAAGTCATAGAGTTTGTTTTAGGAGTTTTGATGTAATTTTGAGTTTCAAAATTGTATTTGGATTACACGCGAGAAGTTTAGTGTTTTGGTGATGACATTGAACTTCGTTTTTCTTTTATGATGTAATTTTAGTGAGCTTTTGTGTTTTGTCACGAAATTGCCAAAGGGGGAGATTGTTAAGGATTTTGTGTTGGCAAGTTTCGTGAATTGAGTCGGAGTCTTGAAGGCGTCAGGAGCACATTTGAACAAAGAAGATGCAAACAGACATTACAAGACTCAGCGGTGAAGCTCGGCACCTCAGGTATGATTCTAAGAACATTTATGGTGATTTTAGACTAAGATATAGTAGTTAGAGGACTTGGATTGAATTCTATTTGACAAAAATCAAAGCTGGAAAAATTTGGTCAAGATCCGGATCTCAAAGGTGACATCCGGATCTGAAAGGTGAGATCGGGATCGAGAGGTGAGATCGTGGCTTTGTCCTCTGCGCAACTTTAAGTGTGATCCGGATCTGGATTGAGATCCGGATCCCGTACCTTGCAGTTTCAGGATGAATTAAGGTGGACCGGATCTAAGAGGTGGGATCCGGATCCCGAAGCTCTATATTTGATGTTGCGCAAGCCAGGACCGGATCTCATGGCTTAGGACCGGACCTTGTGAAAAATATTTTTCAATGACGAAAGGCAGGACCGGTTGAGGGGGGCTGAGTCCGGACCTTGGCTGCGGGAAATATTTTCAGATTTGGTTGTTACAATCCTAATCTATCTCTAAGTCTTCTAACACTATATAAAGACCATGGGGGGTTCATAATTCAACATGCTTATATTATAAACTCTTTTAAAAACCCTAGAAGCTTGTAGGTAGCCGTTTTCCTCATCTTCTACATCAAGCTTCTCCCAAATTGATTCTCGGTGCCCTAATTCTTAATGTTTTTCTAGAATCAATTTGAGAATTGCTTAGAGATTATTCCCATAGATCTTTAATGAGAATCTAAGCAATAAATCACCATCGATCGTATTGTTCTTGCTCGGACGGAGTGTGCTCGGGGATTCGAGTGGGCGTCGTGGATTCGGCGTGTTCGAGGCTTCGTGGATTCGAAGTGCGTGCGTTCGTGGACTCGGACGTGAGGGCGTGGACAACCCGAAGGAGGATTGCGCGGAGATCCATAGGACAGTTAGAGAGGTCGAGTCCGTGGAGTTCGGTATCACCTTGTAATCTTTTCTTTTAGTGGATGTGTATTCGCGTGTTGGTCCCGTGGGTTTGTTACTCCGAGTTGGAGTTTTCCCACGTAAATCTCGGTGTGCTTTTTAATTTCCGCATTTACCTTTTTAAAGCATCGAGAATTGTGGTTTTTGGCCGATACACCTATTCACCCCCTCTAGGTGTTGTTTGATACAATCTAGATAGATCCTTGGGGCTTCCCCGTAAATCAAAGAAGAAAGAAAGAAAGAAAAAGAGAAGGAAAGAAAGAGAGAAGAAGAAGGAAGAAAATGAGGAAGATGATGGAGATCAAGGTGGAGACCTCCATGCCTATCTTCTCCCTCCCCCTCGAGCTCGAAGCAAGCTTGTAGAGGTAAGCTTCTAAGCTCCCTCTCATGGTGGATTTTCGTAGAGGGCTTTTTAAACCCTAGAAATGGTTGGATTAGAACCCCTTGAGGCTAAATGGAAGATCAAGGCGTAAATCTAGGGATTTACGGTAGGTTTTGCATAGATGCAAACCTAGGGTTCGATTTGGGGGGTTTTAGAAATAGATGAGATTGATCTCATTTGACCCCATAGAAACCTAATTGGGGGTGCAACGAACGCGTTGGCGCGCTCGGTTCGGTGATCCGACGAGCGGTTGCAAAGATATTAATATTTTAATATATTCATACCAGATGTCCGCAGCACGCAAGATAGGAGCCCTAAATTCATGAAAACGGAGCTGGGGCAACTTGAAGGCGTGGGGCAACGGCACGAAGTCTCAGATCGAGATTCGGAGATCGTTCGGTTGGTCGCGCGTGAGTTCGAGCCGAACCGGGTCACGGGTGCCGCGGGCGGCCGATTGCGAGTGACGACGAGCAATCGGAGAGCAACACCAAGGTGGGTGCGTTTCTGAAGCGACTAGGTCGCCTGTATGTCTAAGAGTTACTTAACTCCTGTTGATGCATGTTCAATAACGCATAAGAAGAAATGCATGCTAGTGATATATATAATAAATGCTAAGTAGATGCATGTGAATGAATGAGTGAAATGCATGATAGGGTTGGTATGGCCAGATGACTCTCCTTGTATGCTTTCCTATCGTGCGGAGCTATGGGCGTCGCATTAGGACATAGGGTGTCTGCTTGCACACTTCCCTTATCGTGCGGCACCATAGGCTTGCATTTGGACATAGGAAGCATCAGGATGAATATTGCGACACTGAACCCTAGGGATGACTTAATTATGTATGAGTACCAAGTAGATAACTTGATGAATGATATGTGCAATGACATAGTGTAAAGTATGTTGCAAGAACATAAGCTTAGCATAATAGAAACATGCATATAAGTGGATTGATAGACATAAGAGAGCCAAGTAGAGAATGCCAAGTAAAGAATGTGAGTCATGGACTAAATGCACATATAGATCGAGTGGCATCTAACCTAGTGTAAAGAACATAGGTTATAGTAAATCTAGAGTCAATGGACCTAGGAGTGGGGCAACCTAACCTAGTGTAACAGAACATAGGTTGAGAGCTGAACCTAGAGTTAAGACAACCTAGGTTATGTGACAAGGAATGAACCCTAGAGTCAAGTGGACCTAGGATATAAAGAATAAGGGACCTATTGGGTCGACTCTTGAGGGTTAAGGCCAACCCTCAAGCAAAGTGGAAAGTGGATTCCGGAATCCCAGTAATTGTGAGCTCGATAGTTCTGGTTCCGCGGGTGTATGCGGCATGTTCCTCTCCCACCGGACTTCGAGGATTGTGATTAAGCAAGAACAAGTGAGCGCTAGGGTGTATGCGGCATGTTCCTCTCCCTATCAGGGAATCTTGGCTATGGGTGTATGCGGCATGTTCCTCTCCCACTGGCGGATCCCTGACCACGGTGCACGGACCTTCGGGCGGACCGTTGGGCGATGTGGTTCTTGGCTTGCAGGCTGAGGTGTATGTGACAGGGTCCTTCACCTCGAGCCAGGCAAAGTGCGGATTATCCGCTATTGATTGACTCGTGGCCGAGTCGGGTGGCTAGCTGGAATTAGGTAGAAAGAACCTTGAGGGCTAGTAGTAGTGTGATGAGCCTAAGGTAATAGACACCTTAGAAGCAAGTTGGACTTGAGATGGAACCTAGGGTTATAGAAACCTTGGAAGTTAATGACACGAGCTAAGGTAAGTAGAAACCTTAGAGTTATAACTGGTATGAGTTATGAATAGCTAAATTAACAAATAGCTAAGTAAGAATGAAATGGCTAAAGTGCAAGATAGCAATAAAGTAAAGAAAAGCTAAGAGCTAAAGTAATAATTTGCATGTTGCATTTGTGAGGCATGTTGTTATGTTAGTTGCAAGTTATATACCTATATATGTTTTTGGACTAACATATTTGCAGTGCCTCCTTGGACCTATTGGTCGAGCTGTTCTCTTGGGTGACCGTACCCACGAGAACTATGGACAATAGTTCTCACCCCCGTGTTGTGGTTTTGGGGGTACGGGTGTACACGTGAGCGGCGCAGCCGGCGCGAGGCAAGGGCGTAGCTCGGCGGATAGCGCCCTACCCCAGACCGAGAGGTAGGTTTAGCTTAGAAGGTTAAAGAACAAAAATGTAACTAACTTATGAATGATGTAATAGTAAGTGGATTGTATTTGGAAGTCTAATGTAAAGCAAATTGTGATGTGAAATGTATGTGGAATGAATGTAATAACATAGGATGTGTTTATGTTGTTTGATACCTAGCATCCTTATGCAATCGTTGTATGTTGAATACTGTTCCTGGTTGGAACTTTCTTGTAATTGTATCGATTGCGACGCCTTGGACGTACAGGGGAAACTCTGTCCGTTCGGCGGTCTGCCGGCGTGCCGAACCCGACCGAATTGGCGGGCTCGGGGCGTGACAGACACGCTTGGCCGCACGAAGCCCGAATGCTACCCAACTCCGGGTGCTCCCTTTGGGTATCTACAATGGTCGCTAAATAGGCTTTGCAACCACTCTTAATCATTCTCTTCGCCCTTACCGACGATATGGTTGCCGCAAAGCGCGCACCCTTACACGCTTGGTAGACCATCTCCGCTTGGTCAGGCTCCCGGAAAGTGATAACCTTCCTTTCACAATCGATGACCGCGTAGTACTTGGAGAGCCAATTGATTCCCAAGACTACGTCGAATCCTGACAACCGTGTTACGGATTTTATGTTGGCATATTTCGTGAAGTGAGTCCGAAGTCTTGAAGGTTTAAAGAAGAAGAGATGAAGATCGAAGACTCGCATACTCAAAACATGAATCCACAATGCTCGGTAAGTTCAAATATTATTGATGATGATTTATAAATATTTAAAAGTATTTGGAAGACTTAGAATGTTTTTAAATTGAATATTTTGACAAAATTGAGGTTTTCAAATCCTAGTCTATCTCTATGTTTTCTAATTGATTTTAAACAGGTTTTCAAACCCTAGTCTATCTCTATGTTTTCTAATTGATTTTAAACAAGTTTTCAAATCCTAATCTATCTCTAATTTATTTCCAAAATTAGATTTTCACAATCCTAGTCTACTTCTAAGTCTTCTAAATCTATAAATAAGCGATGGGAGTGCCATTAATTCATCTCCTTCATGAATAAACATGTTTGAGAAACCCTAGAGGCTAGGAATTGATCTAAAACCTATTTTCTACTTCATAGCCTCTTCTAGGTCAAATCGAGATATTGTAATTTCTTATCTATATGTCGATTTGATCTACGCTTCGCTAGGAGTTTTCTTCTTCGGTTTTCTACGATACTCCTAAGCGAAGGATCACCATACTCATGATGCTTCTCATGAACGGCGTCGTGGCTTCGGCGTGAGGCGTCGTGGATTCGACGCGATTGAAGCGGTTCGTGGATTCGGATCGTTGGCTCGTGGGTTCGAGTGGCGTCGTGGATTCGGCGTGATAGAAGCTTCGTGGATTCGAGTGGCGTCGTGGATTCGGCGTGAGGCGTCGTGGATTCGGCGCGTTTGAAGGCGATTCGTGGATTCGGATCGTTGGCTCGTGGATTCGAGTGGCGTCGTGGATTCGGCGTGTTGAAGACTTCGTGGATTCGAAGCGGAGGCGTTTCGTGGATTCGGAACGTGGTGTTCGTGGATTCGGACGTGATCGTGGACAACTCGGTGGAGTGCGCGGAGATTCATAGGAGGTTAAGAGAGGTTAAGTCCGTGGAGTCGGTAATCACCTTGTAATCTTTTCTTTTAGTGGATTGGTATTCGCGTGTTGGTCCCGTGGGTTTTTTACTCCGAGTTTGGAGTTTTCCCACGTAAATCTCGGTGTGCTTTTTAATTTCCGCATTTATCTTTTTAAAGCATCAAGAATTGTGGTTTTTGGCCGATACACCTATTCACCCCCCTCTAGGTGTTGTTTGATACAATCTAGATAGATCCTTGGGGCTTCCCCGTAACTCACAATTGGTATCAGAGCGGGATCTAGATATATTGCTATCTAATGGCCGAAGAGTTAGTAGGTATGTTGCAAACTTACGATATGACTTTTTCTACTAACCAATCTTCTTCCAAGTCTTTTTCTCAAAGTAGAGGGATTGCGTTGAAAACATCAAAGGAAGAAGACGTGGACTCGGATTCCGGCGATGAGGAATCAAACGACGAGGATTTAGCGGAAGCGTATCGTCAACTCCTCGTCGAATCTAAAAAGATGGCGAAGCATAACAAAAGGCTTAGGAAGCGTCTACTTGACATTGAAGAGGAGAACAAAAATTTGGAAACAATGACGAAAGCTTTCGAAGAGGAAAAGGAAGCAATATTGAAAGATAATTCGATCCTCCAAAAGAAGCTAGATAAAGCGGATTTAACGATCAAATCCTCTAAGAACAAAGTTGAATTTTTGGAGCATCAATTTGCGGAATCGTACAAATCCAACAAAGAGTTGACCAAGAAAGTTCATCAACTCAAGTCCGACATTCAACAATTTTCTTCCGGATCGAAGAAATTGGATCATATGCTTGGGTTAGGTCAAACGAACAAGTTGGGCCTCGGATACGAACGAACCTATGTTGAGAAGGATCGAACGTCAACATCTAATGTCTCAACAAATTCGAAGAAAAAGGTGTGTCACCGATGCGGCATCAAAGGACACATAAAAAAGAGTTGCCCGGACAAAAATTTCAAGTCTCAATCGGCAACTTCGAAACGACAATTGGTATC
Organism: Aechmea fasciata; assembly: GCA_025177825.1. NCBI lineage: Eukaryota > Viridiplantae > Streptophyta > Magnoliopsida > Poales > Bromeliaceae > Aechmea > Aechmea fasciata. The sequence continues at coordinate 527,735 of CM045925.1, read as the reverse complement.
ATCTAAAACTTGACATCCCCCACGGAATCAAAAGAAAAATCAATTGAGTCGAGTGCATCAAGCAAACCGTGACTCATATGTGAACCGGAAATCAAAGCCACAAGCGAATCGGACATCTAAGACTCAACGTCAATATCGATCGAACCCACAACCGGATTTCTAAGTTGAAACAACATGCGGTTTGGGTTTCTAAGCCTCAACAACAACATCAATCGAAGAAACTTGCTTCGAAAGGACCTATGGTGGATCAAGCGTTTAAACGAACCACAAAAATCGTCGACAAGCCAAGACAACCAACAATCCGACAAGTTTGGATCCGGAAAGGTGATATCTTTCCTTGCTCCTCGTCTTAGTTTATTTTTATTTTTATAATGCTTTGATTGGTGCTTATTGCATATTTTTCTTTCATTGCATTACATGTTTAGACGGGGTTTGAATTGTTTAAAATTTTCTTTTGAAAAAAGGTAAAAGGGAATTTTTAATTTGATTGAAAATTTACTTGAGAAAGGAGATGAATGAAAATCATAAAGTTGGAGAGATTAAAGATTTTTTAAAGAGCCTTAAACGGTATTTAAAGTCAATTCAAATTGAATTAAATTCATATTAATTATCGATTTTACTCCACTTTTTATTATTTTGACGATAATTTATTATGTGATTTCTTCTTACATACATTCATCAAAATTTTGAAATTAATTTTAATCTCTTAGTAATTAATTCATCTTTGTTGTGAATGTTGAATATAATTGATGGATATTTGCTAATTGACTATGATTCGTCAAAATTAATTTCAATTGTGAGATTGTCTAATTTAGGGGGAGTATGAATTATGTTTAAAAAAAAAAAAGGGAGAAACTCCAAGAATAAAAGAGGTGGAAAGAGTTACATCGGAAAGGAGAGTGAAAACTACCACCACATGTAGGAAAGAGCTACCACCCCTGGTCGTCCGGTACGTGTGTGAAGCTACCACATGAGAAAGTAAGAGATTAACCGAAAAAGGTTGGAAAAAAATAAATATGAATATTTTAGAATTTTCGGCGTTATAAGGTGGTAGATTGAAAAAGATGCTCAAAGAGCCACCCCCGGTGTTTATTAGTTAAATCTCTATTTTGAACGAATTGCGACAAATTGGTGTCAATTTTGCCAAATTTCTAAAAATTATTTTTCATCAATTTGCGTCTTGATGTTTTGAAACATTAGATTATCTTTAATATCAAATTTTGATGTTTCAATGTGTTTTGAAATCCTATAATATTTTATTTTCATCATAATGATTTTTGGAGTACAATCTTTAATTTTTATGAAATTAACTTAATTTGGAGGAATTTTTGAGAAACAAGGTAAAATTTTCGCATTCTCATCCATGGACTATGTTTAGTTTGCTTATTTTTGGTATCTAGATTTATAACTATGACATGACTACCTTTTTTTTGCTAGTTTGCTTTTCTCTCTATTTGTGTTTCTTTTTGGCAATTTTTGACAAAAAGGGAGAGAATGAAGAACAAGGTATAGAAGGAGAAGATATTTGGTATTTGATGCATACACGAATGGGGAGACATGATGAGATTAAAGAGGGAGAAGGAGAGAATATGTTTGAACAACGAGAAGTTGGAGAAAAGAACAAAGAGGGAGAAGATGTATAAAATATTTTTGAATATTTGTTGAAAATTTATTTTGCAGGAAATCAATTCTTCAAGACTCCTAGTTGCGTCTAAGTCATAGAGTTTGTTTAGGAGTTTCAAAAATTGTAATTTTGTATTTCTTTGGATCTTTCACGCGAGAAGTTCATTGTTTTGGTGATGGCAATGAATTTCATTTTTTTGTGAGTTGAGCGTTGTGATGTAATTTTGGGTTTTGTCACGAAATTGCCAAAGGGGGGAATTGTTACGGATTTTATGTTGGCATATTTCGTGAAGTGAGTCCGAAGTCTTGAAGGTTTAAAGAAGAAGAGATGAAGATCGAAGACTCGCATACTCAAAACATGAATCCACAATGCTCGGTAAGTTCAAATATTATTGATGATGATTTATAAATATTTAAAAGTATTTGGAAGACTTAGAATGTTTTTAAATTGAATATTTTGACAAAATTGAGGTTTTCAAATCCTAGTCTATCTCTATGTTTTCTAATTGATTTTAAACAGGTTTTCAAACCCTAGTCTATCTCTATGTTTTCTAATTGATTTTAAACAAGTTTTCAAATCCTAATCTATCTCTAATTTATTTCCAAAATTAGATTTTCACAATCCTAGTCTACTTCTAAGTCTTCTAAATCTATAAATAAGCGATGGGGGTTCCATTAATTCATATGCTTCATGAATATACATGTTTGAGAAACCCTAGAGGCTAGGAATTGATCTAAAACCTATTTTCTACTTCATAGCCTCTTCTAGGTCAAATCGAGATATTGTAATTTCTTATCTATATGTCGATTTGATCTACGCTTCGCTTGGAGTTTTCTTCTTCGGTTTTCTACGATACTCCTAAGCGAAGGATCACCATACTCATGATGCTTCTCATGAACGGCGTCGTGGATTCGGCGTGAGGCGTCGTAGATTCGACGCGATTGAAGGCGGTTCGTGGATTCGGATCGTTGGCTCGTTGATTCGAGTGGCGTCGTGGATTCGGCGTGATAGAAGCTTCGTGGATTCGAGTGGCGTCGTGGATTCGGCGTGAGGCGTCGTGGATTCGGCGCGTTTGAAGGCGATTCGTGGATTCGGATCGTTGGCTCGTGGATTCGAGTGGCGTCGTGGATTCGGCGTGTTGAAGACTTCGTGGATTCGAAGCGGAGGCGTTTCGTGGATTCGAACGTGGTGTTCGTGGATTCGGACGTGATCGTGGACAACTCGGTGGAGTGCGCGGAGATTCATAGGAGGTTAAGAGAGGTTAAGTCCGTGGAGTCGGTAATCACCTTGTAATCTTTTCTCTTAGTGGATTGTTATTCGCGTGTTGGTCCCGTGGGTTTTTTACTCCGAGTTTGGAGTTTTCCCACGTAACTCTCGGTGTTCTTTTTCTTTTCCGCATTTATCTTTTAAAGCATCGAGAATTGTGGTTTTTGGCCGATACACCTATTCACCCCCCTCTAGGTGTTGTTTGATACAATCTAGATAGATCCTTGGGGCTTCCCCGTAACTTACAAACCGGTCTACTACCAGAAGATCGATCGGCATAATCCAACTTCCAATCTGCACTGGACAGTTCTTACACTCCTCGTCCACGACAAAAGAGTGCTCAATAGAGTTTACCCACCACTGGTCATCATGACACACAACCTCTAGTCCATGAGCCTTAGCGAATGATGCATTAATGAATGAATGAGATGCACCTGTATCAAATAATGCTCTGGCTCTAATGCCTTGGATCAGAATAATACCTGCCACCACATCATCTAGAACTGGAGCCGGAGTCGACTGCTCCTCCACCTGAGTGGCAAAAACCCGCCCACTAGGTGCTCGAGGTGCCTCCTGCTGACGAGGCGCTGACGACCGTCCAGCGGACATAGCGGGTGGCAGTCCCGCCAACTGTCGCGGAGTGTACCGAACTGAAGCTGCCGAGGGGGCAGGTGATGCCCCGCCCGGACACTCGCGACCAATGTGTCCCGCCTGGCCACACCGAAAGCATCGTCCTTCTCGCAGAGGGCAGGTAGTAACTCGATGGTTTCCGCCGCAGATAACACACGGGTAGGCGGTCTGACTCTGAGTCTGACTCCGACCGCCACGCCACTGTGTTCGCTGAGGTCGAGGGGGCCGTTTAGAACTCGACTGCCCCGCGGACCCACCCGATGCCCGTTTCCTGGACTTCTCTCTGTCCTTGTCCCTCTCAAAAGCTTCGCGCTCTTCTCGCGCAATAGCGTTGCTGCGCTCCACCCAAAGCGCACGGTCCAAAACCTCCTCATAAGTCTTCAGCCGGAAGGCATCGACTGTCTTGAAAATGTCCGGCCTCAAGCCACGTCCGAATCTTTTCGCCCGGTCCCTATCACCGTGGACCAAGCTCGGCACGCAGTTGATCATGTGCGTGAACTCCCTCTCATATTCACGCACTGTGCGACTCCCTTGCCTTAGCTTGCGGAAGTCCTCCTCGATCTTCCGTTCCTCACTTTCGGGGAAATACTCCATTAACAGCATCTCCCGAAACGTATCCCACGCCATGGTTGCGTCGTCCAAGGAACGATCCTTCTTCACTTGCCTCCACCACAGGCGCGCCGACCGCCCAAAACAATGTGCCGCCAAATGCACTTTGTCCCGCTCGAGGGTATAGAAGTCCTCGAACAAGGATTGCATGGCGATCAACCACGTCTCACACACCCACGGGTCCTTGTCTTCTCCGCTAAAGGTCGGTGACTTCAACCTCTTAAATGCCGTCAGCACTACTACCGCCCGTTCTCGCTCCGCCTCGGGGGTGTCGTGATCAGAAGCCGACGAACCCGGCGGTGGGGCACAACCGTCATCGGTACCGCCGCCGTCATCGGAGGTGGTGCCGCAGCTCAACAGTGGCGTCGGGTCCCGAGGCATGCGCCGCCGCCCGCCGGGCCACCAAGTCGTGGAGCCTACTAAGTCGCTCTCCGCTTGTCCGCTTCATAGCACCGCCTAACGCCTCTACTTGGGCTTGCGCCGCGCGTACGTCGCTCGATCCCGACTGCTCGGGCACCTCAGGAGGTGGTGCCGCCGCGGATCGCGTCATAGGGCGTCTTCGTGGTGCCATCACGTCCTGAAACGTAGCACACACGCATTAATACTCGACACGCGTGACACTTACACGTTCCAAATTAACTACCCAATTAAGCGAAAGCAGCAAGTAAAAATAAATTTCAACTCTAGGGGTCATGTGGTCGGCCGCCCACACAATTCCTTTGAGCAGAAACAAATAATACTTGGATTCATCTCTAATTCCCTCTAGAGAAGTAATAACTCAAACCCAATCTATTAGCTTTCGCAATCACCAAGTTCACGTTAAACGTTTCCTAAGTCCCTAAGGTCTCCAATCCTAAGGTTCTTAAGTCCATCCTAGACCTTTGCTTTCTTCCGTTCAGTCTCTGATACCATCTTATCTGTCACGCCCCGTTACTCGCCTATTTGGTCGGGTCCCGGCCACGTCACCGTACGCCGAATCTGACAGTGGCCTCCCCTGGCCGCCCAAGGCTCTAACAACTAGTATAATTAAACAATCACAAGGGAATTGCAATTATACGGGTCTTGCACGAAGGCAAGCAACACACACACAACGGAAGTAAAAGCTCTACACTATATGATACAACATACAAGGTAGTTGACCCCATTTCAATCAAACACAAGTAACTTACGCTATTACAATCCTTTCGTATTCAATATACATCATATTCTTTTTACATTGTCATTCCACCAAAATATACATGCTCGTTATCAATTTACAACTATAGTTCAACGAGAAAGTTGATACATATACCAAAAGGGAATGACTACTAAAGTACTCCGGTAGCCGCTAGGTATGGCGCTAACCCCTTGCCCCGGTCCTCCGCCGCCGCACTCGTGCTAGGACCTGTGGGGTTAGTGGTGTGAGAACTACAACGAAGTTCCCAGTGGGCTCGGCCTCCAATCGCACCGACTTTCCCACTAGGTCTAATCAGGCATAAGTATTTCAACGGAAATGAAATAGTAACCGAACTGGATATGCTAGTACTATGCGCAAGAAAGAGACAAAGTGAAAGATAATTAATCGAAATCGAAGATGACTATGCATGCATGTCTTTGCTCTACTTTGCTTTGTATTTCCTTGGATCTTTACCCAATCTTGCCGGTTTACCTAGTTACCCCCAACAAACTCAAGACCCAAAATCCCTTTATTCGGGGAGGCTCTAAGCACTACAAGACCCGAGGGACCGTCTTAGGGACCGCGCTCCCTAGGTGACTGTTCCGGAACTCACCGCTTGAGGAGGAGCGACCTCCCTCAAGCCAAGACTTGTCAAGAGTATCGATCCAATCCTCACATTGAGGATTCATAGCCACTGTTCTCAATGCCAGTTCCATGGATAGGTTGCTACCATACCATCAATCTCACTCTTACCATAATGCCACTAAGGTTAAACAATGTTTAACTATGGTTATCTCAAGGCCAATCTCGTCTCTATGTTCAATATCACCAAGTTGACTAAGATCATAGTCCTTTGCCATATTCATACAAGTAGGGTTCTAGTTCTCATGCCTCTATGGTTCCATTTCAACTTCCAAGCTCATTACACTCCAGAACATGAATTGAGGTTCAACCAATAGCATAAACTCCAACTACCCTATCTTGCATGAATTTACTATGCACATACAATGCTCAATAATTGACATATAGACATAGAGAGAAGTTCAGAGCTAGTGGATGCACCCCCACCTTAAAATAATTTCGTGGAGTTTCCCTACGAATTTCACGATCAACCGAGGCCTAGGCTATGACCTGCAGTTTAAACAGAGCTCGAATCAGGCCAGTTTACACAGTAGCTCCTATATCGGCTTTTCGTTTAAACGAACGGAGTTGTCCCACGCGTCGGGAATACCCCCAATTAGGTTTTCACAAGGTCAATTTACCTTGGAAACACCCTAGGGCAAAAGCCCCAATTTCCAAACCCTAACAATGCCACTTTGACATTGCTCCTGGATTGATCTCATCCACAAGCAATCATCAGCTTAGGACTACCAAGGAAGCTCTTTAGAACCATCCTCAAGACACTAGAACCATCTCTAGGGCACCTACACCAAACCCTAGCCAACCACCATGAGAGCTCATGAAGCTCCCATGAGTTTTCCATGGAGCTCATGGTACACTTAGCTCTCAAACACTAGCAACAAGCTAGAAAACTCCAAAACCTAAAAGAAAACTCAACCCTAAGAGTTTACTTGCAAAAGCCTACCTCTTGTAGCAAGCTCAACCAACTACACCTTGTAGGAGAGCTTCAAGACCTCCAAGAAGCCTTCTAAAAGCTCCAAAGCCTTCTCCTCTAGCTCCTCTCCAAGATCTCCAAGCTCCTAGAGCTCTTCTAGAGAGAAAGTGAGAGAAAAGAGAGTGAGGGATAAAGTCGTGAAAAGAGAAGGGCCCAAGCTATATGGTGTTGTAACAATAACACATAAGCCCTCCAAACTCTAATTATTACATCCCGCGTAATCGGCGCGGTCCATCGTCCGGTCCCGCCGGTTGTCCGGTCTCGCACGTCTGTTCTCCAGACTTAGCCAAATTTCGCATATTGCAGACATCGTCCGGTCTCTACTGTCGTCTGGTCTCGACGCCGGTTTTCCAGTGACTTAGCCAAATTTCTCGCATATTGCGCAGACATCGTCCGGTCTCTACTGTCGTCCGTCTCAAGACGCTGTTTTCCACTCACACTGGGCCTTCGGTGGCATCCGGACACCCCTTGGCCGTCCTGCTCGGCCGCTCCAAGTCCGGGGAATTCCTCCAGACTTGCAGTTTAGCTATACCAAGACCCCGCTTTGCTATGCACGGGTTCCCAAGCACTTAGAACCCACACTTACTTGCTCTACTCCGGGTCCCGTTCATTTCGACGGAACTCGGCACGCTTTACGGGGAAGCCATATGGTACACACCTCTCCCCCTTTTTGTCTGAAAACGCCAAAATGACAAAGGAGGAAGCCGCCAAGTAGCTCTACTCGGAGTCCGTATCAGGAGGAGGCATCTCAGAACTACCACATCCCTTCTTCTCACACAAAAGCCTCAAATAGCGAGTAATGCTTCTATTTTGCTTCTTCAAAGAAGCTATATCCGGCTGAAGTTCGGCTTGAATGTCACTTGTCGTGCTAACTCTCCCGAAAGTCGCCGCCGCTCACTGTAGACAGACGAAAGAGAAGCCATATCTTGATCCACAGGAGGTGGAGAAGGTGCATGTGCAGATGCAGGAGCCGAGGCACGAGCTTCCGGATGAAGCTGAGCGTGTGACTTACTCATAGTTACCTCACCAATCTCTCTTAAAGAATGCTCGTATGAAGAATACCAACATTTACTTCATGAAGTCCGAGAATCCTCATGATCAAAAGAGGAAATGGAATGCGATCCTTCTTACTTGCGGTCTTCATCTCTCGTGCCATTCGCTTCCAAATGAGAAACGGTACATTCAAGTTAATGTTCCTTTCCTTAACAATATTAGGATGACCAAGGAGATAGAGATAAAGAACCCGATCCCATCGTATAATTTTCGTATTCGCTAAAGGCATTACATTGTAGCAAATCACGAAATTTAGAAATCTATACTCTGGCTTCAAGTCCTTTGAGAGTATAGCATTTCCATTGTTCTCGGCGTCTGGGACACAAAGAAATTTCAGCATTCGGGTCCAATCTCTAACCGAGTCAAAACCAGCATTCAGATAATTAACACCATCAGTTCGTACCTCCATTCCCAGTACTAACCCAATGGTGGCAGGGGTAATTGACATAGGAACCCCACGAACCGAAGTAGAGAACATATGAGGCCCGTCGTCAAATTCAAGTAGATTTCCAGCTCTCATATAGAATTCCCTCACAAGCTCTAGTCCATATCCGGCGTTCGTAAAAGCACACACCTCATGTAGATCGCCATTCTCGAAGGGTTCTTGAAATCCCGCACCTTCTCGAATAAGTTTGCTACACCAACCATACGCTCACCAATACAAGTCTTTGAAGAATAGATGGCGCAACGGCGACTATCGACTGGAACATCTTGATCACCTGATTCATTAATGGAGATACCACCAGTTCCAGCAACTTTTTCTTTTCCCTTTCCTTTGCCTTTCCCCTTTGACGTTCCGGCTGCCTTTTCTTTTCCTTTATCCTCCTTCTTTTTCGAACGAATTTCAGTAACAACTGCTTCCAAGTCCTCCTCAAGAGATTCTCGGTCGGAGTCCTCTCCGGGATTGTATTCACTCCCCGCGTCCTCCTGTGGAGGCTCGACTTGTTGTTGTGCCGAGGAACGACGACGCTTTCCTCCCGGACCACCTCGTGCCATGAGAAAGACGAGGACCAAAATCTACGAATACATTTTGACAAAGAAAACCGCTGTCCACATATAGAAACACCAATATACTGAGCTAAAAGTGATCCTAAATTATGAATAATTGGTCATAAATTATGAAATTTATTCTAGAGCATCCTAGGGCCGTTTAAAACAAAGTTTGTATTGTTAATATGCAAGAAAAACAATGCAAAATCAAAAAAAATCCGAAAATTTCTAGGAATGTAAAAACAAGGTGAAAACCTAGGATTAGATCAAATGTAGTCTTAGATCTGAGGATTAAATCTTGAATAAAGCTTGTAAAAGTGTTAAATAGACATGCATAAGCAAGAATGAAGCCACAAATCCAAGTAAAAACAGGAAAACGAAGATCAAATCCATGAAATTTCGAAATCCATCAAAATAGGGTTCAAAATGTAAAATGATGAAAATGCACTAGATCATACCTAAACTCCGAAGCAAATGAGTGTAGGAGACTTAGAGAGATCTCAGTGAGTTTTAGAGAGAGAAGCTCCAAGGAAAAAAGAAGAACTGAAGTGAGAAGACGATCCCTCGGTCGAGCGGTTTATACACAATCCGCTCCAGCAAGGTCCGGACTTAGCCACCTAAGTCCGGATGATCCGCTCGAAACAGCACTGGAAGATGTGCGATCCGGACTTAGCTGGCTAGGTCCGGACCTAGAAGCTGACAGAAATTTTTTCCTTTTTTTTTTAATTTAATTTTTTTTTTTTTTTTAAAAACATCAGCTTCCAAATAATTTTAGACAGATTCTCATGAAATATAAATACAAACTTGTATTCAATAAAATTCAAAAATATCATAAATGTTGAACCAAACATCAATTAGAAATTAAAAAGTATACCGTGAAATTACGCACATCTTTCGAGATTTAAACAATAATTGTACCACGTTTAATTTTCAAATTCACACAAATAGAGAATAAAGAAAATCCCATAAGCTGAAATAAGCACGATAATATCACCCAATTGTGTTATGCACATATCTAAATCAAGGAGTGGCTCTTTGAGCATCTTTATTATAACTTCCACCTTATATCATTCGATAATGGAGCACTCACCAAAACACCTCAATTAAGAATTTGACTTTGATCTTTTTCATAGAGATGTACACTTATATTCATGTAGTAGCTTCACACACTCACCGGACGACCGGGGTGGTAGCTCTTTCGCACATGTGGTGGTAGTTTTCACACTCCTTAGAAAGGATGTAACTCTTTCCACATCTTTATAGGTGGTAGTTTTCATACTCCCAAAAGGGACATAACTCTTTCCACATCTTTTATTTTTAGGAAAACTCCCCTCAAAAAGTGCAACCCACAATGAGATAATTTTATTGTGATTTTAAAATAAGGAGATTATTTATTTTCATCATGCAAATAATTACTTAAATTCAATACCCTTTTGATAATTCAAGAGAGATGTACTTATTTTAACAAGTGTACGAAGCAATTTCTAGGAGATGTTACGATTCAAAATACAATGACATAGAAGAATTGTAGTGAATCAAAAGATGTAAGAATAAATCATGCACAAAATTAGAAACCAAGTCATCAAATTGCAATAAACATCCAAAAAGAGGGATCATACAAAACCAAGTGTGCATAATAGATGATTTGAGAAAATAATGGCCCATAGACTGTATCTAGATAGAATTATATGAATGACCAATTTTCTTAATAGAAGATTTCTTAGTTCAATATATCCAAGTCAATAGTGTGAGACAACAAAAAAAAAAAATTTTAAAAAAATATGGCACCGAGTTGTCGGAAAGATGTAGGAATGAAGCACGAGATCAACTTTCATACTTTCTCATCCATAATCATAACACTTTCTCATGCGCCGAACATCACAAACTCCAAAAGCTCAACTAGGAGGATCTTTGAATGATTAAGTTGAAGAGATTGATGAATCACTTGATGCAACAATGAACTCTGGTAAACTAATAAAAGCAAGGGAAGATTTCACCTTTGCGCACCCAAACCTTACGTGTTGTGGGGTGCGTTGGTCGAGAAGAGAGCGTCTTGAGATGCTTGTCGACGAGTTTGGTTCTCTTGTTCTTTGAATCATCCACTTTTGGTCTCCAAGTCTGTGTGGCCTTCACGTTTGGAACTTGCTTTGAAGGCTTTGACAACTTCCGTTTGTTCATTGGCTTTGTGGGGTTCTTCCTTTGTTTACAAAATTTCTTCACATGACCTAGAACTCCACAAAGATGGCATACCTTGTTAGTAGAAACAAATTTCTTAGAGTGAGTGACCATACCTTGAGCCATAGGAGTGGAGTTTCTCGAGACTTGGTCAATATAAGTCCGTTCATATCCAAGTCCCAACTTGTTAGTTTGACCGAGTCCAAGCATCCTATCAAGTTTGATCGTTCCGGAGGAGAATTTGTTCAAGTCCGATCTAAGTTGAATAATCGTCTTTGTAAACTCTAAGTTTGCATCCTTCGCCTCCGAAAGTTGTTTGTTGAGAAACTTAAAGTTTTCTTCCCTAGTTTCTCGTTCGTTTTCAAGTATAGTGACCTTCTCTACAATTGACTTGTAGGCTCTTGACAATCCGTTGCTTTCTTGTTCCAAAGTTTTTGTTGAAGTGATCAACTTGGCTTTTTCTCCTTCTAGATCAACAATCCTTTGTTGTAGCTTCTTGTTGTGCTTGGCCATCTTCTTTGATTCCACCACTAATTGCCGATATGCATCAATCATATCGTCTCCATCCGACTCTTCGTCCGTCACGTTCTCCGGTGAAGAATGTTCATGCATAGAAGGCATGGAGATTGAGTCAATAGAAGATAAACACATAAACTGTGAATCAAGTGCCAACAATGCCGTGGCATTGATTTCCTCATCGCTTGAGGTTGAGTCCTCATCGGAAGGGTCATCCTAAGTGATGGCTTGCATCGCCTTTTTCTTATTGGAACTCTTAGTCGGACAATCCAATGCTATATGTCCAAATCCCCGACACTTATAGTATTGGATTTCTCCACTTTTCTTATCCTTAGAAGTTTCTTTAGAAGAATTTTCAGAATTTTTAAACTTAGAAGAAGAAGAAGAAGAACTCCCTTTAGCTTTGTTGAAGTTGGAGGAAGATGACTTTGAAGGATATTTCTTCTTAAAGTTCCGTCGGAACTTCCTCGTTAGGAGAGCAAGTTGCTTCTCTAAGTCCTCCAAAGTAACATCCGAGTCCGTCTCGGAAGAAGATGCATCCGCGTTGCCTCCCTTGGTAGATTTAAGCGCCATCCCTGTGGACTTAGAAGACAACTTCGAAGGAGATGAGTTAGAAGGGAAAGTCATCTCATATGTTTGAAGAGCGCCAACTAGTTCATCCACTTTCATCTCATCCGGGTGTTTCACGGTTTCAATAGCCGCAACTTTTGCACGGACACGCTCGGGGAGAGTTCTTACAAATCTACGTATAATCTTGGTTTCGGGTATTATTTCACCCAAGTTGGAACAAGTGTTGACTATGTCTTGAAGACGAGTGTAATAGTCGGTGAAGTTTTCATTCTCTTCCATATGAATCGAATCAAAACGACTAGTCAACATCTGTAATTTTTGAACCTTGACTAGACTTGTTCCCTCGTGAGTGGTTTTAAGTGTATCCCAAATTTCTTTGGCGGTTTCACACGCCGAAACCCGAGAGAATTCTTTGATTTAAAGAGTTAAATAAAGCATTAATCCCCTTCCCGTTACAAGATAAAAGTTCATTTTCGTCCTTAGTCCACTTAGTTCGAGGTTTGGGGACTGTGATAGTATCAACGATCTCGGTGGGGTGTTTCCATCCAAATTCCACCGATTGCCAAACTCTTTCATCGATGGCAATTAGGAACGCCCTCATGCGGACTTTCCAATAAGCATAGTTAGTACCATCGAAGAAAGGAGGTCGATTAATATTACCACCCTCGGCCATTAAAGACAACCTATACCCGCTCTGATACCAATTGTAGGTTATAGGTCTCAAGGATCTAAAAGGTAATTAACACCTAGAGGGGGGTGAATAGGTGTACAATGGCCTAATAAAAATTCTCGATGCGATTTTAAGTAAATGCGGAAAATAAAATCAACACACCGAGATTTTACGTGGGAAAACTCCACAAGGAGTAAAACCCACGGACCGATCACACGAAAAATCCACTAAGAAACAATTGAGTACAAGGCGATTTACCCACGACTTTACCCAATCTACCGAATCTCCAATATGGATCTCCTTCACTGGCTCACCACGCCGCAAATCCTTGCCGCGTCCACGCTTCGACTCCTCAAAGCTTCCACCGAATCCTCGGCCTCTCACGCGATCTCCGCGTCACCCTCCGTCCGGAGTTGTTGAAGAAAACTTTTGGTGATCTTACAATTTACGAACCATAGACCAAGGGAACCCTTTTAGTCAATCATCAAGTCGATTCATGAAGGTGTATTCAAAGAGAAAACCTAGAATCAACTCGACGATCAACAAGACAAAACTCGCTTTAAGAATTGAATCATAAAGCTCTAAAACGAGTTTTAGGGTTTTAGAAGAAGATGAATATTCACGATATATGTTTTGAAACCCCCAGGGTCTATTTATAGTGTTAGAAGACTTAGAAGTTGATTAGGACTGAAATCATCCAAGTTTGGAAACAAATCCGGCACCAAGGTCCGGACCATGCAAGGAAGGTCCGGTCCTATGAGTCCGGACTTAATCCATTCACCCGGTTCATACGTTAAATAAATTTTCACATATGATCCGGATCTTCACATAGGTCCATCTTCATCAAGATCGCGCAAGGAACCCGCTCTCGGATCCTGGATCATCACCAATGGTCCTGGTCCTTCATCAAGATCGCGCAATGAACTCCGCTTTCGGATCCGGATCATCATCAAGGTCCTGACTTAGACCGTATAATTCCGTATTTTCAAAAAGTTAAATTGAGATTAATTTAAGTCTTCTAACTACTAAGTTTTTCTTTATCAAATCACCATAAATTATCTTAAATTCATACCTGAGGTGACGAGCTTCTTTGCAAAGTCTTGAATCTTCAATTTCCTTCTTTGTGCTCTTGACTTCTTCAAGTCTCCAATAACTTCACGAAATCCGCCAACCTATAAAATATTTAACAGTTGTGGTTCTTGTGAAAGTTGGCATCGATACGTTGCAAATTTGTATTCTCGGGGCATAATAGAACAAAATAATTTGGTTTTACTCTTTGTTCGGTTGAATGAGAGAAAGTACTGTTTCCAAAGTAATACTGTTAGGGCGCAACTGAGTAGTCTAAAGTTGTTCCAGTTTTGATTCTTGTGATCGTTGACATCGATACGTTGCAAGTTTATACTCTCGGGGCAAAATAGAACAATATAATTAGGTTTTACTCTTTGTTCGGTTGAATGAGAAAAAGTACTCGTTGCAAAGTTATACTGTTAGGGCGCAACTGAGTTGTCTAATGTTGGTCCGGTTATGGTTCTTGTGAACGTTGGCATCGATACGTTGCAAATTTACACTCTCGGGGCATAATAGAACAATATAATCAGGGTTTACTCTTTGTTCGATTGAATGAGAAAAAGTACTGTTTCCAAAGTTATATTGTTAGGGCGCAACTGAGTAGTCTAATGTTGTTCCTATTTTGGTTATTCTGAACGTTGACATCTATACGTTGCAAATTTATAATCTCGGGGCATAATAGAATAATATAATTCGGTTTCACTCTTTGTTCTTGAATGAGAAAGAGTACTTGCAAAGTTATACCGTTAGAGCGCAATTGATTTGTCTAATGTTGGTCCGATTTTTGTTCTTTTGAACGTTGGCATCGATACGTTGCAAATTTACACTCTCGGGGCATAATAGAACAATATAATTAGGTTTTACTCTTTGTTCGATTGAATGAGAAAAAGTACTGTTTACAAAGTTATACTGTTAGGGCCCAACTGAGTAGTCTAATATTGGTCCCGTTTTGGTTCTTGTGAACGTTGCCATCGATACGTTGCAAATTTATACTCTCGGGGCATAATAGAACAAAATAATTTGGTTTTACTCTTTGTTCGGTTGAATGAGAAAAAGTACTCGTTCCAAAGTTATTCTGTTAGGGCGCAGCTGAGTAATCTAATGTTGGTCCGGTTTTGGTTCTTGTGAACGTTGGCATCGATAAGTTGCAAATTTGTACTTTAGGGGCATAATAGAACAAAAACATTTGGTTTTACCCTTTGTTCGGTTGAATGAGAGAAAGTATTTCCAAAGTTATACCGTTAAATCGAGTAGTCTAATATTTTTCCGGTTTTGGTTCTTGTGATCGTTGACATCGATACGTTGCAAATTTATACTCTCCGGGCATAATAGAACAATATAATTCGGTTTTACACTTTGTTCGGTTGAATAAGAACAAGTATTGCAAAGTTATACCGTTAGGCGCAATTGAGTAGTCTAATGTTGGTCCGGTTTTGGTTCTTGTGAACGTTGGCATCGATACATTGCAAATTTACACTCTCGGGGCATAATAGAACAAAATAATTAGGTTTTACTCTTTTTTCGATTGAATGAGAAAAAGTACTGTTTACAAAGTTATACTGTTAGGGCCCAACTGAGTAGTCTAATATTGGTCCCGTTTTGGTTCTTGTGAACGTTGGCATCGATACGTTGCAAATTTATACTCCCGGGGCAAAATAGAACAAAATAATTTGGTTTTACTCTTTGTTCGGTTGAATGAGAAAAAGTACTCGTTCCAAAGTTATTCTGTTAGGGCGCAGCTGAGTAGTCTAATGTTGGTCCGGTTTTGGTTCTTGTGAACGTTGGCATCGATAAGTTGCAAATTTGTACTTTAGGGGCATAATAGAACAAAAAATTTGGTTTTACCCTTTGTTCGGTTGAATAAGAGAAAGTGTCGTTTCGAAAGTTATATTGTTAGGGCGCAACTGAGTAGTCTAATGTTGTTCCGATTTTGGTTCTTGTGATCGTTGACATCGATACGTTGCATGTTTATACTCTCGGGGCATAATAGAACAATATTATTAGGTTTTACTCTTTGTTCGGCTGAATGATAAAAAGTACTCGTTGCAAAGTTATACTGCTAGGGCGCAACTGAGTACTCTAATGTTGGTCCCGTTTTGGTTCTTGTTTACGTTTACATCGATACGTTGCAAATTTACACTCTCGGGGCATAAAAGAACAAAATAATTAGGTTTTACTCTTTGTTCGATTGAATGAGAAAAAGTACTATTTCCAAAGTTATACTGTTTGGGTGCAACTGAGTAGTCTAATGTTAGGTCCGGTTTTTGTTCTTGTGATCGTTGGCGTCGATACGTTACAAATATACACTCGGGCATAATAGAACAAAATAATTAGGTTTCACTCTTTGTTCGGTTGAATGAGAAAAAGTACTGTTTCTAAAGTTATACTGTTAGGGCGCAACTGAGTAGTCTAATGTTGTTCCGGTTTTGGTTCTTGTGATCGTAGACATCGATACGTTGTAAATTTATACTCTCGGGGCATAATAGAACAATATAATTACGTTTTACTCTTTGTTCGATTGAATGAGAAAAAGTACTGTTTCGAAAGTTATATAGTTAGGGCGCAACTGAGTAGTCTAATGTTGTTCCGGTTTTGGTTCTTGTGATCGTAGACATCGATACGTTGTAAATTTATACTCTCGGGGCATAATAGAACAACATAATTTGGTTTTACTCTTTGTTCGCTTGAATGAGAAAAAGTACTCGTTCCAAAGTTATTCTGTTAGGGCGCAGCTGAGTAGTCTAATGTTGGTCCGGTTTTGGTTCTTGTGAACGTTGGCATCGATAAGTTGCAAATTTACACTCTCGGGGCGTAATAGAACAATATAATTAGGTTTTACTCTTTGTTCGATTGAATGAGAAAAAGTACTATTTCCAAAGTTATACTGTTAGGGCGCAACTGAGTAGTCTAATGTTGTTTCGGTTTTGGTTCTTGTGATCGTAGACATCGATACGTTGTAAATTTATACTCTCGGGGTATAATAGAACAAAATAATTACGTTTTACTCTTTGTTCGATTGAATGAGAAAAAGTACTGTTTCGAAAGTTATATAGTTAGGGCGCAACTGAGTAGTCTAATGTTGTTCCGGTTTTGGTTCTTGTGATCGTTGGCGTCGATACGTTACAAATATACACTCTCGGGGCATAATAGAACAAAATAATTACGTTTTACTCTTTGTTCGATTGAATGAGAAAAAGTACTGTTTCGAAAGTTATATAGTTAGGGCGCAACTGAGTAGTCTAATGTTGTTCCGGTTTTTGTTCTTGTGATCGTAGACATCGATACGTTGTAAATTTATACTCTCGGGGCATAATAGAACAATATAATTAGGTTTTACACTTTGTTCGGTTGAATGAGAAAAAGTACTCGTTTCAAAGTTATACTGTTAGGGTGCAACTGAGTAGTCCGATGTTGGTCCTGATTTGCTTCTTGTGAACGTTGGCATCGATACGTTGCAATTTTACACTCGGGCACAATAGAACAATATAATTAGGGTTTTCTCTTTGTTCGATTGAATGAGAAAAAGTATTGTTTCCAAAGTTATATAGTTAAGGCGCAACTGAGTAGTCTAATGTTGTTCCGATTTTGGTTCTTCTGAACGTTGACATCCATACGTTGCAAATTTAGACTCTCGGGGCATAATAGAACAATATAAATAGGTTTTACTATTTGTTCGGTTGAATGAGAAAAAGTACGCGTTGCAAAGTTATACTGTTAGGGCGCAACTGAGTAGTCTAATATTGGTCCGGTTTTTGTTCTTGTGAACGTTGGCATCGATACGTTGCAAATTTACACTCTCGGGGCATAATAGAACAAAATAATTAGGTTTACTCTTTGTTCGATTGAATGAGAAAAAGTACTGTTTCCAAAGTTATATTGTTAGGGCGCAACTGAGTAGTCTAATGTTGTTCCGATTTTGGTTCTTCTAAACGTTGACATCGATACGTTGCAAATTTATACTCTCGGGGCATAATAGAACAATATAAATAGGTTTCACTCTTTGTTCGGTTGAATGAGAAAAAGTACTGTTTCCAAAGTTATACTGTTAGGGAGCAACTGAGTAGTCTAATGTTGGTCCGGTTTTTGTTCTTGTGAACGTTGGCATCGATACGTTGCAAATTTACACTCTCGGGGCATAATAGAACAAAATAATTTGGTTTTACTCTTTGTTCGATTGAATGAGAAAAAGTACTGTTTCCAAAGTTATATTGTTAGGGCGCAACTGAGTAGTCTAATGTTGTTCCGATTTTGGTTCTTCTGAACGTTGACATCGATACGTTGCAAATTTATACTCTCGGGGCATAATAGAACTATATAATTAGGTTTCACTCTTTGTTCGGTTGAATGAGAACAAGTACCGGTTTGCAAAGTTATACCGTTATGGCGCAATTGATTTGTCTAATGTTGGTCCGATTTTTGTTCATGTTAACGTTCGCATCGATACATTGCAAATTTACACTCTCGGGGCATAATAGAACAAAATAATTAGGTTTTACTCTTTTTTTGATTGAATGAGAAAAAGTACTGTTTCCAAAGTTATACTGTTAGGGCCCAACTGAGTAGTCTAATGTTGGTCCGGTTTTGGTTCCTGTGAACGTTGGCATCGATATGTTGCAAATTTGTACTCTCGGGGCATAATAGAACAAAATAATTTGGTTTTACTCTTTCTTCGGTAGAATGAGAAAAAGTACTGTTTCCAAAGTTATACTGTTAGGGCCCAACTCAGTAGTCTAATGTTTTTCCGATTTTGGTTCTTGTGATCGTAGACATCGATATGTTGTAAATTTATACTCTCGGGGCATAATAGAAGAAATATAATTAGGGTTTACTCTTTGTTCGATTGAATGAGAAAAAGTACTGTTTCCAAAGTTATATTGTTAGGGCGCAACTGAGTAGTCTAATGTGGTTCCGGTTTTGGTTCTTGTGATCGTTGACATCGATACGTTGCATGTTTATACTCTCGGGGCATAATAGAACAACATAATTTGGTTTTACTCTTTGTTCGGTTGAATGAGAAAAAGTACTGCTCCAAAGTTATTCGTTAGGCGCACCGAGTAGTCTAATGTTGGTCCGATTTTGGTTTTTGTGAACGTTGGCATCGATACGTTGCAAATTTACACTCTCGGGGCATAATAGAACAAAAAAATTTGGTTTTACCCTTTGTTATTGAATGAGAGAATGTACCGTTTCCAAAGTTATACTGTTAGGGCGCAACTGAGTAGTCTAATATTGTTCCGGTTTTGGTTCTTGTGATCGTTGACATCGATACGTTGCAAATTTATACTCTCGGGGCATAATAGAACAATATTATTAGGTTTTACTCTTTGTTCGGCTGAATGAGAAAAAGTACTCGTTGCAAAGTTATACTGTTATGGTGCAACTGAGTTGTCTAATGTTGGTCCGGTTATGGTTCTTGTGAACGTTGGCATCGATACGTTGCAAATTTACACTCTCGGGGCATAATAGAACAATATAATCAGGGTTTACTCTTTTTTTGATTGAATGAGAAAAAGTACTGTTTCCAATGTTATACTGTTAGGGCCCAACTGAGTAGTCTAATGTTGGTCCGGTTTTGGTTCCTGTGAACGTTGGCATCGATATGTTGCAAATTTGTACTCTCGGGCATAATAAAACAAAATAATTTGGTTTTACTCTTTCTTCGGTTGAATGAGAAAAAGTACTGTTTCCAAAGTTATACTGTTAGGGCCCAACTCAGTAGTCTAATGTTGTTCCGGTTTTGGTTCTTGTGATCGTAGACATCGATATGTTGTAAATTTATACTCTCGGGGCATAATAGAATAATATAATTAGCGTTTACTCTTTGTTCGATTGAATGAGAAAAAGTACTGTTTCCAAAGTTATATTGTTAGGGCGCAACTGAGTAGTTTAATGTTGTTCCGATTTTGGTTCTTCTGAACGTTGACATAGATACGTTGTAAATTTATACTCTCGGGGCATAATAGAACAATATAATTCGGTTTCACTCTTTGTTATTGAATGAGAAAAAGTACTTGCAAAGTTATACCGTTAGGGCGCAATTGATTTGTCTAATGTTGGTCCGATTTTTGTTCTTGTTAACGTTGGCATCGATACATTGCAAATTTACACTCTCGGGGCATAATAGAACAAAATAATTAGGTTTTACTCTTTTTTTGATTGAATGAGAAAAAGTACTGTTTCCAAAGTTATACTGTTAGGGCCCAACTGAGTAGTCTAATGTTGTTCCGATTTTGGTTCTTCTTAACGTTGACATCCATACGTTGCAAATTTATACTCTCGGGGCATAATAGAACAATATAAATAGGTTTGACTCTTTGTTCGGTTGAATGAGAAAAAGTACTCTTTGCAAAGTTATACTGTTAGGGCGCAACTGAGTAGTCTAATGTTGGTCCAGTTTTTGTTCTTGTGAACGTTGGCATCGATACGTTGCAAATTTACACTCTCGGGGCATAAGAGAACTATATAATTAGGGTTTACTCTTTGTTCGATTGAATGAGAAAAGTACTGTTTCCAAAGTTATATTGTTAGGGCGCAACTGAGTAGTCTAATGTTGTTCCGATTTTGGTTATTCTGAACGTTGACATCGATACGTTGCAAATTTATACTCTCGGGGCATAATAGAACAATATAATTCGGTTTCACTCTTTGTTCGGTTGAATGAGAACAAGTACCGGTTGCAAAGTTATACTGTTAGGGCGCAATTGATTTGTCTAATGTTAGTCCAATTTTTGTTCTTGTTAACGTTCGCATCGATACATTGCAAATTTACACTCTCGGGGCATAATAGAGCAAAATAATTAGGTTTTACTCTTTTTTGATTGAATGAGAAAAGTACATAAAGTTATACCGTTAGGGCCCTACCGAGTAGTCTAATATTGGTCCCGTTTTGGTTCTTGTGAACGTTGGCATCGATACGTTGCAAATTTATACTCTCGGGGCATAATAGAACAAAATAATTTGGTTTTACTCTTTGTTCGGTTCAATGAGAAAAAGTACTCGTTGCAAAGTTATACTGTTAGGGCGCAGCTGAGTAGTTAATGTTGGTCCGGTTTTGGTTCTTGTGAAAGTTGGCATCGATACGTTGCAAATTTGTGTTCTCTGGGCATAATAGAACAAAATAATTTGGTTTTACTCTTTGTTCGGTTGAATGAGAGAAAGTACTGTTTCCAAAGTAATACTGTTAGGGCGCAACTGAGTAGTCTAAAGTTGTTCAAGTTTTGATTCTTGTGATCGTTGACTTCGATACGTTGCAAGTTTATACTCTCTGGGCAAAATAGAACAATATAATTAGGTTTTACTCTTTGTTCGGTTGAATGAGAAAATGTACTCGTTGCAAAGTTATACTGTTAGGGCGCAACTGAGTTGTCTAGTGTTGGTCCGGTTATGGTTCTTGTGAACGTTGGCATCGATACGTTGCAAATTTACACTCTCGGGGCATAATAGAACAATATAATCAGGGTTTACTCTTTGTTCGATTGAATGAGAAAAAGTACTGTTTCCAAAGTTATATTGTTAGGGCGCTACTGAGTAGTCTAATGTGGTTCCTATTTTGGTTATTCTGAACGTTGACATCTATACGTTGCAAATTTATAATCTCGGGGCATAATAGAATAATATAATTCGGTTTCACTCTTTGTTCGATTGAATGAGAAAAAGTACTGTTTACAAAGTTATACTGTTAGGGCCCTATTGAGTAGTCTAATATTGGTCCCGTTTTGGTTCTTGTGAACGTTGGCATCGATAAGTTGCAAATTTATACTCCCGGGGCAGAATAGAACAAAATAATTTGGTTTTACTCTTTGTTCGATTGAATGAGAAAAAGTACTGTTTCCAAAGTTATTCTGTTAGGGCGCAGCTGAGTAGTCTAATGTTGGTCCGGTTTTGGTTCTTGTGAACGCTGGCATCGATAAGTTGCAAATTTGTACTTTAGGGGCATAATAGAACAAAAAAATTTGGTTTTACCCTTTGTTCGGTTGAATGAGAGAAAGTACCGTTTCCAAAGTTATACTGTTAGGGCGCAACTGAGTAGTCTAATATTGTTCCGGTTTTGGTTCTTGTGATCGTTGACATCGATACGTTGCAAATTTATACTCTCGGGGCATAATAGAACAATATTATTAGGTTTTACTCTTTGTTCGGTTGAATGAGAAAAAGTACTTGTTGCAAAGTTATACTGCTAGGGTGCAACTGAGTAGTCTAATGTTGGTCGCGTTTTGGTTCTTGTTTACGTTTACATCGATACGTTGCAAATTTACACTCTCGGGGCATAATAGAACAAAATAATAAGGTTATACTCTTTGTTCGATTGAATGAGAAAAAGTACTGTTTCCAAAGTTATATTGTTAGGGCGCAACTGAGTAGTCTAATGTTGTTCCGGTTTTGGTTCTTGTGATCGTAGACATCGATACGTTGTAAATTTATACTCTCGGGGCATAATAGAACAATATAATTAGGTTTTGCTCTTTGTTCGGTTGAATTATCAAAAGTACTGTTTCGAAAGTTATATAGTTAGGGCGCAACTGAGTTGTCTAATGTTAGGTCCGGTTTTTGTTCTTGTGATCGTTGGCGTCGATACGTTACAAATATACACTCACGGGGCATAATAGAACAAAATAATTACGTTTAACTCTTTGTTCGATTGAATGAGAAAAAGTACTGTTTCGAAAGTTATATAGTTAGGGCGCAACTGAGTAGTCTAATGTTGTTCCGGTTTTGGTTCTTGTGATCGTAGACATCGATACGTTGTAAATTTATACTCTCGGGGCATAATAGAACAATGTAATTAGGTTTTACTCTTTGTTCGGTTGAATGAGAAAAAGTACTCGTTGCAAAGTTATACTGTTAGGGCGCAACTGAGTAGTATAATGTTGGTGCGGATTTGCTTCTTGTGAACGGTGGCATCGATACGTTGCAATTTTACACTCTCGGGGCACAATAGAACAATATAATTAGGGTTTACTCTTTGTTCGATTGAATGAGAAAAAGTATTGTTTCCAAAGTTATATAGTTAAGGCGCTACTGAGTAGTTTAATGTTTGTTCCGATTTTGGTTCTTCTGAACGTTGACATCCAAACGTTGCAAATTTATACTGTCGGGGCATAATAGAACAATATAAATAGGTTTTACTCTTTGTTCGGTTGAATGAGAAAAAGTACGCGTTGCAAAGTTATACTGTTAGGGCACAACTGAGTAGTCTAATGTTGGTCCGGTTTTTGTTCTTGTGAACGTTGGCATCGATACGTTGCGAATTTACACTCTCGGGGCATAATAGAACAATATAATTACGGTTTACTCCTTGTTCGATTGAATGAGAAAAAGTACTTTTTCCAAAGTTATATTGTTAGGGCGCAACTGAGTAGTCTAATGTTGTTCCGATTTTGGTTCTTCTAAACGTTGACATCGATACGTTGCAAATTTATACTCTCGGGGTATAATAGAATAATATAATTCGGTTTCACTCTTTGTTCGGTTGAATGAGAACAAGTACCGGTTGCAAAGTTATACTGTTAGGGCGCAATTGATTTGTCTAATGTTTGTCCGATTTTTGTCCTTGTTAACGTTGGCAACGATACATTGCAAATTTACACTCTCGGGGCATAATAGAACTAAATAATTAGGTTTTACACTTTTTTTGATTGAATGAGAAAATGTACTGTTTCCAAAGTTATACTGTTCTGGTCCAACTGAGTAGTCTAATGTTGTTCCGATTTTGGTTCTTCTGAACGTTGACATCCATACGTTGCAAATTTATACTCTCGGGGCATAAAAGAACAATATAAATAGGTTTTACTCTTTGTTCGGTTGAATGAGAAAAAGTACTCTTTGCAAAGTTATACTGTTAGGGCGCAACTGAGTAGTCAAAGGTTGGTTCGGGTTTTGTTCTTGCGAATGTTGGCATCGATACGTTGCGAAGATACACTCTCGGGGCATAATAGAACAATATAATTAGGGTTTACTCTTTGTTCGATTGAATGAGAAAAAGTACTGTTTCCAAAGTTATATTGTTAGGGCGCAACTGAGTAGTCTAATGTTGTTCCGATTTTGGTTCTTTTGAACGTTGACATCGATACGTTGCAAATTTATACTCTCGGGGCATAATAGAACAAAATAATTAGGTTTTACTCTTTGTTCGATTGAAAGAGAAAAAGTACTGTTTCCAAAGTTATACTCGTCGGGCGCAAGTGAGTAGTCTAATATTGGTCCGGTTTTGGTTCTTGTGAACGTTGGCATCGATACATTGCAAATTTACACTCTCGGGGCATAATAGAACTAAATAATTAGGTTTTACTCTTTGTTCGATTGAATGAGAAAAAGTACTGTTTCCAAAGTTATACTGTTTGGGCCCAACTGAGTAGTCTAATGTTGTTCCGATTTTGGTTCTTCTGAACGTTGACATCCATACGTTGCAAATTTATACTCTCGGGGCATAATAGAACAATATAAATAGGTTTGACTCTTTGTCAGGTTGAATGAGAAAAAGTACTCTTTGCAAAGTTATACTGTTAGGGCGCAACTGAGTAGTCTAATGTTGGTCCGGTTTTTGTTCTTGTGAACGTTGGCATCGATACGTTGCAAATTTACACTTTCGGGGCATAAGAGAACTATATAATTAGGGTTTACTCTTTGTTCGATTGAATGAGAAAAGTACTGTTTCCAAAGTTATATTGTTAGGGCGCAACTGAGTAGTCTAATGTTGTTCCGATTTTGGTTATTCTGAACGTTGACATCGATACGTTGCAAATTTATACTCTCGGGGCATAATAGAACAATATAATTCGGTTTCACTCTTTGTTCGGTTGAATGAGAACAAGTACCTGTTGCAAATTTATACTGTTAGGGCGCAATTGATTTGTCTAATGTTGGTCCAATTTTTGTTCTTGTTAACGTTCGCATCGATACATTGCAAATTTACACTCTCGGGGCATAATAGAACAAAATAATTAGGTTTTACTCTTTTTTGATTGAATGAGAAAAAGTACTGTTTCCAAAGTTATACTGTTAGGGCCCAACGGAGTAGTGTAATGTTGTTCCGATTTTGGTTCTTTTGAACGTTGACATCCATACGTTGCAAATTTATACTCTCGGGGCATAATAGAACAATATAATTTGGTTTTACTCGTTGTTCGGTTGAATGAGAAAAAGTACTCGTTGCAAAGTTATACTGTTAGGGCGCAGCTGAGTAGTTAATGTTGGTCCGGTTTTGGTTCTTGTGAAAGTTGGCATCGATACGTTGCAAATTTGAGTTCTCGGGGCATAATAGAACAAAATAATTTGGTTTTACTCTTTGTTCGGTTGAATGAGAGAAAGTACTGTTTCCAAAGTAATACTGTTAGGGCGCAACTGAGTAGTCTAAAGTTGTTCAAGTTTTCATTCTTGTGATCGTTGACATCGATACGTTGCAAGTTTATACTCTCTGGGCAAAATAGAACAATATAATTAGGTTTTACTCTTTGTTCGGTTGAATGAGAAAAAGTACTCGTTGCAAAGTTATACTGTTAGGGCGCAACTGAGTTGTCTAATGTTGGTCCTTATGGTTCTTGTGAACGTTGGCATCGATACGTTGCAAATTTACACTCTGGGCATAATAGAACAATATAATCGTGGTTTACTCTTTGTTTGATTGAATGAGAAAAGTATCGTTTCCAAAGTTATATTGTTAGTAATCGAGTAGTCTAATGTGGTTCCTATTTTGGTTATTCTGAACGTTGACATCTATACGTTGCAAATTTATAATCTCGGGGCATAATAGAATAATATAATTCGGTTTCACTCTTTGTTCGGTCAATTGAGAAAGAGTACCGGTTGCAAAGTTCTACTGTTAGAGCGCAATTGATTTGTCTAATGTTGGTCCGATTTTTGTTCTTGTGAACGTTGGCATCGATAAATTGCAAATTTACACTCTCGGGGCATAATAGAACAAAATAATTAGGTTTTACTCTTTGTTCGATTGAATGAGAAAAAGTACTGTTTACAAAGTTATACTGTTAGGGCCCAACTGAGTAGTCTAATATTGGTCCCGTTTTGGTTCTTGTGAAAGTTGGCATAGATACGTTGGAAATTTTTACGCTCGGGGCATAAGAGAACAAAATAATTTGGTTTTACTCTTTGGTCCGTTGAATGAGAAAAAGTACTGCTCCAAAGTTATTCGTTAGGCGCAATTTGAGTAGTCTAATGTTGGTCCTGGTTTTGGTTCTTGTGAACGTTGTCATCGATAAGTTGCAAATTTGTACTTTCGGGGCATAATAGAACAAAAAAATTTGGTTTTACCCTTTGTTCGGTTGAATGAGAGAAAGTACTGTTTCCAAAGTTATACTCTTAGGGCGCAACTGAGTAGTCTAATATTTTTTCGGTTTTGGTTCTTGTGATCGTTGACATCGATACGTTGCAAATTTATACCCTCCGGGCATAATAGAACAATATAATTCGATTTTACACTTTGTTCGGTTGAATAAGAACAAGTACCGGTTGCAAAGTTATACTGTTAGGGCGCAATTGATTTGTCTAATGTTGGTCCGATTTTTATTCTTGTGAACGTTGGCATCGATACATTGCAAATTTACACTCTCGGGGCATAATAGAACAAAATAATTAGGTTTTACTCTTTTTTCGATTGAATGAGAAAAAGTACTGTTTACAAAGTTATACTGTTAGGGCCCAACTGAGTAGTCTAATATTGGTCCCGTTTTGGTTCTTGTGAACGTTGGCATCGATAAGTTGCAAATTTATACTCCCGGGGCAGAATAGAACAAAATAATTTGGTTTTACTCTTTGTTCGGTTGAATGAGAAAAGTACTGCTCCAAAGTTATTCTCGTTAGGCGCAATGAGTAGTCTAATGTTGGTCCGGTTTTGGTTCTTGTGAACGCTGGCATCGATAAGTTGCAAATTTTTACTTTAGGGGCATAATAGAACAAAAAAATTTGGTTTTACCCTTTGTTCGGTTGAATGAGAGAAAGTACCGTTTCCAAAGTTATACTGTTAGGGCGCAACTGAGTAGTCTAATATTTTTCCGGTTTTGGTTCTTGTGATCGTTGACATCGATACGTTGCAAATTTATACTCTCGGGGCATAATAGAACAATATTATTAGGTTTTACTCTTTGTTCGGTTGAATGAGAAAAAGTACTCGTTGCAAAGTTACACTGCTAGGGCGCAACTGAGTAGTCTAATGTTGGTCCCGTTTTGGTTCTTGTTTACGTTTACATCGATACGTTGCAAATTTACACTCTCGGGGCATAATAGAACAAAATAATTAGGTTTTACTCTTTGTTCGATTGAATGAGAAAAAGTACTATTTCCAAAGTTATATAGTTAGGGCGCAACTGAGTAGTCTAATGTTGTTCCGGTTTTGGTTCTTGTGGTCGTAGACATCGATACGTTGTAAATTTATACTCTCGGGGCATAATAGAACAATATAATTAGGTTTTACTCTTTGTTCGGTTGAATTAGAAAAAGTGCTGTTGCCAAAGTTATATAGTTAGGCGCAACTGAGCTGTCTAATGTTAGGTCCGGTTTTTGTTCTTGTGATCGTTGAAGTCGATACGTTACAAATATACACTCCCCGGGCATAATAGAACAAAATAATTACGTTTAACTCTTTGTTCGATTGAGAGAAAAAGTACTGCTTTCGAAAGTTATATAGTTAGGGCGCAACCGAGTAGTCTAATGTTGTTCGGTTTTGGTTCTTGTGATCGTAGACATCGATACGTTGTAAATTTATACTCTCGGGCATAATAGAAAAATATAATTAGGTTTTACTCTTTGTTCGGTTGAATGAGAAAAAGTACTCGTTGCAAAGTTATACTGTTAGGGCGCAACTGAGTAGTCTAATGTTGGTCCGGATTTGCTTCTTGTGAACATTGGCATCGATACGTTGCAATTTTACACTCTCGGGGCATAATAGAACAAAATAATTAGGTTTTACTCTTTGTTCGATTGAACGAGAAAAAGTACTGTTTCCAAAGTTATATTGTTAGGGCGCAACTGAGTAGTCTAATGTTGTTCCGATTTTGGTTCTTCTGAATGTTGACATCCATACGTTGCAAATTTATACTCTCGGGGCATAATAGAACAATATAAATAGGTTTTACTCTTTGTTCGGTGAATGAGAAAAGTACGCGTTGCAAAGTTATACCGTTAGGGGCGCAACCGAGTAGTCTAATGTTGGTCCTGCTTTTTGTTCTTGTGAACGTTGGCATCGATACGTTGCAAATCTACACTCTCGGGCATAATAGAACAATATAATTAGGGTTTACTCTTTGTTCGATTGAATGAGAAAAAGTACTGTTTCCAAAGTTATATTGTTAGGGCGCAACTGAGTAGTCTAATGTTGTTCCGATTTTGGTTCTTCTAAACGTTGACATCGATACGTTGTAAATTTATACTCTTGGGTCATTATAGAACAGTATAATTCGGTTTCACTCTTTGTTCGGTTGAATGAGAACAAGTACCGGTTGCAAAGTTATACCGTTAGTGGCGCAATTGATTTGTCTAATGTTGGTCCGATTTTTGTTCTTGTTAACGTTGGCAACGATACATTGCAAATTTACACTCTCGGGGCGTAATAGAACAAAATAATTAGGTTTTACACTTTTTTTGATTGAATGAGAAAAAGTACTGTTTCCAAAGTTATACTGTTCTGGCCCAACTGAGTAGTCTAATGTTGTTCCGATTTTGGTTCTTCTGAACGTTGACATCCATACGTTGCAAATTTATACTCTCGGGGCATAAAAGAACAATATAAATAGGTTTTACTCTTTGTTCGGTTGAATGAGAAAAAGTACTCTTTGCAAAGTTATACTGTTAGGGCGCAACTGAGTAGTCTAATGTTGGTCCGGTTTTTGTTCTTGTGAACGTTGGCATCGATACGTTGCAAATTTACACTCTTGGGGCATAATAGAACAATATAATTAGGGTTTACTCTTTGTTCGATTGAATGAGAAAAAGTACTGTTTCCAAAGTTTTATTGTTAGGGCGCAATTGAGTAGTCTAATGTTGTTCCGATTTTGGTTTTTCTGAAAGCTAACATCGATACGTTGCAAATTTATACTCTCGGGGCATAATAGAACAATATAATTCGGTTTCACTCTTTGTTCGGTTGAATGAGAACAAGTACCGGTAGCAAAGTTATACTGTTAGGGCAAAATTGATTTGTCTAATGTTGGTCCGATTTTTGTTCTTGTTAACGTTCGCATCGATACATTGCAAATTTACACTCTCGGGGCATAATAGAACAAAATAATTTGGTTTTACTCTTTTTTTGATTGACTGAGAAAAATTACTATTTCCAAAGTTATACTGTTATGGCCCAACTGAGTAGTCTAATGTTGGTCCGGTTTTGGTTCCTGTGAACGTTGGCATCGATATGTTGCAAATTTGTACTCTGGGGGCAAAATAGAACGAAATAATTTGGTTTTACTATTTCTTCGGTTGAATGAGAAAAAGTACTGTTTCCAAAGTTATACTGTTAGGGCGCAACTGAGTAGTCTAATGTTGTTCCGGTTTTGGTTCTTGTGATCGTAGACATCGATATGTTGTAAATTTATACTCTCGGCGCATAATAGAACAATATAATTAGGTTTTACTCTCTGTTCGGTTGAATGAGAAAAAGTACTCGTTGCAAAGTTATATTGTTAGAGCGCAACTGAGTAGTCTAATGTTGTTCCGATTTTGGTTCTTCTGAACGTTGACATCGATACGTTGCAAAGTTATACTCTCGGGGCATAATAGAACAATATAATTCGGTTTCACTCTTTGTTCGGTTGAATGAGAACAAATACGGGTTGCAAAGTTATACTGTTAGGGCGCAATTGATTTGTCTAATGTTGGTCCGATTTTTGTTCTTGTTAACGTTGGCATCGATACATTGCAAATTTACGCTCTCGGGGCATAATAGAACTAAATAATTAGGTTTTACTCTTTGTTCGATTGAATAAGAAAAAGTTCTATTTTCAAAGTTATACTAGTAGGGCGCAACTGAGTTGTCTAATTTTGGTCCGGTTTTGGTTCTTGTGAACGTTGGCATCGATACATTGCAAATTTACACTCTCGGGGCATAATAGAACAAAATAATTACGTTTTACTCTTTGTTCGATTGAATGAGAAAAAGTACTGTTTACAAAGTTATACTAGTAGGGCGCAACTGAGTAGTCTAATGTTGGAACGTTGGCATCGATACGTTGCAAATTTACACTCTCGGGGCATAATAGAACAAAATAATTAGGTTTTACTCTTTGTTCGATTGAAAGAGAAAAAGTACTGTTTCCAAAGTTATACTCGTCGGGCGCAAGTGAGTAGTCTAATTTTGGTCCGGTTTTGGTTCTTGTGAACGTTGGCATCGATACATTGCAAATTTACACTCTCGGGGCATAATAGAACTAAATAATTAGGTTTTACTCTTTGTTCGATTGAATAAGAAAAAGTTCTATTTTCAAAGTTATACTAGTAGGGCGCAACTGAGTAGTCTAATTTTGGTCCGGTTTTGGTTCTTGTGAACGTTGGCATCGATACATTGCAAATTTACACTCTCGGGGCATAATAGAACAAAATAATTACGTTTTACTCTTTGTTCGATTGAATGAGAAAAAGTACTGTTTATAAAGTTATACTAGTAGGGCGCAACTGAGTAGTCTAATGTTGGTCCGGTTTTGGTTCTTGTGACCGTTGGCATCGATACGTTGCAAATTTACACTCTCGGGGTATAATAGAACAAAATAATTAGGTTTTACTCTTTGTTCGATTGAATGAGAAAAAGTACTATTTCCGAAGTTATACTGGTAGGGTGCAACTGAGTAGTCTAATGTTGGTCAGGTTTTGGTTCTTGTGGACGTTGGAATCAATCCGTTACAAATTTATACTCTCGGGGCATAATAGAACAAAATAATTAGGTTTTACACTTTGTTCGATCGAATGAGAAAAAGTACTGTTTCCAAAGTTATACTCGTAGGGCGCAAGTGAATAGTCTAATGTTGGTCCGGTTTTGGTTCTTGTGAATGTTGACATCGATACATTGCAAATTTACACTCTCGGGGCATAATAGATCAAAATAATTAGGTTTTACTCTTTGTTCAATTGAATGAGAAAAAGTACTGTTTCCAAAGTTATACTAGTACGGCGCAGCTGAGTAGTCTAATTTTTGTCCGGTTTTGGTTCTTTTGGACGTTGGCATCGATACATTGCAAATTTACACTCTCGGGGCAAAATAGAACAATATAATTAGGGTTTCCTTTTTGTTCGATTGAATGAGAAAAAGTACTGTTTCCAAAGTTATATTGTTAGGGCCCGACTGAGTAGTCTAATGTTGTTCCGATTTTGGTTCTTCTGAACGTTGACATCGATACGTTGCAAATTTATACTCTCGGGGCATAATAGAACAATATAATTCGGTTTCACTCTTTGTTCGGTTGAATGAGAACAAGTACCGGTTGCAAAGTTATACTGTTAGGGTGCAATTGATTTGTCTAATGTTGGTCCGATTTTTGTTCTTGTTAACGTTGGCATCGATACATTGCAAATTTACACTCTCGGGGCATAATAGAACAAAATAATTAGGTTTTACACTTTTTTTGATTAAATGAGAAAAAGTACTGTTTCCAAAGTTATACTGTTAGGGCCCGACTGAGTAGTCTAATGTTGTTCCGATTTTGGTTCTTCTGAACGTTGACATCCATACGTTGCAAATTTATACTCTCGGGGCATAAAAGAACAATATAAATAGGTTTTACTCTTTGTTCGGTTGAATGAGAAAAAGTACTCTTTGCAAAGTTATACTGTTAGGGCGCAACTAAGTAGTCTAATGTTGGTCCGGTTTTTGTTCTTGTGAACGTTGGCATAGATACGTTGCAAATTTACACTCTCGGGGCATAATAGAACAATATAATTAGGGTTTACTCTTTGTTCGATTGAATGAGAAAAAGTACTGTTTCCAAAGTTATATTGTTAGGGCGCAACTGAGTAGTCTAATGTTGTTCCGATTTTGGTTTTTCTGAACGTTAACATCGATACGTTGCAAATTTATACTCTCGGGGCATAATAGAACAATATAATTCGGTTTCACTCTTTGTTCGGTTGAATGAGAACAAGTACCGGTAGCAAAGTTATTCTGTTAGGGCGCAATTGATTTGTCTAATGTTGGTCCGATTTTTGTTCTTGTTAACGTTCGCATCGATACATTGCAAATTTACACTCTCGGGGCATAATAGAACAAAATAATTTGGTTTTACTCTTTTTTTGATTGAATGAGAAAAATTACTGTTTCCAAAGTTATACTGTTAGGGCCCAACTGAGTAGTCTAATGTTGGTCCGGTTTTGGTTCCTGTGAACGTTGGCCCGATCCATTTGGCCGGTTCGAGCGCGTCAAACAGACGCCGAACGGACAGAGCTTCCCCTGTCCGCCCAAGGCTCAATAAGTACAGATAGAGTATAAAATTTTTACACATGCGGAAGTATACACAAAAGGCTTACACGAGGGTAAGCAACATAGCCAAAATGAAAGTAACTAATGTAAACATACAAGTACTATGATTAATTGCAATCACATACGTGCATAATTCTCTACAACTTGAATTCTTTAAAGTCTTTACAATTTAATGCATCATTTCTTTCTTACATCACATTTACCTCAAAATGAAACTTGATTACAATTAAAGTTAGACAACTATAATCATCAAATACAAAAGATGATATAAAGGGAAATGCGACTATAGCAAAAATAAAGTAACTCGGGCGGTCTCTACCTAGGGCTCGATGCCCTTACCGCGATCGTCGGCCGGCTCACTCGGTCCCGGCTCTGTGGCAAAAGGGGTGTGAGAACTACAACAAAGTTCCCAGTGGGTTCGGCAACCAACCACGCCGACTTTCCCACTAGGTCTAATTCAAGCGTAATAGAAAGAAAGGTAAGATAATAACCAACTAACAAATGCAACTAATACGCTTGAAAGTAACGATAAAATGCTCAAAGTAAAGCATGCAAGATCATAAGTTCAATACCCAATCTCTTGGCTAACCCGTGGGTTTCGCCTCAACAAGACTCAACCAAACTCAAAATCCCATAGTATACCGGGAGGCTCAATATCGACCCGTTGGGACCGTCCTTAGGAAAACTCATTCCCTGGAAAACTCATTCCAGTGGTGACCAACTCCGAGCGCACCGCTCGAGGGGAGCTACCGCCCCGAGCAAGGACTATATGGTGAGTACGATCAATCCTTAACTTTAAGGATTCCAAATCTCAATCTATTCCTTGCCTTCAAGGAGAACTTATATTCATATGACCCTTAACTCTAAGGTTGTTGTCATAATGTCAATCTCATGACTATGCTAGTGTTATATACACTACTTGTTCTTGTCCTTGTTCTTTAATGCCACACATGTTGTCTAAGTATTCTAGACTCATCTTTGTCACATTCTCTAAGTACATGTCCAATGTCACATTCACTTGTCAACTACACCAAGTTCTAGTTCTTGTTCTTTAGCATGCATACATAGGGTTCTCATTCTTAGCATATGTTCTCATACAATTATATCTCATGCATTTGAACTCACAAATTGCAATATAACTCATAAATTACCCTACTATGCATTATGCTCAACATATATAGAATGCTCAAAAGTGACACTTAGACATAGAAAGAATTCCTGTCCTTGGAATGCACCACCCACCTTCTAAAATTATGGATGGGTTGCCCGTCAAGTTTCGTAGCTAACCGGGGCCTATTGTGCAATCTGCGCAGCTATCAGATTTTACGTCAGGCTAGCTTATATAGCAACTCATAAATATGCTTTTCGATTAATAAAACGGAGTCGTCCCATGTGTCGGGGATACCCCCAATTAGGTTTCTACAAGGTCAATTTGACCCTAGAACCTCTATGGCAAAAAGCCCCAAATTTGGTGCTCTATCCAAGCCCTATGCAAAACCCTAGGTTTTGATCTCTTAAACAAGCAAAAGAGAGCTTGTTGTTACTCTTAGAGTTCATCTAGAACAATTTAAACCATCATTAGGGCCTCTACTTGAAACCCTAAGGATCCACCATGAGAGGACCTTGAGCTTTCATGGGTTTTCATGGAGCTCAAGCCTCTACTAGGCTTCTACACCAAAGAGAAGACTCAAAACTCTAAGTTCCTTGCTTAAAACCCAAACCCTAGTCTAGGTTTACCATGAAACCTCACCTTGGCCCAAGCTCCACCTTGTAGGAGAGCTTCTAGGTCTTCCCCAAGCTCCAAATCCTCCAAGATCACCTCCTCCAAGCTCCTTCTCCAACTTCTCCAAGCTCTAGGGCTCCTTTTCTAGAGAGAAAGAGGGGAAATGAGAGAGAGTGTGTTGGGGGAGAATGGCTGTGAATAGAGGAGAGGGGTGGGCTGCATATAGTGTTGTGACAATTGCCAAAAAGCCCCTCCATTCGCGAAAATTACAAACTGCTCAACTGGGCAGTTTTCGGGTCCACTGTCCGGTCTCGGCCGGTTGTCCGGTCTCAGTACGCTGGCTTTCCAGGACTTAGCCATTTTCTGCATGTTACGCAGCCACTGTCCGGTCTTGGTCGTCTTGTCCAGGTCTTGAATTTGTCCGGTCTTGGTCGGTTGTCCCGGTCTCGCACGCCGGTTTCCTCGCTACTCCTGGGCACTTAGTGGCATCCGACAACCCCCGTCCGGTCTCGTTGCTCCAAGTCCTGGGAATTTCCACCGGACTTGCGGTTTAGTTTTTCCAAGACCCCACTTCGGCGCACGGGTTCCAAAGCACATAGAACCCACACTTACTCGCTCCACTCCGGTCCCGCTCATTTTGACGGAACTCGGCGCGCTTTACGGGGAGTGGGTTGTTACACTAATGTTGTTCGGTTTTGGTTCTTGTGATCGTAGACATCGATATGTTGTAAATTTATACTCTCGGGGCATAATAGAACAATATAATTAGGGTTTACTCTTTGTTCGATTGAATGAGAAAAAGTACTGTTTCCAAAGTTATATTGTTAGGGCGCAACTGAGTAGTCTAATGTTGTTCCGATTTTGGTTCTTCTGAACGTTGACATCGATACGTTGCAAATTTATACTCTCGGGGCATAATAGAACAATATAATTCGGTTTCACTCTTTGTTCGGTTGAATGAGAACAAGTACCGGTTGCAAAGTTATACTGTTAGGGCGCAATTGATTTGTCTATTGTTGGTCCGATTTTTGTTCTTGTTAACGTTGGCATCGATACATTGCAAATTTACGCTCTCGGGGCATAATAGAACAAAATAATTAGATTTTACTCTTTGTTCGATTGAATGAGAAAAAGTACTGTTTCCAAAGTTATACTAGTAGGGCGCAACTGAGTTGTCTAATTTTGGTCCGGTTTTGGTTCTTGTGAACGTTGGCATCGATACATTGCAAATTTACACTCTCGGGGCACAATAGAACAAAATAATTACGTTTTACTCTTTGTTCGATTGAATGATAAAAAGTACTGTTTACAAAGTTATACTAGTAGGGCGCAACTGACTAGTCTAATGTTGGAACGTTGGCATCGATACGTTGCAAATTTACACTCTCGGGGCATAATAGAACAAAATAGTTAGGTTTTACTCTTTGTTCGATTGAATGAGAAAAAGTACTGTTTTCAAAGTTAAACTGTTAGGGCGCAACTAAGTTGTCTATTGTTGGTCCGATTTTGGTTCTTGTGAACGTTGGCATCCATACGTTGCAAATTTACACTCTCGGGGCATAATAGAACAAAATAATTAGGTTTTACTCTTTGTTCGATTGAAAGAGAAAAAGTACTGTTTCCAAAGTTATACTCGTCGGGCGCAAGTGAGTAGTCTAATTTTGGTCCGGTTTTGGTTCTTGTGAACGTTGGCATCGATACATTGCAAATTTACACTCTCGGGGCATAATAGAACTAAATAATTAGGTTTTACTCTTTGTTCGATTGAATAAGAAAAATCGTTTTCAAAGTTATACTAGTAGGGCGCAACTGAGTAGTCTAATTTTGGTCCGGTTTTGGTTCTTGTGAACGTTGGCATCGATACATTGCAAATTTACACTCTCGGGGCATAATAGAACAAAATAATTACGTTTTACTCTTTGTTCGATTGAATGAGAAAAAGTACTGTTTATAAAATTATACTAGTAGGGCGCAACTGAGTAGTCTAATGTTTGTCCGGTTTTGGTTCTTGTGACCGTTGGCATCGATACGTTGCAAATTTACACTCTCGGGGCATAATAGAACAAAATAATTAGGTTTTACTCTTTGTTCGATTGAATGAGAAAAATGCTTTCCGAAGTTATACTGGTAGGGTGCAACTGAGTAGTCTAATGTTGGTCAGGTTTTGGTTCTTGTGGACGTTGGAATCAATCCGTTACAAATTTACACTCTCGGGGCATAATAGAACAAAATAATTAGGTTTTACTCTTTGTTCGATCGAATGAGAAAAAGTACTGTTTCCAAAGTTATACTCGTAGGGCGCAACTGAATAGTCTAATGTTGGTCCGGTTTGGTTCTTGTTCACGTTGGTATCGATACATTGCAAATTTACACTCTCGGGGCATAATGGAACAAAATAATTAGGTTTTACTCTTTGTTCGATTGAAAGAGAAAAAGTACAGTTTCCAAAGTTATACTCGTAGGGCGCAAGTGAATAGTCTAATGTTGGTCCGGTTTTGGTTCTTGTGAATGTTGAATCGATACATTGCAAATTTACACTCTCGGGGCATAATAGAACAAAATAATTGGGTTTTACTCTTTGTTCGATTGAATGAGAAAAAGTACTGTTTCCAAAGTTATACTAGTACGGCGCAACTGAGTAGTCTAATTTTGGTCCGGTTTTGGTTCTTGTGAACGTTGGCATCGATACGTTGCAAATTTACACTCTCGGGGCATAATAGAACAAAATAATTAGGTTTTACTCTTTGTTCGATCGAAAGAGAAAAAGTACTGTTTCTAAAGTTATACTCGTACGGCGCAACTGAATAGTCTAATGTTGGTCCGGTTTTGGTTCTTGTTAACGTTGGCATCGATACATTGTAAATTTACACTCTCGGGGCATAATAGAACAAAATAATTTGGTTTTACTCTTCGTTCGATAGTGGCCACCTACTTGCATTAGGGCCACCCGTGGTATATTTTGGAGTCAAAATTGTATAAAGAAATGATGTAACCTACATTTTGGGTGATGAACATGTATTTATATTTTGAAGTTAAACAATGTAAACGAATGTTAAATGATTGTAATAGGTAGACTCTTCTCTCTTTATATTACTTGTATGGAATACTTGTATCTTGCTCTTATTGTTGTTCGCACCTTTAGGTGCATCTTTTTGTCATGTATGGTGTAGAATTTCATTTCCTGGGTAATTCTTTGTACATGACTTGTTGTCGAGCCTTGGGCGGACAGGGGAGATGCTGTCCGTTCGGCGCCTGATCGGCGTTCTCGAACCGAACCAAATTGGTAGCGGTCTCGGGCGTGACAGGTATTCTTTTGGTATCAGAGCAAGTAAGAGCAAGTAAAGAGAGAGTCTAGGATGGACCTAGGAAACCCTAGGACGGTGAACCCTAAGGCTATAGGTGCGTGAGCGAAACGTAGACCTATGCCATGTGGCGGAAGTTAGTTCGATTGGGTCGAAGTAACGGTTGAGATATCTCTAGTTGTGAATAGAGATGGATTCAAGGGTATTAGTTCTTGGCTTGAAGTGTTTGTGTTGGGCGGCCGACAACATGACACCGAGAGTCTAGAATAAGTACACTTGTGTGCTTCCGCCTAATTTTAAATGTTGAGTCTTGTAGACTGTTAATCGAGAGTGATTCGACGGGTTAAGATAACTGACCCGGTTATTGCTGTGAGTTACGGGGAAGCCCCAAGGATCTATCTAGATTGTATCCAACACCTAGAGGGGGGTGAATAGGTGTAAAGGCCAAAAACCACAAATCTCGATGCTTTAAAAAGTAAATGCGGAAAATAAAAAGCACACCGAGATTTACGTGGGAAAACTCCAACTCGGAGTAAAACACCCACGGGACCAACACGCGAATACCAATCCACTAAAAGAAAAGATTACAAGGTGATTACCGACTCCACGGACTTAACCTCTCTAACTCTCTTATGGATCTCCGCGCACTCCACGAAGTTGTCCACGATCACGTCCGAATCCACGAACGCCCACGTTACGAATCCACGAAACGCCTTGCTTCGAATCCACGAAGTCTTCAATACGCCGAATCCACGACGCCACGCTCCGAATCCACGAAGTCTTTAATCACGCCGAATCCACGACGCCACCATGAATAGAATCATGAATATGGTGATCCTTCGTTGGAGTATCGATGAAAACCGAAGAAGAAAACTCCAAACGAATCGTAGATCAAATCGACATATAGAATAAGAATTACTATGTCTCGATTTGACCTAAAAGAGGCTATTTAGTAGAAAATAGGTTTTGAAAGAATTCCTAGCCTCTAGGGTTTCTCAAACATGTATTATAATGAAGTGCATAAAGTTTAGAGAACCCTAAGAACCTATTTATAGACTTTAGAATCAATTAGATTCGGATTAGAGAAAAATCAGATTTTTACCTATTTGTACCGGTACAAACTTGAAGCGTTACTAGGTTCCACAAGGACGGAAGATTATTTTTCGAAGCCTTGGAACCGGTAATGGGATTGATGGTTATACCGTATAGCAACTTTTCCCATACCTAAAGATCTTTTTCCATACCGTATAACTTTGTATTTTTGCTGATTTTCCATTTTTCGAAAACTACAAAGTTCCGTTACAGTTTCTAATCCGTTATTCAATGATTTTATGATTCTAATGATTATAACTAAGTATGAATCACCATAACATGAATTAAAAACTTACCTAGGCATCGTGATTCTCATCGTGAGCCAATTCCTTTTTCTTCGAAGTCTTTGATTCTTCACCGTTCTTCGATCCGCTCCGATCCTTCAAGACTCCGACTCAATTCACGAAACTTGCCAACACAAAATCCTTAACAATCTCCTTTGGCAATTGCGTGACAAAACACAAAAGCTCACCAAAATTACATCATAAAGAGAAACGAAGTTCAATGTCATCACCAAAACATTAAACTTCTCGCGTGTAATCCAAATACAATTAAGATCCAAAAATACATCAAAAACTCCTAAAACAAACTCTATGACTTAGACACAACTAGGAGTCTTGAAGTCTTGATGTCCTGCAAAACAATTTCAAACGAAAATAGACAATCAAAATATTAGTCAATCAACAATCTCTTTGTTCTCATCTTCTCTTCTCCTCTTCTCCTCTTTTCTTTGTCCTTGTTCCATCAACTTTTCAAATTCTTTCCTTTTCTCAAAAATACTTCCTTCTCCCTCCTTAATCATTTCTCCCCCTTTGTATATGCATCTCCCCCTACGTGTATGCACTATCAACTCCCCCTGTACCTGTAGTCCATTCTCCCCTTTTTTGTCAAAAATTGCCAAAAAAAAACAGAGATAGAAAGAAACACAAACTAAACAGAGAGTAGTTAAATCATAGTTACAAACCAAGATGCATAAGAAAAGATAAAAACATCAAGTACCACGCAAAGGTAAACTAAACATAATCCTAAGAAAAGCAGTAAAAATCAGCAGGAGAAAGAAGTCGAGGCAGAAGTCACTCAGTAGCCTCGTCATCATCGTCATCTCCTCTAGCGGAGATCCGAGCCGCGATGTCCGGTCCGACACCGACGAGAAGCAGGTGTCGAGATGCGAGATCGGCGATAGGATGAGTTCTGTGGTAATATATCATCATGTCGACATCCCATCTTCTCAAGGATCCTCTTCATTCCTCTCTCGAGACTCTTGAATCCCTTCTTTACAAAACTCACTTCCTTCGTGAGTTCACCCATGTCACGATGAAGTGTGTCCAAAGTGACTGCGCTTCCTGACCTAGAGGACCCTGCATGCGGTGCACGCTCTGCTCGTCGTGACGGTGGAGGTGGAGAAGGTACAGCACTACTCGTTTCTGTAATATACCGAAACCACGAAGAGTGACTGTCGAACTTTAGTCAAAATGATCAAAGTTCGATGATGAAAGGCTTTGTAAAGGCCGAAGGCCTCTACAATGCAAAAAGTGCATTGTAGGTGACCTTCGAGAGCTAAACGGAAGGGAAATCGAAGAAATCTGCAGAGTGCCGCTGCCGAGACCGGACAATGTGGTTGAGACCGGTCTCAGTACACGCAGGGGATTTTGAGGGTCGAAAATTTGGCTAAGTCCTGGAAACCCTGCGTACGGGATCCGGACAATGGTTGGAGACCGGACATCTGAAGACCGGACAACAAGGTTGAGACCGGTTGCCACGCGCGATTAAACCCGGGTGAAGACACTGTGAGACCGGACAACAAGGTTGAGACCGGTCTCAGCACCCGAAATTTGCCCAGTTCAGGCTGATTTAATTAGATGAAAGGTGAGGGGCTTATTTGCATTTCTGCAATATATGTGTTAAGTGTGAAGGGGTATGAGCTTGTTTGCTCATTTCTTCAAGCCCAAGCAACCTTGTGAAGAGCTCTCTCTCTCTCTCTAGGATCTTCTCTCTCTCACAAAGAAGAAGGAGAAGAAGGAAAAGAAAGGAGAAAGGAAGTAGAGGAAGTGAAGTAGCTCCCTCTCCTTCACCTCTAGAGCAAGAAAGGAGGAAAGCTTTGAGGTAGGCTTTTCCCTCTTTTGTAATTAAACCCTACGTAGGGATTAGAACGGTTTGAGAATGGTTTTTATGGACTCTCTTGATGTTAGGGAGTTCTCTAGAGTGTTTCGTCGAGATCGAAACCAAGGTTTTGATGGTTTTGCCGAGTTAGGGCACCAAATTGGGGTTCTTGCTCGTGAGGGCTTTCTAAGTGAATTGACCCTACAGAAATGTAATTGGGGACGTTACTGACTCGCTCGAGCGAACGGTTCGTTTAAAAGAAAAGTCTATTGAAAGTTATGTGCAAAAAGCCTAATTCGGCTTGTTTTTGCCGCAGATCAAGAAATTGGCGGTCGAGGATCGCAGTAACTGAACTAGAGCCTCCTACTGAACTCACAAGGTGGGGGGGTGCGTCCACTAACTCTGAAATTCCTCTTATGTCTATATGTCAATTCTTGAGCATATATGTGATAGTGCTATTGTGCATGATAGGGTAAAGGAATATGAATTGCATGTGTAAAGAACCTAGTGGTTAACTGTATGTCACGCCCCGAGCCCGCCAATTCGGTCGGATTCGGCGCGCCGGCAGACCGCCAAACGGACAGAGTTTCCCCTGTACGTCCAAGGCGTCGCAATCGATACAATTACAAGAAGGTTCCAACTAGGAACAATATTCAACATACAACGATTGCATAAGGAAGCTAGGTATCAAACAACATAAACACATCCTATGTTATTACATTCATTCCACATTCATTTTACATCACCGATTAATTTACATTAGACTTCCAAATACAATCTACTTATTATTACATCATTTCACAAGTTAGTTACATTTTTGCTCACTACCCTCTAGTCCCCGCTATTAAGACGGCCTCAGGGTACTGCTACCTCTGGTCTCCTGGTAGGGCGCTATCTACAGATCTACGCCCTTGCCTCGCGCTACTGCTGCGCCGCTCACGTGTATACTGTACCCCAAAACCACAACACGGGGTGAGAACTATTGTCCATAGTTCTCGTGGGTACGGTCACCCAAGAGAACAAATTTCGACCAATAGGTCCAAGGAGGCAAGCAAATATGTTAGTCCAAAAACATATATAGATATATAACTTGCAACTAACATAAAAACATGCCTCACAAATGCAACGTGCAAATTATTACTTTAGCTCTTAGCTTTTCTTCACCTTTTCGCTATTCGTACTTTAGCCATTTCATTCTTACTTAGCTATTCATTAATTTAGC
Source organism: Aechmea fasciata (assembly GCA_025177825.1). Taxonomy (NCBI): domain Eukaryota; kingdom Viridiplantae; phylum Streptophyta; class Magnoliopsida; order Poales; family Bromeliaceae; genus Aechmea; species Aechmea fasciata. The sequence continues at coordinate 485,942 of CM045925.1, read as the reverse complement.
TATTCATAAATCATACCGTTGCAACTCTAAGGTTTCTACTTACCTTAGCTCATGTCATTAACTTCCAAGGTTTCTATAACCCTAGGTTCCATCTCAAGTCCAACTTGCTTCTAAGGTGTCTATTACCTTAGGTTCACCATACATATCACTAGCCCTCAAGGTTCTTTCTACCTGATACCAGCTAGCCACCCGACTCGGCCACGAGTCAATCAATAGCGGATAATCCGCACTTTGCCTGGCTCGAGGTGAAGGACCACATCACTAGCACCTCGGCCTGCAAGCCAAGAACCACATCGCCCAACGGTCCGCCCGAAGGTCCGTGCACCGTGGTCAGGGATCCGCCAGTGGGAGAGGAACATGCCGCATACACCCATAGCAAAGATTCCCTGATAGGGAGAGGAACATGCCGCATACACCCTAGCGCTCTCTTTGTTCTTGCTCAATCATAATCCTCGAAGTTCTTCCGGTGGGAGAGGAACATGCCGCATACACCCGCGGACCCAGAACTATCGAGCTCACAATTACTGGGATTCCGGAATCCACTTTCCACTTTGCTTGAGGGTTGGCCTTAACCCTCAAGAGTCGACCCAATAGGTCCATTGTTCTTTACATCCTAGGTCCACTTGACTCTAGGGTTCATTCCTTGTCACATAACCTAGGTTGTCTTAACTCTAGGTTCAGTTCTCAACCTATGTTCTGTTACACTAGGTTAGGTTGCCCCACTCCTAGGTCCATTGACTCTAGATTTACTATAACCTATGTTCTTTACACTAGGTTAGATGCCACTCGATCTATATGTGCATTTAGTCCATGACTCACATTCTTTACTTGGCATTCTCTACTTGGCTCTCTTATGTCTATCAATCCACTTATATGCATGTTTCTATTATGCTAAGCTTATGTTCTTGCAACATACTTTACACTATGTCATTGCACATATCATTCATCAAGTTATCTACTTGGTACTCATACATAATTAAGTCATCTCTAGGGTTCAGTGTCGCAATATTCATCCGATGCTTCCTATGTCCAAATGCAAGCCTATGGTGCCGCACGATAAGGGAAGTGTGCAGCGGACACCCTATGTCCTAATGCGACGCCCATAGCTCCGCACGATAAGGAAGCATACAAGGAAAGTCATCTGACCATACCAACCCTATCATGCATTTCAGTCATTTATTCACATGCATCTACGTAGCATTTATTATATATATCATTATCATGCATTTCTTCTTATGCGTTATTGAACATGCATCAACAGGAGTTAAGTAACTCTTAGACATACAGGCGACCTAGTCGCTTGATCAGCACCCACCTTGGTTTTGCTCTCCGATTGCTCGTCGTCACTCGCAATCGGCCGCGCGGCACCGTGACCCGGTTCGCTCGAACTCACGCGCGACCAACCGAACGATCTCCGAATCTCGATCCGAGACTTCGTGCGTTGCCCCACGCCTTCAAGTTGCCCCGGTTCCGTTTTCATGAATTTAGGGCTCCTATCTTGCGTGCTGCGGACATCTGGTATGAATTTATTAAAATATTAATATCTTTGCAACCGCTCGTCGGATCACCGAACCGAGCGCGCCAACGCGTTCGTTGCACCCCCAATTAGGTTCCTATGGGGTCAAATGAGATCAATCTCATCTATTTCTAAAAACCCCCAAATCGAACCCTAGGTTTGCATCTATGCAAAACCTACCGTAAATCCCTAGATTTACGCCTTGATCTTCCATTTAGCCTCAAGGGGTTCTAATCCAACCATTTCTAGGGTTTAAAAAGCCCTCCACGAAAATCCACCATGAGAGGGAGCTTAGAAGCTTACCTCTACAAGCTTGCTTCGAGCTCGAGGAAGAGGGAGAAGATAGCCATGGAGGTCTCCACCTTGATCTCCATCATCTTCCTCATCTTCTTCCTTCTTCTTCTCTCTTTCTTTCCCTCTCTTTTTCTTTCTTTCTTTCTTCCCTTGTTTCGGTCGACAGAGAAGAGAGGGAGAGAGGGTTCTGAGGGAGTGAGAGGGAGAGAAAGGGTTTTATTACCCTCTATTCACTTAACCCCCTACATAATTGCAAACAAACCCCTCAACTTTGCAATATTTGAAACAGCCCAAACTGGGCATTTTCGGGCTGCTGAGACCGGACATTCATCAATGTCCGGACCTTGGATGTCCGGACATTCATCAATGTCCCGACCTGGCCTGCGCAGAGCCCTTTTGCCCATTTTCCAGCTCACTGGGTCCGGACATCCACCATTGTCCGGACATTGGATGTCCGGACATTGGATCAATGTCCCGACCCCGCAGGGTCCTCCAGCCCACTCAAGGACTTAGCCAAATTTTCAAGTTTCTTCTCCGTTCCAACTCACTTTTGGACCTTTTGACCTCCGATTCGTTCCAAATCGCACCGAGACTCTCCCAACATGATTTAGATCATGTCCACATCATCACTTCATCCGCGCAAGTGCCGGATTTGGCTCACGGCCCAAAGTAGCCTTTCGGGTTCCATTTCCTCTCCGTTCTAACTCACTTTTGGACTTGTGGGTCTCCGATTCACTTGAAATCGCACCGAGACTCCCCACACATGATTTGGATCATGTCCACATCATTATCTCATCCGCGCAAGCGTCGGATTTCGCTCACGACCTAACATTGCCTTTCGGGCTCCGTTCTTGCTCCTAATGCATCGAAACGCCCGAAAGCTCCCCGGACTTCACCGAAACCATCCAAATAGCTTTCCAACCAAAGGTACACCGTAACTTCATAGTTTTAGAAGTCCAGTCCCTTACATCCTCCCCTCCTTAAAAAGAGTTTCGTCCCCGAAACTCACTCACTTCCATTATTTCACACCCCAACTCATTTTACCGAGTAACCGGGGACTTCCAATGCACTTTTCGATTTCGGAATGGCCTTTCACTAAATGGAATTCTTTACAGGTCCATTACGAAGAATGTGAGACTAGTTTCACTCACATTTGCTAAGTACAACATCAAAAGTGCATTACAACTCTCGTAGACAGTAGTGGAAGAGCAAGTCGATATTCAACGACCTCTCACGCTCCAACATCACTTGCAACCAGTCCACAAGGAACTTCACCTTGCGTTTACTCGTCTCATCTCTGAGCGCACTCGGATCCAACCACTCACATTGCCTAAAGCAACATCTTAGGAGCATCGTCTAATGGTGAGTGCTTCAATATCAATCGAATCTTGCTCTATCGTGAGATGGCACACTTTGGCACATCCCAACCCCATAAAAGAGCATTATCCTCAATTCTCATGTGGCTTTCACTATTCAAATGTCTCCTAGAGACCACTTGCTTCAATTTCCAATTGCCACAACTAACTCGGCTCCGTTGCCGCGATCACTTACACGAACGCTTCGCTCGCGAATCCTGGCCAACTCTTCAATGGAGTTAATGGTCAAATCACTCCCATCAATCTCTATGGGTGGATCAACAGTCACCAACCCAACGTCGGTCTACTGCTTAGACGTGCCTCAACTACGCTTAGCGTTTCTCGTACTAGCGTAGACCCAATTAATATTTTTGGCGAGATTCTCACTTGGGAATTCACACACACTCCAATCAGGAGCTATCAAGACCCCAAACCATATTCAACTCTCGGATCGGGTCACAACCGCACTCTCGGCGCATTATCGATCTTAAGATCCAACACGTGGCATTTTCACGTTCTCGGGTCTAAGCTCGGACTACCGTCCTGACCAAAACTCTCGCCCTACCTATAGGTACCGGGCCGCTGCCTCTCACAGCCGACTGCGCCTGCCCAATGGGCCCAGGCTCCGCAGTCCTCAAATGGTCCAAGCACGGGTCGTCCCCAAGCACTACCCGCTAACGTCGTCCTATACGACATGCTCTACAGAGCCACACATTCTATCCGCTCCTAGGCACCTAGTGCAAGCCACCAGCCCTACGAGTGATCCATGGTCTGCTTCACACTTAGCAATGCTGAAGTGCTACTGCCAATCCACTCTCTCGGCTGAATCGAAACCGCACTCTACAAGTACCTGTACTCGGGCGCTCCACGCCTCTGTAGCGTTCTACGCTAAGTCTCAACTTTGGGGCAGGACTGCACCCCACGCACTGCCTACTAAGCACTTTTCTAACCCCACATGGAGGTATCGCTAGGCCCACAGGCCAAGTTTAACGCTAACCGACTATTTCTTCAATAGTGGTTATACTTCCACCGCCGGTCTATCGGTACTACATCCGAAACACTCGGATTACTCGGGTATCCTCAAGTATCACGGCTTAACTCTCGCAATCTACTGCTCGTTGCCTTGAGAGTCGCCGCACCACTTCATCTCTACCACGAGTCCTATCCCTCGCTCACGAATCACAACTAGCCATTTGCTAGTGCCACTCGGCTTTCACACTGCAAGCATGCTCGGGTATCTCCTCTCACCCGTCACTAGGTCCCTACTATAATGATGTATCAATAGTAGCAACTGACCATTTAATGAATGCATGCAATGCATTAACTTAAAATCATGCAGAAGTTCTCGCTTGATTTAATTAACTCATACCTGCCCCGAAATCATCAGCAGCAGACTCCGCAACCTGGGTCGTATATCCGTGGCCGCTTGGCGTTCGCCGCGAACCCTCCGGTTGCCTGATCACCACACCTCGTTCCCAGACCGTGCCAAAGGTTGCACGCCCACAGGTTGTCCGGGAGAGGAGAACATCGTCGCCATCACCAGGGTATGACTCTCGTCTTGCGGGCACTCATCCCGCATATGGCCTGGCTGCCCACAACGGATACACCTTCCATCACGCAGCGCACACCGCCGCGCCTGGTGGGAGCCACCACAGATCACACATCCAGAGGAGGATCGGGTAGAGGACGACTTTGAGTGGCGTCGAGAACTTGACTGACCACCCGAATAGCTCAACGATGGCCTCGCCCTTCCTCGCTCATGCCCACGGGATTCGCGCTGCTCACGCACGAAAGCCTCGCCATGCTCGGCCCACAATGCTCGGTCTAACACTTCCGCGAAGGTTGTGAGCTTAAGGACTTGAACCTCCTTGTAAATCCTCGGTCGAAGTCCATGCAGGAACCATTCGGCCCTTTCCTTGTCATCCCGCACTACATCCGGGACACAATTCACGATATGAGAAAATTCCCGTTCGTACTCTCTCACAGAGCGATCTCCTTGTCGCAGCTTCCTGAACTTGTCCTGAAGCTTTCTCTTTTCAGTGTCGGGGAAGTACATAGAAAACACCAACCCCCGAAACTCATCCCACGCTATAGGAGGGAGACTAGACGATCGATTTCGTCGAATGCCTTTCCACCACGCCTTCGCTGACTGCTTTAAGCAATGCACAGCTAGGGGTACCTTATCCCGCTCCAAGGTGTTCAGCTCCTCGAAAAGCGTTTCTATAGAGTCAATCCACATCTCCACGATCCATGGATCGACGTTCTCTCCATCGAAGACAGGCGGATCGAACTCTTTGAAGGCCATAAGGGCCGCCAAAGCCCGCTCTTTCTCTGCCTCCATTTCCACAGAACCAGGAGCTGCTGCCCCCGAATCCGTCGCCATTTCTGTCGGCACACGGCGCGCTGCTACTGGCGCAGCCGCCGCAGCCTGTCGTGCCAACAACTCATGGAGCTCCTTGATCTGTTCCTCCTGTCGCAGCACTACGCCCATGAGCGTACTCATCTGCTCGCGGAGCACCGGGTCTCCACTCGCCTCGGACTGCTCAGGAACATTACTTGTCCCTGCCCGCGCCGATCTGGATGAAGATCGCCTACGCGGTGCCATCGTTTCCTGAAACAGGACAACTCGATTAATTCTCCACCTTTCAGGTCGAGTACGAAACAATTTAACATTGACTCAAATCGGGCGAAAGTCATGCAAGGGCATCTATTCTCATCACTCGGTTTCATGTTGTGTATACCCAACATGAACATCCTCGGTTGAGAATAAACCACACCTCGAGTCTACCTCTAATATCCGTCTTAGAGGTTTCTAACTCTTGACCCAATCGATTAACCTTTCGCCAATAGTCACAAGTCCTCGTCTCTCACGAGCCTTATTCTCCTATGGTTTACTATCCTAGGGTCTCCTAGGTTCACCTAAACCATTGTCCCATTCACTACTTTATGCTCTGATACCAACTAATCATCCATATCCGCCCCGAAACCGCCAATTCGATTCGGATTCGTGCCGGCGGATTCTCAGCAGACGAGTTTCCCTTAATACGTCAAGGCGTCGCAATCGATACAATTACAAGAAGGTTCCAACTAGGAACGGTATTCAACATACAACGATTGCATAAGGAAGCTAGGTATCAAACAACATAAACACATCCTATGTTATTACATTCATTCCACATTCATTTTACATCACCGATTAATTTACATTAGACTTCCAAATACAATCTACTTATTATTACATCATTTCACAAGTTAGTTACATTTTTGCTCACTACCCTCTAGTCCCCGCTATTAAGACGGCCTCAGGGTACTGCTACCTCTGGTCTCCTGGTAGGGCGCTATCTACAGAGCTACGCCCTTGCCTCGCGCTGCTGCTGCGCCGCTCACGTGTATACCTGTACCCCCAAAACCACAACACGGGGGTGAGAACTATTGTCCATAGTTCTCGTGGGTACGGTCACCCAAGAGAACAGCTCGACCAATAGGTCCAAGGAGGCACTGCAAATATGTTAGTCCAAAAACATATATAGATATATAACTTGCAACTAACATAAAAACATGCCTCACAAATGCAACATGCAAATTATTACTTTAGCTCTTAGCTTTTCTTCACCTTTTCGCTATTCTGTACTTTAGCCATTTCATTCTTACTTAGCTATTCATTAATTTAGCTATTCATAAATCATACCAGTTGCAACTCTAAGGTTTCTACTTACCTTAGCTCATGTCATTAACTTCCAAGGTTTCTATAACCCTAGGTTCCATCTCAAGTCCAACTTGCTTCTAAGGTGTCTATTACCTTAGGTTCACCATACATATCACTAGCCCTCAAGGTTCTTTCTACGATACCGGCTAGCCACCCGACTCGGCCACGAGTCAATCAATAGCGGATAATCCGCACTTTGCACAGCTCGAGGTGAAGGACCACGTCACTAGCACCTCGGCACCGCAAGCCAAGAACCACATCGCCCAACGGTCCGCCCGAAGGTCCGTGCACCGTGGTCAGGGATCCGCCAGTGGGAGAGGAACATGCCGCATACACCCATAGCCAAGATTCCATGATAGGGAGAGGAACATGCCGCATACACCCCAGCGCTCTCTTTGTTCTTGCTCAATCATAATTCTCGAAGTTCTTCCGGTGGGAGAGGAACATGCCGCATACACCTGCGGACCCAGAACTATCGAGCTCACAATTACTGGGATTCCAGAATCCACTTTCCACTTTGCTTGAGGGTTGGCCTTAACCCTCAACAGTCGACAATAGGTCCATTGTTCTTTACATCCTAGGTCCACTTGACTCTAGGGTTCATTCCTTGTCACATAATCTAGGTTGTCCTAACACTAGGTTCAGTTCTCAACCAATGTTCTGTCACACTAGGTTAGGTTGCCCCACTCCTAGGTCCATTGACTCTAGATTTACTATAACCTATGTTCTTTACACTAGGTTAGATGCCACTCGATCTATATGTGCATTTAGTCCATGACTCACATTCTTTACTTGGCATTCTCTACTTGGCTCTCTTATGTCTATCAATCCACTTATATGCATGTTTCTATTATGCTAAGCTTATGTTCTTGCAACATACTTTACACTATGTCATTGCACATATCATTCATCAAGTTATCTACTTGGTACTCATACATAATTAAGTCATCTCTAGGGTTCAGTGTCGCAATATTCATCCTGATGCTTCCTATGTCCAAATGCAAGCCTATGGTGCCGCACGATAAGGGAAGTGTGCAAGCAGACACCCTATGTCCTAATGCGACGCCCATAGCTCCGCACGATAAGGAAGCATACAAGGAAAGTCATCTGACCATACCAACCCTATCATGCATTTCAGTCATTTATTCACATGCATCTACGTAGCATTTATTATATATATCATTATCATGCATTTCTTCTTATGCGTTATTGAACATGCATCAACAGGAGTTAAGTAACTCTTAGACATACAGGCGACCTAGTCGCTTCCGCACCCACCTTGGTTTTGCTCTCCGATTGCTCGTCGTCACTCGCAATCGGCCGCCCGCGGCACCCGTGACCCGGTTCGGCTCGAACTCACGCGCGACCAACCGAACGCTCTCCGAATCTCGATCTGAGACTTCGTGCCGTTGCCCCACGCCTTCAAGTTGCCCCAGTTCCGTTTTCATGAATTTAGGGCTCCTATCTTGCGTGCTGCGGACATCTGGTATGAATTTATTAAAATATTAATATCTTTGCAACCGCTCGTCGGATCACCGAACCGAGCGCGCCAACGCGTTCGCTGCACCCCCAATTAGGTTCCTATGGGGTCAAATGAGATCAATCTCATCTATTTCTAAAAACCCCCAAATCGAACCCTAGGTTTGCATCTATGCAAAACCTACCGTAAATCCCTAGATTTACGCCTTGATCTTCCATTTAGCCTCAAGGGGTTCTAATCCAACCATTTCTAGGGTTTAAAAAGCCCTCCACGAAAATCCACCATGAGAGGGAGCTTAGAAGCTTACCTCTACAAGCTTGCTTCGAGCTCGAGGAAGAGGGAGAAGATAGCCATGGAGGTCTCCACCTTGATCTCCATCATCTTCCTCATCTTCTTCCTTCTTCTTCTCTCTTTCTTTCCTTCCCTTTTTCTTTCTTTCTTTCTTCCCTTGTTTCGGTCGACAGGGAAGAGAGGGCGAGTGGGTTCTGAGGGAGTGAGAGGGAGAGAATGGGTTTTATTACGCTCTATTCACTTAACCCCCTACATAATTGCAAACAAACCCCTCAACTTTGCAATATTTGAAACGACATTAAGCCCAGGCATTTTCTTGAGGCCAGGACATTCATCAATGTCCGGACATTGGATGTCCGGACATTCATCAATGTCCCGACCTGGCCTGCGCAGGGCCCTTTTGCCCATTTTCCAGCTTACTGGGTCCGGACATCCACCATTGTCCGGACATTGGATGTCCGGACATTGGATCAATGTCCCGACCCCGCAGGGTCCTCCAGCCCACTCAAGGACTTAGCCAAATTTTCAGCTTTTTCCGTTTCTTCTCCGTTCCAACTCACTTTTGGACCGTTTGACCTCCGATTCGTTCCAAATCGCACCGAGACTCTCCCAACATGATTTAGATCATGTCCACATCATCACTTCATCCGCGCAAGTGCCGGATTTGGCTCACGGCCCAAAGTAGCCTTTCGGGTTCCATTTCCTCTCCGTTCTAACTCACTTTTGGACTTGTGGGTCTCCGATTCACTTGAAATCGCACCGAGACTCCCCACACATGATTTGGATCATGTCCACATCATTATCTCATCCGCGCAAGCGTCGGATTTCGCTCACGACCTAACATTGCCTTTCGGGCTCCGTTCTTGCTCCTAATGCATCGAAAACGCCCGAAAGCTCCCGGACTTCACCGAAACCATCCAAATGGCTTTCCAACCAAAGGTACACCGTAACTTCATAGTTTTAGAAGTCCAGTACCTTACACTGTATATATATGCATGTGTTAAGAACAAAGAGCCTAGTGGTTAACTCTATGTATGCACGAGATGAGACAAAGAACCTAGTGGTCAAAGAATGTGAACAAAAATGACATATAGATCGAGTGGCATGTGAAAGTTGTTAACGAACACTAGAGTTAGTGTAACGACATGATCAAGAATGTTAAAGAATAAAGAACCTAGTGGTTAAAGAATCTAATGCTTAAAGAACCTAATGGTTAAAGAACCTAGGGTCTAAAGAATAAGAATGCTAGAGAATAAAGAATGCTAAAGAACAAAGAACACTAGAGTTAGTGTTAAGACCTGGTCATGATCTCGAAGAACAAGAATGTAAAGAATAAGAACAAATGACAAAAGCCTTAAAGTTAAGGGTCATTGTGCAAAGTCTTCCTTAAAGTTAAGGAACGGATTTGGATTCAATCCTTGGAGCAAGGATTTGATCATACTCGCCTATAAGTCCTTGCTCGGGGCGGGTAGCTCCCCCTCGAGCGGTGCGCTCCGGAGTAGGTCACCACTGAGATGAGCGTCTCAGAGGACGGTCCCGTCGGGTCGTAGTAGTCTCCCCGATATTGGGATTTGAGTTGGTGAGTTCTTGAGCGGCTACGAGCTAGCCATGAGAGATTGGCTATCGAGATTGGGTAACGAGATCAGTAAATTGCATTCGTCATATTTATTATATGAACATAAGCATGTTAATTGTGGTTCAGGCATATTAGTAGTTTGCATGTAGCTTGGTTACTATCTGCTATTTCTTTCAAATTATGCCTGAAATAGACCTAGTGGGAACGTCGGTGTGATTGGGGGCCGAGCCCACTTCGGGAACTTGTAGTTCTCATGTCACGCCCGGGTTTCATATGCACCAGGCACGCCGACAAATCCGCCGTATACAAAAGAATTTCTTTTGTATACGAAGCGTAGCTGTACCTGTATAGACATACAATGCTACAAACGGTAGCATAGAGCTGAAGTAAACTATAAACAAACAGGTAGGAAAAAAAACAACAACTTTATATACATACAATCCCAGAAACAAAAGTACACTACTCGCTCCAGCGAGTTCAACTGTATGTACAAAAGTGTCCCAAACCAAAAACTGTCACTACCTGCAGGAGGGTCCTCTAACTCGGCACTCGACGGGGAAGGGCTCTAGCTCGCGGCGCCCTTGCCTCCATCCGACTCGAGACGGAGCGGCGCAATGTAAGGCCCTGCAACAACAGTGGAAGAAAGAGGGCGTGAGAACTACTATAAAAACAAGTAGTCCTCAGTGGGTACCGCCCTAAACACATCGGTCCACCCACTAAGTCTACAGGGTAAACAAGAAAGTAAAAGAAGCTGGAAACACTCGACAGCTAACAATCCCTATACTATCCTGCTCTAAACCACTCTCTGTAGAACTAGTAAAAGCTGACCCAATCTTACGAGGGACTGTGAAAGCACCCGTCCCGCCTGTCGAGGCAACACTACAACTACCCCAGGGGTAGCTAGCGGAGAGCAACCCACAACGAGGGCGCAGCGACACCAATGCAAAAGCACTAAGCCAGACTCCGGAGCGGCACTCGTGGGCGCGAACCAACCGAGTATGCAAGCGTATCTCTGTCGAGCTCAATCTGGCTCTCACAGGTATAGTCAAGTACACAAGGTCCAAGAACTAACACACCATGTGCCCCTTGGCACAAACTGTAACCACACAGTACACTGGGTCCACCGTCAAACTCCCGACGGTGCCCGACAACCAGCACGACTAGACTCTGCTGAAAAGTAAGCTCGGCATCCCCAGCACGAGTTTAAAAGCAAACTACACTACCCTGGTATCCATCGCACTCCCCCGGCGATGATACGGCACAAAACGGCTCCTAGAGCTAAATCTGGTAGTGTAGGCTAATGACGATCCAAAACGGGGTTTTCTCCTAAGTCAATCCATAGTCCAACATGTATGAAATTAAAAGTGAACTAAACATGCTTCCAAAATTCAGATTTAACGTACTACTAATCATGAATTTGAGCGATCACAATTTAGTCAAAAACCGGAACTTATACATGTTGACTACTTGAATTAGGCATGATCCGATGAAAACCCACCTCGATAGCAATCTCCTGGCAGCGAAGGAAGGTGGCCCGCGTCCAAATGACCCTTCGCTGGTCCGCCAAAGATCCGAAGTCCCCCGCTGCGAAGAAGTAACCCAACGTTACACCGTTTCACAGAATCTGCCGGAAAAACAGCGCCTGAGAAAAGCTTAATTCCAAATAAGCTAACCTTCTCCAATTTCGGCAAGTGAGGGCTCAGAAGCTTCGTCTCGAAGTCTAGAATCCAATGGTCCAAGAATCTCTGGATTTCGCCACTTCTACGCGGAGTACGAGCCGAAATACGAAACGTCGACGCTGGAATCTACGATTCGGCACATCAAAATCTCGCGATGAACAAAGAAAAAGATGGACTTCGACCGGCCATACCTGATCCAAATCCAGCAAGTAAGGTGTCGTTGGAATCGTCTCGCAGTCGTGGATCCAATGCCCCAAATTTCGTTGCGTTTCGACTCTCCTACACAGAGATATAGTCAAAACTCCGCGGGTCGACGGTGCTGTCAGTAGCAGCAGCAGTAAAATCCGAAAATCACAGGATTTAGAAGCAACGGAGGGAAACTCGATGGCCAACTCACCTCGATAACCTCCCAGGGGCAGCACCACGTCGGGGATGGTGAAGATCGGCTGTCGCACGGCCTCCTCGCGAGCGTCACAACGTCGGAAACACTCTCGGTCGGCTCGCGGCGCGTCGTCGACGAAGTTCGGGCTTCTATCTTGAGCTCCTCCAACTCCTTGGTGGCTAAGGGAAGCGGCGGCAAGCGACAAGTGAAGAAGGAGGAGAAGAAGAGCTCTCTCTCTCTCTCTCTCGTACAAGGTAAGGGCAAGGGTGATGTGACAAGAGAGGGGAAAAGTCAAACTGCACCATTCCTCCGCTTTGTACCGGTACAAATCCCTCCTTGTACCGGTATAAACAGGCAACCCGAGAGCATCTGCGCGGGGCTATACCGGTATAGCTCTGGTGTCTATACCGGTATAGCAACCATTGCTGTACCGGTATAGCAACCGACTTGTACCGGTACAGCTCAGAGAAAAACCTGCTATTTGCAGATTTTCGTGGCACACGCTGCTCTCGCGTTCCCACAGGGCGCGTTTAGCATCTATTTGGCGCTAACGCGACCCGGACTTGTCCCGACACTCTCCAGAGCTGTCGACAAGCCTAAGGTGCAAAAATCCAGGTCTCTACACTCGGGGCATAATAGAACAAAATTATTAGGTTTTACTCTTTGTTCGATTGAATGAGAAAAAGTATTGTTTCCAAAGTTATACTAGTAGGGCGCAATTGAGTAGTCTAAATTTGGTCCGGTTTTGGTTCTTGTGAACGTTTGCATCGATACATTGCTAATTTACACTCTCGGGGCATAATAGAACAAAATAATTTGGTTTTACTCTTTGTTCGATTGGATGAGAAAAAGTATTGTTTCCAAAGTTATACTGTTAGGGCGCAACTGAGTAGTCTAACGTTGGTCCAGTTTTGGTTCTTGTTAACGTTGGCATCGATACATTGCAAATTTACACTCTCGGGGCATAATAGAACAAAATAATTAGGTTTTACTCTTTGTTCGATCGGATGAGAAAAAGTACTGTTTCCAAAGTTATACTCGTAGGGCGCAACTGAGTAGTCTAATTTTGGTTCAGTTTTGGTTCTTGCGAACGTTGGCATCGATACTTTGCAAATTTACACTCTCGGGGCATAATAGAACAAAATAATTAGGTTTTACTTTTTGTTCGATCGAATGAGAAAAAGTACTGTTTCCAAAGTTATACTCGTAGGGCGCAACTGAATAGTCTAATGTTGGTCCGGTTTTGGTTCTTGTGGACGTTGGCATCGATACGGTGCAAATTTACACTCTCGGGGCATAATAGAACAAAATAATTAGGTTTTACTCTTTGTTCGATTGAATGAGAAAAAGTACTGTTTCCAAAGTTATATTCGTAGGGCGCAACTGAGTAGTCTAATTTTGGTTCGGTTTTGGTTCTTGTGAACGTTGGCATCGATACATTGCAAATTTACACTCTCGGGGCATAATAGAACAAAATAATTAGGTTTTACTCTTTGTTCGATCGAAAGAGAAAAATCCTGTTTCCAAAGTTATACTCGTAGGGCGCAACTGAATAGTCTAATGTTGGTCCGGTTTTGGTTCTTGTGGACGTTGGCATCGATACGGTGCAAATTTACACTCTCGGGGCATAATAGAACAAAATAATTAGGTTTTACTCTTTGTTCTATTGAATGAGAAAAAGTACTGTTTCCAAAGTTATACTCGTAGGGCGCAACTGAGTAGTCTAATTTTGGTCCGGTTTTGGTTCTTGTTAACGTTGGCATCGATACATTGCAAATTTACACTCTCGGGGCATAATAGAACAAAATAATTAGGTTTTACTCTTTGTTCGATGGAATGAGAAAAAGTACTGTTTCCAAAGTTATACTCGTAGGGCGCAACTGAATAGTCTAATGTTGGTCCGGTTTTGGTTCTTGTGAATGTTGGCATCGATACGTTGCAAATTTACACTCTCGGGGCATAATAGAGCAAAATAATTAGGTTTTACTCTTTGTTCGATTGAATGAGAAAAAGTAGTGTTTCCAAAGTTATACTCGTAGGGCGCAACTGAGTAGTCTAATTTTTGTCCGGTTTTGGTTCTTGTGAACGTTGGCATCGATACATTGCAAATTTACACTCTCGGGGCATAATAGAACAAAATAATTAGGTTTTACTCTTTGTTCGATCGAATGAGAAAAAGTACTGTTTCCAAAGTTATACTCGTAGGGCGCAACTGAGTTGTCTAATTTTGGTTCGGTTTTGGTTCTTGCGAACGTTGGCATCGATACATTGAAACTTTACACTCTCGGGGCATAATAGAACAAAATAATTAGGTTTTACTCTTTGTTCGATCGAATGAGAAAAAGTACTGTTTCCAAAGTTATACTCGTAGGGCGAAACTGAGTAGTCTAATTTTGGTCCGGTTTTGTTCTTGTTAACGTTGGCATCGATACATTGCAAATTTACACTCTCGGGCATAATAGAACAAAATAATTAGGTTTTACTCTTTGTTCGATCGAATAAGAAAAATCTTGTTTCCAAAGTTATACTCGTAGGGCGCAACTGAGTAGTCTAATTTTGGTTCGGTTTTGGTTCTTGTGAACGTTGGCATCGATACATTGCAAATTTACACTCTCGGGGCATAATAGAACAAAATTATTAGGTTTTACTCTTTGTTTGATTGAATGAGAAAAAGTACTGTTTCCAAAGTTATACTAGTAGGCGCAATTGAGTAGTCTAATTTTGGTCGGTTTTTGGTTCTTGTGAACGTTTGCATCGATACATTGCTAATTTACACTCTCGGGGCATAATAGAACAAAATAATTAGGTTTTACTCTTTGTTCGATCGAATGAGAAAAAGTACTGTTTCCAAAGTTATACTCGTAGGGCGCAACTGAGTAGTCTAATTTTGGTCCGGTTTTGTTCTTGTGAACGTTGGCATCGATACATTGCAAATTTGCACTCTCATAATAGAACAAAATAATTAGGTTTTACTCTTTGTTCGATTGAATGAGATAAAGTATTGTTTACAATGTTATACTCGTAGTGCGAAACTGAGTAGTCTAATTTTGGTTCGGTTTTGGTTCTTGTGAACGTTGGCATCGATACATTGCAAATTTACACTCTCGGGGCATAATAGAACAAAATAATTAGGTTTGACTCTTTGTTCGATCGAAAGAGAAAAACTACTGTTTCCAAAGTTATACTCGTAGGGCGCAACTGAATAGTCAAATGTTGGTCCGGTTTTGGTTCTTGTGAATGTTGGCATCGATACGTTTCAAATTTACACTCTTGGGGCATAATAGAGCAAAATAATTAAGTTTTACTCTTTGTTCGATTAAATGAGAAAAAGTACTGTGCCCAAAGTTATACTCGTAGGGCGCAACTGAGTAGTCTAATTTTGGTCCGGTTTTGGTTCTTGTCAACGTTGGCACCGATACATTGCAAATTTACACTCTCGGGGCATAATAGAACAAAATAATTAGGTTTTACTCTTTGTTCGATCGAAAGAGAAAAATCTTGTTTC
Organism: Aechmea fasciata; assembly: GCA_025177825.1. NCBI lineage: Eukaryota > Viridiplantae > Streptophyta > Magnoliopsida > Poales > Bromeliaceae > Aechmea > Aechmea fasciata. Next base: position 470,158 of record CM045925.1, on the reverse strand, counting down.
CAAAGTTATACTCGTAGGCGCAACTGAATAGTCTAATGTTGGTCCGGTTTTGGTTCTTGTGGACGTTGGCATCGATACGGTGCAAATTTACACTCTCGGGGCATAATAGAACAAAATAATTAGGTTTTACTCTTTGTTCGATTGAATGAGAAAAAGTACTGTTTCCAAAGTTATAATCGTAGGGCGCAACTGAGTAGTCTAATTTTGGTTCGGTTTTGGTTCTTGCGAACGTTGGCATCGATACATTGCAAATTTACACTCTCGGGGCATAATAGAACAAAATAATTAGGTTTTACTCTTTGTTCGATCGAATGAGAAAAAGTACTGTTTCCAAAGTTATACTCGTAGGGCGCAACTGAATAGTCTAATGTTGGTCCGGTTTTGGTTCTTGTGGACGTTGGCATCGATACATTGCAAATTTACACTCTCGGGGCATAATAGAACAAAATAATTAGGTTTTACTCTTTCAAAGTTATAATCGTAGGGCGCAACTGAGTAGTCTAATTTTGGTCCGGTTTTGGTTCTTGTTAACGTTGGCATCGATACATTGCAAATTTACACTCTCGGGGCATAATAGAACAAAATAATTAGGTTTTACTCTTTGTTCGATGGAATGAGAAAAAGTACTGTTTCCAAAGTTATACTCGTAGGGCGCAACTGAGTAGTCTAATTTTGGTCTGGTTTTGGTTCTTGTGAACGTTGGCATCGATACGTTGCAAATTTACACTCTCGGGGCATAATAGAGCAAAATAATTAGGTTTTACTCTTTGTTCGATTGAATGAGAAAAAGTAGTGTTTCCAAAGTTATACTCGTAGGGCGCAACTGAGTAGTCTAATTTTTGTCCGGTTTTGGTTCTTGTGAACGTTGGCATCGATACATTGCAAATTTACACTCGCGGGGCATAATAGAACAAAATAATTAGGTTTTACTCTTTGTTCGATCGAATGAGAAAAAGTACTGTTTCCAAAGTTATACTCGTAGGCGCAATCGAGTTGTCTAATTTTGGTTCGGTTTTGGTTCTTGCGAACGTTGGCATCGATACATTGCAAATTTACACTCTCGGGGCATAATAGAACAAAATAATTAGGTTTTACTCTTTGTTCGATCGAATGAGAAAAAGTACTGTTTCCAAAGTTATACTCGTAGGGTGCAACTGGATAGTCTAATGTTGGTCCGGTTTTGGTTCTTGTGAATGTTGGCTTCGATACGTTGCAAATTTACACTCTCGGGGCATAATAGAACAAAATAATTAGGTTTTACTCTTTGTTCGATTGAATGAGAAAAAATCATTTCCAAAGATATACTCGTAGGGCGCAACTGAGTAGTCTAATTTTGGTTCGGTTTTGGTTCTTGTGAACGTTGGCATCGATACATTGCAAATTTACACTCTCGGGGCATAATAGAACAAAATTATTAGGTTTTACTCTTTGTTTGATTGAATGAGAAAAATAACTTTTTCCAAAGTTTTATTGGTGGGCGCAATTGAGTAGTCTAATTTTGGTCCGGTTTTGGTTCTTGTGAACGTTTGCATCGATACATTGCTAATTTACACTCTCGGGGCATAATAGAACAAAATAATTAGGTTTTACTCTTTGTTCGATTGAATGAGAAAAAGTACTGTTTCCAAAGTTATACTCGTAGGGCGAAACTGAGTAGTCTAATTTTGGTCCGGTTTTTGTTCTTGTTAACGTTGGCATCGATACATTGCAAATTTGCACTCTCGGGGCATAATAGAACAAAATAATTAGGTTTTACTCTTTGTTCGATTGAATGAGAAAAATCTTGTTTCCAAAGTTATACTCGTAGGGCGCAACTGAGTAGTCTAATTTTGGTTCGGTTTTGGTTCTTGTGAACGTTGGCATCGATACATTGCAAATTTACACTCTCGGGGCATAATAGAACAAAATAATTAGGTTTGACTCTTTGTTCGATCGAAAGAGAAAAAGTACTGTTTCCAAAGTTATACTCGTAGGGCGCAACTGACTAGTCTAATGTTGGTCCGGTTTTGGTGCTTGTGAATGTTGGCATCGATACGTTGCAAATTTACACTCTCGGGGCATAATAGAGCAAAATAATTAGGTTTTACTCTTTGTTCGATTGAATGAGAAAAAGTACTGTTTCCAAAGTTATACTCGTAGGGCGCAACTGAGTAGTCTAATTTTGGTCTGGTTTTGGTTCTTGTCAACGTTGGCATCGATACATTGCAAATTTACACTCTCGGGGCATAATAGAACAAAATAATTAGGTTTTACTCTTTGTTCGATCGAAAGAGAAAAAGTGCTGTTTCCAAAGTTATACTCGTAGGGCGCAACTGAATAGTCTAATGTTGGTCCGGTTTTGGTTCTTGTGGACGTTGGCATCGATACGGTGCAAATTTACACTCTCGGGGCATAATAGAACAAAATAATTAGGTTTTACTCTTTGTTCGATTGAATGAGAAAAAGTACTGTTTCCAAAGTTATACTCGTAGGGCGCAACTGAGTAGTCTAATTTTGGTTCGGTTTTGGTTCTTGCGAACGTTGGCATCGATACATTGCAAATTTACACTCTCGGGGCATAATAGAACAAAATAATTAGGTTTTACTCTTTGTTCGATCGAGTAAAAAAAATGATGTTTCCAAAGTTATACTCGTAGGGCGCAACTGAATAGTCTAATGTTGGTCCGGTTTTGGTTCTTGTGGACGTTGGCATCGATACGGTGCAAATTTACACTCTCGGGGCATAATAGAACAAAATAATTAGGTTTTACTCTTTGTTCGATTGAATGAGAAAAAGTACTGTTTCCAAAGTTATACTCGTAGGGCGCAACTGAGTAGTCTAATTTTGGTCCGGTTTGGTTCTTGTGAACGTTGGCATCGATACATTGCAAATTTACACTCTCGGGGCATAATAGAACAAAATAATTAGGTTTTAATCTTTGTTCGATCGAAAGAGAAAAAGAAAATCTTGTTTCCAAAGTTATACTCGTAGGGCGCAACTGAATAGTCTAATGTTGGTCCGGTTTTGGTTCTTGTGAATGTTGGCATCGATACGTTGCAAATTTACACTCTCGGGGCATAATAGAGCAAAATAATTAGGTTTTACTCTTTGTTCGATTGAATGAGAAAAAGTACTGTTTCCAAAGTTATACTCGTAGGGCGCAACTGAGTAGTCTAATTTTTGTCCGGTTTTGGTTCTTGTGAACGTTGGCATCGATACATTGCAAATTTACACTCTCGGGGCGTAATAGAACAAAATAATTAGGTTTTACTCTTTGTTCGATCGAAAGAGAAAAATCTTGTTTCCAAAGTTATACTCGTAGGGCGCAACTGAGTAGTCTAATTTTGGTTCGGTTTTGGTTCTTGTGAACGTTGGCATCGATACATTGAAACTTTACACTCTCGGGGCATAATAGAACAAAATAATTAGGTTTTACTCTTTGTTCGATTGAATGAGAAAAAATCTTGTTTCCAAAGTTATACTCGTAGTGGCGAAATGAGTAGTCTAATTTTGGTCCGGTTTTTGTTCTTGTTAACGTTGGCATCGATACATTGCAAATTTACACTCTCGGGGCATAATAGAACAAAATAATTAGGTTTTACTCTTTGTTCGATCGAATGAGAAAAATATTGTTTCAAAGTTATATAGTAGGCGCATTGAGTAGTGTAATTTTGGTTCGGTTTTGGTTCTTGTGAACGTTGGCATCGATACATTGCAAATTTACACTCTCGGGGCATAATAGAACAAAATAATTAGGTTTTACTCTTTGTTCGATTGAATGAGAAAAATCTTTGTTTCCAAAGTTATGCTAGTAGGGCGCAATTGAGTAGTCTAATTTTGGTCTGGTTTTGGTTCTTGTGAACGTTGGCATCGATACATTGCAAATTTACACTCTCGGGGCATAATAGAACAAAATAATTAGGTTTTACTCTTTGTTCGATTGGATGAGACAAAATCTTGTTTCCAAAGTTATACTCGTAGGGCGCAAGCGAGTAATCTAATTTTGGTCGGTTTTATTCTTGTTAACGTTGGCATCGATACATTGCAAATTTGCACTCTCGGGGCATAATAGAACAAAATAATTAGGTTTTACTCTTTGTTCGATTGAATGAGAAAAAGTACTGTTTCCAAAGTTATACTCGTAGGGCGCAACTGAGTAGTCTAATTTTGGTTCGGTTTTGGTTCTTGGGAATGTTGGCATCGATACATTGCAAATTTACACTCTCGGGGCATAATAGAACAAAATAATTAGGTTTGACTCTTTGTTCGATCGAAAGAAAAATCTTATTTCCAAAGTTATACTCGTAGGCGCAAGTTGAATAGTCAAATGTTGAGTCCGGTTTTGGTTCTTGTGAATGTTGGCATCGATACGTTTCAAATTTACACTCTTGGGGCATAATAGAGCAAAATAATTAAGTTTTACTCTTTGTTCGATTAAATGAGAAAGAAATCTTGTGCCCAAAGTTATACTCGTAGGGCGCAAGCGAGTATCTAATTTTGGTCGGTTTGGTTCTTGTCAGCGTTGGCATCGATACATTGCAAATTTACACTCTCGGGGCATAATAGAACAAAATAATTAGGTTTTACTCTTTGTTCGATTGAATGAGAAAAATCTTGTTTCCAAAGTTATACTCGTAGGCGCAAGCGAGTAGTCTAATTTTGGTTCGGTTTTGGTTCTTGCGAACGTTGGCATCGATACATTGCAAATTTACACTCTCGGGGCATAATAGAACAAAATAATTAGGTTTTACTCTTTCTTGATCGAATGAGAAAAATCATTTCCAAAGTTATACTCGTAGGCGCAACTGAATAGTCTAATGTTGGTCCGGTTTTGGTTCTTGTTGACGTTGGCATCGATACGGTGCAAATTTATACTCTCGGGGCATAATAGAACAAAATAATTAGGTTTTACTCTTTGTTCGATTGAATGAGAAAAAGTACTATTTCCAAAGTTATACTCGTAGGGCGCAACTGAATAGTCTAATGTTGGTCCGGTTTTGGTTCTTGTTAACGTTGGCATCGATACATTGCAAATTTACACTCTCGGGGCATAATAGAACAAAATTATTTGGTTTTACTCTTTGTTCGATTGAATGAGAAAAATCTTTGTTTCCAAAGTTATACTCGTATGGCGCAACTTAGTAGTCTAATTTTGGTCCGGTTTTGGTTCTTGTGAACGTTGGCATCGATACATTGCAAATTTACACTCTCGGGGCGTAATAGAACAAAATAATTAGGTTTTACTCTTTGTTCGATTGGATGAGAAAAATCTTGTTTCCAAAGTTATACTTTGTTAGGCGCAGAGTAGTCTAATGTTGGTCGGTTTTGGTTCTTGTTAACGTTGGCATCGATACATTGCAAATTTACACTCTCGGGGCATAATAGAACAAAATAATTAGGTTTTACTCTTTGTTCGATCGGATGAGAAAAATCTTGTTTCCAAAGTTATACTCGTAGCGCAATGAGTAGTCTAATTTTTGTTCGGTTTTGGTTCTTGCGAACGTTGGCATCGATACTTTGCAAATTTACACTCTCGGGGCATAATAGAAGAAAATAATTAGGTTTTACTCTTTGTTCGATCGAATGAGAAAAAGTACTGTTTCCATAGTTATACTCGTAGGGCGCAACTGAGTAGTCTAATGTTGGTCCGGTTTTGGTTCTTGTGGACGTTGGCATCGATACGGTGCAAATTTACACTCTCGGGGCATAATAGAACAAAATAATTAGGTTTTACTCTTTGTTCGATTGAATGAGAAAAAGTACTTTTTCCAAAGTTATACTCGTAGGGCGCAACTGAGTAGTCTAATTTTGGTCCGGTTTTGGTTCTTGTTAACGTTGGCATCGATACATTGCAAATTTACACTCTCGGGGCATAATAGAACAAAATAATTAGGTTTTACTCTTTGTTCGATCGAAAGAGAAAAATCTTGTTTCCAAAGTTATCCTCGTAGGGTGCAACTGAATAGTCTAATGTTGGTCCGGTTTTGGTTCTTGTGAATGTTGGCTTCGATACGTGGCAAATTTACACTCTCGGGGCATAATAGAGCAAAATAATTAGGTTTTACTCTTTGTTCGATTGAATGAGAAAAAAATCTTGTTTCCAAAGTTATACTCGTAGGCGCAAGTGAGTAGTCTAATTTTTGTCGGTTTTGGTTCTTGTGAACGTTGGCATCGATACATTGCAATTTTACACTCTCGGGGCATAATAGAACAAAATAATTAGGTTTTACTCTTTGTTCGATCGAATGAGAAAAATCTTGTTTCCAAAGTTATACTCGTAGGCGCAAGAGTAGTCTAATTTTTATCTGGTTTTGGTTCTTGTGAACGTTGGCATCGATACATTGCAATTTTACACTCTCGGGGCATAATAGAACAAAATAATTAGGTTTTACTCTTTGTTCGATCGAATGAGAAAAATCTTTCCAAAGTTATACTCGTAGGCGCAACTGAGTAGTCTAATTTTTGTTCGGTTTTGGTTCTTGCGAACGTTGGCATCGATACATTGCAAATTTACACTCTCGGGGCATAATAGAACAAAATAATTAGGTTTTACTCTTTGTTCGATCGAATGAGAAAAAGTACTGTTTCCAAAGTTATACTTGTAGGGCGCAACTGACTAGTCTAATGTTGGTCCGGTTTTGGTTCTTGTGGACGTTGGCATCGATACGGTGCAAATTTACACTCTCGGGGCATAATAGAACAAAATAATTAGGTTTTACTGTTTGTTCGATTGAATGAGAAAAAATGTTTCCAAAGTTATACTCGTAGGGCGAGCGAGTAGTCTAATTTTGGTCCGGTTTTGTTCTTGTTAACGTTGGCATCGATACATTGCAAATTTACACTCTCGGGGCATAATAGAACAAAATAATTAGGTTTTACTCTTTGTTCGATTGAATGAGAAAAAGTACTGTTTCCAAAGTTATACTCGTAGGGCGCAACTGAGTAGTATAATTTTGGTCCGGTTTTGGTTCTTGTTAACGTTGGCATCGATACATTGCAAATTTACACTCTCGGCATAATAGAACAAAATTATTTGGTTTTACTCTTTGTTCGATTGAATGAGAAAAAGTACTGTTTCCAAAGTTATACGATTAGGGCGCAATTGAGTAGTCTAATTTTGGTCCGGTTTTGGTTCTTGTGAACGTTTGCATCGATACATTGCTAATTTACACTCTCGGGGCATAATAGAACAAAATAATTTGGTTGTACTCTTTGTTCAATTGGATGAGAAAAAGTACTGTTTCCAAAGTTATAATGTTAGGGCGCAACTGAGTAGTCTAATGTTGGTCCGGTTTTGGTTATTGTTAACGTTGGCATCGATACATTGCAAATTTACACTCTCGGGGCATAATAGAACAAAATAATTAGGTTTTACTCTTTGTTCGATCGGATGAGAAAAATCTTTGTTTCCAAAGTTATACTCGTAGGCGCAACTGAGTAGTCTAATTTTTGTTCGGTTTTGGTTCTTGCGAATGTTGGCATCGATACTTTGCAAATTTACACTCTCGGGGCATAATAGAACAAAATAATTAGGTTTTACTCTTTGTTCGATCGAATGAGAAAAAAATCTTGTTTCCATAGTTATACTCGTAGGCGCAATGAATAGTCTAATGTTGATCCGGTTTTGGTTCTTGTGGACGTTGGCATCGATACGGTGCAAATTTACACTCTCGGGGCATAATAGAACAAAATAATTAGGTTTTACTCTTTGTTCGATTGAATGAGAAAAATCTTGTTTCCAAAGTTATACTCGTAGGGCGCAACTGAGTAGTCTAATTTTGGTCCGGTTTTGGTTCTTGTTAACGTTGGCATCGATACATTGCAAATTTACACTCTCGGGGCATAATAGAACAAAATAATTAGGTTTTACTCTTTGTTCGATCGAATGAGAAAAAGTACTGTTTCCAAAGTTACACTCGTAGGGCGCAACTGAATAGTCTAATGTTGGTCCGGTTTTGGTTCTTGTGAATGTTGGCATCGATACGTTGCAAATTTACACTCTCGGGGCATAATAGAGCAAAATAATTAGGTTTTACTCTTTGTTCGATTGAATGAGAAAAATCATTTCCAAAGTTATACTCGTAGGCGCAAGAGTAGTCTAATTTTTGTCGGTTTTGGTTCTTGTGAACGTTGGCATCGATACATTGCAATTTTACACTCTCGGGGCATAATAGAACAAAATAATTAGGTTTTACTCTTTGTTCGATCGAATGAGAAAAAGTACTGTTTCCATAGTTATACTCGTAGGGCGCAACTGAGTAGTCTAATTTTTGTTCGGTTTTGGTTCTTGCGAACGTTGGCATCGATACATTGTAAATTTACACTCTCGGGGCATAATAGAACAAAATAATTAGGTTTTACTCTTTGTTCGATGGAATGAGAAAAAGTACTGTTTCCAAAGTTATACTCGTAGGGCGCAACTGAATAGTCTAATGTTGGTCCGGTTTTGGTTCTTGTGGACGTTGGCATCGATACGGTGCAAATTTACACTCTCGGGGCATAATAGAACAAAATAATTAGGTTTTACTCTTTGTTCGCAATGTTATAATCGTAGGGCGCAACTGAGTAGTCTAATTTTGGTCCGGTTTTGGTTCTTGTTAACGTTGGCATCGATACATTGCAAATTTACACTCTTGGGGCATAATAGAACAAAATAATTAGGTTTTACTCTTTGTTCGATCGAATGAGAAAAATCTTGTTTCCAAAGTTATACTCGTAGGGCGCAACTGAATAGTCTAATGTTGGTCCGGTTTTGGTTCTTGTGGACGTTGGCATCGATACGGTGCAAATTTACACTCTCGGGGCATAATAGAACAAAATAATTAGGTTTTACTCTTTGTTCGATTGAATGAGAAAAAGTACTGTTTCCAAAGTTATACTGTTAGGGCACAATTGAGTAGTCTAATGTTGGTCCGGTTTTGGTTCTTGTGAACGTTGGCATCGATACGTTGCAAATTTACACTCTCGGGGCATAATAGAGCAAAATAATTAGGTTTTACTCTTTGTTCGATGGAATGAGAAAAAGTACTGTTTCCAAAGTTATACTCGTAGGGCGCAACTGAATAGTCTAATGTTGGTCCGGTTTTGGTTCTTGTGAATGTTGTCATCGATACGTTGCAAATTTACACTCTCGGGGCATAATAGAGCAAAATAATTAGGTTTTACTCTTTGTTCGATTGAATGAGAAAAAGTAGTGTTTCCAAAGTTATACTCGTAGGGCGCAACTGAGTAGTCTAATTTTTGTCCGGTTTTGGTTCTTGCGAACGTTGGCATCGATACATTGAAACTTTACACTCTCGGGGCATAATAGAACAAAATAATTAGGTTTTACTCTTTGTTCGATCGAATGAGAAAAATCTTGTTTCCAAAGTTATACTCGTAGGGCGCAACTGAGTAGTCTAATTTTGGTTCGGTTTTGGTTCTTGTGAACGTTGGCATCGATACATTGCAAATTTACACTCTCGGGGCATAATAGAACAAAATAATTAGGTTTTACTCTTTCTTCGATCGAATGAGAAAAAGTACTGTTTCCAAAGTTATACTCGTAGGGCGCAACTGAATAGTCTAATGTTGGTCCGGTTTTGGTTCTTGTTGACGTTGGCATCGATACGGTGCAAATTTATACTCTCGGGGCATAATAGAACAAAATAATTAGGTTTTACTCTTTGTTCGATTGAATGAGAAAAAGTACTGTTTCCAAAGTTATACTCGTAGGGCGCAACTGAGTAGTCTAATTTTGGTCCGGTTTTGGTTCTTGTTAACGTTGGCATCGATACATTGCAAATTTACACTGTCGGGGCATAATAGAACAAAATTATTTGGTTTTACTCTTTGTTCGATTGAATGAGAAAAAGTACTGTTTCCAAAGTTATACTAGTAGGGCGCAATTGAGTAGTCTAATTTTGGTCCGGTTTTGGTTCTTGTGAACGTTTGCATCGATACATTGCTAATTTACACTCTCGGGGCATAATAGAACAAAATAATTAGGTTTTACTCTTTGTTCGATCGGAAGAGAAAAAGTACTGTTTCCAAAGTTATACTCGTAGGGCGCAACTGAGTAGTCTAATTTTTGTTCGGTTTTGGTTCTTGCGAACGTTGGCATCGATACTTTGCAAATTTACACTCTCGGGGCATAATAGAAGAAAATAATTAGGTTTTACTCTTTGTTCGATCGAATGAGAAAAAGTACTGTTTCCATAGTTATACTCGTAGGGCGCAACTGAATAGTCTAATGTTGGTCCGGTTTTGGTTCTTGTGGACGTTGGCATCGATACGGTGCAAATTTACACTCTCGGGGCATAATAGAACAAAATAATTAGGTTTTACTCTTTGTTCGATTGAATGAGAAAAAGTACTTTTTCCAAAGTTATACTCGTAGGGCGCAACTGAGTAGTCTAATTTTGGTCCGGTTTTGGTTCTTGTTAACGTTGGCATCGATACATTGCAAATTTACACTCTCGGGGCATAATAGAACAAAATAATTAGGTTTTACTCTTTGTTCGATCGAAAGAGAAAAAGTACAGTTTCCAAAGTTATACTCGTAGGGCGCAACTGAATAGTCTAATGTTGGTCCGGTTTTGGTTCTTGTGAATGTTGGCTTCGATACGTGGCAAATTTACACTCTCGGGGCATAATAGAGCAAAATAATTAGTTTTTACTCTTTGTTCGATTGAATGAGAAAAAGTACTGTTTCCAAAGTTATACTCGTAGGGCGCAACTGAGTAGTCTAATTTTTGTCCGGTTTTGGTTCTTGTGAACGTTGGCATCGATACACTGCAATTTTACACTCTCGGGGCATAATAGAACAAAATAATTAGGTTTTACTCTTTGTTCGATCGAATGAGAAAAATCTTGTTTCCAAAGTTATACTCGTAGGCGCAAGCGAGTAGTCTAATTTTTGTCGGTTTTGGTTCTTGTGAACGTTGGCATCGATACATTGCAATTTTACACTCTCGGGGCATAATAGAACAAAATAATTAGGTTTTACTCTTTGTTCGATCGAATGAGAAAAATCTTGTTTCCAAAGTTATACTCGTAGGCGCAAGCGAGTAGTCTAATTTTTGTTCGGTTTTGGTTCTTGCGAACGTTGGCATCGATACATTGCAAATTTACACTCTCGGGGCATAATAGAACAAAATAATTAGGTTTTACTCTTTGTTCGATCGAATGAGAAAAAGTACTGTTTCCAAAGTTATACTTGTAGGGCGCAACTGAATAGTCTAATGTTGGTCCGGTTTTGGTTCTTGTGGACGTTGGCATCGATACGGTGCAAATTTACACTTTCGCGGCATAATAGAACAAAATAATTAGGTTTTACTCTTTGTTCGATTGAATGAGAAAAAGTACTGTTTCCAAAGTTATACTCGTAGGCGAAAGCGAGTAGTCTAATTTTGGTCTGGTTTTGGTTCTTGTTAACGTTGGCATCGATACATTGCAAATTTACACTCTCGGGGCATAATAGAACAAAATAATTAGGTTTTACTCTTTGTTCGATTGAATGAGAAAAAGTACTGTTTCCAAAGTTATACTTGTAGGGCGCAACTGAGTAGTATAATTTTGGTCCGGTTTTGGTTCTTGTTAACGTTGGCATCGATACATTGCAAATTTACACTCTCGGGGCATAATAGAACAAAATTATTTGGTTTTACTCTTTGTTCGATTGAATGAGAAAAAGTACTGTTTCCAAAGTTATACTAGTAGGGCGCAATTGAGTAGGCTAAATTTGGTCCGGTTTTGGTTCTTGTGAACGTTTGCATCGATACATTGCTAATTTACACTCTCGGGGCATAATAGAACAAAATAATTTGGTTTTACTCTTTGTTCGATTGGATGAGAAAAAGTACTGTTTCCAAAGTTATAATGTTAGGGCGCAACTGAGTAGTCTAATGTTGGTCCGGTTTTGGTTATTGTTAACGTTGGCATCGATACATTGCAAATTTACACTCTCGGGGCATAATAGAACAAAATAATTTGGTTTTACTCTTTGTTCGATTGAATGAGAAAAAGTACTGTTTCCAAAGTTATACTGTTAGGGCGCAAGTTAGTAGTCTAATTTTGGTTCGGTTTTGGTTCTTGCCAACGTTGGCATCGATACATTGCAAATTTACACTCTCGGGGCATAATAGAACAAAATAATTAGGTTTTACTCTTTGTTCGATCGAATGAGAAAAATCTTGTTTCCATAGTTATACTCGTAGGCGCAATTTGAATAGTCTAATGTTGGTCCGGTTTTGGTTCTTGTGGACGTTGGCATCGATACGGTGCAAATTTACACTCTCGGGGCATAATAGAACAAAATAATTAGGTTTTACTCTTTGTTCGATTGAATGAGAAAAAGTACTGTTTCCAAAGTTATACTCGTAGGCGCAAGAGTAGTCTAATTTTGGTCGGTTTTGGTTCTTGTGAACGTTGGCATCGATACATTGCAAATTTACACTCTCGGGGCATAAAAGAACAAAAGAATTAGGTTTTACTCTTTGTTCGATTGAAAGAGAAAAATCTTTCCAAAGTTATACTCGTAGGGTGCAATGAATAGTCTAATGTTGGTCGGTTTGGTTCTTGTGAATGTTGGCATCGATACGTTGCAAATTTACACTCTCGGGGCATAATAGAGCAAAATAATTAGGTTTTACTCTTTGTTCGATTGAATGAGGAAAAGTACTGTTTCCAAAGTTATACTCGTAGGCGCAAGTGAGTAGTCTAATTTTTGTCCGGTTTGGTTCTTGTGAACGTTGGCATCGATACTGCAATTTTACACTCTCGGGGCATAATAGAACAAAATAATTAGGTTTTACTCTTTGTTCGATCGAATGAGAAAAATCATTTCCAAAGTTATACTCGTAGGGCGCAACTGAGTAGTCTAATTTTGGTTCGGTTTTGGTTCTTGTGAACGTTGGCATCGATACATTGCAAATTTACACTCTCAGGGCATAATAGAACAAAATAATTAGGTTTTACTCTTTGTTCGATCGAAAGAGAAAAAGTACTGTTTCCAAAGTTATAATCGTAGGGCGCAACTGAGTAGTCTAATTTTGGTTCGGTTTTGGTTCTTGCGAACGTTGGCATCGATACATTGCAAATTTACACTCTCGGGGCATAATAGAACAAAATAATTAGGTTTTACTCTTTGTTCGATCGAATGAGAAAAATCTTGTTTCCAAAGTTATACTTGTAGGCGCAATTTGAATAGTCTAATGTTGGTCGGTTTTGGTTCTTGTGGACGTTGGCATCGATACGGTGCAAATTTACACTCTCGGGGCATAATAGAACAAAATAATTAGGTTTTACTCTTTGTTCGATTGAATGAGAAAAAGTACTGTTTCCAAAGTTATACTCGTAGGCGTAACTTAGTAGTCTAATTTTGGTCGGTTTTGTTCTTGTTAACGTTGGCATCGATACATTGCAAATTTACACTCTCGGGGCATAATAGAACAAAATAATTAGGTTTTACTCTTTGTTCGATTGAATGAGAAAAAATACTGTTTCCAAAGTTATACTCGTAGGGCGCAACTGAGTAGTATAATTTTGGTCCGGTTTTGGTTCTTGTTAACGTTGGCATCGATACATTGCAAATTTACACTCTCGGGGCATAATAGAACAAAATTATTTGGTTTTACTCTTTGTTCGATTGAATGAGAAAAATCTTGTTTCCAAAGTTATACTAGTAGGGCGCAACTGAGCAGTCTAATTTTTGTACGGTTTTGGTTCTTGTGAACGTTTGCATCGATACATTGCTAATTTACACTCTCGGGGCATAATAGAACAAAATAATTTGGTTTTACTCTTTGTTCGATTGGATGAGAAAAAGTACTGTTTCCAAAGTTATAATGTTAGGGCGCAACTGAGTAGTCTAATGTTGGTCCGGTTTTGGTTATTGTTAACGTTGGCATCGATACATTGCAAATTTACACTCTCGGGGCATAATAGAACAAAATAATTTGGTTTTACTCTTTGTTCGATCGGATCGAGAAAAATCTTGTTTCCAAAGTTATACTCGTAGGGCGCAACTGAGTAGTCTAATTTTTGTTCGGTTTTGGTTCTTGCGAACGTTGGCATCGATACTTTGCAAATTTACACTCTCGGGGCATAATAGAACAAAATAATTAGGTTTTACTCTTTGTTCGATCGAATGAGAAAAATCTTGTTTCCATAGTTATACTCGTAGGCGCAAGCTGAATAGTCTAATGTTGGTCCGGTTTTGGTTCTTGTGGACGTTGGCATCGATACGGTGCAAATTTACACTCTCGGGGCATAATAGAACAAAATAATTAGGTTTTACTCTTTGTTCGATTGAATGAGAAAAATCTTGTTTCCAAAGTTATACTCGTAGGCGCAACCGAGTAGTCTAATTTTGGTCCGGTTTTGGTTCTTGTTAACGTTGGCATCGATACATTGCAAATTTACACTCTCGGGGCATAATAGAACAAAATAATTAGGTTTTACTCTTTGTTCGATCGAAAGAGAAAAAGTACTGTTTCCAAAGTTATACTCGTAGGGTGCAACTGAATAGTCTAATGTTGGTCCGGTTTTGGTTCTTGTGAATGTTGGCTTCGATACGTGGCAAATTTACACTCTCGGGGCATAATAGAGCAAAATAATTAGGTTTTACTCTTTGTTCGATTGAATGAGAAAAAGTACTGTTTCCAAAGTTATACTCGTAGGGCGCAACTGAGTAGTCTAATTTTTGTCCGGTTTTGGTTCTTGTGAACGTTGGCATCGATACATTGCAATTTTACACTCTCGGGGCATAATAGAACAAAATAATTAGGTTTTACTCTTTGTTCGATCGAATGAGAAAAATACAGTTTCCAAAGTTATACTCGTAGGGCGCAACTGAGTAGTCTAATTTTTGTTCGGTTTTGGTTCTTGCGAACGTTGGCATCGATACATTGTAAATTTACACTCTCGGGGCATAATAGAACAAAATAATTAGGTTTTACTCTTTGTTCGATCGAATGAGAAAAAGTTCTGTTTCCAAAGTTATACTTGTAGGGCGCAACTGAATAGTCTAATGTTGGTCCGGTTTTGGTTCTTGTGGACGTTGGCATCGATACGGTGCAAATTTACACTCTCGGGGCATAATAGAACAAAATAATTAGGTTTTACTCTTTGTTCGATTGAATGAGAAAAATACGATTTCCAAAGTAATAATCGTAGGCAAGAGTAGTCTAATTTTGGTTCGGTTTTGGTTCTTGCGAACGTTGGCATCGATACATTGCAAATTTACACTCTCGGGGCATAATAGAACAAAATAATTAGGTTTTACTCTTTGTTCGATCGAATGAGAAAAAATCTTGTTTCCAAAGTTATACTCGTAGGCGCAAGCGAATAGTCTAATGTTGGTCTGGTTTTGGTTCTTGTGGACGTTGGCATCGATACGGTGCAAATTTACACTCTCGGGGCATAATAGAACAAAATAATTAGGTTTTACTCTTTGTTCGATTGAATGAGAAAAAGTACTGTTTCCAAAGTTATACTCGTAGGGCGCAACTGAGTAGTCTAATTTTGGTCCGGTTTTGGTTCTTGTTAACGTTGGCATCGATACATTGCAAATTTACACTCTCGGGGCATAATAGAACAAAATAATTAGGTTTTACTCTTTGTTCGATTGAATGAGGAAAATCTTGTTTCCAAAGTTATACTCGTAGGCGCAAGAATAGTCTAATGTTGGTTCGGTTTTGGTTCTTGTGAACGTTGGCATCGATACGTTGCAAATTTACACTCTCGGGGCATAATAGAGCAAAATAATTAGGTTTTACTCTTTGTTCGATTGAATGAGAAAAAGTAGTGTTTCCAAAGTTATACTCGTAGGGCGCAACTGAGTAGTCTAATTTTTGTCCGGTTTTGGTTCTTGTGAACGTTGGCATCGATACATTGCAAATTTACACTCTCGGGGCATAATAGAACAAAATAATTAGGTTTTACTCTTTGTTCGATCGAATGAGAAAAAGTACTATTTCCAAAGTTATACTCGTAGGGCGCAACTGAGTAGTCTAATTTTGGTTCGGTTTTGGTTCTTGCGAACGTTGGCATCGATACATTGAAACTTTACACTCTCGGGGCATAATAGAACAAAATAATTAGGTTTTACTCTTTGTTCGATCGAATGAGAAAAAGTACTGTTTCCAAAGTTATACTCGTAGGGCGAAACTGAGTAGTCTAATTTTGGTCCGGTTTTTGTTCTTGTTAACGTTGGCATCGATACATTGCAAATTTACACTCTCGGGGCATAATAGAACAAAATAATTAGGTTTTACTCTTTGTTCGATCGAATAAGAAAAAGTACTGTTTCAAAAGTTATACTCGTAGGGCGCAACTGAGTAGTCTAATTTTGGTTCGGTTTGTGTTCTTGCGAACGTTGACATCGATACATTGCAAATTTACACTCTCGGGGCATAATAGAAAAAAATAATTAGGTTTTACTCTTTGTTCGATCGAATGAGAAAAATCTTTATTTCCAAAGTTATACTAGGAGGCGCAATTGAGTAGTCTAATTTTGGTCCGGTTTTGGTTCTTGTGAACGTTGGCATCGATACATTGCAAATTTACACTCTCGGGGCATAATAGAACAAAATAATTAGGTTTTACTCTTTGTTCGATTGAATGAGAAAAAGTACTGTTTCCAAAGTTATACTCGTAGGGCGAAACTGAGTAGTCTAATTTTGGTCCGGTTTTTGTTCTTGTTAACGTTGGCATCGATACATTGCAAATTTGCACTCTCGGGGCATAATAGAACAAAATAATTAGGTTTTACTCTTTGTTCGATCGAATGAGAAAAAGTACTGTTTCCAAAGTTATACTCGTAGGGCGCAGTAGTCTAATTTTGGTTCGGTTTTGGTTCTTGTGAACGTTGGCATCGATACATTGCAAATTTACACTCTCGGGGCATAATAGAACAAAATAATTAGGTTTGACTCTTTGTTCGATCGAATGAGAAAAATCTTGTTTCCAAAGTTATACTCGTAGGCGCAATTTGAATAGTCAAATGTTGGTCCGGTTTTGGTTCTTGTGAATGTTGGCATCGATACGTTTCAAATTTACACTCTTCGGGCATAATAGAGCAAAATAATTAAGTTTTACTCTTTGTTCGATTAAATGAGAAAAAGTACTGTGCCCAAAGTTATACTCGTAGGGCGCAACTGAGTAGTCTAATTTTGGTCCGGTTTTGGTTCTTGTCAACGTTGGCACCGATACATTGCAAATTTACACTCTCGGGGCATAATAGAACAAAATAATTAGGTTTTACTTTTTGTTCGATAGAAAGAGAAAAAGTACTGTTTCCAAAGTTATACTCGTAGGCGCAAGCGAGTAGTCTAATTTTGGTTCGGTTTTGGTTCTTGCGAACGTTGGCATCGATACATTGCAAATTTACACTCTCGGGGCATAATAGAACAAAATAATTAGGTTTTACTCTTTCTTCGATCGAATGAGGAAAATCATTTCCAAAGTTATACTCGTAGGGCGCAACTGAGTAGTCTAATGTTGGTCCGGTTTTGGTTCTTGTTGACGTTGGCAGCGATACGTTGGAAATTTACACTATCGGGGCATAGTAGAACAAAATAATTAGGTTTTACTCTTTGTTCGATTGAATGAGAAAAAGTACTGTTTCCAAAGTTATACTCGTAGGGCGCAATTGAGTAGTCTAATTTTGGTCCGGTTTTGGTTCTTGTTAACGTTGGCATCGATACATTGCAAATTTACACTGTCGGGGCATAATAGAACAAAATTATTTGGTTTTACTCTTTGTTCGATTGAATGAGAAAAAGTACTGTTTCCAAAGTTATACTAGTAGGGCGCAATTGAGTAGTCTAATTTTGGTCCGGTTTTGGTTCTTGTGAACGTTTGCATCGATACATTGCTAATTTACACTCTCGGGGCATAATAGAACAAAATAATTTGGTTTTACTCTTTGTTCGATTGGATGAGAAAAATCTTGTTTCCAAAGTTATCTTGTTAGGGCGCAACTGAGTAGTCTAATTTTGGTCCGGTTTTGGTTCTTGTTAACGTTGGCATCGATACAATGCAAATTTACACTCTCGGGGCATAATAGAACAAAATAATTAGGTTTTACTCTTTGTTCGATCGAATGAGAAAAAGTACTGTTTCCAAAGTTATACTCGTAGGCGCAAGCGAGTAGTCTAATTTTTGTTCGGTTTTGGTTCTTGCGAACGTTGGCATCGATACTTTGCAAATTTACACTCTCGGGGCATAATAGAAGAAAATAATTAGGTTTTACTCTTTGTTCGATCGAATGAGAAAAAGTCGTGATTCCATAGTTATACTCGTAGGCGCAATGAATAGTCTAATGTTGGTCCGGTTTTGGTTCTTGTGGACGTTGGCATCGATACGGTGCAAATTTACACTCTCGGGGCATAATAGAACAAAATAATTAGGTTTTACTCTTTGTTCGATTGAATGAGAAAAAGTACTGTTTCCAAAGTTATACTCGTAGGGCGCAACTGAGTAGTCTAATTTTGGTTCGGTTTTGGTTCTTGTTAACGTTGGCATCGATACATTGCAAATTTACACTCTCGGGGCATAATAGAACAAAATAATTAGGTTTTACTCTTTGTTCGATCGAAAGAGAAAAAATTACTGATTCCAAAGTTATACTCGTAGGGTGCAACTGATTAGTCTAATATTGGTCGGTTTGGGTTCTTGTGAACGTTGGCATCGATAGGTTGCAAATTTACACTCTCGGGGCGTAATAGAACAAAATAATTAGGTTTTACTCTTTGTTCGATTGAATGAGAAAAAATACTGTTTCCAAAGTTATACTCGTAGGCGCAAGTAGTCTAATTTTTGTCGGTTTTGGTTCTTGTGAACGTTGGCATCGATACATTACAATTTTACACTCTCGGGGCATAATAGAACAAAATAATTCGGTTTTACTCTTTGTTCGATCGAATGAAACAAAATACTTCTGCATAGTTATACTCGTAGGGCGCAACTGAGTAGTCTAATTTTTGTTCGGTTTTGGTTCTTGCGAACGTTGGCGTCGATACATTGCAAATTTACACTCTCGGGGCATAATAGAACAAAATAATTAGGTTTTACTCTTTGTTCGATCGAATGAGAAAAAGTACTGTTTCCAAAGTTATACTTGTAGGGCGCAAGTGAATAGTCTAATGTTGGTTTTGGTTCTTGTGGACGTTGGCATCGATACGGTGCAAATTTACACTCTCGGGGCATAATAGAACAAAATAATTAGGTTTTACTCTTTGTTCGATTGAATGAGAAAAAGTACTGTTTGCAAAGTTGTACTCGTAGGGCGCAACTGAGTAGTCTAATTTTGGTCCGGTTTTTGTTCTTGTTAACGTTGGCATCGATACATTGCAAATTTACACTCTCGGGGCATAATAGAACAAAATAATTAGGTTTTACTCTTTGTTCGATCGAATTAGAAAAATCTTGTTTCCAAAGTTATACTCGTAGGCGCAAGGAGTAGTATAATTTTGGTCCGGTTTTGGTTCTTGTTAACGTTGGCATCGATACATTGCAAATTTACACTCTCGGGGCATAATAGAACAAAATTATTAGGTTTTACTCTTTGTTCGATTGAATGAGAAAAAGATCTTTCCAAAGTTATACTAGTAGGCGCAACTGAGTAGTCTAATTTTGGTCCGGTTTTGGTTCTTGTGAACGTTTGCATCGATACATTGCTAATTTACACTCTCGGGGCATAATAGAACAAAATAATTTGGTTTTACTCTTTGTTCGATTGGATGAGAAAAATCTTGTTTCCAAAGTTATCTTGTTAGGCGCAACTGAGTAGTCTAATGTTGGTCCGGTTTTGGTTCTTGTTAACGTTGGCATCGATACATTGCAAATTTACACTCTCGGGGCATAATAGAACAAAATAATTAGGTTTTACTCTTTGTTCGATCGGATGAGAAAAATCATTTCCAAAGTTATACTCGTAGGGCGCAACTGAGTAGTCTAATTTTTGTTCGGTTTTGGTTCTTGCGAACGTTGGCATCGATACTTTGCAAATTTACACTCTCGGGGCATAATAGAAGAAAATAATTAGGTTTTACTCTTTGTTCGATTGAATGAGAAAAATCTTTGTTTCCAAAGTTATACTCGTAGGGCGCAACTGAATAGTCTAATGTTGATTCGGTTTTGGTTCTTGTGGACGTTGGCATCGATACGGTGCAAATTTACACTCTCGGGGCATAATAGAACAAAATAATTAGGTTTTACTCTTTGTTCGATTGAATGAGAAAAAGTACTTTTTCCAAAGTTATACTCGTAGGGCGCAACTGAGTAGTCTAATTTTGGTCCGGTTTTGGTTCTTGTTAACGTTGGCATCGATACATTGCAAATTTACACTCTCGAGGCATAATAGAACAAAATAATTAGGTTTTACTCTTTGTTCGATCGAAAGAGAAAAATCTTTCCAAAGTTATACTCGTAGGGTGCAATTGAATAGTCTAATGTTGGTCGGTTTTGGTTCTTGTGAATGTTGGCTTCGATACGTGGCAAATTTACACTCTCGGGGCATAATAGAGCAAAATAATTAGGTTTTACTCTTTGTTCGATCGGATGAGAATAACTATTGTTTCCAAAGTTATACTCGTAGGGCGCAACTGAGTAGTCTAATTTTTGTCCGGTTTTGGTTCTTGTGAACGTTGGCATCGATACATTACAATTTTACACTCTCGGGGCATAATAGAACAAAATAATTAGGTTTTACTCTTTGTTCGATCGAATGAGAAAAAAAATCTTTTATTTCAAAGTTATCGTAGTATGTTAGGGTAATCTGATTTTTGTTCGGTTTTGGTTCTTGCGAACGTTGGCGTCGATACATTGCAAATTTACACTCTCGGGGCATAATAGAACAAAATAATTAGGTTTTACTCTTTGTTCGATCGAATGAGAAAAAGTACTGTTTCCAAAGTTATACTTGTAGGGCGCAACTGAGTAGTCTAATTTTGGTCCGGTTTTGGTTCTTGTGGACGTTGGCATCGATACGGTGCAAATTTACACTCTCGGGGCATAATAGAACAAAATAATTAGGTTTTACTCTTTGTTCGATTGAATGAGAAAAAGTACTGTTTCCAAAGTTATACTCGTAGGCGAAGCGAGTAGTCTAATTTTGGTCCGGTTTTTGTTCTTGTTAACGTTGGCATCGATACATTGCAAATTTACACTCTCGGGACATAATAGAACAAAATAATTAGGTTTTACTCTTTGTTCGATTGAATGAGAAAAAGTACTGTTTCCAAAGTTATACTCGTAGGCGCAAGCGAGTAGTATAATTTTGGTCCGGTTTTGGTTCTTGTTAACGTTGGCATCGATACATTGCAAATTTACACTCTCGGGGCATAATAGAACAAAATTATTTGGTTTTACTCTTAGTTCGATTGAATGAGAAAAAGTACTGTTTCCAAAGTTATACTAGTAGGGCGCAACTGAGTAGTCTAATGTTGGTCCGGTTTTGGTTCTTGTGAACGTTGGCATCGATACATTGCTAATTTACACTCTCGGGGCATAATAGAACAAAATAATTTGGTTTTACTCTTTGTTCGATTGGATGAGAAAAAGTACTGTTTCGAAAGTTATAATGTTAGGGCGCAACTGAGTAGTCTAATGTTGGTCCGGTTTTGGTTATTGTTAACGTTGGCATCGATACATTGCAAATTTACACTCTCGGGGCATAATAGAACAAAATAATTAGGTTTTACTCTTTGTTCGATCGGATGAGAATAAGTACTGTTTCCAAAGTTATACTCGTAGGGCGCAACTGAGTAGTCTAATGTTGGTTCGGTTTTGGTTCTTGTTAACGTTGGCATCGATACATTGCAAATTTACACTCTCGCGGCATAATAGAACAAAATAATTAGGTTTTACTCTTTGTTCGATCGAATGAGAAAAATCTTGTTTCCATAGTTATACTCGTAGGCGCAATTGAATAGTCTAATGTTGGTCGGTTTTGGTTCTTGTGGACGTTGGCATCGATACGGTGCAAATTTACACTCTCGGGGCATAATAGAACAAAATAATTAGGTTTTACTCTTTGTTCGATTGAATGAGAAAAATCTTGTTTCCAAAGTTATACTCGTAGGCGCAACTGAGTAGTCTAATGTTGGTCCGGTTTTGGTTCTTGTTAACGTTGGCATCGATACATTGCAAATTTACACTCTCGGGGCATAATAGAACAAAATAATTAGGTTTTACTCTTTGTTCGATCGAATGAGAAAAATCTTTGTTTCCAAAGTTATACTCGTAGGGTGCAACTGAATAGTCTAATGTTGGTCCGGTTTTGGTTCTTGTGAATGTTGGCTTCGATACGTGGCAAATTTACACTCTCGGGGCATAATAGAGCAAAATAATTAGGTTTTACTCTTTGTTCGATGGAATGAGAAAAAGTACTGTTTCCAAAGTTATACTGGTAGGGCGCAACTGAGTAGTCTAATTTTGGTTCGGTTTTGGTTCTTGTGAACGTTGGCATCGATACATTGCAATTTTACACTCTCGGGGCATAATAGAACAAAATAATTAGGTTTTACTCTTTGTTCGATCGAATGAGAAAAAGTACCGTTTCCAAAGTTATACTCGTAGGGCGCAACTGAGTAGTCTAATTTTTGTTCGGTTTTGGTTCTTGCGAACGTTGGCATCGATACATTGTAAATTTACACTCTCGGGGCATAATAGAACAAAATAATTAGGTTTTACTCTTTGTTCGATGGAATGAGAAAAAGTACTGTTTCCAAAGTTATACTCGTAGGGCGCAACTGAATAGTCTAATGTTGGTCCGGTTTTGGTTCTTGTGGACGTTGGCATCGATACGGTGCAAATTTACACTCTCGGGGCATAATAGAACAAAATAATTAGGTTTTACTCTTTGTTCGATTGAATGAGAAAAATCTTGTTTCCAAAGTTATACTCGTAGGCGAGCGAGTAGTCTAATTTTGGTCCGGTTTTGTTCTTGTTAACGTTGGCATCGATACATTGCAAATTTACACTCTCGGGGCATAATATTACAAAATAATTAGGTTTTACTCTTTGTTCGATCGAATGAGAAAAATCTTGTTTCCAATGTTATCGTCGTAGGGCGCAACTGAGTAGTCTAATTTTGGTTCGGTTTTGGTTCTTGTGAACGTTGGCATCGATACATTGCAAATTTACACTCTCGGGGCATAATAGAACAAAATAATTAGGTTTGACTCTTTGTTCGATCGAAAGAGAAAAATCTTGTTTCCAAAGTTATACTCGTAGGCGCATTTGAATAGTCAAATGTTGGTCAGGTTTTGGTTCTTGTGAATGTTGGCATCGATACGTTTCAAATTTGCACTCTCGGGGCATAATAGAGCAAAATAATTAAGTTTTACTATTTGTTCGATTGAATGAGAAAAATCTTTGTGCCCAAAGTTATACTCGTAGGCGCAAGAGTAGTCTAATTTTGGTCGGTTTTGGTTCTTGTGAACGTTGGCACGATTCATTGCAAATTTACACTCTCGGGGCATAATAGAACAAAATACTTAGGTTTTACTCTTTGTTCCATCGAAAGAGAAAAAGTACTGTTTCCAAAGTTATACTCGTAGGCGCAGTAGACTAATTTTGGTTCGGTTTTGGTTCTTGCGAACGTTGGCATCGATACATTGCAAATTTACACTCTCGGGGCATAATAGAACAAAATAATTAGGTTTTACTCTTTCTTCGAGAGAATGAGAAAAATCTTGTTTCCAAAGTTATACTCGTAGGGCGCAACTGAATAGTCTAATGTTGGTCCGGTTTTGGTTCTTGTGGACGTTGGCATCGATACGGTGCAAATTTACACTTTCGCGGCATAATAGAACAAAATAATTAGGTTTTACTCTTTGTTCGATTGAATGAGAAAAAGTACTGTTTCCAAAGTTATACTCGTAGGGCGCAACTGAGTAGTCTAATTTTGGTCCGGTTTTGGTTCTTGTGAACGTTGGCATCGATACATTGCAAATTTACACTTTCGGGGCATAATAGAACAAAATTATTTGGTTTTACTCTTTGTTCGATTGAATGAGAAAAAGTACTGTTTCCAAAGTTATACTAGTAGGGCGCAATTGAGTAGTCTAATTTTGGTCCGGTTTTGGTTCTTGTGAACGTTTGCATCGATACATTGCTAATTTACACTCTCGGGGCATAATAGAACAAAATAATTTGGTTTTACTCTTTGTTCGATTGGAAGAGAAAAATCTTGTTTCCAAAGTTATCTTTGTTAGGGCGCAATGAGTAGTCTAATGTTGGTCGGTTTTGGTTCTTGTTAACGTTGGCATCGATACATTGCAAATTTACACTCTCGGGGCATAATAGAACAAAATAATTAGGTTTTACTCTTTGTTCGATCGGATGAGAAAAAGTACTGTTTCCAAAGTTATACTCGTAGGGCGCAATTGAGTAGTCTAATTTTGGTTCGGTTTTGGTTCTTGTGAACGTTGGCATCGATACATTGCAAATTTACACTCTCGGGGCATAATAGAACAAAATAATTAGGTTTTACTCTTTGTTCGATCGAATGAGAAAAAGTACTGTTTCCATAGTTATACTCGTAGGGCGCAACTGAATAGTCTAATGTTGGTCCGGTTTTGGTTCTTGTGGACGTTGGCATCGATACGGTGCAAATTTACACTCTCGGGGCATAATAGAACAAAATAATTAGGTTTTACTCTTTGTTCGATTGAATGAGAAAAAGTACTGTTTCCAAAGTTATACTCGTAGGCGAGTAGTCTAATTTTGGTCCGGTTTTGGTTCTTGTTAACGTTGGCATCGATACATTGCAAATTTACACTCTCGAGGCATAATAGAACAAAATAATTAGGTTTTACTCTTTGTTCGATCGAAAGAGAAAAAGTACTGTTTCCAAAGTTATACTCGTAGGTGCAATGAATAGTCTAATGTTGGTCGGTTTTGGTTCTTGTGAATGTTGGCTTCGATACGTGGCAAATTTACACTCTCGGGGCATAATAGAGCAAAATAATTAGGTTTTACTCTTTGTTCGATTGAATGAGAAAAAGTACTGTTTCCAAAGTTATACTCGTAGGGCGCAACTGATTATTCTAATTTTTGTGCGGTTTTGGTTATTTTGGACGTTGGCATCGATACATTGCAATTTTACACTCTCGGGGCATAATAGAACAAAATAATTAGATTTTACTCTTTGTTCCATCGAAAGAGAAAAAGTACTGTTTCCAAAGTTATACTCGTAGGGCGCAACTGAGTAGTCTAATTTTTGTTCGGTTTTGGTTCTTGCGAACGTTGGCGTCGATACATTGCAAATTTACACTCTCGGGGCATAATAGAACAAAATAATTAGGTTTTACTCTTTGTTCGATCGAATGAGAAAAAGTACTGTTTCCAAAGTTATACTCGTAGGGCGCAACTGAATAGTCTAATGTTGGTCCGGTTTTGGTTCTTGCGGACGTTGGCATCGATACGGTGCAAATTTACACTTTCGCGGCATAATAGAACAAAATAATTAGGTTTTACTCTTTGTTCGATTGAATGAGAAAAAGTACTGTTTCCAAAGTTATTCTCGTAGGGCGCAACTGAGTAGTCTAATTTTGGTCCGGTTTTTGTTCTTGTTAACGTTGGCATCGATACATTGCAAATTTACACTCTCGGGGCATAATAGAACAAAATAATTAGGTTTTACTCTTTGTTCGATTGAATGAGAAAAATCTTGTTTCCAAAGTTATACTCGTAGGCGCAAAGTAGTATAATTTTGGTCGGTTTTGGTTCTTGTTAACGTTGGCATCGATACATTGCAAATTTACACTCTCGGGGCATAATAGAACAAAATTATTTGGTTTTACTCTTTGTTCGATTGAATGAGAAAAATCTTGTTTCCAAAGTTATACTAGTAGGCGCAATTGAGTAGGCTAATGTTGGTCCGGGTTTTG
The DNA here is from genome assembly GCA_025177825.1 of Aechmea fasciata. Lineage (NCBI taxonomy): Eukaryota > Viridiplantae > Streptophyta > Magnoliopsida > Poales > Bromeliaceae > Aechmea > Aechmea fasciata. The sequence continues at coordinate 444,298 of CM045925.1, read as the reverse complement.
TTTTTGTGAACGTTTGCATCTATTCATTGCAAATTTACACTCTCGGGGCATAATAGAACAAAATAATTTGGTTTTACTCTTTGTTCGATTGGATGAGAAAAAGTACTGTTTCCAAAGTTATAATGTTAGGGCGCAACTGAGTAGTCTAATGTTGGTCCGGTTTTGGTTATTGTTAACGTTGGCATCGATACATTGCAAATTTACACTCTCGGGGCATAATAGAACAAAATAATTAGGTTTTACTCTTTGTTCAATCGGATGAGAAAAAGTACTGTTTCCAAAGTTATACTCGTAGGGCGCAACTGAGTAGTCTAATTTTTGTTCGGTTTTGGTTCTTGCGAACATTGGCATCGATACTTTGCAAATTTACACTCTCGGGGCATAATAGAACAAAATAATTAGGTTTTACTCTTTGTTCGATCGAATGAGAAAAATCTTTATTTCCATAGTTATACTCGTAGGCGCAACGAATAGTCTAATGTTGGTCCGGTTTTGGTTCTTGTGGACGTTGGCATCGATACGGCAAATTTACACTCTCGGCATAATAGAACAAAATAATTAGGTTTTACTCTTTGTTCGATTGAATGAGAAAAGTCTTTTCCAAAGTTATACTCGTAGGCGCAAAATCGAGTAGTCTAATTTTGGTCCGGTTTTGGTTCTTGTTAACGTTGGCATCGATACGTTGCAAATTTACACTCTCGGGGCATAATAGAACAAAATAATTACGTTTTACGCTTTGTTCGATTGAATGAGAAAAAGTACTGTTTCCAAAGTTATACTGTTAGGGCACAACTGAGAAGTCTAATGTTGGTCCGGTTTTGGCACTTGTGAATGTTGGCTTCGATACGTGGCAAATTTACACTCTCGGGGCATAATAGAGCAAAATAATTAGGTTTTACTCTTTGTTCGATTGAATGAGAAAAAGTACTGTTTCCAAAGTTATACTCGTAGGGCGCAACTGAGTAGTCTAATTTTGGTTCGGTTTTGGTTCTTGTGAACGTTGGCATCGTTACATTGCAATTTTCCACTCTCGGGCATAATAGAACAAAATAATTAGGTTTTACTCTTTGTTCGATCGAATGAGAAAAAGTACCGTTTCCAAAGTTATACTCGTAGGGCGCAACTGAGTAGTCTAATTTTTGTTCGGTTTTGGTTCTTGCGAACGTTGGCATCGATACATTGTAAATTTACACTCTCGCGGCATAATAGAACAAAATAATTAGGTTTTACTCTTTGTTCGATGGAATGAGAAAAGTACTGTTTCCAAAGTTATACTCGTAGGGCGCAACTGAATAGTCTAATGTTGGTCCGGTTTTGGTTCTTGTGGACGTTGGCATCTTTACAGTGCAAATTTACACTCTCGGGGCATAATAGAACAAAATAATTAGGTTTTACTCTTTGTTCGATTGAATGAGAAAAAATCGTTTCCAAAGTTATACTCGTAGGCGAAACTCGAGTAGTCTAATTTTGGTCCTGGTTTTGTTCTTGTTAACGTTGGCATCGATACATTGCAAATTTACACTCTCGGGCATAATATTACAAAATAATTAGGTTTTACTCTTTGTTCGATCGAATGAGAAAAGTATCGTTTCCAAAGTTATACTCGTAGGCGCAACCGAGTAGTCTAATTTTGGTTCGGTTTTGGTTCTTGTGAACGTTGGCATCGATACATTGCAAATTTACACTCTCGGGGCATAATAGAACAAAATAATTAGGTTTGACTCTTTGTTCGATCGAAAGAGAAAAATCTTGTTTCCAAAGTTATACTCGTAGGCGCAATTGAATAGTCAAATGTTGGTCCGGTTTTGGTTCTTGTGAATGTTGGCATCGATACGTTTCAAATTTGCACTCTCGGGGCATAATAGAGCAAAATAATTAAGTTTTACTATTTGTTCGATTGAATGAGAAAAAGTACTGTGCCCAAAGTTATACTCGTAGGGCGCAACTGAGTAGTCTAATTTTGGTCCGGTTTTGGTTCTTGTGAACGTTGGCATCGATACATTGCAAATTTACACTCTCGGGGCATAATAGAACAAAATAATTAGGTTTTACTCTTTGTTCGATCGAAAGAGAAAAAGTCGTTTCCAAAGTTATACTCGTAGGCGAACCGAGTAGTCTAATTTTGGTTCGGTTTTGGTTCTTGCGAACGTTGGCATCGATACATTGCAAATTTACACTCTCGGGGCATAATAGAACAAAATAATTAGGTTTTACTCTTTCTTCGATCGAATGAGAAAAAGTACTGTTTCCAAAGTTATACTCGTAGGGCGCAACTGAATAGTCTAATGTTGGTCCGGTTTTGGTTCTTGTGGACGTTGGCATCGATACGGTGCAAATTTACACTTTCGCGGCATAATAGAACAAAATAATTAGGTTTTACTCTTTGTTCGATTGAATGAGAAAAATCTTGTTTCCAAAGTTAGACTCGTAGGGGTCAATTGAGTAGTCTAATTTTGGTCCGGTTTTGGTTCTTGTGAACGTTGGCATCGATACATTGCAAATTTACACTCTCGGGGCATAATAGAACAAAATTATTAGGTTTTACTCTTTGTTCGATTGAATGAGAAAAAGTACTGTTTCCAAAGTTATACTAGTAGGGCGCAACTGAGTAGTCTAATTTTGGTCCGGTTTTGGTTCTTGTGAACGTTTGCATCGATACATTGCTAATTTACACTCTCGGGGCATAATAGAACAAAATAATTTGGTTTTACTCTTTGTTCGATTGGAGGAAAAAATCTTGTTTCCAAAGTTATCTTGTTAGGCGAAATCGAGTAGTCTAATGTTGGTCCGGTTTTGGTTCTTGTTAACGTTGGCATCGATACATTGCAAATTTACACTCTCGGGGCATAATAGAACAAAATAATTAGGTTTTACTCTTTGTTCGATCGGATGAAAAAATGTATTGTTTCCAAAGTTATACTCGTAGGGCACAACTGAGTAGTCTAATTTTGGTTCGGTTTTGGTTCTTGCGAACGTTGGCATCGATACATTGCAAATTTACACTCTCGGGGCATAATAGAACAAAATAATTAGGTTTTACTCTTTGTTCGATCGAAGTAAAAAAAGTACTGTTTCCATAGTTATACTCGTAGGGCGCAACTGAATAGTCTAATGTTGGTCCGGTTTTGGTTCTTGTGGACGTTGGCATCGATACGGTGCAAATTTACACTCTCGGGGCATAATAGAACAAAATAATTAGGTTTTACTCTTTGTTCGATTGAATGAGAAAAAGTACTTTTTACAAAGTTATACTCGTAGGGCGCAACTGAGTAGTCTAATTTTGGTCCGGTTTTGGTTCTTGTTAACGTTGGCATCGATACATTGCAAATTTACACTCTCGAGGCATAATAGAACAAAATAATTAGGTTTTACTCTTTGTTCGATCGAAAGAGAAAAAGTACTGTTTCCAAAGTTATACTCGTAGGGTGCAACTGAATAGTCTAATGTTGGTCCGGTTTTGGTTCTTGTGAATGTTGGCTTCGATACGTGGCAAATTTACACTCTCGGGGCATAATAGAGCAAAATAATTAGGTTTTACTCTTTGTTCGATTGAATGAGAAAGTACTGCTTTCCAAAGTTATACTCGTAGGCGCAACGAGTAGACTAATTTTTGTTCGGTTTTGGTTCTTGTGAACGTTGGCATCGATACTTTGCAAATTTACACTCTCGGGGCATAATAGAACAAAATAATTAGGTTTTACTCTTTGTTCGATTGAATGAGAAAAAGTACTGTTTCCAAAGTTATACTCGTAGGGCGCAAATGAATAGTCTAATGTTGGTCCGGTTTTGGTTCTTGTGGACGTTGGCATCGATACGGTGCAAATTTACACTCTCGGGGCATAATAGAACAAAATAATTAGGTTTTACTCTTTGTTCGATTGAATGAGAAAAAGTACTGTTTCCAAAGTTATACTCGTAGGCGCAATCGAGTAGTCTAATTTTGGTCCGGTTTTGGTTCTTGTTAACGTTGGCATCGATACATTGCAAATTTACACTCTCGGGGCATAATAGAATAAAATAATTAGGTTTTACTCTTTGTTCGATCGAAAGAGAAAAAGTACTGTTTCCAAAGTTATACTCGTAGGGTGCAACTGAATAGTCTAATGTTGGTCCGGTTTTGGTTCTTGTGAACGTTGGCATCGATACGTGGCAAATTTACACTCTCGGGGCATAATAGAACAAAATAATTAGGTTTTACTCTTTGTTCGATTGAATGAGAAAAAGTACTGTTTCCAAAGTTATACTCGTAGGCGCAACCGAGTAGTCTAATTTTTGTCCGGTTTTGGTTCTTGTGAACGTTGGCATCGATACATTGCAATTTTACACTCTCGGGGCATAATAGAACAAAATAATTAGGTTTTACTCTTTGTTCGATCGAATGAGAAAAAGTACTGTTTCCAAAGTTATACTCGTAGGGCGCAACTGAGTAGTCTAATTTTTGTTCGGTTTTGGTTCTTGTGAACGTTTGCATCGATACATTGCTAATTTACACTCTCGGGGCATAATAGAACAAAATAATTAGGTTTTACTCTTTGTTCGATTGGATGTGAAAAATCTCGTTTCCATAGTTATACTCGTAGGGCGCAACTGAATTGTCTAATGTTGGTCCGGTTTTGGTTCTTGTGGACGTTGGCATCGATACGGTGCAAATTTACACTTTCGAGGCATAATAGAACAAAATAATTAGGTTTTACTCTTTGTTCGATTGAATGAGAAAAAGTACTGTTTCCAAAGTTATACTCGTAGAGCGCAACTGAGTAGTCTAATTTTGGTTCGGTTTTGGTTCTTGTGAACGTTGGCATCGATACATTGCAAATTTACACTCTCGGGGCATAATAGAACAAAATAATTAGGTTTTACTCTTTGTTCGATCGAAAGAGAAAAAATCTTTGTTTCCAAAGTTATACTCGTAGGGTGCAATTTGAATAGTCTAATGTTGGTCCGGTTTTGGTTCTTGTGAATGTTGGCTTCGATACGTGGCAAATTTACACTCTCGGGGCATAATAGAGCAAAATAATTAGGTTTTACTCTTTGTTCGATGGAATGAGAAAAAGTACGGTTTCCAAAGTTATACTCGTAGGGCGCAACTGAGTAGTCTAATTTTTGTCCGGTTTTGGTTCTTGTGAACGTTGGCATCGATACATTGCAAATTTACACTCTCGGGGCATAATAGAACAAAATAATTAGGTTTTACTCTTTGTTCGATCGAATGAGAAAAAGTACCGTTTCCAAAGTTATACTCGTAGGGCGCAACTGAGTAGTCTAATTTTTGTTCGGTTTTGGTTCTTGCGAACGTTGGCATCGATACATTGTAAATTTACACTCTCGGGGCATAATAGAACAAAATAATTAGGTTTTACTCTTTGTTCGATGGAATGAGAAAAAGTACTGTTTCCAAAGTTATACTTGTAGGGCGCAACTGAATAGTCTAATGTTGGTCCGGTTTTGGTTCTTGTGGACGTTGGCATCGATACGGTGCAAATTTACACTCTCGGGGCATAATAGAACAAAATAATTAGGTTTTACTCTTTGTTCGATTGAATGAGAAAAGTACGTTTCCAAAGTTATACTCGTAGGCGAAACCGAGTAGTCTAATTTTGGTCCGGTTCTTGTTAACGTTGGCATCGATACATTGCAAATTTACACACTCGGGGCATAATAGAACAAAATAATTTGGTTTGACTCTTTGTTCGATCGAATGAGAAACAGTACTGTTTCCAAAGTTATACTCGTAGGGCGCAACTGAGTAGTCTAATTTTGGTTCGGTTTTGGTTCTTGTGAACGTTGGCATCGATACATTGCAAATTTACACTCTCAGGGCATAATAGAACAAAATAATTAGGTTTGACTCTTTGTTCGATCGAAAGAGAAAAAGTACTGTTTCCAAAGTTATACTCGTAGGGCGCAACTGAATAGTCAAATGTTGGTCCGGTTTTGGTTCTTGTGAATGTTGGCATCGATACGTTTCAAATTTGCACTCTCGGGGCATAATAGAGCAAAATAATTAAGTTTTACTATTTGTTCGATTGAATGAGAAAAAGTACTGTGCCCAAAGTTATACTCGTAGGGCGCAACTGAGTAGTCTAATTTTGGTCCGGTTTTGGTTCTTGTGAACGTTGGCATCGATACATTGCAAATTTACACTCTCAGGGCATAATAGAACAAAATAATTAGGTTTTACTCTTTGTTCGATCGAAAGAGAAAAAGTACTGTTTCCAAAGTTATACTCGTAGGGCGTAACTGAGTAGTCTAATTTTGGTTCGGTTTTGGTTCTTGCGAACGTTGGCATCGATACATTGCAAATTTACACTCTCGGGGCATAATAGAACAAAATAATTAGGTTTTACTCTTTCTTCGATCGAATGAGAAAAAGTACTGTTTCCAAAGTTATACTCGTAGGGCGCAAATGAATAGTCTAATGTTGGTCCGGTTTTGGTTCTTGTGGACGTTGGCATCGATACGGTGCAAATTTATACTCTCGGGGCATAATAGAACAAAATAATTAGGTTTTACTCTTTGTTCGATTGAATGAGAAAAAGTACTGTTTCCAAAGTTATACTCGTAGGGCGAAACTGAGTAGTCTAATTTTGGTCCGGTTTTGGTTCTTGTGAACGTTGGCATCGATACATTGCAAATTTACACTCTCGGGGCATAATAGAACAAAATTATTTGGTTTTACTCTTTGTTCGATTGAATGAGAAAAAGTACTGTTTCCAAAGTTATACTAGTAGGGCGCAATTGAGTAGTCTAATTTTGGTCCGGTTTTGGTTCTTGTGAACGTTTGCATCGATACATTGCTAATTTACACTCTCGGGGCATAATAGAACAAAATAATTTGGTTTTACTCTTTGTTCGATTGGATGAGAAAAAGTACTGTTTCCAAAGTTATACTGGTAGGGCGCAACTGAGTAGTCTAATGTTGGTCCGGTTTTGGTTCTTGTTAACGTTGGCATCGATACATTGCAAATTTACACTCTCGGGGCATAATAGAACAAAATAATTAGGTTTTACTCTTTGTTCGATCGGATGAGAAAAAGTACTGTTTCCAAAATTATATTCGTAGGGCGCAACTGAGTAGTCTAATTTTGGTTCGGTTTTGGTTCTTGCGAACGTTGGCATCGATGCATTGCAAATTTACACTCTCGGGGCATAATAGAAGAAAATAATTAAGGTTTACTCTTTGTTCGATCGAATGAGAAAAAGTACTGTTTCCAAAGTTATACTCGTAGGCGCAATCGAATAGTCTAATGTTGGTCCGGTTTTGGTTCTTGTGGACGTTGGCATCGATACGGTGCAAATTTACACTCTCGGGGCATAATAGAACAAAATAATTAGGTTTTACTCTTTGTTCGATTGAATGAGAAAAAGTACTGTTTACAAAGTTATACTCGTAGGGCGCAACTGAGTAGTCTAATTTTGGTCCGGTTTTGGTTCTTGTTAACGTTGGCATCGATACATTGCAAATTTACACTCTCGAGGCATAATAGAACAAAATAATTAGGTTTTACTCTTTGTTCGATCGAAAGAGAAAAATCGTTTCCAAAGTTATACTCGTAGGGTGCAACTGAATAGTCTAATGTTGGTCCGGTTTTGGTTCTTGTGAATGTTGGCTTCGATACGTGGCAAATTTACACTCTCGGGGCATAATAGAGCAAAATAATTAGGTTTTACTCTTTGTTCGATTGAATGAGAAAAGATAGTTTCCAAAGTTATACTCGTAGGCTAACCGAGTAGTCTAATTTTTGTTCGGTTTTGGTTCTTGCGAACGTTGGCATCGATACTTTGCAAATTTACACTCTCGGGGCATAATAGAACAAAATAATTAGGTTTTACTCTTTGTTCGATCGAATGAGAAAAAGTACTGTTTCCAAAGTTATACTCGTAGGGCGCAACTGAATAGTCTAATGTTGGTCCGGTGTTGGTTCTTGTGGACGTTGGCATCGATACGGTGCAAATTTACACTCTCGGGGCATAATAGAACAAGATAATTAGGTTTTACTCTTTGTTCGATTGAATGAGAAAAAGTACTGTTTCCAAAGTTATACTCGTAGGGCGCAACTGAGTAGTCTAATTTTGGTCCGGCTTTGGTTCTTGTGAACGTTGGCATCGATACGTTGCAAATTTACACTCTCGGGGCATAATAGAACAAAATAATTAGGTTTTACTCTTTGTTCGATCGAATGAGAAAAAGTACTGTTTCCAAAGTTATACTCGTAGGGTGCAAATTGAGTAGTCTAATGTTGGTCCGGTTTTGGTTCTTGTGAATGTTGGCTTCGATACGTGGCAAATTTACACTCTCGGGGCATAATAGAGCAAAATAATTAGGTTTTACTCTTTGTTCGATGGAATGAGAAAAAGTACGGTTTCCAAAGTTATACTCGTAGGCGAAATCGAGTAGTCTAATTTTGGTCCGGTTTTGGTGCTTGTGAACGTTGGCATCGATACATTGCAAATTTACAATCTCGGGGCATAATAGAGCAAAATAATTAGGTTTTACTCTTTGTTCGATCGAATGAGAAAAAGTACTATTTCCAAAGTTATACTCGTAGGGCGCAACTGAGTAGTCTAATTTTTGTTCGGTTTTGGTTCTTGCGAACGTTGGCATCGATACATTGCAAATTTACACTCTCGGGGCATAATAGAACAAAATAATTAGGTTTTACTCTTTGTTCGATGGAATGAGAAAAATCTTGTTTCCAAAGTTATACTTGTAGGGCGCAACTGAATAGTCTAATGTTGGTCCGGTTTGGTTCTTGTGGACGTTGGCATCGATACGGTGCAAATTTACACTCTCGGGGCATAATAGAACAATATAATTAGGTTTTACTCTTTGTTCGATTGAATGAGAAAAAGTACTGTTTCCAATGTTATACTGTTAGGGCGCAACTGAGTAGTCTAATGTTGTTTCGCATTTGTTTCTTCTGAACCTTGGCATCGATACATTGCAAATTTACACTCTCGGGGCATAATAGAACAAAATAATTAGGTTTTACTCTTTGTTCGATTGAATGAGAAAAAGTACTGTTTCCAAAGTTATACTCGTAGGGCGCAACTGAGTAGTCTAATTTTGGTTCGGTTTTGGTTCTTGTGAACGTTGGCATCGATACATTGCAAATTTACACTCTCGGGGCATAATAGAACAAAATAATTAGGTTTTACTCTTTGTTCGATCGAAAGAGAAAAATCGTTTCCAAAGTTATACTCGTAGGCGCAACCGAATAGTCAAATGTTGGTCGGTTTTGGTTCTTGTGAATGTTGGCATCGATACGTTTCAAATTTGCACTCTCGGGGCATAATAGAGCAAAATAATTAAGTTTTACTATTTGTTCGATTGAATGAGAAAAAGTACTGTGCCCAAAGTTATACTCGTAGGGCGCAACTGAGTAGTCTAATTTTGGTCCGGTTTTGGTTCTTGTGAACGTTGGCACCGATACATTGCAAATTTACACTCTCGGGGCATAATAGAACAAAATAATTAGGTTTTACTCTTTGTTCGATTGAAAGAGAAAAATCTTGTTTCCAAAGTTATACTCGTAGGCGCAATCGAGTAGTCTAATTTTGGTTCGGTTTTGGTTCTTGCGAACGTTGGCATCGATACATTGCAAATTTACACTCTCGGGCATAATAGAACAAAATAATTAGGTTTTACTCTTTCTTCGATCGAATGAGAAAAATCTTTTCCAAAGTTATACTCGTAGGCGCAACCGAATAGTCTAATGTTGGTCGGTTTGGTTCTTGTGGACGTTGGCATCGATACGGTGCAAATTTACACTTTCGCGGCATAATAGAACAAAATAATTAGGTTTTACTCTTTGTTCGATTGAATGAGAAAAAGTACTGTTTCCAAAGTTATACTCGTAGGGCGCAACTGAGTAGTCTAATTTTGGTCCGGTTTTGGTTCTTGTTAACGTTGGCATCGATACATTGCAAATTTACACTCTCGGGGCATAATAGAACAAAATTTTTTGGTTTTACTCTTTGTTCGATTGAATGAGTACCAAAGTTATACTGTTAGGGCGCAACTGAGTAGTCTAATGTTGGTCCGGTTTTGGTTCTTGTGAACGTTGGCATGGATACGTTGCGAATTTACACTCTCGGGGCATAATAGAACAATATAATTAGGTTTTACTCTTTGTTCGATTGGATGAGAAAAAGTACTGTTTCCAAAGTTATACTGTTAGGCGCAAATCGAGTAGTCTAATGTTGGTCCGGTTTTGGTTCTTGTTAACGTTGGCATCGATACATTGCAAATTTACACTCTCGGGGCATAATAGAACAAAATAATTAGGTTTTACTCTTTGTTCGATCGGATGAGAAAAAGTACTGTTTCCAAAGTTATACTCGTAGGGCGCAACTGAGTAGTCTAATTTTTGTTCGGTTTTGGTTCTTGCGAACGTTGGCATCGATACTTTGCAAATTTACACTCTCGGGGCATAATAGAAGAAAATAATTAGGTTTTACTCTTTGTTCGATCGAATGAGAAAAAGTACTGTTTCCATAGTTATACTCGAAGGCGCAAATTGAATAGTCTAATGTTGGTCCGGTTTTGGTTCTTGTGGACGTTGGCATCGATACGGTGCAAATTTACACTCTCGGGGCATAATAGAACAAAATAATTAGGTTTTACTCTTTGTTCGATTGAATGAGAAAAAGTACTTTTTACAAAGTTATACTCGTAGGGCGCAACTGAGTAGTCTAATTTTGGTCCGGTTTTGGTTCTTGTTAACGTTGGCATCGATACATTGCAAATTTACACTCTCGAGGCATAATAGAACAAAATAATTAGGTTTTACTCTTTGTTCGATCGAAAGAGAAAAAGTACTGTTTCCAAAGTTATACTCGTAGGGTGCAACTGAATAGTCTAATGTTGGTCCGGTTTTGGTTCTTGTGAACGTTGGCATCGATACGTTGCAAATTTACACTCTCGGGGCATAATAGAACAAAATAATTAGGTTTTACTCTTTGTTCGATTGAGTGAGAAAAAGTACTGTTTCCAAAGTTATACTGTTAGGGCGCAACTGAGTAGTCTAATGTGGTTCCGGATTTGGTTCTTGTGAACCTTGGCATCGATACTTTGCAAATTTACACTCTCGGGGCATAATAGAACAATATAATTAGGTTTTACTCTTTGTTCGATTGAATGAGAAAAAGTACTGCTTTCCAAAGTTATACTCGTAGGCGAACCGAATAGTCTAATGTTGGGCCGGTTTTGGGTCTTGTGATCGTTGGCATTGATTCGTTGCGAATATACACTCTCGGGGCATAATAGAACAAAATAATTAGGTTTTACTCTTTGTTCGATTGAATGAGAAAAAGTACTGTTTCCAAAGTTATACTCGTAGGGCGCAACTGAGTAGTCTAATTTTGGTCCGGTTTTGGTTCTTGTTAACGTTGGCATCGATACATTGCAAATTTATACTCTCGGGGCATAATAGAACAAAATAATTAGGTTTTACTCTTTGTTCGATCGAAAGAGAAAAAGTACTGTTTCCAAAGTTATACTCGTAGGGTGCAACTGAATAGTCTAATGTTGGTCCGGTTTTTGTTCTTGTTAACGTTGGCTTCGATACGTGGCAAATTTACACTCTCGGGGCATAATAGAGCAAAATAATTAGGTTTTACTCTTTGTTCGATTGAATGAGAAAAAGTACTGTTTCCAAAGTTATACTCGTAGGGCGCAACTGAGTAGTCTAATTTTGGTCCGGTTTTGGTTCTTGTGAACGTTGGCATCGATACATTGCAATTTTACACTCTCGGGGCATAATAGAACAAAATAATTAGGTTTTACTCTTTGTTCGATCGAATGAGAAAAAGTACTGTTTCCAAAGTTATACTCGTAGGGCGCAACTGAGTAGTCTAATTTTTGTCCGGTTTTGGTTCTTGTGAACGTTTGCATCGATGCATTCCTAATTTACACTCTCGGGGCATAATAGAACAAAATAATTAGGTTTTACTCTTTGTTCGATCGAATGAGAAAAAGTACTGTTTCCAAAGTTATACTCGTAGGGCGCAACTGAGTAGTCTAATTTTGGTTCGGTTTTGGTTCTTGTGAACGTTGGCATCGATACGGTGCAAATTTACACTCTCGGGGCATAATAGAACAAAATAATTAGGTTTTACTCTTTGTTCGATTGAATGAGAAAAAGTACTGTTTCCAAAGTTATACTCGTAGGGCGCAACTGAGTAGTCTAATTTTGGTCCGGTTTTGGTTCTTGTTAACGTTGGCATCGATACATTGCAAATTTACACTCTCGGGGCATAATAGAACAAAATAATTAGGTTTTACTCTTTGTTCGATCGAAAGAGAAAAAGTACTGTTTCCAAAGTTATACTCGTAGGGTGCAACTGAATAGTCTAATGTTGGTCCGGTTTTGGTTCTTGTGAATGTTGGCTTCGATACGTGGCAAATTTACACTCTCGGGGCATAATAGAGCAAAATAATTAGGTTTTACTCTTTGTTCGATGGAATGAGAAAAAGTACTGTTTCCAAAGTTATACTCGTAGGGCGCAACTGAGTAGTCTAATTTTGGTCCGGTTTTGGTTCTTGTGAATGTTGGCATCGATACATTGCAAATTTACACTCTCGGGGCATAATAGAACAAAATAATTAGGTTTTACTCTTTGTTCGATCGAATGAGAAAAAGTACCGTTTCCAAAGTTATACTCGTAGGGCGCAACTGAGTAGTCTAATTTTTGTTCGGTTTTGGTTCTTGCGAACGTTGGCATCGATACATTGTAAATTTACGCTCTGGGCATAATAGAACAAAATAATTAGGTTTTACTCTTTGTTCGATGGAATGAGAAAAATCGTTTCCAAAGTTATACTTGTAGGGCGCAACCGAATAGTCTAATGTTGGTCCTGGTTTTTTGGTTCTTGTGGACGTTGGCATCGATACGGTGCAAATTTACACTCTCGGGGCATAATAGAACAAAATAATTAGGTTTTACTCTTTGTTCGATTGAATGAGAAAAAGTACTGTTTCCAAAGTTATACTCGTAGGGCGAAACTGAGTAGTCTAATTTTGGTCCGGTTTTTGTTCTTGTTAACGTTGGCATCGATACATTGCAAATTTACACTCTCGGGGCATAATATTACAAAATAATTAGGTTTTACTATTCGTTCGATAGAATTAGAAAAAGTACGTTTCCAAAGTTATACTCGTAGGCGCAACCGAGTAGTCTAATTTTGGTTCCGTTTTGGTTCTTGCGAACGTTGGCATCGATACGTTGCAAATTTACACTCTCGGGGCATAATAGAACAAAATAATTAGGTTTTACTCTTTGTTCGATCGAATGAGAAAAAGTACTGTTTCCATAGTTATACTCGTAGGTCGCAACAGAGTAGGTTAATTTTGGTTCGGTTTTGGTTCTTGTGAACGTTGGCATCGATACATTGCAAATTTACACTCTCGGGGCATAATAGAACAAAATAATTAGGTTTTACTCTTTGTTCGATTGAATGAGAAAAATCGTTTCCAAAGTTATACTGTAGTGCGCAACCCAGTAGTCTAATTTTGGTCCGGTTTTGGTTCTTGTGAACGTTGGCATCGATACATTGCAAATTTACACTCTCGGGGCATAATAGAACAAAATAATTAGGTTTTACTCTTTGTTCGATCGAAAGAGAAAAAGTACTGTTTCCAAAGTTATACTCGTAGGGTGCAACTGAATAGTCTAATGTTGGTCCGGTTTTGGTTCTTGTGAATGTTGGCTTCGATACGTGGCAAATTTACACTCTCGGGGCATAATAGAGCAAAATAATTAGGTTTTACTCTTTGTTCGATGGAATGAGAAAAAGTACTGTTTCCAAAGTTATACTGGTAGGGCGCAACTGAGTAGTCTAATTTTTGTCCGGTTTTGGTTCTTGTGAACGTTGGCATCGATACATTGCAAATTTACACTCTCGGGGCATAATAGAACAAAATAATTAGGTTTTACTCTTTGTTCGCTCGAATGAGAAAAAGTACTGTTTCCAAAGTTATACTCGTAGGGCGCAACTGAATAGTCTAATGTTTGTTCGGTTTTGGTTCTTGTGGAGGTTGAGATCGATACGTTGCAAATTTACACTCTCGGGGCATAATAGAACAAAATAATTAGGTTTTACTCTTTGTTCGATGGAATGAGCAAAATCTTGTTTCCAAAGTTATACTTGTAGGCGCAACTGAATAGTCTAATGTTGGTCCGGTTTTGGTTCTTGTGGACGTTGGCATCGATACGGTGCAAATTTACACTCTCGGGGCATAATAGAACAAAATAATTAGGTTTTACTCTTTGTTCGATTGAATGAGAAAAAGTACTGTTTCCAAAGTTATACTCGTAGGGCGAAACTGAGTAGTCTAATTTTGGTCCGGTTTTTGTTCTTGTTAACGTTGGCATCGCTACATTGCAAATTTACACTCTCGGGGCATAATATTACAAAATAATTAGGTTTTACTCTTTGTTCGATCGAATGAGAAAAAGTACTGTTTTCAAAGTTATACTTGTAGGCGCTTAACCGATTAGTCTAATTTTTGTTCGGTTTTTGTTCATGTGAACGTTGGCATCGATACGTTGCAACTTTCCACTCTCGGGGCATAATAGAACAACATAATTAGGTTTGACTCTTTGTTCGATCGAAAGAGAAAAAGAAGCTTTCCAAAGTTATACTCGTAGGCGCAAATTGAATAGTCAAATGTTGGTCGGTTTTGGTTCTTGTGAATGTTGGCATCGATACGTTTCAAATTTGCACTCTCGGGCATAATAGAGCAAAATAATTAAGTTTTACTATTTGTTCGATTGAATGAGAAAAAATCGTGCCCAAAGTTATACTCGTAGGCGCAACTGAGTAGTCTAATTTTGGTCCGGTTTTGGTTCTTGTGAACGTTGGCACCGATACATTGCAAATTTACACTCTCGGGGCATAATAGAACAAAATAATTAGGTTTTACTCTTTGTTCGATCGAAAGAGAAAAAGTACTGTTTCCAAAGTTATACTCGTAGGGCGCAACTGAGTAGTCTAATTTTGGTTCGGTTTTGGTTCTTGCGAACGTTGGCATCGATACATTGCAAATTTACACTCTCGGGGCATAATAGAACAAAATAATTAGGTTTTACTCTTTCTTCGATCGAATGAGAAAAAGTACTGTTTCCAAAGTTATACTCGTAGGGCGCAACTGAATAGTCTAATGTTGGTCCGGTTTTGGTTCTTGTGGACGTTGGCATCGATACGGTGCAAATTTACACTCTCGGGGCATAATAGAACAAAATAATTAGGTTTTACTCTTTGTTCGATTGAATGAGAAAAGATCGTTTCCAAAGTTATACTCGTAGGCTAACCGAGTTGTCTAATTTTGGTCCGGTTTTTTGGTTCTTGTTAACGTTGGCATCGATACATTGCAAATTTACACTCTCGGGGCATAATAGAACAAAATTATTTGGTTTTACTCTTTGTTCGATTGAATGAGAAAAAGTACTGTTTCCAAAGTTATACTAGTAGGGCGCAATTGAGTAGTCTAATTTTGGTCCGGTTTTGGTTCTTGTGAACGTTTGCATCGATACATTGCTAATTTACACTCTAGGGGCATAAAAGAACAAAATAATTTGGTTTTACTCTTTGTTCCATTGGATGAGAAAAAGTACTGTTTCCAAAGTTATACTGTTAGGGCGCAACTGAGTAGTCTAATGTTGGTCCGGTTTTGGTTCTTGTAAACGTTGGCATCGATACATTGCAAATTTACACTCTCGGGGCATAATAGAACAAAATAATTAGGTTTTACTCTTTGTTCGATCGGATGAGAAAAAGTACTGTTTCCAAAGTTATACTCGTAGGGTGCAACTGAGTAGTCTAATTTTTGTTCGGTTTTGGTTCTTGCGAACGTTGGCATCGATACATTGCAAATTTACACTCTCGGGGCATAATAGAACAAAATAATTAGGTTTTACTCTTTGTTCGATCGAATGAGAAAAAGTACTGTTTCCAAAGTTATACTCGTAGGCGCAACCGAATAGTGTAATGTTTGTCCGGTTTTGGTTCTTGTGGACGTTGGCATCGATACGGTGCAAATTTACACTCTCGGGGCATAATAGAACAAGATAATTAGGTTTTACTCTTTGTTCGATTGAATGAGAAAAAGTACTGTTTCCAAAGTTATACTCGTAGGGCGCAACTGAGTAGTCTAATTTTGGTCCGGTTTTGGTTCTTGTTAACGTTGGCATCGATACATTGCAAATTTACACTCTCGGGGCATAATAGAACAAAATAATTAGGTTTTACTCTTCGTTCGATCGAAAGAGAAAAAGTACTGTTTCCAAAGTTATACTCGTAGGGTGCAACTGAATAGTCTAATGTTGGTCCGGTTTTGGTTCTTGTGAATGTTGGCTTCGATACGTGGCAAATTTACACTCTCGGGGCATAATAGAGCAAAATAATTAGGTTTTACTCTTTGTTCGATTGAATGAGAAAAAGTACTGTTTCCAAAGTTATACTCGCAGGGCGCAACTGAGT
Organism: Aechmea fasciata; assembly: GCA_025177825.1. Lineage (NCBI taxonomy): Eukaryota > Viridiplantae > Streptophyta > Magnoliopsida > Poales > Bromeliaceae > Aechmea > Aechmea fasciata. Next base: position 427,815 of record CM045925.1, on the reverse strand, counting down.
AGTCTAATTTTTGTCCGGTTTTGGTTCTTGTGAACGTTGGCATCGATACATTGCAATTTTACACTCTCGGGGCATAATAGAACAAAATAATTAGGTTTTACTCTTTGTTCGATCGAATGAGAAAAAGTACTGTTTCCAAAGTTATACTGTTAGGGCGCAACTGAGTAGTCTAATTTTTGTTCGGTTTTGGTTCTTGCGAACGTTGGCATCGATACATTGCAAATTTACACTCTCGGGGCATAATAGAACAAAATAATTAGGTTTTACTCTTTGTTCGATCGAATGAGAAAAAGTACTGTTTCCAAAGTTATACTTGTAGGGCGCAACTGAGTAGTCTAATTTTTGTTCGGTTTTGGTTCTTGTGGACGTTGGCATCGATACGGTGCAAATTTACACTCTCGGGCATAATAGAACAAAATAATTAGGTTTTACTCTTTCTTCGATTGAATGAGAAAAATCGTTTCCAAAGTTATACTCGTAGGCGAAACCGAGTAGTCTAATTTTGGTCCGGTTTTTGTTCTTCTTAACGTGAGCATCGATACATTGCAATTTTACACTCTCGGGGCATAATAGAACAAAATAATTAGGTTTTACTCTTTGTTCGATCGAATGAGAAAAAGTACTGTTTCCAAAGTTATACTCGTAGGGCGCAACTGAGTAGTCTAATTTTTGTTCGGTTTTGGTTCTTGCGAACGTTGGCATCGATACATTGTAAATTTACACTCTCGGGGCATAATAGAACAAAATAATTAGGTTTTACTCTTTGTTCGATGGAATGAGAAAAAGTACTGTTTCCAAAGTTATACTTGTAGGGCGCAACTGAATAGTCTAATGTTGGTCCGGTTTTGGTTCTTGTGGACGTTGGCATCGATACGGTGCAAATTTACACTCTCGGGGCATAATAGAACAAAATAATTAGGTTTTACTCTTTGTTCGATTGAATGAGAAAAAGTACTGTTTCCAAAGTTATACTCGTAGGGCGAAACTGAGTAGTCTAATTTTGGTCCGGTTTTTGTTCTTGTTAACGTTGGCATCGATACATTGCAAATTTACACTCTCGGGGCATAATATTACAAAATAATTAGGTTTTACTCTTTGTTCGATCGAATGAGAAAAAGTACTGTTTCCAAAGTTATACTCGTAGGGCGCAACTGAGTAGTCTAATTTTGGTTCGGTTTTGGTTCTTGTGAACGTTGGCATCGATACATTGCAAATTTACACTCTCGGGGCATAATAGAACAAAATAATTAGGTTTGACTCTTTGTTCGATCGAAAGAGAAAAAGTACTGTTTCCAAAGTTATACTCGTAGCGCGCAAGTGAATAGTCTAATGTTGGTCCGGTTTTGGTTCTTGTGAATGTTGGCATCGATACGTTTCAAATTTGCACTCTCGGGGCATAATAGAGCAAAATAATTAAGTTTTACTATTTGTTCGATTGAATGAGAAAAAGTACTGTGCCCAAAGTTATACTCGTAGGGCGCAACTGAGTAGTCTAATTTTGGTCCGGTTTTGGTTCTTGTGAACGTTGGCACCGATACATTGCAAATTTACACTCTCGGGGCATAATAGAACAAAATAATTAGGTTTTACTCTTTGTTCGATCGAAAGAGAAAAAGTACTGTTTCCAAAGTTATACTCGTAGGGCGCAACTGAGTAGTCTAATTTTGGTTCGGTTTTGGTTCTTGCGAACGTTGGCATCGATACATTGCAAATTTACACTCTCGGGGCATAATAGAACAAAATAATTAGGTTTTACTCTTCGTTCGATCGAAAGAGAAAAGGTACTGTTTCCAAAGTTATACTCGTAGGGCGCAACTGAATAGTCTAATGTTGGTCCGGTTTTGGTTCTTGTGAATGTTGGCTTCGATACGTGGCAAATTTACACTCTCGGGGCATAATAGAGCAAAATAATTAGGTTTTACTCTTTGTTCGATTGAATGAGAAAAAGTACTGTTTCCAAAGTTATACTCGTAGGGCGCAACTGAGTAGTCTAATTTTGGTCCGGTTTTGGTTCTTGTGAACGTTGGCATCGATACATTGCAATTTTACACTCTCGGGGCATAATAGAACAAAATAATTAGGTTTTACTCTTTGTTCGATCGAATGAGAAAAAGTACCGTTTCCAAAGTTATACTCGTAGGGCGCAACTGAGTAGTCTAATTTTTGTTCGGTTTTGGTTCTTGCGAACGTTGGCATCGATACATTGCAAATTTACCCTCTCGGGGCATAATAGAACAAAATAATTAGGTTTTACTCTTTGTTCGATGGAATGAGAAAAAGTACTGTTTCCAAAGTTATACTCGTAGGGCGCAACTGAATAGTCTAATGTTGGTCCGGTTTTGGTTCTTGTGGACGTTGGCATCGATACGGTGCAAATTTACACTCTCGGGGCATAATAGAACAAAATAATTAGGTTTTACTCTTTGTTCAAAGTTATACTCGTAGGGCGCAACTGAGTAGTCTAATTTTGGTCCGGTTTTTGTTCTTCTTAACGTTGGCATCGATACATTGCAAATTTACACTCTCGGGGCATAATAGAACAAAATAATTAGGTTTTACTCTTTGTTCGATCGAATGAGAAAAAGTACTGTTTCCAAAGTTATACTCGTAGGGCGCAACTGAGTAGTCTAATTTTTGTTCGGTTTTGGTTCTTGCGAACGTTGGCATCGATACATTGTAAATTTACACTCTCGGGGCATAATAGAACAAAATAATTCGGTTTTACTCTTTGTTCGATGGAATGAGAAAAAGTACTGTTTCCAAAGTTATACTTGTAGGCGCAATCGAATAGTCTAATGTTGTTCCGATATTGGTTCTTGTGGACGTTGGCATCGATACGGTGCAAATTTACACTCTCGGGGCATAATAGAACAAAATAATTAGGTTTTACTCTTTGTTCGATTGAATGAGAAAAAGTCGTTTCCAAAGTTATACTCGTAGGCGAAACCGAGTAGTCTAATTTTGGTCCGGTTTTTGTTCTTGTTAACGTTGGCATCGATACATTGCAAATTTACACTCTCGGGCATAATATTACAAAATAATTAGGTTTTACTCTTTGTTCGATCGAATGAGAAAAAGTACTGTTTCCAAAGTTATACTCGTAGGGCGCAACTGAGTAGTCTAATTTTGGTTCGGTTTTGGTTCTTGTGAACGTTGGCATCGATACAATGCACATTTACACTCTCGGGGCATAATAGAACAAAATAATTAGGTTTGACTCTTTGTTCGATCGAAAGAGAAAAAGTACTGTTTCCAAAGTTATACTCGTAGGGCGCAACTGAATAGTCAAATGTTGGTCCGGTTTTGGTTCTTGTGAATGTTGGCATCGATACGTTTCAAATTTGCACTCTCGGGGCATAATAGAGCAAAATAATTAAGTTTTACTATTTGTTCGATTGAATGAGAAAAAGTACTGTGCCCAAAGTTATACTCGTAGGGCGCAACTGAGTAGTCTAATTTTGGTCCGGTTTTGGTTCTTGTGAACGTTGGCACCGATACATTGCAAATTTACACTCTCGGGGCATAATAGAACAAAATAATTAGGTTTTACTCTTTGTTCGATCGAAAGAGAAAAAGTACTGTTTCCAAAGTTATACTCGTAGGGCGCAACTGAGTAGTCTAATTTTGGTTCGGTTTTGGTTCTTGCGAACGTTGGCATCGATACATTGCAAATTTACACTCTCGGGGCATAATAGAACAAAATAATTAGGTTTTACTCTTTCTTCGATCGAATGAGAAAAAGTACTGTTTCCAAAGTTATACTCGTAGGGCGCAACTGAATAGTCTAATGTTGGTCCGGTTTTGGTTCTTGTGGACGTTGGCATCGATACGTTGCAAATTTACACTCTCGCGGCATAATAGAACAAAATAATTAGGTTTTACTCTTTGTTCGATTGAATGAGAAAAAGTACTGTTTCCAAAGTTATACTCGTAGGCGCTTAACGAGTTGTCTAATTTTGGTCCGGTTTTGGTTCTTGTTAACGTTGGCATCGATACATTGCAAATTTACACTCTCGGGGCATAATAGAACAAAATTATTAGGTTTTACTCTTTGTTCGATTGAATGAGAAAAAGTACTGTTTCCAAAGTTATACTAGTAGGGCGCAATTGAGTAGTCTAATTTTGGTCCGGTTTTGGTTCTTGTGAACGTTTGCATCGATACATTGCTAATTTACACTCTCGGGGCATAATAGAGCAAAACAATTAGGATTTACTCTTTGTTCCATTGGATGAGAAAAATCTTGTTTCCAAAGTTATACCGTTAGGCGCAATCGAGTAGTCTAATGTTGGTCGGTTTTGGTTCTTGTTAACGTTGGCATCGATACATTGCAAATTTACACTCTGGGCATAATAGAACAAAATAATTAGGTTTTACTCTTTGTTCGATCGGATGAGAAAAATCTTGTTTCCAAAGTTATACTCGTAGGGCGCAACTGAGAAGTCTAATTTTGGTTCGCTTTTGGTTCTTGTGAACGTTGGCATCGATACTTTGCAAATTTACACTCTCGGGGCATAATAGAACAAAATAATTAGGTTTTACTCTTTGTTCGATCGAATGAGAAAAAGTACTGTTTCCAAAGTTATACTCGTAGGGCGCAACTGAATAGTCTAATGTTGGTCCGGTTTTGGTTCTTGTGGACGTTGGCATCGATACGGTGCAAATTTACACTCTCGGGGCATAATAGAACAAGATAATTAGGTTTTACTCTTTGTTCGATTGGATGAGAAAAAGTACTGTTTCCAAAGTTATACTGTTAGGGCGCAACTGAGTAGTCTAATGTTGGTCCGGTTTTGGTTCTTGTTAACGTTGGCATCGATACATTGCAAATTTACACTCTCGGGGCATAATAGAACAAAATAATTAGGTTTTACTCTTCGTTCGATCGAAAGAGAAAAAGTACTGTTTCCAAAGTTATACTCGTAGGGTGCAACTGAATAGTCTAATGTTGGTCCGGTTTTGGTTCTTGTGAATGTTGGCTTCGATATGTGGCAAATTTACACTCTCGGGGCATAATAGAGCAAAATAATTAGGTTTTACTCTTTGTACGATTGAATGAGAAAAATCGTTTCCAAAGTTATACTCGTAGGGCGCAACTGAGTAGTCTAATTTTTGTCCGGTTTTGGTTCTTGTGAACGTTGGCATCGATACATTGCAATTTTACACTCTCGGGGCATAATAGAACAAAATAATTAGGTTTTACTCTTTGTTCGATCGAATGAGAAAAAGTACCGTTTCCAAAGTTATACTCGTAGGGCGCAACTGAGTAGTCTAATTTTTGTTCGGTTTTGGTTCTTGCGAACGTTGGCATCGATACATTGTAAATTTACACTCTCGGGGCATAATAGAACAAAATAATTAGGTTTTACTCTTTCTTCGATCGAATGAGAAAAAGTACTGTTTCCAAAGTTATACTTGTAGGGCGCAACTGAATAGTCTAATGTTGGTCCGGTTTTGGTTCTTGTGGACGTTGGCATCGATACGGTGCAAATTTACACTCTCGGGGCATAATAGAACAAAATAATTAGGTTTTACTCTTTGTTCGATTGAATGAGAAAAAGTACTGTTTCCAAAGTTATACTCGTAGGGCGAAACTGAGTAGTCTAATTTTGGTCCGGTTTTTGTTCTTCTTAACGTTGGCATCGATACATTGCAAATTTACACTCTCGGGGCATAATATTACAAAATAATTAGGTTTTACTCTTTGTTCGATCGAATGAGAAAAAGTACTGTTTCCAAAGTTATACTCGTAGGGCGCAACTGAGTAGTCTAATTTTGGTTCGGTTTTGGTTCTTGTGAACGTTGGCATCGATACATTGCAAATTTACACTCTCAGGGCATAATAGAACAAAATAATTAGGTTTTACTCTTTGTTCGATCGAAAGAGAAAAAGTACTGTTTCCAAAGTTATACTCGTAGGGCGCAACTGAATAGTCAAATGTTGGTCCGGTTTTGGTTCTTGTGAATGTTGGCATCGATACGTTTCAAATTTGCACTCTCGGGGCATAATAGAGCAAAATAATTAAGTTTTACTCTTTGTTCGATTGAATGAGAAAAAGTACTGTGCCCAAAGTTATACTCGTAGGGCGCAACTGAGTAGTCTAATTTTGGTCCGGTTTTGGTTCTTGTGAACGTTGGCACCGATACATTGCAAATTTACACTCTCGGGGCATAATAGAACAAAATAATTAGGTTTTACTCTTTGTTCGATCGAAAGAGAAAAAGTACTGTTTCCAAAGTTATACTCGTAGGGCGCAACTGAGTAGTCTAATTTTGGTTCGGTTTTGGTTCTTGCGAACGTTGGCATCGATACATTGCAAATTTACACTCTCGTGGCATAATAGAACAAAATAATTAGGTTTTACTCTTTCTTCGATCGAATGAGAAAAAGTACTGTTTCCAAAGTTATACTCGTAGGGCGCAACTGAATAGTCTAATTTTGGTTCGGTTTTGGTTCTTGTGGACGTTGGCATCGATACGGTGCAAATTTATACTCTCGGGGCATAATAGAACAAAATAATTAGGTTTTACTCTTTGTTCGATTGAATGAGAAAAAGTACTGTTTCCAAAGTTATACTCGTAGGGCGCAACCGAATAGTCTAATTTTGGTCCGGTTTTGGTTCTTGTTAACGTTGGCATCGATACATTGCAAATTTACACTCTCGGGGCATAATAGAACAAAATTATTAGGTTTTACTCTTTGTTTGATTGAATGAGAAAAAGTACTGTTTCCAAAGTTATACTAGTAGGCGCAATTGAGTAGTCTAATTTTGGTCCGGTTTTGGTTCTTGTGAACGTTTGCATCGATACATTGCTAATTTACACTCTCGGGGCATAAAAGAACAAAATAATTTGGTTTTACTCTTTGTTCGATTGGATGAGAAAAAGTACTGTTTCCAAAGTTATACTGTTAGGGCGCAACTGAGTAGTCTAATGTTGGTCCGGTTTTGGTTCTTGTTAACGTTGGCATCGATACATTGCAAATTTACACTCTCGGGGCATAATAGAACAAAATAATTAGGTTTTACTCTTTGTTCGATCGGATGAGAAAAAGTACTGTTTCCAAAGTTATACTCGTAGGGCGCAACTGAGTAGTCTAATTTTGGTTCGGTTTTGGTTCTTGCGAACGTTGGCATCGATACAGTGCAAATTTACACTCTCGGGGCATAATAGAACAAAATAATTAGGTTTTACTCTTTGTTCGATCGAATGAGAAAAAGTACTGTTTCCAAAGTTATACTCGTAGGGCGCAACTGAATAGTCTAATGTTGGTCCGGTTTTGGTTCTTGTGGACGTTGGCATCGATACGTTGCAAATTTACACTCTCGGGGCATAATAGAACAAGATAATTAGGTTTTACGCTTGGTTCTATTGAATGAGAAAAAATCTTTTCCATTGTTATACTCGTAGGGCGCAACTGAGTAGTCTAATTTTGGTTCGGTTTTGGTTCTTGTGAACGTTGGCATCGACACATTGCAAATTTACACTCTCGGGGCATAATAGAACAAAATAATTAGGTTTTACTCTTTGTTCGATCGAAAGAGAAAAAGTACTGTTTCCAAAGTTATACTCGTAGGGCGCAACTGAATAGTCTAATGTTGGTCCGGTTTTGGTTCTTGTGAATGTTGGCATCGATACGTTGCAAATTTACACTCTCGGGGCATAATAGAGCAAAATAATTAGGTTTTACTCTTTGTCCGATTGAATGAGAAAAAGTACTGTTTCCAAAGTTATACTCGTAGGGCGCAACTGAGGAGTCTAATTTTGGACCTGCTTTTGGTTCTTGTGAACGTTGGCATCGATACATTGCAATTTTACACTCTCGGGCATAATAGAACAAAATAATTAGGTTTTGCACTTTGTTCGATCGAATGAGAAAAAGTACTGTTTCCAAAGTTATACTCGTAGGGCGCAACTGAGTAGTCTAATTTTTGTTCGGTTTTGGTTCTTGCGAACGTTGGCATCGATACATTGCAAATTTACACTCTCGGGGCATAATAGAACAAAATAATTAGGTTTTCCTCTTTGTTCGATCGAATGAGAAAAAGTACTGTTTCCAAAGTTATACTCGTAGGGCGCAACTGAATAGTCTAATGTTGGTCCGGTTTTGGTTCTTGTGGACGTTGGCATCGATACGGTGCAAATTTACACTCTCGGGGCATAATAGAACAAAATAATTAGGTTTTACTCTTTGTTCGATTGAATGAGAAAAAGTACTGTTTCCAAAGTTATACTCGTAGGGCGCAACTGAGTAGTCTAATGTTGGTCCGGTTTTGGTTCTTGTTAACGTTGGCATCGATACATCGCAAATTTACACTCTCGGGGCATAATAGAACAAAATAATTAGGTTTTACTCTTTGTGCGATCGGATGAAAAAATGTATTGTTTCCAAAGTTATACTCGTAGGCGCAACCGAGTAGTCTAATTTTGGTTCGGTTTTGGTTCTTGTGAACGTTGGCATCGATACATTGCAAATTTACACACTCGGGGCATAATAGAACAAAATAATTAGGTTTTACTCTTTATTCGATCGAAAGAGAAAAAGTACTGTTTCCAAAGTTATACACGTAGGGCGCAACTGAATAGTCTAATGTTGGTCCGGTTTTGGTTCTTGCGAACGTTGGCATCGATACATTGCAAATTTACACTCTCGGGGCATAATAGAACAAAATAATTAGGTTTTACTCTTTGTTCGATCGAATGAGAAAAAGTACTGTTTCCAAAGTTATACACGTAGGGCGCAACTGAATAGTCTAATGTTGGTCCGGTTTTGGTTCTTGTGGACGTTGGCATCGATACGGTGCAAATTTACACTCTCGGGGCATAATAGAACAAAATAATTAGGTTTGACTCTTTGTTCGATCGAAAGAGAATAAGTACTGTTTCCAAAGTTATACTCGTAGCGCGCAACTGAATAGTCAAATGTTGGTCCGGTTTTGGTTCTTGTGAACGTTGGCATCGATACATTGCAAATTTACACACTCGGGGCATAATAGAACAAAATAATTAGGTTTTACTCTTTATTTGATCGAAAGAGAAAAAGTACTGTTTCCAAAGTTATACTCGTAGGGCGCAACTGAGTAGTCTAATTTTGGTTCGGTTTTGGTTCTTGCGAACGTTAGCATCGTTACATTACGAATTTAGACTCTCGGGGCATAATATAACAAAATAATTAGGTTTTACTCTTTCTTCGATCGAATGAGAAAAAGTACTGTTTCCAAAGATATACTCGTAGGGCGCAACTGAATAGTCTAATGTTGGTCCGGTTTTGGTTCTTGTGGATGTTGGCATCGATACGGTGCAAATTTATACTCTCGGGGCATAATAGAACAAAATAATTAGGTTTTACTCTTTGTTCGATTGAATGAGAAAAAGTACTGTTTCCAAAGTTATACTCGTAGGGCGCAACTGAGTAGTGTAATTTTGGTCCGGTTTTGGTTCTTGTTAACGTTGGCATCGATACATTGCAAATTTACACTCTCGGGGCATAATAGAACAAAATAATTAGGTTTTACTCTTTGTTCGATAGAAAGAGAAAAAGTACTGTTCCCAAAGTTATACTAGTAGGCAATTGAGTGGTCTAATTTTGGTCGGTTTGGTTCTTGTGAACGTTTGCATCGATACATTGCTAATTTACTCTCTCGGGGCATAATAGAACAAAATAATTTGGTTTTACTCTTTGTTCGATTGGATGAGAAAAAGTACTGTTTCCAAAGTTATACTGGTAGGGCGCAACAGAGTAGTCTAATGTTGGTCCGATTTTGGTTCTTGTTAACGCTGGCATCGATACATTGCAAATTTACACTCTCGGGGCATAATAGAACAAAATAATTAGGTTTTACTCTTTGTTCGATCGGATGAGAAAAAGTACTGTTTCCAAAGTTATACTCGTAGGGCGCAACTGAGTAGTCTAATTTTGGTTCGGTTTTGGTTCTTGCGAACGTTGGCATCGATACATTGCAAATTTACACTCTCTGGGCATAATAGAACAAAATAATTAGGTTTTACTCTTTGTTCGATCGAATGAGAAAAAGTACTGTTTCCAAAGTTATACTCGTAGGGCGCAATTGAATAGTCTAATGTTGGTCCGGTTTTGGTTCTTGTGGACGTTGGCATCGATACGTTGCAAATTTACACTCTCGGGGCATAATAGAACAAAATAATTAGGTTTTACTCTTTGCACGATCGAATGAGAAAAGTAATCGCTTTCCAAAGTTATACTCGTATGGCGCAACTTAGTAGTCTATTTTTGGTCCTGCTTTTGGTTCTTGTGAACGTTGGCATCGATACATTGCAAATTTACACTCTCGGGCGTAATAGAACAAAATAATTAGGTTTTACTCTTTGTTCGATCGAAAGAGAAAAAGTAATCGTTTCCAAAGTTATACTCGTAGGCGCAACGAATAGTCTAATGTTGGTCCTGGTTTGGTTCTTGTGGACGTTGGCATCGATACGGTGCAAATTTACACTCTCGGGGCATAATAGAACAAAATAATTAGGTTTTACTTTGTTCGATTGAATGAGAAAAAGTACTGTTTGCAAAGTTGTACTCGTAGGGCGCAACTGAGTAGTCTAATTTTGGTCCGGTTTTGGTTCTTGTTAACGTTGGCATCGATACATTGCAAATTTACACTCTCGGGGCATAAAAGAACAAAATAATTAGGTTTTACTCTTTGTTCGATCGAATGAGAAAAGTACCGTTTCCAAAGTTATACCGTTAGGCGAAATCGAGTAGTCTAATGTTGGTCCTGCTTTGGTTCTTGTTAACGTTGGCATCGATACATTGCAAATTTACACTCTCGGGCATAATAGAACAAAATAATTAGGTTTTACTCTTTGTTCGATCGGATGAGAAAAAGTACTGTTTCCAAAGTTATACTCGTAGGGCGCAATTGAGTAGTCTAATTTTTTTTTCGGTTTTGGTTCTTGCGAACGTTGGCATCGATACTTTGCAAATTTACACTCTCGGGGCATAATAGAACAAAATAATTAGGTTTTACTCTTTGTTCGATCCAATGAGAAAAAGTACTGTTTCCAAAGTTATACTCGTAGGGCGCAAATCGAATAGTCTAATGTTGGTCCGGTTTTGGTTCTTGTGGACGTTGGCATCGATAGGTTGCAAATTTACACTCTCGGCGCGTAATAGAACAACATAATTTGGTTTCACTCTTTTTTCGATTGAATGAGAAAAAGTACTGTTTCCAAAGTTATACTGTTAGGGCGCAACTGAGTAGTCTAATGTTGGTCCGGTTTTGGTTCTTGTGAACGTTGGCATGGATACATTGCAAATTTACACTCTCGGGCATAATAGAACAAAATAATTAGGTTTTACTCTTTGTTCGATCGAAAGAGAAAATGTTTCCAAAGTTATATTCGTAGGCGCAATCGAATAGTCTAATGTTGGTCCGGTTTTGGTTCTTGTGAATGTTGGCATCGATACGTTGCAAATTTACACTCTCGGGCATAATAGAGCAAAATAATTAGGTTTTACTCTTTGTTCGATTGAATGAGAAAAAGTACTTGTTTCCAAAGTTATACTCGTAGGGCGTAACCGAGTAGTCTAATTTTTGTCGGTTTTGGTTCTTGTGAACGTTGGCATCGATACATTGCAATTTTACACTGGGCATAATAGAACAAAATAATTAGGTTTTACTCTTTGTTCGATCGAATGAGAAAAAGTACTGCTTTCGAAAGTTATACTCCTAGGGCGCAATCGAGTAGTCTAATTTTTGTTCGGTTTTGGTTCTTGTGAATGTTGGCATCGATACATTGCAAATTTACACTCTCGGGGCATAATAGAACAAAATAATTAGGTTTTACTCTTTGTTCGATCGAATGAGAAAAAGTACTGTTTCCAAAGTTATACACGTAGGGCGCAACTGAATAGTCTAATGTTGGTCCGGTTTTGTTTCTTGTGGACGTTGGCATCGATACGGTGCAAATTTACACTCTCGGGGCATAATAGAACAAAATAATTAGGTTTTACTCTTTGTTCGATTGAATGAGAAAAAGTACTGTTTCCAAAGTTATACTCGTAGGGCGAAACTGAGTAGTCTAATTTTGGTCCGGTTTTTGTTCTTGTTAACGTTGGCATCGATACATTGCAAATTTACACTCTCGGGGCATAATAGAACAAAATAATTAGGTTTTACTCTTTGTTCGATCGAATGAGAAAAAGTCGTATCCAAAGTTATACTCGTAGGGCGCAACTGAGTAGTCTAATTTTGGTTCGGTTTAGTTCTTGTGAACGTTGGCATCGATACATTGCAAATTTACACTCTCGGGGCATAATAGAACAAAATAATTAGGTTTTACTCTTTGTTCGATTGAATGAGAAAAAGTACTGTTTCCAAAGTTATACTGTTAGGGCGCAACTGAGTAGTCTAATGTTGGTCCGGTTTTGGTTCTTGTGAATGTTGGCATCGATACGTTGCAAATTTACACTCTCGGGGCAAAATAGAGCAAAATAATTAGGTTTTACTCTTTGTTCGATTGAATGAGAAAAAGCACTGTTTCCAAAGTTATACTCGTAGGGCGCAACTGAGTAGTCTAATTTTGGTCCGGTTTTGGTTCTTGTGAACGTTGGCATCGATACATTGCAAATTTACACTCTCGGGGCATAATAGAACAAAATAATTAGGTTTTACTCTTTATTCGATCGAAAGAGAAAAAGTACTGTTTCCAAAGTTATACTCGTAGGGCGCAACTGAGTAGTCTAATTTTGGTTCGGTTTTGGTTCTTGCGAACGTTAGCATCGATACATTGCAAATTTACACTCTCGGGGCATAATATACCAAAATAATTAGGTTTTACTCTTTGTTCGATCGAATGAGAAAAAGTACTGTTTCCAAAGTTATACTCGTAGGGCGCAACTGAATAGTCTAATGTTGGTCCGGTTTTGGTTCTTGTGAACGTTGGCATCGATACATTGCAAATTTACACTCTCGGGGCATAATAGAACAAAATAATTAGGTTTTACTCTTTGTTCGATTGAATGAGAAAATGTACTGTTTCCAAAGTTATACTCGTAGGGCGCAACTGAGAAGTCTAATTTTGGTTCGCTTTTGGTTCTTGTGAACGTTGGCATCGATACGTTGCAAATTTACACTCTCGGGGCATAATAGAACAAAATTATTAGGTTTTACTCTTTGTTCGATTGAATGAGAAAAAGTACAGTTTCCAAAGTTATACTAGTAGGGCGCCACTGAGCAGTCTAATTTTTTTCCGGGTTTGGTTCTTGTGAACGTTTGCCTCGATACATTGCTATTTTACCCTCTCGGGGCATAATAGAACAAAATAATTAGGTTTTACTCTTTGTTCGATTGAATGAGAAAAAGTACTGTTTCCAAAGTTATACTGGTAGGGCGCAACTGAGTAGTCTAATTTTGGTCCGATTTTGGTTCTTGTTAACGCTGGCATCGATACATTGCAAATTTACACTCTCGGGGCATAATAGAACAAAATAATTAGGTTTTACTCTTTGTTCGATCGGATGAGAAAAAGTACTGTTTCCAAAGTTATACTCGTAGGGCGCAACTGAGTAGTCTAATTTTGGTTCGGTTTTGGTTCTTGCGAACGTTGGCATCGATACATTGCAAATTTACACTATCTGGGCTTAATAGAACAAAATAATTAGGTTTTACTCTTTGTTCGATACAATGAGAAAAAGTACTGTTTCCAAAGTTATACTCGTAGGGCGCAACTGAATAGTCTAATGTTGGTCCGGTTTTGGTTCTTGTGGACGTTGGCATCGATACGGTGCAAATTTACACTCTCGCGGCATAATAGAACAAAATAATTAGGTTTTACTCTTTGTTCGATTGAATGAGAAAAAGTACTGTTTCCAAAGTTATACTCGTAGGGCGCAACTGAGTAGTCTAATGTTGGTCCGGTTTTGGTTCTTGTTAACGTTGGCATCGATACATTGCAAATTTACACTCTCGGGGCATAATAGAACAAAATAATTAGGTTTTACCAAAGTTATATTCGTAGGGCGCAACTGAATAGTCTAATGTTGGTCCGGTTTTGGTTCTTGTGAATGTTGGCATCGATACGTTGCAAATTTACACTCTCGGGGCATAATAGAGCAAAATAATTAGGTTTTACTCTTTGTTCGATTGAATGAGAAAAAGTACTGTTTCCAAAGTTATACTCGTAGGGCGCAACTGAGTAGTCTAATTTTTGTCCGGTTTTGGTTCTTGTGAACGTTGGCATCGATACATTGCAATTTTACACTCTCGGGGCATAATAGAACAAAATAATTAGGTTTTACTCTTTGTTCGATCGAATGAGAAAAAGTACTGTTTCGAAAGTTATACTCCTAGGGCGCAACTGAGTAGTCTAATTTTTGTTCGGTTTTGGTTCTTGCGAATGTTGGCATCGATACATTGCAAATTTACACTCTCGGGGCATAATAGAACAAAATAATTAGGTTTTACTCTTTGTTCGATCGAATGAGAAAAGTACTTGTTTCCAAAGTTATACACGTAGGCGCAACCGAATAGTCTAATGTTGGTCCGGTTTGTTTCTTGTGGACGTTGGCATCGATACGCAAATTTACACTCTCGGGGCATAATAGAACAAAATAATTAGGTTTTACTCTTTGTTCGATTGAATGAGAAAAAGTACTGTTTCCAAAGTTATACTCGTAGGGCGAAACTGAGTAGTCTAATTTTGGTCCGGTTTTTGTTCTTGTTAACGTTGGCATCGATACATTGCAAATTTACACTCTCGGGGCATAATAGAACAAAATAATTAGGTTTTACTCTTTGTTCGATCGAATGAGAAAAAGTACTGTTTCCAAAGTTATACTCGTAGGGCGCAACTGAGTAGTCTAATTTTGGTTCGGTTTTAGTTCTTGTGAACGTTGGCATCGATACATTGCAAATTTACACTCTCGGGGCATAATAGAACAAAATAATTAGGTTTGACTCTTTGTTCGATCGAAAGAGAATAAGTACTGTTTCCAAAGTTATACTCGTAGCGCGCAACTGAATAGTCAAATGTTGGTCCGGTTTTGGTTCTTGTGAATGTTGGCATCGATACGTTTCAAATTTACACTCTCGGGGCAAAATAGAGCAAAATAATTAGGTTTTACTCTTTGTTCGATTGAATGAGAAAAAGTACTGTTTCCAAAGTTATACTCGTAGGGCGCAACTGAGTAGTCTAATTTTGGTCCGGCTTTGGTTCTTTTGGATGTTGTCAGCGACACATTGCAAATTTACACTCTCGGGGCATAATAGAACAAAATAATTAGGTTTTACTCTTTATTCGATCGAAAGAGAAAAAGTACTGTTTCCAAAGTTATACTCGTAGGGCGCAACTGAGTAGTCTAATTTTGTTTCGGTTTTGGTTCTTGCGAACGTTGGCATCGATACATTGCAAATTTACACTCTCGGGGCATAATAGAACAAAATAATTAGGTTTTACTCTTTGTTCGATCGAATGAGAAAAAGTACTGTTTCCAAAGTTATACTCGTAGGGCGCAACTGAATAGTCTAATGTTGGTCCGGTTTTGGTTCTTGTGGATGTTGGCATCGATACGTTGCAAATTTACACTCTCGGGGCATAATAGAACAAAATAATTAGGTTTTACTCTTTGTTCGATTGAATGAGAAAAAGTACTGTTTCCAAAGTTATACTCGTAGGGCGCAACTGAGCAGTGTAATTTTGGTCCGGTTTTGGTTCTTGTTAACGTTGGCATCGATACATTGCAAATTTACACTCTCGGGGCATAATAGAACAAAATTATTTGGTTTTACTCTTTGTTCGATTGAATGAGAAAAAGTACTGTTTCCAAAGTTATACTAGTAGGGCGCAATTGAGTAGTCTAATTTTGGTCCGGTTTTGGTTCTTGTGAACGTTTGCATCGATACATTGCTAATTTACTCTCTCGGGGCATAATAGAACAAAATAATTTGGTTTTACTCTTTGTTCGATTGGATGAGAAAAAGTACTGTTTCCAAAGTTATACTGGTAGGGCGCAACAGAGTAGTCTAATGTTGGTCCGATTTTGGTTCTTGTTAACGCTGGCATCGATACATTGCAAATTTACACTCTCGGGGCATAATAGAACAAAATAATTAGGTTTTACTCTTTGTTCGATCGGATGAGAAAAAGTACTGTTTCCAAAGTTATACTCGTAGGGCGCAACTGAGTAGTCTAATTTTGGTTCGGTTTTGGTTCTTGCGAACGTTGGCATCGATACATTGCAAATTTACACTCTCGGGGCATAATAGAACAAAATAATTAGGTTTTACTCTTTGTTCGATCGAATGAGAAAAAGTACTGTTTCCAAAGTTATACTCGTAGGGCGCAAATCGAATAGTCTAATGTTGGTCCTGCTTTGGTTCTTGTGGACGTTGGCATCGATACGTTGCAAATTTACACTCTCGGGCATAATATAGCAAAATAATTAGGTTTTACTCTTTGTTCGATTGAATGAGAAAAAGTACTGTTTACAAAGTTATACTCGTATGGCGCAACTGAGTAGTCTAATTTTGGTCCGGTTTTGGTTCTTGTGAACGTTGGCATCGATACATTGCAAATTTACACTCTCGGGGCATAATAGAACAAAATAATTAGGTTTTACTCTTTGTTCGATCGAAAGAGAAAAAGTACTGTTTCCAAAGTTATACTCGTAGGCGCAACGAATAGTCTAATGTTGGTCCTGCTTTTGGTTCTTGCGAATGTTGGCATCGATACGTTGCAAATTTACACTCTCGGGGCATAATAGAGCAAAATAATTAGGTTTTACTGTTTGTTCGATTGAATGAGAAAAAGTACTGTTTCCAAAGTTATACTCGTAGGGCGCAACTTAGTAGTCTAATTTTGGTGCGGTTTTGGTTCTTGTTAACGTTGGCATCGATACATTGCAAATTTACACTCTCGGGGCATAATAGAACAAAATAATTAGGTTTTACTCTTTGTTCGATCGAAAGAGAAAAATACGTTTCCAAAGTTATACTCGTAGTGCGAAATTTGAATAGTCTAATGTTGGTCCGGTTTTGGTTCTTGTGAATGTTGGCATCGATACGTTGCAAATTTACACTGGGGCATAATAGAGCAAAATAATTAGGTTTTACTCTTTGTTCGATTGAATGAGAAAAAATCGTTTCCCAAGTTATACTCGTAGGGCGCAACCGAGTAGTCTAATTTTGGTCCCGGTTTTTTGGTTCTTGTTAACGTTGGCATCGATACATTGCAAATTTACACTCTCGGGCATAATAGAACAAAATAATTATGTTTTACTCTTTGTTCGATCGAATGAGAAAAGTATCGTTTCCAAAGTTATACTCGTAGGGCGAAATCGAGTAGTCTAATTTTGGTCCTGCTTTTGTTCTTGTTAACGTTGGCATCGATACATTGCAAATTTACACTCTCGGGCATAATAGAACAAAATAATTAGGTTTTACTCTTTGTTCGATCGAATGAGAAAAGTACTGCTTTCCAAAGTTATACTCGTAGGGCGCAACTGAGTAGTCTAATTTTGGTTCGGTTTTGGTTCTTGTGAACGTTGGCATCGATACATTGCAAATTTACACTCTCGGGCATAATAGAACAAAATAATTAGGTTTGACTCTTTGTTCGATCGAAAGAGAAAAGTACTGCTTTCCAAAGTTATACTAGTAGAATCGAATAGTCTAATGTTGGTCCGATTTTGGTTCTTGTGAATGTTGGCATCGATACGTTTCAAATTTACACTCTCGGGGCATAATAGAGCAAAATAATTAGGTTTTACTCTTTGTTCGATTGAATGAGAAAAAGTACTGTTTCCAAATTTATACTCGTAGGCGTAACCGAGTAGTCTAATTTTTGTCCTGGCTTTGGTTCTTGTGAACGTTGGCATCGATACATTGCAAATTTACACTCTCGGGGCATAATAGAACAAAATAATTAGGTTTTACTCTTTGTTCGATCGAATGAGAAAAAGTACTGTTTCCAAAGTTATACTCGTAGGGCGCAACTGAGTAGTCTAATTTTTGTTCGGTTTTGGTTCTTGCGAACGTTGGCATCGATACATTGCAAATTTACACTCTCGGGGCATAATAGAACAAAATAATTAGGTTTTACTCTTTGTTCGATCGAATGAGAAAAAGTACTGTTTCCAAAGTTATACTCGTAGGGCGCAACTGAATAGTCTAATGTGGGTCCGGTTTTGGTTCTTGTGGACGTTGGCATCGATACGGTGCAAATTTACACTTTCGCGGCATAATAGAACAAAATAATTAGGTTTTACTCTTTGTTCGATTGAATGAGAAAAAGTACTGTTTCCAAAGTTAAACTCGTAGGGCGCAACTGAGTAGTCTAATTTTGGTCCGGTTTTGGTTCTTGTGAACGTTGGCATCGATACATTGCAAATTTACACTCTCGGGGCATAATAGAACAAAATAATTAGGTTTTACTCTTTGTTCGATCGAATGAGAAAAAGTACTGTTTCCAAAGTTATACTCGTAGGGCGCAACTGAGTAGTCTAATTTTTGTTCGGTTTTGGTTCTTGCGAACGTTGGCATCGATACTTTGCAAATTTACACTCTCGGGGCATAATAGAACAAAATAATTAGGTTTTACTCTTTGTTCGATCGAAAGAGAAAAAAGTACTGTTTCCAAAGTTATACTCGTAGGGCGCAACTGAATAGTCTAATGTTGGTCCGGTGTTGGTTCTTGTGGACGTTGGCATCGATACGGTGCAAATTTACACTCTCAGGGCATAATAGAACAAAATAATTAGGTTTTACTCTTTGTTCGATTGAATGAGAAAAAGTACTGTTTCCAAAGTTATATTCGTAGGGCGCAACTGAGTAGTCTAATTTTGGTCCGGTTTTGGTTCTTGTTAACGTTGGCATCGACACATTGCAAATTTACACTCTCGGGGCATAATAGAACAAAATAATTAGGTTTTACTCTTTGTTCTGCTTCGAAAGAGAAAAGCACCGTTTCCAAAGTTATACTCGTAGGGCGCAACTGAATAGTCTAATGTTGGTCCGGTTTTGGTTCTTGTGAATGTTGGCATCGATACGTTGCAAATTTACACTCTCGGGGCATAATAGAGCAAAATAATTAGGTTTTACTCTTTGTTCAATCGAATGAGAAAAAGTACATCGTTTCCAAAGTTATACTCGTAGGCGCAACCGAGTAGTCTAATTTTTGTCCTGCTTTGGTTCTTGTGAACGTTGTCATCGATACATTGCAATTTTACACTCTCGGGGCATAATAGAACAAAATAATTAGGTTTTACTCTTTGTTCGATCGAATGAGAAAAAGTACTGTTTCCAAAGTTATGAGGATCGAAATGGCAAACTAAGAGGGGGGGGGTGAATTAGGTTTCTAAAATAAAAAGTCAAAAATCAAGTTAATTAAAAAGAAACCCAAAACAATCGACAAAGAGAAATATAGAGAAGTTCAAACTCAAGAATCCACACGGTCGATTTGTTTCGAGGTTCCAAGACTTTGGCTACGTCCCCGCCAACTTCTCAACGCAAGAGAAAGTTGGATCTCCACTAGTTGATGCTTTTGCGGGCAAGCACCAAGCCTTTACACCAAGATCTTCTTCTTATCAAGCTTCAAGACTTTTCCTCTCTCTCTTTTTACAAGAATAAATCTCACTACAATTTCACTCAAATTGAAAAAGAGAATTGAGAGCTAAGTGTTTTAAAATGCTGAAGTTTTTAGCTTAAAATCAAGTGCAAGAAGATGCCTTTGAGAAGCCCAAAGGTCATCTATTTATAGCCTCGGCCAGCTCCTGGACGTTGATATTTCGGGCGCCCTAAAGTACATTCCGGGCGCCCGGAACTTGTGTACGCGCACTGCGGTTCCTGCATCCTGTCAGCCGCGTGCGCCGCTTTTCCGGATCCGTACGTCATGATTACCGGGCGCCCTGACATGCGCGCTGACTTTCTGACCGGGTCAGGCACGCGCGCCGGAATTCCTGACAAAACCTTTTAGGGCTTCCTGACATTGCGTCAAAGACGCGCCGCTCGCGCCGCGCCGAGTTGCCGTGTCGTCCGACATTCTCTGACCGTACAACACGCAACCCGATAAAGTACTTTCGGCCGACCTAACCGGTGTGCGGTCGCCCTAATAGTTAAAAAGAGTGATCCGAGGATAGCTCGAATATCAAGTAGGCAGACCCAAAAATACTGTAGATTTCGGATTCACTGTGGGTCGCCCGGAACAGGGTCCGAAAACCCAAACTTGACAGAATGTCAATGTTTTGAGCATATAGAGAAAAGAGAATTAGCTCAGAATGTCTCACTCCAATTTAGATTTAATTCAAGTAAAAGTAGAGAGAGAGTAAGTTTGTCATTTTGACAAAAGAAGCAAGTATAGCTTCAAAAGTTGAAGCTTACTACTTAGAGGTTTGCCCATCTTGAATCCTCTTAGATTGATCTAAAAACATAAAGCTCAAGATAAAGAGGTTAGTCCAATTTAAAAGTGATTATTTGTTATCATCAAAATTTAATACAATATTAGGGCCACTAGGCCAACAATCTCCCCCTTTTTGATGATGACAAATAATGTGATATAGAATACAAAAGAGTAGAATACTCCCCCTAAGTATATGCATAGATATAAAAACCATAAATCAAGGTGAATAAAATTATCATGAATAAAGTGTGATATAACAACAAATAAAACCAAAGTGAATATGGATTCAACACAAAGCATAATATAACCATAAGCATTCAACAACAAGCATCCAAATATCAAATGTCTAAAGCATCCAAAATATAAACATATAACACATAGCAAGTGTCTAAAACAACTAACATATAAGCTATATCATAACAAGTCATATCACATCAAGTTTTTCTCCCCCTTTGTCATCAGAAAAAGAACATAAGCAAAGGAAACATAGAGGGAAGAAAAGCATAAAAGAGAGCACAAAAAGAGCGACTAAGCATCATCTTCATCTTCATCATCATCGTCGTCGTCGTCGTCATCACCCGTCGTCGGGCCCGGTGGAGGCATAGTAGAGGAGGACGGCCCATAGGCGGCATAAAAAGCACTCGAAGGTCCAAAAAGTGAGTCCATATAGGACGTCATACCGGTTAATTCCGAATGCATCACGTCCAAACGTGCATCTATCCTATCAAACCGATGAGATGCATCCGTTGGAGGAGGACCATAAGATGGCGGTGCAGCGGGTGGTGGCTCAAACGGTGGAGGAGAGGGCATATGTGGTGGAGGATCGTCGAGGTCGTCGTCACTAGGTGGATCAATGATATGTTTTCTAACCCAAAGACCGTGACGATTTTTCTTAAAACCAAGTTGAGAGAAAGTAAGAAATGGCGGAGGGGTGTTTAAAAGGTCGAACATCAGACAGATAAAATTCTAAGAACTCGAGGAGGGCGGTGATCAAGGAACCATAGGGAAGCGAACGAGAGGGGATAGAGATTGCGGCGGCCATATGACGAATAATAATGTACCCCAAATTAACCCGTAGTCCCTCAAAAAGATGATATAAAAGAAAAAGATCCATCTTCTGAACGGAGGTGTGGTGACCGTCCCGAGGAAGAACTAACTTGGTCAGAAGAAAGTGAGCAAGGCGATGAGGAAAAGACAAATGAGAGCAATCTTCGCGAGAGTTAGAGTCTTCACAAAGAAAGCGACCGCGAAGTTGCGCTTTCGGTAAAAAGAGGTAAATGCCCAAGAATTAGTTTGATAGTAAGTAACCCCATCATTTGGAATATTTAAAACGGTGTTTAAGAGTATGGGAGTTATAGCAAAATCACGCCCGCGGTAGCGAGAAGTAATAGTTGAAAATTCCGGATTAAAAGAGGCATTAGCATAAAAGATTTTAACTAAATCCGGATAAAACGGTCGCGCATTTTGAACAAATAAATCCCACCCAACGATAGTGAGTAGATCCAAGAGTTCAATGCAGTCAAAGTTTAGGTGATGAATGTAGCGACAAGATTGAACCGGACGTCCTAAAAGAAAACTTTCTTGTGCCTCTTTAGAAGTAAAATTGAAAGCATCATAATTTTCATCTCCACGAGGGGAGGAGCTACCGCGAGTAGTTTTAGTCCTAGGCATGATAAAACGAGTGTAAAAAAAAATATATATATATATATATAGAGAAGATTAAGTGTAGCTACCTGCAGGAAAAGAAACAAAAACATAAATAAAAAAAATACAAGCTAGGGTTTCTAGGGTTTCCTGCAAGAAAGAAAAAAAAATAATAAAAAAAGAAGAGGTATACCACACAGAGAGGAGAGGAGGAGAAGAAAACAGAGGCTGAGGAGATTTCGGATCAGGGTGCAGAGGGCGCCATGCGGCGAGCGGGCGCACGGACCGGCCGACCGAACGCGAGCCGGGAAGGTCGTGCCGAGCAGAGCAGCGCGAAGCAGGGGCGGCGCGGCGGCGGCTCGGGTCTGTGGCGCGGGGTCAGGGCGACCGGAGGAGAGGAGGAAGAGGGAGGAGAAGAGAAAAAAAACAAAAAGGGGGGCTAGGGTTTCTGTCGGGTTGACAGGAAGGAAGGAGACCCGATTTCGGGTTTCGGGTGCGACTGACGGACCGGCCAGGTCGCCCGAGTTTGGTAACCCGCAACCCGTCAAGCTTAGTCAAACAGGCCAGACGGTCAAACCGAAGTCCGGGCGCGGTGCGATCGGGTCGTCGCCCGATCCGAAACCCGATAACCCGCTAAGGTGGTCAGAGGAGCAGATGCGGTCAACGCAGAGACCGGGCGCCCGAAAAGGATGAGCGGGCGACCGGAAATGTATGAAGAACCAAAAAACCAAAAAACAGATAAAAATAAGGAGAAAAACATTACATAAGAACACCCAAAAGCAAAAGAGAATCAAGCATTTAAATCAATCATTCCTAATTCTCTTCTAAGAATAGTGAATCTATCCTCACTAAGGGGTTTAGTAAAGATGTCCGCTAATTGATGATGAGTGTCCAC
Source organism: Aechmea fasciata (assembly GCA_025177825.1). Taxonomy (NCBI): domain Eukaryota; kingdom Viridiplantae; phylum Streptophyta; class Magnoliopsida; order Poales; family Bromeliaceae; genus Aechmea; species Aechmea fasciata. Next base: position 404,911 of record CM045925.1, on the reverse strand, counting down.
AAAGTCTATAGTAACATCTCCTTTTTGAATGTGATCTCTAATAAAATGATGTCTAATCTCAATATGTTTAGTTCTAGAATGTTGAATAGGATTTCTAGATAGGTTGATAGCACTAGTATTGTCACATTTGATTGGAACTTGTTTTAGATGCACTCCAAAGTCCTCAAGGGTTTGTTTCATCCATAAAATTTGTGCACAACAACAACCCGCCGCAATGTACTCGGCTTCGGCGGTCGAGAGTGCAACCGAATTTTGCTTTTTCGAAGACCATGAGACTAAGGAGTGACCAAGAAATTGACAAGTCACACTAGTACTTTCCCGACCAACTTTGCATTCGGCAAAGTCCGCATCCGACAAGCCAATGAGATCAAAACTAGTGCCCTTGGGATACCATAATCCTAAGTTGAGAGTCCCCCTTAACATATCTAAGAATTCTCTTTACGGCTACTAAATGTGACTCCTTAGGTTGAGCTTGAAATCGAGCACATAAGCAAACACAAAACATAATGTCCGGCCTACTTGCGGTAAGATAAAGTAAACTACCAATCATACCTCGGTCGAGCTTGATGTCAACATCCTTCCCTTTTTCATCCTTGTCAAGTTTAGTTGCGGCACTCATTGGAGTGCTTGTTTCTTTTGAGCTTTCCAAACCAAATCTTTTGATTAGGTCTTTTGCATATTTGGCTTGATTAATGAAGATTCCTTCCTTCATTTGTTTGACTTGGAGTCCAAGGAAGAATGAGAGCTCGCCCATCATGCTCATTTCAAACTCATTTTGCATTAGTGTAGAAAATTCCTTGCAAAGAGATTCGTTAGTAGCACCAAATATAATATCATCCACATAAATTTGAACAATGAGAAGATCATTGTCCTTTATCTTAATAAATAGTGTAGTGTCAATTTTTCCTCTTGTGAAATTATTTGAAGTGAGAAAAGTGCTAAGTCTTTCATACCAAGCTCTAGGAGCTTGCTTTAAACCATAAAGTGCTTTTGAAAGTTTAAAAACATGATCCGCAAAGTCGTGCTTTTCAAAACCGGGTGGTTGCTCAACATAGACTTCTTCGGAAATGAATCCATTTAAGAAAGCACTTTTAACATCCATTTGAAATAACTTGAAGTTCATGTAGGAGGCAAATGCCAAAAGAATTCGAATAGCTTCAAGTCGAGCAACCGGTGCAAAAGTTTCATCAAAATCAATTCCTTCAATTTGGTTGAAACCTTGGGCCACTAGTCTAGCCTTGTTTCGAACCACGACACCCGATTCATCTCGCTTGTTTCGGAAGACCCATTTAGTGCCAATAACGGTATGATCACTTGGTCTTTCCACAAGCGTCCAAACTTGGTTCCTCTCAAATTGATTGAGTTCATCTTGCATCGCAATGAGCCAATATTCATCATTGCTAGCTTCAACAAAATTTTTAGGTTCAATTTGAGATATGAAAGCCAAATGGTCACAAAGTAATCTTAAAGAAGATCTTGTCTTGACCGTTTGACTTGGATCTCCAATAATGGAGTCCTTGGGATGATAAGTGGCAAATTTCCACACTTTAGGTAGAGGAGTAGGTTCATTATCTTTGGAAATGAACTTCTCAACTTCCTTAGATTGTTCAACATCTTGAGGTGTGGAGTTTATGTTTAGCTTCTCAAAGTCAAGAAGATCATCTTCAAAAGAGATATCCTTGCCTTTAAATTCTTCAAAAAGAACATGCATACTTTCCTCAATTACTAAAGTTCGTCGATTATAAACTCGATAAGCTTTACTAATAGAGGAATAGCCCAAGAATATAGCTTCATCGGATTTAGCATCAAACTTTCCCAATTTGTCTTTTGTGTTCAAAATGAAACATTTACAACCAAAGATTTTGAAGTAACCAATATTGGGAATTCTATCATGCCACAATTCGAAAGGAGTTTTCTCAAGAATTGGTCGAATTAGAACACGGTTCATAATATAGCAAGCCGTGTTTACGCCCAAAAATACTTAGGCAACTCCCCCTCAATTAACATAGATCTAGCCATTTCTTGAATGGATCTATTTTTGCGTTCAACAACCCCATTTTGTTGAGGTGTTCGAGGAGTAGCAAATTGATGTTCTATTCCCAATTCATTGCAAAACTTTTCAAAGTTGTGATTTTCAAATTCACCACCATGATCACTTCTAATTTTGGAAATCATACAACTCTTTTCATTTTGAACACGATAGACAAAATCTTTGAAGGATTTAAAAGTATCATACTTGTGTCTTAAAAATAAAGTCCAAGTAAATCTAGAGTAATCATCAACAATAACAAAAACATAGTTGCTTCCACCGAGGCTAGTGACATCAATTGGTCCAAAGAGGTCCATGTGAATCAATTCCAATGGCCTAATAGTGGAGACAAAATTTTTGGATTTAAAAGATGATTTTACTTGCTTAGCTTGAGCACAAGCATCACAAACCTCACTTTTGGCATAATCTATTTTAGGTAGGCCTTTTACTAGTTTTCTTTTAGAAAGTTTTGAAAGAGAGTCCATACTAGCATGTGCTAACCTTTTATGCCAAAGCCAAGATTTGTTAGATTGAGCCGAAAAACATTTTTCTCCTTCATGGGAGAGGTTGCCTAAATCAACGGTATAAACATTCTTGGATCTAAATCCCATAAAAGCTACCTCATTAGTAGATGGATCAAGAATACTACAATGAGATGCTTCAAACTTAACAAAATAGCCTTTGTCACATAATTGACTAATGCTTAGTAAATTATGCTTAAGACCATCAACTAAAAGAACATTAGAAATATTAACCTTTTCATTACCAATAGTGCCGATTCCAATGATCTTTCCTTTTGTGTTGTCTCCAAAGGTGACGAATCCTCCATCTTTCATTTCAATAGATTTAAACTTGGTTTGATCCCAAGTCATGTGTCTTGAACATCCACTATCTAAGTACCATTTGTTGCTTGCACCTTTTGATTGGAGACACACCTACAAAAACAAATTAAGTGTTTAACTTTGGTACCCAAGTGAGATTGGGTCCTTTAGAGTTAGATGAACCTTTCACAACCCAAATTTGGTTAAGTTTAGGATTTTTCTTATATTTACAAGAAGATGTATGATGTCCTCTAATATTGCAATAGGAGCAATGCAAAGATGGGTTTTGATTTGAGCTTTTAACAAAAACCTTTCTTTTAGTTTTTGTTAACTTAACATTGTTTGGATTAGGCACATAACCTATCCCAAACTTTTGGAAGTTTACAACTTGGTTTCCAAGTATCATATTTAGATACTTAGTTCCACCAACAAATTTCTCAAGAGTTTTCTTAGACTCACTTAAGCCAACTTTGAGTTGTTGGTTCTCAATTTTAAGCTTCTCAAGTTGATTGTTACAATGGAAGCTTGACTTAAAATGGTGACCTTCAGTTTTCTTCTTTAATACCTCATTTTCATGAATGAGACTACAACATGTCTCATTTACTTGTTTGAGCTCTTTCTTGAGTAAAGAGTTTTCATTTACAAGTACCAAAGAAGGATTTGAAGTTGAAGATTTTAAGTTGTTAACTTCCATCTCTAATGAAGCATTTTGCTTTTTGAGAGATGTATATTTAGGACCCAAACTTTGTAGATCATCATATAAAGAAAAGAAAGCTTCTAAAAGTTCATCATAACTTAAATTGTTTACCTCATCTTCAAAAGCCATAAGGCAAATTTGGGCAACTTCTTTTTCCGACTCGTCATCGCTAGATTCGTCGGGGGCGTCCCAATTTAGTGCATTGAAAGCCTTCTTTTTCTTGTCTTTCTTAAAGGGTTTGATAGGAAGAGTGCATTCACTTTTTAAATGCCCCGGTTTGTTGCAATTGTAGCAAATGATTCCTTTCTTGAATCCTTCACCTTTAAACCCGTCTCGCTTAGGTCTCCTCAAGTTGCGCTTCTTGATTAGTCAGTCCAGCCTCTTTGAAATCATAGCAATTTCTTCGCTCGAACCTTCTTCATCATTTTCACTATCGGAGGCAACCACTCCTTTAAGTGCAAGGCTTTTCTTTTTCTCGGGAGCTACTTCGTTATCATACTCCTTGAGGCGTTGTTCATGCGCCATGAGCGATCCAACAAGCTCATCAATCTTTACTTTGTCCAAGTCATGAGCTTCTTGGATAGCCGTAACCTTAGGTATCCAACTTCTTGGTAGTACTCGAAGAAGTTTTCGCACCAAGTCCGATTGAGGAAAATCCTTGCCTAAGGCTTTCAAGCTATTCACAATGTTAGTAAATCTTGTGAACATATTCGAAATGGATTCACTTTCCTCCATTTTGAATAGTTCATAACTTGACATGAGCATGCTTATTTTAGATTCCTTCACCCTAGAAGTACCTTCATGAGTAACTTCTAATTTATCCCAAATCTCTTTAGCCGTTGTGCATATAGAGATTCGATGAAATTCTTCTCTACTAAGAGCGCAAAGGAATGAATTGATAGCTTTAGCATTCAATTGAAAGCGAGATTTTTCCGCTTCATTCCATTCCGCTCTAGGTTTTGATGGAGTGATATAACCACTTTCGACTATATCCCAAACATCAAAATCTAGAGATTGAAAGAATATCTTCATTCTAATCTTCCAAAAAGGATAATCGGTTCCATCAAAAAATGGTGGCCGAACAATAGATTGTCCTTCGATATTCTTTCCCATAGATGCCATTCTCACTTAGATGTTAATCAAAAAAATGTGAGTCCTCGCTCTGATACCAATTGAGGATCGAAATGGCAAACTAAGAGGGGGGGTGAATTAGGTTTCTAAAATAAAAAGTCAAAAATCAAGTTAATTAAAAAGAAACCCAAAACAATCGACAAAGAGAAATATAGAGAAGTTCAAACTCAAGAATCCACACGGCCGATTTGTTTCGAGGTTCGACTTTGCCTACGTCCCCGCCAACTTCTCAACGCAAGAGAAAGTTGGATCTCCACTAGTTGATGCTTTTGCGGGCAAGCACCAAGCCTTTACACCAAGATCTTCTTCTTATCAAGCTTCAAGACTTTTCCTCTCTCCCTTTTTACAAGTATAAATCTCACTACAATTTCACTCAAATTGAAAAAGAGAATTGAGAGCTAAGTGTTTTAAAATGCTGAAGTTTTTAGCTTAAAATCAAGTGCAAGAAGATGCCTTTGAGAAGCCCAAAGGTCATCTATTTATAGCCTCGGCCAGCTCCTGGACGTTGATATTTCGGGCGCCCTAAAGTACATTCCGGGCGCCCGGAACTTGTGTACGCGCACTGCGGTTCCTGCATCCTGTCAGCCGCGTGCGCCGCTTTTCCGGATCCGTACGTCATGATTACCGGGCGCCCTGACATGCGCGCTGACTTTCTCGACGGTCGTGCACGCGCGCCGAATTCCCGACAAAACCTTTTAGGGCTTCCCGACATTGCGTGGGCGCCGGAATTTCAAGACGCGCGCGCCCGCGCCACGAGTTGCCGTGTCGTTCCGACATTCTCTGACCGTACAACACGCAACCCGATAAAGTAATTTCGGTCGACCTAACCTACTGCGGTCGCCTCTAATAGTTAAAAAGAGTGATCCGAGGATAGCTCGAATATCAAGTAGGCAGCCCAAAAATACCGTAGATTTCGATTCACGTGGGTCGCCCGAACAGGTCCGAAAACCAAAACTTGACAGAATGTCAATGTTTTGAGCATATATAGAAAAGAGAATTAGCTCAGAATGTCTCACTCCAATTTAGATTTAATTCAAGTAAAAGTAGAGAGAGAGTAAGTTTGTCATTTTGACAAAAGAAGCAAGTATAGCTTCAAAAGTTGAAGCTTACTACTTAGAGGTTTGCCCATCTTGAATCCTCTTAGATTGATCTAAAAACATAAAGCTCAAGATAAAGAGGTTAGTCCAATTTAAAAGTGATTATTTGTTATCATCAAAATTTAATACAATATTAGGGCCACTAGGCCAACAAGTTATACTCGTAGGGCGCAACTGAGTAGTCTAATTTTTGTTCGGTTTCGGTTCTTGCGAACGTTGGCATCGATACATTGCAAATTTACACTCTCGGGGCATAATAGAACAAAATAATTAGGTTTTACTCTTTGTTCGATCGAATGAGAATAAGTACTGTTTCCAAAGTTATACTCGTAGGGCGCAACTGAGTAGTCTAATTTTGGTCCGGTTTTGGTTCTTGTTAACGTTGGCATCGATACATTGCAAATTTACACTCTCGGGGCATAATAGAACAAAATAATTAGGTTTTACTCTTTGTTCGATCGAATGAGAAAAAGTACTGTTTCCAAAGTTATACACGTAGGGCGCAACTGAATAGTCTAATGTTGGTCCGGTTTTGGTTCTTGCGAACGTTGGCATCGATACATTGCAAATTTACACTCTCGGGGCATAATAGAACAAGATAATTAGGTTTTACTCTTTGTTCGATCGAATGAGAAAAAGTACTGTTTCCAAAGTTATACACGTAGGGCGCAACTGAATAGTCTAATGTTGGTCCGGTTTTGGTTCTTGTGGACGTTGGCATCGATACGGTGCAAATTTACACTCTCGGGGCATAATAGAACAAAATAATTAGGTTTGACTCTTTGTTCGATCGAAAGAGAATAAGTACTGTTTCCAAAGTTATACTCGTAGCGCAAGAATCGAATAGTCTAATGTTGGTCCGGCTTTGGTTCTTGTGAATGTTGGCATCGATACGTTTCAAATTTACACTCTCGGGGCATAATAGAGCAAAATAATTAGGTTTTACTCTTTGTTCGATTGAATGAGAAAAAGTACTGTTTCCAAAGTTATACTCGTAGGGCGCAACAGAGTAGTCTAATTTTGGTCCGGTTTTGGTTCTTGTGAACGTTGGCATCGATACATTGCAAATTTACACACTCGGGGCATAATAGAACAAAATAATTAGGTTTTACTCTTTATTTGATCGAAAGAGAAAAAGTACTGTTTCGAAAGTTATACTCGTAAGGCGCAACTGAGTAGTCTAATTTTGGTTCGGTTTTGGTTCTTGCGAATGTTAGCTTCGATACATTGCAAATTTACACTCTCGGGGCATAATATAACAAAATAATTAGGTTTTACTCTTTCTTCGATCGAATGAGAAAAAGTACTGCTTTCCAAAGTTATACTCGTAGGCGCAAATCGAATAGTCTAATGTTGGTCCTGGTTTTGGTTCTTGTGGATGTTGGCATCGATACGGTGCAAATTTACACTCTCGGGGCATAATAGAACAAAATAATTAGGTTTTACTCTTTGTTCGATTGAATGAGAAAAAGTACTTTTCCAAAGTTACACTGTTAGGGCACAACTGAGTAGTCTAATGTTGGTCCGGTTTTGGTTCTTGTTAACGTTGGCATCGATACATTGCAAATTTACACTCTCGGGGCATAATAGAACAAAATTATTTGGTTTTACTCTTTGTTCGATTGAATGAGAAAAAGTACTGTTTCCAAAGTTATACTAGTAGGGCGCAATTGAGTGGTCTAATTTTGGTCCGGTTTTGGTTCTTGTGAACGTTTGCATCGATACATTGCTAATTTACTCTCTCGGGGCATAATAGAACAAAATAATTTGGTTTTACTCTTTGTTCGATCGGATGAGAAAAAGTACTGTTTCCAAAGTTATACTAGTAGGGCGCAATTGAGTAGTCTAATTTTGGTCCGGTTTTGGTTCTTGTGAACGTTGGCATCGATACATTGCAAATTTACACTCTCGGGGCATAATAGAACAAAATTATTTGGTTTTACTCTTTGTTCGATTGAATGAGAAAAAGTACTGTTTCCAAAGTTATACTAGTAGGGCGCAACTGAGTAGTCTAATTTTGGTCCGGTTTTGGTTCTTGTGAACGTTGGCATCGATACATTGCAATTTTACACTCTCGGGGCATAATAGAACAAAATAATTAGGTTTTACTCTTTGTTCGATCGAATGAGAAAAAGTACTGTTTCCAAAGTTATACTCGTAGGGCGCAACTGAGTAGTCTAATTTCAGTCCGGTTTTGGTTCTTGTTAACGTTGGCATCGATACATTGCAAATTTACACTCTCGGGGCATAATAGAACAAAATAATTAGGTTTTACTCTTTGTTCGATCGGATGAGAAAAAGTACTGTTTCCAAAGTTATACTCGTAGGGCGCAACTGAGTAGTCTAATTTTGGTTCGGTTTTGGTTCTTGTGAACGTTGGCATCGATACTTTGCAAATTTACACTCTCGGGGCATAATAGAACAAAATAATTAGGTTTTACTCTTTGTTCGATCCAATGAGAAAAAGTACTGTTTCCAAAGTTATACTCGTAGGGCGCAACTGAATAGTCTAATGTTGGTCCGGTTTTGGTTCTTGTGGACGTTGGCATCGATACGGTGCAAATTTACACTCTCGGGGCATAATAGAACAAAATAATTAGGTTTTACTCTTTGTTCGATTGAATGAGAAAAATCGTTTCCAAAGTTATACTCGTAGAACCGAGTAGTCTAATTTTGGTCCGGTTTTGGTTCTTGTTAACGTTGGCATCGATACATTGCAAATTTACACTCTCGGGGCATAATAGAACAAAATAATTAGGTTTTACTCTTTGTTCGATCGAATGAGAAAAAGTACTGTTTCGAAAGTTATACTCCTAGGGCGCAACTGAGTAGTCTAATTTTTGTTCGGTTTTGGTTCTTGCGAATGTTGGCATCGATACATTGCAAATTTACACTCTCGGGGCATAATAGAACAAAATAATTAGGTTTTACTCTTTGTTCGATCGAATGAGAAAAAGTACTGTTTCCAAAGTTATACACGTAGGGCGCAACTGAATAGTCTAATGTTGGTCCGGTTTTGGTTCTTGTGGACGTTGGCATCGATACGTTGCAAATTTACACTCTCGGGGCATAATAGAGCAAAATAATTAGGTTTTACTCTTTGTTCGATTGAATGAGAAAAAGTACTGCTTTCCAAAGTTATACTCGTAGGCGAAACCGAGTAGTCTAATTTTGGTCCTGCTTTTGGTTCTTGTTAACGTTGGCATCGATACATTGCAAATTTACACTCTCGGGGCATAATAGAACAAAATAATTAGGTTTTACTCTTTGTTCGATCGAATGAGAAAAAGTACTGTTTCCAAAGTTATACTCGTAGCGCGCAACTGAATAGTCAAATGTTGGTCCGGTTTTGGTTCTTGTGAATGTTGGCATCGATACGTTTCAAATTTACACTCTCGGGGCAAAATAGAGCAAAATAATTAGGTTTTACTCTTTGTTCGATTGAATGAGAAAAAGTACTGTTTCCAAAGTTATACTCGTAGGGCGCAACAGAGTAGTCTAATTTTGGTCCGGTTTTGGTTCTTGTGAACGTTGGCATCGATACATTGCAAATTTACACTCTCGGGGAATAATAGAACAAAATAATTAGGTTTTACTCTTTGTTCGATCGAATGAGAAAAAGTACTGTTTCCAAAGTTATACACGTAGGGCGCAACTGAATAGTCTAATGTTGGTCCGGTTTTGTTTCTTGTGGACGTTGGCATCGATACGGTGCAAATTTACACTCTCGGGGCATAATAGAACAAAATAATTAGGTTTTACTCTTTGTTCGATTGAATGAGAAAAAGTACTGTTTGCAAAGTTGTACTCGTAGGCGCAATGAGCGGTGTAATTTTGGTCCGGTTTTGGTTCTTGTTAACGTTGGCATCGATACATTGCAAATTTACACTCTCGGGGCATAATAGAACAAAATTATTTGGTTTTAGTCTTTGTTCGATTGAATGAGAAAAAGTACTGTTTCCAAAGTTATACTAGTAGGGCGCAATTGAGTGGTCTAATTTTGGTCGGTTTTGGTTCTTGTGAACGTTTGCATCGATACATTGCTAATTTACTCTCTCGGGCATAATAGAACAAAATAATTTGGTTTTACTCTTTGTTCGATTGGATGAGAAAAATCTGTTTCCAAAGTTATACCGGTAGGCGCAACAGAGTAGTCTAATGTTGGTCCGATTTTGGTTCTTGTTAACGCTGGCATCTATACATTGCAAATTTACACTCTCGGGGCATAATAGAACAAAATAATTAGGTTTTACTCTTTGTTCGATCGGATGAGAAAAAGTACTGTTTCCAAAGTTATACTCGTCGGGCGCAACTGAGTAGTCTAATTTTGGTCCGGCTTTGGTTCTTGTGAACGTTGGCATCGATACATTGCAAATTTACACTCTCGGGGCATAATAGAACAAAATAATTAGGTTTGACTCTTTGTTCGATCGAAAGAGAAAAAGTACTGTTTCCAAAGTTATACTAGTAGGGCGCAACTGAATAGTCAAATGTTGGTCCTATTTTGGTTCTTGTGAATGTTGGCATCGATACGTTTCAAATTTACACTCTCGGGGCATAATAGAACAAAATAATTAGGTTTTACTCTTTGTTCGATTGAATGAGAAAAATCTTGTTTTCCAAAGTTATACTCGTCGGCGCAAGTAATCGAGTAGTCTAATTTTGGTTCGGTTTTGGTTCTTGCGAACGTTGGCATCGATACATTGCAAATTTATACTCTCGGGCATAATAGAACAAAATAATTAGGTTTTACTCTTTGTTCGATTGAATGAGAAAAATCGTTTCCAAAGTTATACTCGTAGGCGCAAGCGAAAGCGGTGTAATTTTGGTCCGGTTTTGGTTCTTGTTAACGTTGGCATCGATACATTGCAAATTTACACTCTCGGGGCATAATAGAACAAAATTATTTGGTTTTAGTCTTTGTTCGATTGAATGAGAAAAAGTACTGTTTCCAAAGTTATACTAGTAGGGCGCAATTGAGTGGTCTAATTTTGGTCCGGTTTTGGTTCTTGTGAACGTTTGCATCGATACATTGCTAATTTACTCTCTCGGGGCATAATAGAACAAAATAATTTGGTTTTACTCTTTGTTCGATTGAATGAGAAAAAGTACTGTTTCCAAATTTATACTCGTAGGGCGCAACTGAGTAGTCTAATTTTTGTCCGGTTTTGGTTCTTGTGAACGTTGGCATCGATACATTGCAATTTTACACTCTCGGGGCATAATAGAACAAAATAATTAGGTTTTACTCTTTGTTCGATCGAATGAGAAAAAGTACTGTTTCCAAAGTTATACTCGTAGGGCGCAACTGAGTAGTCTAATTTTGGTTCGGTTTTGGTTCTTGTGAACGTTGGCATCGATACATTGCAAATTTACACTCTCGGGGCATAATAGAACAAAATAATTAGGTTTTACTCTTTGTTCGATCGAATGAGAAAAAGTACTGTTTCCAAAGTTATACTCGTAGGGCGCAACTGAATAGTCTAATGTTGGTCCGGTTTTGGTTCTTGTGGACGTTGGCATCGATACGGTGCAAATTTACACTCTCGGGGCATAATAGAACAAAATAATTAGGTTTTACTCTTTGTTCGATTGAATGAGAAAAAGTACTGTTTCCAAAGTTAAACTCGTAGGGCGAAACTGAGTAGTCTAATTTTGGTCCGGTTTTTGTTCTTGTTAACGTTGGCATCGATACATTGCAAATTTACACTCTCGGGGCATAATAGAACAAAATAATTAGGTTTTACTCTTTGTTCGATCGAATGAGAAAAAGTACTGTTTCCAAAGTTATACTCGTAGGCGAATTTGAGTAGTCTAATTTTGGTTCGGTTTTGGTTCTTGTGAAGTTTGGCATCGATACATTGCAAATTTACACGCTCGTGGCAGAATAGAACAAAATAATTAGGTTTTACTCTTTATTCGATCGAAAGAGAAAAATCGTTTCCAAAGTTATACTCGTAGGCGCTACTGAGTAGTCTAATTTTGGTCCGGTTTTGGTTCTTGTGAACGTTAGCATCGATACATTGCAAATTTACACTCTCGGGGCATAATAGAACAAAATAATTAGGTTTTACTCTTTCTTCGATCGAAAGAGAAAAAGTACTGTTTCCAAAGTTATACTCGTAGGGCGCAACTGAATAGTCTAATGTTGGTCCGGTTTTGGTTCTTGTGGACGTTGGCATCGATACGGTGCAAATTTATACTCTCGGGGCATAATACAACAAAATAATTAGGTTTTACTCTTTGTTCGATTGAATGAGAAAAAGTACTGTTCCAAAGTTATACTCGTAGGGCGCAACTGAGTAGTCTAATTTTGGTCCGGTTTTGGTTCTTGTTAACGTTGGCATCGATACATTGCAAATTTACACTCTCGGGGCATAATAGAACAAAATTATTTGGTTTTACTCTTTGTTCGATTGAATGAGAAAAAGTACTGTTTCCAAAGTTATACTAGTAGTGCGCAACTGAGTGGTCTAATTTTGGTCCGGTTTTGGTTCTTGTGAACGTTTGCATCGATACATTGCAAATTTACACTCTCGGGGCATAATAGAACAAAATAATTAGGTTTTACTCTTTGTTCGATCGGATGAGAAAAAGTACTGTTTCCAAAGTTATACTCGTAGGGTGCAACTGAGTAGTCTAATTTTTGTTCGGTTTTGGTTCTTGCGAACGTTGGCATCGATACATTGCAAATTTACACTCTCGGGGCATAATAGAACAAAATAATTAGGTTTTACTCTTTGTTCGATCGAATGAGAAAAAGTACTGTTTCCAAAGTTATACTCGTAGGGCGCAACTGAATAGTCTAATGTTGGTCCGGTTTTGGTTCTTGTGGACGTTGGCATCGATACGTTGCAAATTTACACTCTCGGGGCATAATATAGCAAAATAATTAGGTTTTACTCTTTGTTCGATTGAATGAGAAAAAGTACTGTTTCCAAAGTTATACTCGTATGGCGCAACTGAGTAGTCTAATTTTGGTCCGGTTTTGGTTCTTGTGAACGTTGGCATCGATACATTGCAAATTTACACTCTCGGGGCGTAATAGAACAAAATAATTAGGTTTTACTCTTTGTTCGATCGAATGAGAAAAAGTACTGTTTCCAAAGTTATACTAGTAGGGCGCAATTGAGTAGTCTAATTTTGGTCCGGTTTTGGTTCTTGTGAACGTTGGCATCGATACATTGCAAATTTACACTCTCGGGGCATAATAGAACAAAATTATTTGGTTTTACTCTTTGTTCGATTGAATGAGAAAAAGTACTGTTTCCAAAGTTATACTAGTAGGGCGCAATTGAGTGGTCTAATTTTGGTCCGGTTTTGGTTCTTGTGAACGTTGGCATCGATACATTGCAATTTTACACTCTCGGGGCATAATAGAACAAAATAATTACGTTTTACTCTTTGTTCGATCGAATGAGAAAAAGTACTGTTTCCCAAGTTATACTGTTAGGCGCAATCGAGTATTCTAATGTTGGTCGGTTTTGGTTCTTGTTAACGTTGGCATCGATACATTGCAAATTTACACTCTCGGGGCATAATAGAACAAAATAATTAGGTTTTACTCTTTGTTCGATCGGATGAGAAAAAGTACTGTTTCCAAAGTTATACTCGTAGGGCGCAACTGAGTAGTCTAATTTTTTTTTCGGTTTTGGTTCTTGCGAACGTTGGCATCGATACTTTGCAAATTTACACTCTCGGGGCATAATAGAACAAAATAATTAGGTTTTACTCTTTGTTCGATCCAATGAGAAAAAGTACTGTTTCCAAAGTTATACTCGTAGGGCGCAACTGAATAGTCTAATGTTGGTCCGGTTTTGGTTCTTGTGGACGTTGGCATCGATACGTTGCAATTTTACACTCTCGGGGCACAATAGAAAAATATAATTAGGGTTTACTCTTTCTTCGATTGAATGAGAAAAAGTATTGTTTCCAAAGTTATATAGTTAAGGCGCAACTGAGTAGTCTAATGTTGTTCCGATTTTGGTTCTTCTGAACGTTGACATCCATACGTTGCAAATTTACACTCTCGGGGCATAATAGAACAAAATAATTAGGTTTTACTCTTTGTTCGATCGAATGAGAAAAATCTTGTTTCGAAAGTTATACTCCTAGGGCGCAACTGAGTAGTCTAATTTTTGTTCGGTTTTGGTTCTTGCGAATGTTGGCATCGATACATTGCAAATTTACACTCTCGGGGCATAATAGAACAAAATAATTAGGTTTTACTCTTTGTTCGATCGAATGAGAAAAAGTACTGTTTCCAAAGTTATACACGTAGGGCGCAACTGAATAGTCTAATGTTGGTCCGGTTTTGTTTCTTGTGGACGTTGGCATCGATACGGTGCAAATTTACACTCTCGGGGCATAATAGAACAAAATAATTAGGTTTTACTCTTTGTTCGATTGAATGAGAAAAGTACTGTTTCCAAAGTTATACTCGTAGGGCGAAACTGAGTAGTCTAATTTTGGTCCGGTTTTTGTTCTTGTTAACGTTGGCATCGATACATTGCAAATTTACACTCTCGGGGCATAATAGAACAAAATAATTAGGTTTTACTCTTTGTTCGATCGAATGAGAAAAATCGTTTCCAAAGTTATACTCGTAGGGCGCAACTGAATAGTCTAATGTTGGTCCGGTTTTGGTTCTTGTGAATGTTGGCATCGATACGTTGCAAATTTACACTCTCGGGGCATAATAGAGCAAAATAATTAGGTTTTACTCTTTGTTCGATTGAATGAGAAAAATCTTTGTTTCCAAAGTTATACTCGTAGGCGCAATCGAGTAGTCTAATTTTTGTCGGTATTGGTTCTTGTGAACGTTGGCATAGATACATTGCAAATTAACACTCGCGGGGCAAAATAGAACAAAATAATTAGGTTTTACTCTTTGTTCGATTGAATGAGAAAAAGTACTGTTTCCAAAGTTATACTCGTAGGGCGCAACTGAGTAGTCTAATTTTTGTTCGGTTTTGGTTCTTGCGAATGTTGGCATCGATACATTGCAAATTTACACTCTCGGGGCATAATAGAACAAAATAATTAGGTTTTACTCTTTGTTCGATCGAATGAGAAAAAGTACTGTTTCCAAAGTTATACACGTAGGGCGCAACTGAATAGTCTAATGTTGGTCCGGTTTTGTTTCTTGTGGACGTTGGCATCGATACGGTGCAAATTTACACTCTCGGGGCATAATAGAACAAAATAATTAGGTTTTACTCTTTGTTCGATTGAATGGGAAAAAGTACTGTTTCCAAAGTTATACTCGTAGGGCGAAACTGAGTAGTCTAATTTTGGTCCGGTTTTTGTTCTTGTTAACGTTGGCATCGATACATTGCAAATTTACACTCTCGAGGCATAATAGAACAAAATAATTAGGTTTTACTCTTTGTTCGATCGAATGAGAAAAAGTACTGTTTCCAAAGTTATACTCGTAGGGCGCAACTGAGTAGTCTAATTTTGGTTCGGTTTTAGTTCTTGTGAACGTTGGCATCGATACATTGCAAATTTACACTCTCGGGGCATAATAGAACAAAATAATTAGGTTTGACTCTTTGTTTGATCGAAAGAGAATAAGTACTGTTTTCAAAGGTATACTCGTAGCGCGCAACTGAATAGTCAAGTTTTAGTCCTGTTTTGGTTCTTGTGAATGTTGGCATCGATACGTTGCAAATTTACACTCTCGGGCATAATAGAGCAAAATAATTAGGTTTTACTCTTTGTTCGATTGAATGAGAAAAAGTACTGTTTCCAAAGTTATACTCGTAGGGCGCAACTGAGTAGTCTAATTTTTGTCCGGTTTTGGTTCTTGTGAACGTTGGCATCGATACATTGCAATTTTACACTCTCGGGGCATAATAGAACAAAATAATTAGGTTTTACTCTTTGTTCGATCGAATGAGAAAAATCTTGTTTCCAAAGTTATCTTGTTAGGCGCAATCGAGTAGTCTAATGTTGGTCGGTTTTGGTTCTTGTTAACGTTGGCATCGATACATTGCAAATTTACACTCTCGGGCATAATAGAACAAAATAATTAGGTTTTACTCTTTGTTCGATCGGATGAGAAAAATCTTGTTTCCAAAGTTATACTCGTAGGCGGCGAGTAGTCTAATTTTTTTTCGGTTTTGGTTCTTATGAACGTTGGCATCGATACGTTGCAAATTTACACTCTCGGGGCATAATAGAACAAAATAATTAGGTTTTACTCTTTGTTCGATTGAATGAGAAAAAGTACTGTTTCCAAAGTTGTACTCGTAGGGCGCAATTGAATAGTCTAATGTTGGTCCGGTTTTGGTTCTTGTGGACGTTGGCATCGATACGGTGCAAATTTCCACTCTCGGGGCATAATAGAACAAAATAATTAGGTTTTACTCTTTGTTCGATTGAATGAGAAAAAGTACTGTTTCCAAAGTTATACTCGTAGGGCGGAACTGAGTAGTCTAATTTTGGTCCGGTTTTGGTTCTTGTTAACGTTGGCATCGATACATTGCAAATTTACACTCTCGGGGCATAATAGAACAAAATAATTAGGTTTTACTCTTTGTTCGATCGAATGAGAAAAATCTTGTTTCGAAAGTTATACTCCTAGGGCGCAACTGAGTAGTCTAATTTTTGTTCGGTTTTGGTTCTTGCGAATGTTGGCATCGATACATTGCAAATTTACACTCTCGGGGCATAATAGAACAAAATAATTAGGTTTTACTCTTTGTTCGATCGAATGAGAAAAAGTACTGTTTCCAAAGTTATACACGTAGGGCGCAACTGAATAGTCTAATGTTGGTCCGGTTTTGTTTCTTGTGGACGTTGGCATCGATACGGTGCAAATTTACACTCTCGGGGCATAATAGAACAAAATAATTAGGTTTTACTCTTTGTTCGATTGAATGAGAAAAAGTACTGTTTCCAAAGTTATACTCGTAGGGCGAAACTGAGTAGTCTAATTTTGGTCCGGTTTTTGTTCTTGTTAACGTTGGCATCGATACATTGCAAATTTACACTCTCGAGGCATAATAGAACAAAATAATTAGGTTTTACTCTTTGTTCGATCGAATGAGAAAAAGTCGTTTCCAAAGTTATACTCGTAGGCGCAACCGAGTAGTCTAATGTTGGGCCGGGTTTGGTTCTTGTGAATGTTGGCATCGATACGTTGCAAATTTACACTCTCGGGGCATAATAGAGCAAAATAATTAGGTTTTACTCTTTGTTCGATTGAATGAGAAAAAGTACTGTTTCCAAAGTTATACTCGTAGGCGTAAATCGAGTAGTCTAATGTTGGTCCGGTTTTGGTTCTTGTGAACGTTGGCATCGATACATTGAAAATATACACTGTCGGGGCATAATAGAACAAAGTAATTTGGTTTTACTCTTTGTTCGATCGAATGAGAAAAAGTACTGTTTCGAAAGTTATACTCCTAGGGCGCAACTGAGTAGTCTAATTTTTGTTCGGTTTTGGTTCTTGCGAATGTTGGCATCGATACATTGCAAATTTACACTCTCGGGGCATAATAGAACAAAATAATTAGGTTTTACTCTTTGTTCGATCGAATGAGAAAAAGTACTGTTTCCAAAGTTATACACGTAGGGCGCAACTGAATAGTCTAATGTTGGTCCGGTTTTGTTTCTTGTGGACGTTGGCATCGATACGGTGCAAATTTACACTCTCGGGGCATAATAGAACAAAATAATTAGGTTTTACTCTTTGTTCGATTGAATGAGAAAAAATACTGTTTCCAAAGTTATACTCGTAGGCGAAACTGAGTAGTCTAATTTTGGTCCGGTTTTTGTTCTTGTTAACGTTGGCATCGATACATTGCAAATTTACACTCTCGAGGCATAATAGAACAAAATAATTAGGTTTTACTCTTTGTTCGATCGAATGAGGAAAATCGTTTCCAAAGTTATACTCGTAGGGCGCAACTGAGTAGTCTAATTTTGGTTCGGTTTTAGTTCTTGTGAACGTTGGCATCGATACATTGCAAATTTACACTCTCGGGGCATAATAGAACAAAATAATTAGGTTTGACTCTTTGTTTGATCGAAAGAGAATAAGTACTGTTTCCAAAGTTATACTCGTAGCGCGCAACTGAATAGTCAAATGTTGGTCCGGTTTTGGTTCTTGTGAATGTTGGCATCGATACTTTTCAAATTTACACTCTCGGGGCAAAATAGAGCAAAATAATTAGGTTTTACTCTTTGTTCGATTGAATGAGAAAAAGTACTGTTTCCAAAGTTATACTCGTAGGGCGCAACTGAGTAGTCTAATTTTGGTCCGGTTTTGGTTCTTGTGAACGTTGGCATCGATACATTGCAAATTTACACTCTCGGGGCATAATAGAACAAAATAATTAGGTTTTACTCTTTATTCGATCGAAAGAGAAAAAGTACTGTTTCCAAAGTTATACTCGTAGGGCGCAACTGAGTAGTCTAATTTTGGTTCGGATTTGGTTCTTGCGAACGTTAGCATCGATACATTGCAAATTTACACTCTCGGGGCATAATAGACCAAAATAATTAGGTTTTACTCTTTCTTCGATCGAATGAGAAAAAGTACTGTTTCCAAAGTTATACTCGTAGGGCGCAACTGAATAGTCTAATGTTGGTCCGGTTTTGGTTCTTGTGGATGTTGGCATCGATACGGTGCAAATTTATACTCTCGGGGCATAATAGAACAAAATAATTAGGTTTTACTCTTTGTTCGATTGAATGAGAAAAAGTACTGTTTCCAAAGTTATACTCGTTGGCGAAATCGAGCGATGTAATTTTGGTCCGGTTTTGGTTCTTGTTAACGTTGGCATCGATACATTGCAAATTTACACTCTCGGGGCATAATGGAACAAAATAATTAGGTTTTACTCTTTGTTCGATCGGATGAGAAAAAGTACTGTTTCCAAAGTTATACTCGTCGGGCGCAACTGAGTAGTCTAATTTTGGTTCGGTTTTGGTTCTTGCGAACGTTGGCATCGATACATTGCAAATTTACACTCTCTGGGCATAATAGAACAAAATAATTAGGTTTGACTCTTTGTTCGATCGAAAGAGAAAAAGTACTGTTTCCAAAGTTATACTAGTAGGGCGCAACTGAATAGTCAAATGTTGGTCCGATTTTGGTTCTTGTGAATGTTGGCATCGATACGTTTCAAATTTACACTCTCGGGGCATAATAGAACAAAATAATTAGGTTTTACTCTTTGTTCGATCGGATGAGAAAAAGTACTGTTTCCAAAGTTATACTCGTCGGGCGCAACTGAGTAGTCTAATTTTGGTTCGGTTTTGGTTCTTGCGAACGTTGGCATCGATACATTGCAAATTTACACTCTCTGGGCATAATAGAACAAAATAATTAGGTTTTACTCTTTGTTCGATTGAATGAGAAAAAGTACTGTTTCCAAAGTTATACTCGTAGGGCGCAACTGAGCAGTGTAATTTTGGTCCGGTTTTGGTTCTTGTTAACGTTGGCATCGATACATTGCAAATTTACACTCTCGGGGCATAATAGAACAAAATTATTTGGTTTTAGTCTTTGTTCGATTGAATGAGAAAAAGTACTGTTTCCAAAGTTATACTGTTTGGGCGCAACTGAGTAGTCTAATGTTGGTCCGGTTTTGGTTCTTGTGAACGTTTGCATCGATACATTGCTAATTTACTCTCTCGGGGCATAATAGAACAAAATAATTAGGTTTTACTCTTTGTTCGATTGAATGAGAAAAAGTACTGTTTCCGAAGTTATACTAGTAGGGCGCAACTGAGTAGTCTAATTTTTGTCCGGTTTTGGTTCTTGTGAACGTTGGCATCGATACATTGCAAATTTACACTCTCGGGGCATAATAGAACAAAATAATTAGGTTTTACTCTTTGTTCGATCGAATGAGAAAAATCTTGTTTCCAAAGTTATACTCGTAGGGCGCAATCGAGTAGTCTAATTTTTGTTCGGTTTTGGTTCTTGCGAACGTTGGCATCGATACATTGCAAATTTACTCTCTCGGGGCATAATAGAACAAAATAATTAGGTTTTACTCTTTGTTCGATCGAATGAGAAAAAGTACTGTTTCCAAAGTTATACTCGTAGGGCGCAACTGAATAGTCTAATGTTGGTCCGGTTTTGGTTCTTGTGGACGTTGGCATCGATACGGTGCAAATTTACACTCTCGCGGCATAATAGAACAAAATAATTAGGTTTTACTCTTTGTTCGATTGAATGAGAAAAAGTACTGTTTCCAAAGTTATACTCGTAGGGCGCAACTGAGTAGTCTAATTTTGGTCCGGTTTTGGTTCTTGTTGACGTTGGCATCGATACATTGCAAATTTACACTCTCGGGGCATAATAGAACAAAATAATTAGGTTTTACTCTTTGTTCGATCGAAAGAGAAAAATCTTGTTTCCAAAGTTATACTCGTAGGGCGCAACTGAGTAGTCTAATTTTGGTTCGGTTTTGGTTCTTGTGAACGTTGGCATCGATACATTGCAAATTTACACACTCGGGGCATAATAGAACAAAATAATTAGGTTTTACTCTTTATTCGATCGAAAGAGAAAAAGTACTGTTTCCAAAGTTATACTCGTAGGGCGCAACTGAGTAGTCTAATTTTGGTTCGGTTTTGGTTCTTGCGAACGTTAGCATCGATACATTGCAAATATACACTCTCGGGGCATAATAGAACAAAATAATTAGGTTTTACTCTTTCTTCGATCGAAAGAGAAAAATCGTTTCCAAAGTTATACTCGTAGGCGCAATGAATAGTCTAATGTTGGTCGGTTTTGGTTCTTGTGGACGTTGGCATCGATACGGTGCAAATTTATACTCTCGGGCATAATACAACAAAATAATTAGGTTTTACTCTTTGTTCGATTGAATGAGAAAAGGAACTTTTCCAAAGTTATACTCGTAGGGCGCAACTGAGTAGTCTAATTTTGGTCCGGTTTTGGTTCTTGTTAACGTTGGCATCGATACATTGCAAATTTACACTCTAGGGGCATAATAGAACAAAATTATTTGGTTTTACTCTTTGTTCGATTGAATGAGAAAAAGTACTGTTTCCAAAGTTATACTAGTAGGGCGCAATTGAGTGGTCTAATTTTGGTCCGGTTTTGGTTCTTGTGAACGTTTGCATCGATACATTGCTAATTTACTCTCTCGGGGCATAATAGAACAAAATAATTTGGTTTTACTCTTTGTTCGATTGGATGAGAAAAATCTTGTTTCCAAAGTTATACCGGTCGGGCGCAACGAGTAGTCTAATGTTGGTCGGTTTTTGTTCTTGTTAACGCCGGCATCGATACATTGCAAATTTACACTCTCGGGCATAATAGAACAAAATAATTAGGTTTTACTCTTTGTTCGATCGGATGAGAAAAATCTTGTTTCCAAAGTTATACTCGTAGGGTGCAAGAGTAGTCTAATTTTTGTTTGGTTTTGGTTCTTGTGAACGTTAGCATCGATACATTGCAAATTTACACTCTCGGGGCATAATAGAACAAAATAATTAGGTTTTACTCTTTGTTCGATCGAATGAGAAAAAGTCTGTTTCCAAAGTTATACTCGTAGGGCGCAACTGAATAGTCTAATGTTGGTCCGGTTTTGGTTCTTGTGGACGTTGGCATCGATACGTTGCAAATTTACACTCTCGGGGCATAATATAGCAAAATAATTAGGTTTTACTCTTTGTTCGATTGAATGAGAAAAAGTACTGTTTCCAAAGTTATACTCGTATGGCGCAAGCGAGTAGTCTAATTTTGGTCGGTTTTGGTTCTTGTGAACGTTGGCATCGATACATTGCAAATTTACACTCTCGGGCGTAATAGAACAAAATAATTAGGTTTTACTCTTTGTTCGATCGAAAGAGAAAAATCTTTCCAAAGTTATACTCGTAGGCGCATTTGAATAGTCTAATGTTGGTCGGTTTTGGTTCTTGCGAATGTTGGCATCGATACGTTGCAAATTTACACTCTCGGGCATAATAGAGCAAAATAATTAGGTTTTCTTTTGTTCGATTGAATGAGAAAAATCGTTTCCAAAGTTATACTCGTAGGGCGCAACTGAATAGTCTAATGTTGGTCCGGTTTTGGTTCTTGTGGACGTTGGCATCGATACGTTGCAATTTTACACTCTCGGGGCACAATAGAAAAATATAATTAGGTTTTACTCTTTGTTCGATCGCATAAGAAAAATGTTTCCAAAGTTATCTTTGTTAGGGCGCAACTGAGTAGTCTAATGTCGGTCCGGTATTGGTTCTTGTTAACGTTGGCATCGATACATTGCAAATTTACACTCTAGGGGCATAATAGAACAAAATAATTAGGTTTTACTCTTTGTTCGATCGGATGAGAAAAAGTACTCTTTCCAAAGTTATACTCGTAGGGCGCAACTGAGTAGTCTAATTTTTTTTCGGTTTTGGTTCTTGCGAACGTTGGCATCGATACTTTGCAAATTTACACTCTCGGGGCATAATAGAACAAAATAATTAGGTTTTACTCTTTGTTCGATCGAATGAGAAAAAGTACTGTTTCCAAAGTTATACTCGTAGGGCGCAACTGAATAGTCTAATGTTGGTCCGGTTTTGGTTCTTGTGGACGTTGGCATCGATACGTTGCAATTTTACACTCTCGGGGCACAATAGAAAAATATAATTAGGGTTTACTCTTTCTTCGATTGAATGAGAAAAAGTATTGTTTCCAAAGTTATATAGTTAAGGCGCAACTGAGTAGTCTAATGTTGTTCCGATTTTGGTTCTTCTGAACGTTGACATCCATACGTTGCAAATTTACACTCTCGGGGCATAATAGAACAAAATAATTAGGTTTTACTCTTTGTTCGATCGAATGAGAAAAATCTTGTTTCGAAAGTTATACTCCTAGTACGAGTAGTCTAATTTTTGTTCGGTTTTGGTTCTTGCGAATGTTGGCATCGATACATTGCAAATTTACACACTCGGGGCATAATAGAACAAAATAATTAGGTTTTACTCTTTGTTCGATCGAATGAGAAAAATCCGTTTCCAAAGTTATACACGTAGGCGCAATGAATAGTCTAATGTTGGTCGGTTTTGTTTCTTGTGGACGTTGGCATCGATACGGTGCAAATTTACACTCTCGGGCATAATAGAACAAAATAATTAGGTTTTACTCTTTGTTCGATCGAAAGAGAAAAAGTACTGTTTCCAAAGTTATACTCGTAGGGCGCAACTGAGTAGTCTAATTTTGGTTCGGTTTTGGTTCTTGCGAACGTTGTCATCGATACATTGCAAATTTACACTCGGGCATAATAGAACAAAATAATTAGGTTTTACTCTTCGTTCGATCGAAAGAGAAAAGGTATCGTTTCCAAAGTTATACTCGTAGGGTGCAACTGAATAGTCTAATGTTGGTCCGGTTTTGGTTCTTGTGAATGTTGGCATCGATACGTTGCAAATTTACACTCTCGGGGCATAATAGAGCAAAATAATTAGGTTTTACTCTTTGTTCGATTGAATGAGAAAAAGTACTGTTTCCAAAGTTATACTCGTAGGCGAATCGAGTAGTCTAATTTTTGTCCTGCTTTGGTTCTTGTGAACGTTGGCATCGATACATTGCAATTTTACACTCTCGGGGCATAATAGAACAAAATAATTAGGTTTTACTCTTTGTTCGATCGAATGAGAAAAAGTACCGTTTCCAAAGTTATACTCGTAGGGCGCAACTGAGTAGTCTAATTTTTGTTCGGTTTTGGTTCTTGCGAACGTTGGCATCGATACATTGTAAATTTACACTCTCGGGGCATAATAGAACAAAATAATTAGGTTTTACTCTTTGTTCGATGGAATGAGAAAAAGTACTGTTTCCAAAGTTATACTTGTAGGGCGCAACTGAATAGTCTAATGTTGGTCCGGTTTTGGTTCTTGTGGACGTTGGCATCGATACGGTGCAAATTTACACTCTCGGGGCATAATAGAACAAAATAATTAGGTTTTACTCTTTGTTCGATTGAATGAGAAAAAGTACTGTTTCCAAAGTTATACTCGTAGGGCGAAACTGAGTAGTCTAATTTTGGTCCGGTTTTTGTTCTTCTTAACGTTGGCATCGATACATTGCAATTTTACACTCTCGGGGCATAATAGAACAAAATAATTAGGTTTTACTCTTTGTTCGATCGAATGAGAAAAAGTACTGTTTCCAAAGTTATGAGTAGTCTAATTTTGTTCGGTTTTGGTTCTTGCGAACGTTGGCATCGATACATTGTAAATTTACACTCTCGGGGCATAATAGAACAAAATAATTAGGTTTTACTCTTTGTTCGATGGAATGAGAAAAAGTACTGTTTCCAAAGTTATACTTGTAGGGCGCAACTGAATAGTCTAATGTTGGTCCGGTTTTGGTTCTTGTGGACGTTGGCATCGATACGGTGCAAATTTACACTCTCGGGGCATAATAGAACAAAATAATTAGGTTTTACTCTTTGTTCGATTGAATGAGAAAGTTTCCAAAGTTATACTCGTAGGCGAAATCGAGTAGTCTAATTTTGGTCCGGTTTTTGTTCTTGTTAACGTTGGCATCGATATATTGCAAATTTACACTCTCGGGGCATAATAGAACAAAATAATTTGGTTTTACTCTTTGTTCGATCGAATGAGAAAAAGTACTGTTTCCAAAGTTATACTCGTAGAGCGCAACTGAGTAGTCTAATTTTGGTTCGGTTTTGGTTCTTGTGAACGTTGGCATCGATACATTGCAAATTTACACTCTCGGGGCATAATAGAACAAAATAATTAGGTTTGACTCTTTGTTCGATCGAAAGAGAAAAAGTACTGTTTCCAAAGTTATACTCGTAGGGCGCAACTGAATAGTCAAATGTTGGTCCGGTTTTGGTTCTTGTGAATGTTGGCATCGATACGTTTCAAATTTGCACTCTCGGGGCATAATAGAGCAAAATAATTAAGTTTTACTATTTGTTCGATTGAATGAGAAAAGTACCGTGCCCAAAGTTATACTCGTAGGCGCAAACCGAGTAGTCTAATTTTGGTCCGGTTTTGGTTCTTGTGAACGTTGGCATCGATACATTGCAAATTTACACTCTCGGGGCATAATAGAACAAAATAATTAGGTTTTACTCTTTGTTCGATCGAATTAGAAAAAGTACTGTTTCCAAAGTTATACTCGTAGGACGCAACTGAGTAGTCTAATTTTGGTTCGGTTTTGGTTCTTGTGAACGTTGGCATCGATACATTGCAAATTTACACTCTCGGGGCATAATAGAACAAAATAATTAGGTTTTACTCTTTCTTCGATCAGATGAGAAAAAGTACTGTTTCCAAAGTTATACTCGTAGGGCGCAACTGAATAGTCTAATGTTGGTCCGGTTTTGGTTCTTGTGGACGTTGGCATCGATACGGTGCAAATTTATACTCTCGGGGCATAATAGAACAAAATAATTAGGTTTTACTCTTTGTTCGATTGAATGAGAAAAAGTACTGTTTCCAAAGTTATACTCGTAGGGCGAAACTGAGTAGTCTAATTTTGGTCCGGTTTTGGTTCTTGTTAACGTTGGCATCGATACATTGCAAATTTACACTCTCGGGGCATAATAGAACAAAATTATTTGGTTTTACTCTTTGTTCGATTGAATGAGAAAAAGTACTGTTTCCAAAGTTATACTAGTAGGGCGCAATTGAGTAGTCTAATTTTGGTCCGGTTTGGTTCTTGTGAACGTTTGCATCGATACATTGCTAATTTACACTCTCGGGCATAAAAGAACAAAATAATTTGGTTTTACTCTTTGTTCCATTGGATGAGAAAAATCTTGTTTCCAAAGTTATACTGTTAGGGCGCAACTGAGTAGTCTAATGTTGGTCCGGTTTTGGTTCTTGTTAACGTTGGCATCGATACATTGCAAATTTACACTCTCGGGGCATAATAGAACAAAATAATTAGGTTTTACTCTTTGTTCGATCGGATGAGAAAAAGTACTGTTTCCAAAGTTATACTCGTAGGGCGCAACTGAGTAGTCTAATTTTGGTTCGGTTTTGGTTCTTGCGAACGTTGGCATCGATACTTTGCAAATTTACACTCTCGGGGCATAATAGAACAAAATAATTAGGTTTTACTCTTTGTTCGATCGAATGAGAAAAAGTACTGTTTCCAAAGTTATACTCGTAGGGCCCAACTGAATAGTCTAATGTTGGTCCGGTTTTGGTTCTTGTGGACGTTGGCATCGATACGGTGCAAATTTACACTCTCGGGGCATAATAGAACAAAATAATTAGGTTTTACTCTTTGTTCGATTGAATGAGAAAAAGTACTGTTTCCAAAGTTATACTCGTAGGGCGCAACTGAGTAGTCTAATTTTGGTCCGGTTTTGGTTCTTGTTAACGTTGGCATCGATACATTGCAAATTTACACTCTCGGGGCATAATAGAACAAAATAATTAGGTTTTACTCTTCGTTCGATCGAAAGAGAAAAAGTACTGTTTCCAAAGTTATACTCGTAGGGTGCAACCGAATAGTCTAATGTTGGTCCTTTTTGGTTCTTGTGAATGTTGGCTTCGATACGTGGCAAATTTACACTCTCGGGGCATAATAGAGCAAAATAATTAGGTTTTACTCTTTGTTCGATTGAATGAGAAAAAGTACTGTTTCCAAAGTTATACTCGTAGGCTAAATCGAGTAGTCTAATTTTTGTCCGGTTTTGGTTCTTGTGAACGTTGGCATCGATACATTGCAATTTTACACTCTCGGGGCATAATAGAACAAAATAATTAGGTTTTACTCTTTGTTCGATCGAATGAGAAAAAGTACCGTTTCCAAAGTTATACTCGTAGGGCGCAACTGAGTAGTCTAATTTTTGTTCGGTTTTGGTTCTTGCGAACGTTGGCATCGATACATTGTAAATTTACACTACCGGGGCATAATAGAACAAAATAATTAGGTTTTACTCTTTCTTCGATCGAATGAGAAAAAGTATCGTTTCCAAAGTTATACTTGTAGGGCGCAACGAATAGTCTAATGTTGGTCCGGTTTTGGTTCTTGTGAACGTTGGCATCGATACGTTGCAAATTTACACTCTCGGGCGTAATAGAACAAAATAATTAGGTTTTACTCTTTGTTCGATTGAATGAGAAAAGTACTGCTTTCCAAAGTTATACTCGTAGGCTAAACCGAGTAGTCTAATTTTGGTCCGGTTTTTGTTCTTGTGAACGTTGGCATCGATACATTGCAAATTTACACTCGCGGGGCATAATAGAACAAAATAATTAGGTTTTACTCTTTGTTCGATTGAATGAGAAAAAGTACTGTTTCCAAAGTTATACTTGTATGGCGCAATTGAGTAGTCTAATTTTTGTTCGGTTTTAGTTCTTGTGAACGTTGGCATCGATACATTGCAAATTTACACTCTCGGGGCATAATAGAACAAAATAATTAGGTTTGACTCTTTGTTTGATCGAAAGAGAATAAATCTTGTTTCCAAAGTTATACTCGTAGCGCATATTTGAATAGTCTAATGTTGGTCCGGTTTTGGTTCTTGTGAATGTTGGCATCGATACTTTTCAAATTTACACTCTCGGGGCAAAATAGAGCAAAATAATTAGGTTTTACTCTTTGTTCGATTGAATGAGAAAAAGTACTGTTTCCAAAGTTATACTCGTAGGCGCAGAGTAGTCTAATTTTGGTCCGGTTTTGGTTCTTGTGAACGTTGGCATCGATACATTGCAAATTTACACACTCGGGGCATAATAGAACAAAATAATTAGGTTTTACTCTTTATTCGATCGAATGAGAAAAAGTACTATTTCCAAAGTTATACTCGTAGGGCGCAACTGAGTAGTCTAATTTTGGTTCGGTTTTGGTTCTTGCGAACGTTAGCATCGATACATTGCAAATTTACACTCTCGGGGCATAATATAACAAAATAATTAGGTTTTACTCTTTCTTCGATCGAATGAGAAAAAGTACTGTTTCCAAAGTTATACTCGTAGGGCGCAACTGAATAGTCTAATGTTGGTCCGGTTTTGGTTCTTGTGGATGTTGGCATCGATACGGTGCAAATTTATACTCTCGGGGCATAATAGAACAAAATAATTAGGTTTTACTCTTTGTTCGATTGAATGAGAAAAAGTACTGTTTCCAAAGTTATACTCGTAGGGCGCAATGGCGATGTAATGTTGGTCCGGTTTTGGTTCTTGTTAACGTTGGCATCGATACATTGCAAATTTACACTCTCGGGGCATAATAGAACAAAATAATTAGGTTTTACTCTTTGTTCGATCGGATGAGAAAAAGTACTGTTTCCAAAGTTATACTCGTCGGGCGCAACTGAGTAGTCTAATTTTGGTTCGGTTTTGGTTCTTGCGAACGTTGGCATCGATACATTGCAAATTTACACTCTCTGGGCATAATAGAACAAAATAATTAGGTTTTACTCTTTGTTCGATCGAATGAGAAAAAGTACTGTTTCCAAAGTTATACTAGTAGTGCGCAACTGAATAGTCAAATGTTGGTCCGATTTTGGTTCTTGTGAATGTTGGCATCGATACGTTTCAAATTTACACTCTCGGGGCATAATAGAACAAAATAATTAGGTTTTACTCTTTGTTCGATCGGATGAGAAAAAGTACTGTTTCCAAAGTTATACTCGTCGGGCGCAACTGAGTAGTCTAATTTTGGTTCGGTTTTGGTTCTTGCGAACGTTGGCATCGATACATTGCAAATTTATACTCTCGGGCCAAATAGAACAAAATAATTAGGTTTTACTCTTTGTTCGATTGAATGAGAAAAAATCTTGTTTCCAAAGTTATACTCGTAGGCGCAAGCTGACGGTGTAATTTTTGTCCGGTTTTGGTTCTTGTTAACGTTGGCATCGATACATTGCAAATTTACACTCTCGGGGCATAATAGAACAAAATTATTTGGTTTTAGTCTTTGTTCGATTGAATGAGAAAAAGTACTGTTTCCAAAGTTATACTAGTAGGGCGCAATTGAGTGGTCTAATTTTGGTCCGGTTTTGGTTCTTGTGAACGTTTGCATCGATACATTGCTAATTTACTCTCTCGGGGCATAATAGAACAAAATAATTTGGTTTTACTCTTTGTTCGATTGAATGAGAAAAAGTACTGTTTCCAAATTTATACTCGTAGGCGCAAGCGAGTAGTCTAATTTTTGTCGGTTTTGGTTCTTGTGAACGTTGTCATCGATACGTTTCAATTTTACACTCTCGGGGCATAATAGAACAAAATAATTAGGTTTTACTCTTTGTTCGATTGAATTAGAAAAAGTACTGTTTCCAAAGTTATACTCGTAGGGCGCAACTGAGTAGTCTAATTTTGGTCCGGTTTTGGTTCTTGTGAACGTTGGCATCGATACATTGCAAATTTACTCTCTCGGGGCATAATAGAACAAAATAATTAGGTTTTACTCTTTGTTCGATCGAATGAGAAAAAGTACTGTTTCCAAAGTTATACTCGTACGGCGCAATGAATAGTCTAATGTTGGTCGGTTTTGGTTCTTGTGAACGTTGGCATCGATACGGTGCAAATTTACACTCTCGGGGCATAATAGAACAAAATAATTAGGTTTTACTCTTTGTTCGATTGAATGAGAAAAAGTACTGTTTCCAAAGTTAAACTCGTAGGGCGCAACTGAGTAGTCTAATTTTGGTCCGGTTTTGGTTCTTGTGAACGTTGGCATCGATACATTGCAAATTTACATTCTCGGGGCATAATAGAACAAAATAATTAGGTTTTACTCTTTGTTCGATTGAATGAGAAAAAGTACTGTTTCCAAAGTTATACTCGTAGGGCGCAACTGAGTAGTCTAATTTTGGTCCGGTTTTGGTTCTTGTGAACGTTGGCATCGATACATTGCAAATTTACACACTCGGGGCATAATAGAACAAAATAATTAGGTTTTACTCTTTATTCGATTGAAAGAGAAAAATCTTTCCAAAGTTATACTCGTAGGGCGCAACTGAGTAGTCTAATTTTGGTTCGGTTTTGGTTCTTGCGAACGTTAGCATCGATACATTGCAAATATACACTCTCGGGGCATAATATAACAAAATAATTAGGTTTTACTCTTTCTTCGATCGAAAGAGAAAAAGTACTGTTTCCAAAGTTATACTCGTAGGGCGCAACTGAATAGTCTAATGTTGGTCCGGTTTTTGTTCTTGTGGACGTTGGCATCGATACGGTGCAAATTTATACTCTCGGGGCATAATACAACAAAATAATTAGGTTTTACTCTTTGTTCGATCGAATGAGAAAAAGTACTGTTTCCAAAGTTATACTCGTAGGGCGCAACTGAGTAGTCTAATTTTGGTCCGGTTTTGGTTCTTGTTAACGTTGGCATCGATACATTGCAAATTTACACTCTAGGGGCATAATAGAACAAAATTATTTGGTTTTACTCTTTGTTCGATTGAATGAGAAAAAGTACTGTTTCCAAAGTTATACTAGTAGGGCGCAATTGAGTGGTCTAATTTTGGTCCGGTTTTGGTTCTTGTGAACGTTTGCATCGATACATTGCTAATTTACTCTCTCGGGGCATAATAGAACAAAATAATTTGGTTTTACTCTTTGTTCGATTGGATGAGAAAAAGTACTGTTTCCAAAGTTATACTCGTAGGGCGCAACTGAGTAGTCTAATTTTGGTCCGGTTTTTGTTCTTGTTAACGTTGGCATCGATACATTGCAAATTTACACTCTCGGGGCATAATAGAACAAAATAATTAGGTTTTACTCTTTGTTCGATCGGATGAGATAAATCTTGTTTCCAAAGTTATACTCGTATGGCGCAACTGAGTAGTCTAATTTTGGTCCGGTTTTGGTTCTTGTGAACGTTGGCATCGATACATTGCAAATTTACACTCTCGCGGCGTAATAGAACAAAATAATTAGGTTTTACTCTTTGTTCGATCGAAAGAGAAAAAGTACTGTTTCCAAAGTTATACTCGTAGGGCGCAACTGAATAGTCTAATGTTGGTCCGGTTTTGGTTCTTGTGGACGTTGGCATCGATACGTTGCAAATTTACACTCTCGGGGCATAATATAGCAAAATAATTAGGTTTTACTCTTTGTTCGATTGAATGAGAAAAAGTACTGTTTCCAAAGTTATACTCGTATGGCGCAACTGAGTAGTCTAATTTTGGTCCGGTTTTGGTTCTTGTGAACGTTGGCATCGATACATTGCAAATTTACACTCTCGGGGCGTAATAGAACAAAATAATTAGGTTTTACTCTTTGTTCGATCGAAAGAGAAAAAGTCCTGTTTCCAAAGTTATACTCGTAGGGCGCAACTGAATAGTCTAATGTTGGTCCGGTTTTGGTTCTTGCGAATGTTGGCATCGATACGTTGCAAATTTACACTCTCGGGGCATAATAGAGCAAAATAATTAGGTTTTACTGTTTGTTCGATTGAATGAGAAAAAGTACTGTTTCCAAAGTTATACTCGTAGGGCGCAACTGAGTAGTCTAATTTTTGTCCGGTTTTGGTTCTTGTGAACGTTGGCATCGATACATTGCAATTTTACACTCTCGGGGCATAATAGAACAAAATAATTAGGTTTTACTCTTTGTTCGATTGAATGAGAAAAAATCTTTGTTTCCAAAGTTATACTCGTAGGGCGCAACTGAGTAGTCTAATGTTGGTCCGGTTTTGGTTCTTGTTAACGTTGGCATCGATACATTGCAAATTTACACTCTAGGGGCATAATAGAACAAAATAATTAGGTTTTACTCTTTGTTCGATCGGATGAGAAAAAGTACTCTTTCCAAAGTTATACTCGTAGGGCGCAACTGAGTAGTCTAATTTTTTTTTCGGTTTTGGTTCTTGCGAACGTTGGCATCGATACTTTGCAAATTTACACTCTCGGGGCATAATAGAACAAAATAATTAGGTTTTACTCTTTGTTCGATCCAATGAGAAAAATCTTGTTTCCAAAGTTATACTCGTAGGCGCAAGCTGAATAGTCTAATGTTGGTCGGGTTTGGTTCTTGTGGACGTTGGCATCGATACGGTGCAAATTTACACTCTCGGGGCATAATAGAACAAAATAATTAGGTTTTACTCTTTGTTCGATTGAATGAGAAAAAATCTTGTTTCCAAAGTTATACTCGTAGGCGGAAGCGAGTAGTCTAATTTTGGTCCGGTTTTGGTTCTTGTTAACGTTGGCATCGATACATTGCAAATTTACACTCTCGGGGCATAATAGAACAAAATAATTAGGTTTTACTCTTTGTTCGATCGAAAGGGAAAAAGTACTGTTTCCAAAGTTATACTCGTAGGGCGCAATTGAATAGTCTAATGTTGGTCCGGTTTTGGTTCTTGTGAATGTTGGCATCGATACGTTGCAAATTTACACTCTCGGGGCATAATAGAGCAAAATAATTAGGTTTTACTCTTTGTTCGATTGAATGAGATAAATCTTGTTTCCAAAGTTATACTCGTAGGCGCAATGAGTAGTCTAATTTTTTTCCGTTTTTGTTCTTGTGAACGTTGGCATCGATACATTGCAATTTTACACTCTCGGGGCATAATAGAACAAAATAATTAGGTTTTACTCTTTGTTCGATCGAATGAGAAAAATCTTGTTTCGAAAGTTATACTCTAGTGGCGCAATGAGTAGTCTAATTTTTGTTCGGTTTTGGTTCTTGCGAACGTTGGCATCGATACTTTGCAAATTTACACTCTCGGGGCATAATAGAACAAAATAATTAGGTTTTACTCTTTGTTCGATCGAATGAGAAAAATCTTGTTTCCAAAGTTATACACGTAGGCGCAAGCGAATAGTCTAATGTTGGTCCGGTTTTGTTTCTTGTGGACGTTGGCATCGATACGTTGCAAATTTACACTCTCGGGGCATAATAGAACAAAATAATTAGGTTTTACTCTTTGTTCGATTGAATGAGAAAAAGTACTGTTTCCAAAGTTATACTCGTAGGGCGCAACTGAGTACTCTAATTTTGGTCCGGTTTTGGTTCTTGTGAACGTTGGCATCGATACATTGCAAATTTACACTCTCGGGGCATAATAGAACAAAATAATTAGGTTTTACTCTTTGTTCGATCGGATGAGAAAAAGTACTGTTTCCAAAGTTATACTCGTAGGGCGCAACTGAGTAGTCTAATTTTGGTTCGGTTTTGGTTCTTGCGAACGTTGGCATCGATACATTGCAAATTTACACTCTCGGGGCATAATAGAACAAAATAATTAGGTTTTACTCTTTGTTCGATCGAATGAGAAAAATCTTGTTTCCAAAGTTATACTCGTAGGCGCAAGAATAGTCTAATGTTGGTCCGGTTTTGGTTCTTGTGGACGTTGGCATCGATACGTTGCAAATTTACACTCTCGGGGCATAATATAGCAAAATAATTAGGTTTTACTCTTTGTTCGATTGAATGAGAAAAAGTACTGTTTCCAAAGTTATACTCGTATGGCGCAACTGAGTAGTCTAATTTTGGTCCGGTTTTGGTTCTTGTGAACGTTGGCATCGATACATTGCAAATTTACACTCTCGGGGCATAATAGAACAAAATAATTAGGTTTTACTCTTTGTTCGATCGAAAGAGAAAAAGTACTGTTTCCAAAGTTATACTCGTAGGGCGCAACTGAATAGTCTAATGTTGGTCCGGTTTTGGTTCTTGCGAATGTTGGCATCGATACGTTGCAAATTTACACTCTCGGGGCATAATAGAGCAAAATAATTAGGTTTTACTGTTTGTTCGATTGAATGAGAAAAAGTACTGTTTCCAAAGTTATACTCGTAGCGCGCAACTGAATAGTCAAATGTTGGTCCGGTTTTGTTTCTTGTGGACGTTGGCATCGATACGGTGCAAATTTACACTCTCGGGGCATAATAGAACAAAATAATTAGGTTTTACTCTTTGTTCGATTGAATGAGAAAAAGTACTGTTTCCAAAGTTATACTCGTAGGCGCGAGTAGTCTAATTTTGGTCCGGTTTTTGTTCTTGTTAACGTTGGCATCGATACATTGCAAATTTACACTCTCGAGGCATAATAGAACAAAATAATTAGGTTTTACTCTTTGTTCGATCGAATGAGAAAATGTACTGTTTCCAAAGTTATACTCGTAGGGCGCAACTGAGTAGTCTAATTTTGGTTCGGTTTTAGTTCTTGTGAACGTTGGCATCGATACATTGCAAATTTACACTCTCGGGGCATAATAGAACAAAATAATTAGGTTTGACTCTTTGTTTGATCGAAAGAGAAAAAGTACTGTTTCCAAAGTTATACTTGTAGCGCGCATATTTGAATAGTCTAATGTTGGTCCGGTTTTGGTTCTTGTGAATGTTGGCATCGATACGTTTCAAATTTACACTCTCGGGGCAAAATAGAGCAAAATAATTAGGTTTTACTCTTTGTTCGATTGAATGAGAAAAAGTACTGTTTCCAAAGTTATACTCGTAGGGCGCAACTGAGTAGTCTAATTTTGGTCCGGTTTTGGTTCTTGTGAACGTTGGCATCGATACATTGCAAATTTACACTCTCGGGGCATAATAGAACAAAATAATTAGGTTTTACTCTTTATTCGATCGAATGAGAAAAAGTACTGTTTCCAAAGTTATACTCGTAGGCGCAAGAGTAGTCTAATTTTGGTTCGGTTTTAGTTCTTGCCAACGTTAGCATCGATACATTGCAAATTTACACTCTCGGGGCATAATATAACAAAATAATTAGGTTTTACTCTTTCTTCGATCGAATGAGAAAAATCTGTTTCCAAAGTTATACTCGTAGGGCGCAACTGAATAGTCTAATGTTGGTCCGGTTTTGGTTCTTGTGGATGTTGGCATCGATACGGTGCAAATTTATACTCTCGGGGCATAATAGAACAAAATAATTAGGTTTTACTCTTTGTTCGATTGAATGAGAAAAATCTTGTTTCCAAAGTTATACTCGTAGGGCGCAAGCGATGTAATTTTGGTCCGGTTTTGGTTCTTGTTAACGTTGGCATCGATACATTGCAAATTTACACTCTCGGGGCATAATAGAACAAAATTATTTGGTTTTAGTCTTTGTTCGATTGAATGAGAAAAATCTTGTTTCCAAAGTTATACTAGTAGGCGCAATTGAGTGGTCTAATTTTGGTCCGGTTTTGGTTCTTGTGAACGTTTGCATCGATACATTGCTAATTTACTCTCTCGGGGCATAATAGAACAAAATAATTTGGTTTTACTCTTTGTTCGATTGGATGAGAAAAATCTTGTTTCCAAAGTTATGCGGTAGGCGCAACTGAGTAGTCTAATGTTGGTCCGGTTTTGGTTCTTGTGAACGTTGGCATCGATACATTGCAAATTTAAACTCTCGGGGCATAATAGAACAAAATAATTAGGTTTTACTCTTTGTTCGATTGAATGAGAAAAAAATCTTGTTTCCAAAGTTATACTCGTCGGGCGCAACTGAGTAGTCTAATTTTGGTTCGGTTTTGGTTCTTGCGAACGTTGGCATCGATACATTGCAAATTTACACTCTCTGGGCATAATAGAACAAAATAATTAGGTTTGACTCTTTGTTCGATCGAAAGAGAAAAAGTACTGTTTCCAAAGTTATACTCGTAGGGCGCAACTGAATAGTCTAATGTTGGTCCGGTTTTGGTTCTTGTGAATGTTGGCATCGATACGTTGCAAATTTACACTCTCGGGGCATAATAGAACAAAATAATTAGGTTTTACTCTTTGTTCGATCGGATGAGAAAAAGTACTGTTTCCAAAGTTATACTCGTCGGGCGCAACTGAGTAGTCTAATTTTGGTTCGGTTTTGGTTCTTGCGAACGTTGGCATCGATACATTGCAAATTTATACTCTCGGGGCATAATAGAACAAAATAATTAGGTTTTACTCTTTGTTCGATTGAATGAGAAAAAGTACTGTTTCCAAAGTTATACTCGTAGGGCGCAAGCGGTGTAATTTTGGTCCGGTTTTGGTTCTTGTTAACGTTGGCATCGATACATTGCAAATTTACACTCTCGGGGCATAATAGAACAAAATAATTAGGTTTTACTCTTTGTTCGATTGAATAGAGAAAAATCTTGTTTCCAAAGTTATACTAGTAGGCGCAATTGATTTGTCTAATTTTGTTCCGTTTTTGGTTCTTGTGAACGTTTGCATCGATACATTGCTAATTTACTCTCTCGGGGCATAATAGAACAAAATAATTTGGTTTTACTCTTTGTTCGATTGAATGAGAAAAAGTACTGTTTCCAAATTTATACTCGTAGGCGCAATGAGTAGTCTAATTTTTGTCGGTTTTGGTTCTTGTGAACGTTGGCATCGATACATTGCAATTTTACACTCTCGGGCGTAATAGAACAAAATAATTAGGTTTTACTCTTTGTTCGATCGAATGAGAAAAATCTTTCCAAAGTTATACTCGTAGGGCGCAACTGAGTAGTCTAATTTTGGTCCGGTTTTGGTTTTTGTGAACGTTGGCATCGATACATTGCAAATTTACACTCTCGGGGCATAATAGAACAAAATAATTAGGTTTACTCTTTGTTCGATTGAATGAGAAAAAGTACTGTTTCTAAAGTTATACTCGTAGGCGCAATGAATAGTCTAATGTTGGTCCGGTTTTGGTTCTTGTGAACGTTGGCATCGATACGTTGCAAATTTACACTCTCGGGGCATAATAGAACAAAATAATTAGGTTTTACTCTTTGTTCGATTGAATGAGAAAAAATCTTTGTTTCCAAAGTTAAACTCGTAGGCGAACCGAGTAGTCTAATTTTGGTCCGGTTTTGGTTCTTGTGAACGTTGGCATCGATACATTGCAAATTTACACTCTCGGGGCATAATAGAACAAAATAATTAGTTTTTACTCTTTGTTCGATCGAATGAGAAAAAGTACTGTTTCCAAAGTTATACTCGTAGGGCGCAACTGAGTAGTCTAATTTTGGTTCGGTTTTGGTTCTTGTGAACGTTGGCATCGATACATTGCAAATTTACACACTCGGGGCATAATAGAACAAAATAATTAGGTTTTACTCTTTATTCGATCCAAAGAGAAAAATCTTGTTTCCAAAGTTATACTCGTAGGGCGCAACTGAGTAGTCTAATTTTGGTTCGGTTTTGGTTCTTGCGAACGTTAGCATCGATACATTGCAAATTTACACTCTCGGGGCATAATATAACAAAATAATTAGGTTTTACTCTTTCTTCGATCGAAAGAGAAAAAGTACTGTTTTCAAAGTTATACTCGTAGGGCGCAACTGAATAGTCTAATGTTGGTCCGGTTTTGGTTCTTGTGGACGTTGGCATCGATACGGTGCAAATTTATACTCTCGGGGCATAATACAACAAAATAATTAGGTTTTACTCTTTGTTCGATTGAATGAGAAAAAGTACTGT
Organism: Aechmea fasciata; assembly: GCA_025177825.1. Lineage (NCBI taxonomy): Eukaryota > Viridiplantae > Streptophyta > Magnoliopsida > Poales > Bromeliaceae > Aechmea > Aechmea fasciata. The sequence goes on along the minus strand of CM045925.1, from coordinate 367,813 downwards.
TTCCAAAGTTATACTCGTAGGGCGCAACTGAGTAGTCTAATTTCGGTCCGGTTTTGGTTCTTGTTAACGTTGGTATCGATACATTGCAAATTTACACTCTCGGGGCATAATAGAACAAAATTATTTGGTTTTACTCTTTGTTCGATTGAATGAGAAAAAGTACTGTTTCCAAAGTTATACTAGTAGGGCGCAATTGAGTGGTCTAATTTTGGTCCGGTTTTGGTTCTTGTGAACGTTTGCATCGATACATTGCTAATTTACTCTCTCGGGGCATAATAGAACAAAATAATTTGGTTTTACTCTTTGTTCGATTGGATGAGAAAAAGTACTGTTTCCAAAGTTATACTGGTAGGGCGCAACAGAGTAGTCTAATGTTGGTCCGGTTTTTGTTCTTGTTAACGCTGGCATCGATACTGTGACATATCGAACTTCTAAAGTCTTGAAGTTACGAGGTATGTTGGCTTAGAAGGCCATAAGAGTGGTTCCGGTGAAGTCTGGAAGCTTTCGGGTGTTTTCGGTGCACTAGGTGCGACGGAGCCCGAAAGGCTACTTTGGGCAGTGAGCCAAATCCGGCACTTGCGCGGATGAAATGACGATGGGCACATGATCTAAATCATGTGTGTGGAGGCTCGGTGCGATTTGAAAAGAATCGGAGGACAAACGAGCCAAAAGTGAGTTGGAACGGAGAAGAAACGGAAAAAGCTGAAAATTTGGCTAAGTCCTTGGAGTAAGTGATGGTCCACAGGGGGACCGGTCTCTGAAAAGGGAGGCCGGTCCGGAAGGCTGTCCGCGAGAGCGAGCTCTGCAGGACCGGTCTCTTAAGGGGAGACCGGTCTCAGTGCGTGAGTGGAGCAAGGCTCTCTGGGACCGGTCTGGGTTAGGAGACCGGTCCACGAGCCGAAAATGCCCGGTTTGAAATTTCAAATATTGTAAAGTTGAGGGGCCTTATAGCAATTGTGCAGGGGGTTAGTTGTAAAGAGAGGGATAAAACCTCTTCTCTCTCTCTCTCTCCCTCACTACGATCGCTCCTCTCTCTCTCTCTCTCTCTCTCTGCTCTCGTTCGACAAGAAGAAGAAGAGAAGAAGGAAGAAGAAGAAGAAGAAGAAGGAGAAGAAGAAGGAGAAAAGGAAGAAGGAGACGGAGAAGAAGATGATGGTGATGGCGATGATGACCGTCTCCTCTTTCTCCCTCATGTGGGCAAGCTCTTGAGAGGTAAGCTTGAGCTCTCTCTCTCTCTCTGGTAGATCCCCTTGTAGTGGGTCTTAAACCCTAGAGTTGGGATTTAGGGAACCCTAGCATGCGATCAAGATTGGTATTCCCCATTGCGTTGATCGATTTGGTGAATTTGGCTATAGTAGCATCTAGGGCATCCAAATGGGGATTTTAGAAATAGATGAGATTGATCTTATTTGACCCCATAGAAACCTAATTGGGGGTACAACGAACGCGTTGGCGCGCTCGGTTCGGTGATCCGACGAGCGGTTGCAAAGATATTAATATTTTAATATATTCATACCAGATGTCCGCAGCACGCAAGATAGGAGCCCTAAATTCACGAAAACGGGCGGGGCAACTTGAAGACGTGGGGCAACGGCACGAAGTCTCGGATCGAGATTCGGAGATCGTTCGGTTGGTCGCGCACGAGTCGAGCCGAATCGGGTCACGGGTGCCGCGGGCGGCCGATTGCAAGTGTCGACGAGCAATCGGAGAGCAAAACAGGTGGGTGCGTTTACCGAAGCGACTAGGTCGCCTATATGTCTAAGAGTTACTTAACTCCTGTTGATGCATGTTCAATAATGCATGAGTAGAAATGCATGCTAGTGAGGTAAAGTAAAATGCTAAGTTGATGCAAGTAAATGAATGAAGTGCATGATAATAGCATAAAGTACAATGCTAGAAGAGTAAAAGAATGCATGCTTAGCATAATAGAAACATGCATATGAGTGGATTGATAGACATAAGAGAGCCAAGTAAAGAATGCCAAGTAAAGAATGTGAGTCATGGACTAAATGTACATATAGATCGAGTGGCATCTAACCTAGTGTAAAGAACATAGGTTATAGTAAACCTAGAGTCAATGGACCTAGGAGTGTGGCATCTAACCTAGTGTAATGAACATGGGTTATACCAAACCTAGAGTCAATGGATCTAGGTGAGTGGCATTGAACCTAGTGTCAAGGACATAGGTTGAACAACGATGGCAATGGACCCAGTGTGAGCAAACATAGGTCGAGCTAGAATGACATTGAACCTAGAGTTAAGACAACCTAGGTTATGTGACAAGAAGTGAACCCTAGAGTCAAGTGGACCTAGGATGTAAAGAAAAATGGACCTATTGGGTCGACTCTTGAGGGTTAAGGCCAACCCTCAAGCAAGTGGAATGGATTCCGGAATCCCAGTAATTGTGAGCTCGATAGTTCTGGTTCCGCGGGTGTATGCGGCATGTTCCTCTCCCAGGAAGAACTTCGAGGATTGTGACTAAGCAAGAACAAAGTGAGCGCTAGGGTGTATGCGGCATGTTCCTCTCCCTATCGGGGAATCTTGGCTATGGGTGTATGCGGCATGTTCCTCTCCCCGGCGGATCCACGACCACGGTGCACGGACCTTCGGGCGGACCGTTGGGCGATGTGGTTCTTGGCTTGCGAGTGAGGTGTATGTGACGGGGTCCTTCACCTCGAGCCGGGCAAAGTGCGGAATATCCGCTAGTGATTGACTCGTGGCCGAGTCGGTTGGCTAGCTGGAATCAGGTAGAAAGAACCTTGAGAGCTAGTGATATGTATGGTGAACCTAAGGTAATAGACACCTTAGAAGCAAGTTGGACTTGAGATGGAAACCTAGGGTTATAGAAACCTTGGAAGTTAATGACATGAGCTAAGGTAAGTAGAAACCTTAGAGTTACAACGGGTATGAATTATGAATAGCTAAGTAAGAATGAAATAGCTAAAGTACAGAATAGCGAAAAGGTAAAGAAAAGCTAAGAGCTAAAGTAATAATTTGCATGTTGCACTTGTGAGGCATGTTTTTATGTTAGTTGCAAGTTATATACCTATATATGTTTTTGGACTAACATATTTGCAGTGCCTCCTTGGACCTATTGGTCGAAATTTGTTCTCTTGGGTGGCCGTACCCACGAGAACTATGGACAATAGTTCTCACCCCCGTGTTGTGGTTTTGGGGGTACGGGTATACACGTGAGCGGCGCGGCGGCGGCGCGAGGCAAGGCGTAGATACGTAGATAGCGCCCTACCGGGAGACCGAGAGGTAACGGTACCACGAGGCCGTTTTAATAGCGGGGACTAGAGGGAAGTGAGCAAAATGTAACTAACTGGTGAAATGATGTAATAATGAGTAGATTGTATTTGGAAGTCTAATGTAAATTAATCGGTGATGTAAAATCAATGTGGAATGAATGTAATAACATAAGATGTGTTTATGTTGTTTGATACCTAGCTTCCTTATGCAATCGTTGTATGTTGAATACGTTCCCGAGTTGGAACCTTCTTGTAATTATATCGATTGCGACGCCTTGGACGTACAGGGGAAACTCTGTCCGTTCGGCGGTCTGCCGGCGCGCCGAATCCGACCGAATTGGCGGGCTCGGGGCGTGACAGATTAGTTGGTATCAGAGCATAATTAGAGAATGGGACAATGGTTTAGGTGAACCTAGGAGACCCTAGGATAGTAAACCATAGGAGAATAAGGATCGTGAGAGACGAGGACTTGTGACTATTGGCGAAAGGTTAATCGATTGGGTCAAGAGTTAGAAACCTCTAAGACGGATATTAGAGGTAGACTCGAGGTGTGGTTTATTCTCAGCGAGGATGTTCATGTTGGGTATACACAACATGAAACCGCGTGATGCGAATAGATGCCCTTGCATGACTTTCGCCCGATTTGAGTCAATGTTAAGTTGTTTCGTGCTTGACCTACAAGGTTGAGAGTTAATCGAGTTGTCCTGTTTCGGAAAAGATGGCACCGCGTCGGCGATCTTCACCCAGATCGGCGCGGGAGGGAACAAGTAGTGTTCCTGAGCAACCCGAGGCGAGTGGAGACCCGGTGCTCCGCGAGCAGATGAGTACGCTCATGGGCGTAGTGCTGCGACAGGAGGAGCAGATCAAGGAGCTCCATGAGTTGTTGGCACGACAGTGCGGCGGCCGCGCCGGTAGCAGCGCGCCGTGTGCCGACGGGAATGGCGACGGATTCGGGAGCAGCTCCTGGTTCTGTGGAAATGGAGGCAGAAAAGGAACGGGCATTGGCGGCCCTTATGGCCTTCAAGGAGTTCGATCCGCCTATCTTCGATGGAGAGAACGTCGATCCATGGATCGTAGAGATGTGGATTGACTCTATGGAAGCGCTCTTTGAGGAGCTACACACCTTGGAGCGGGACAAGGTACCTTTAGCTGTTCATTGCTTGAAGCAGTCAGCGAAGGCGTGGTGGAACGGCATTCGACGAGATCGATCGCCTAGTCTCCCTCCTATGGCGTGGGATGAGTTTCGGGGGTTGGTATTTTCTACGTACTTCCCCGACACTGAAAGGAGAAAGCTTCAGGACAAGTTCGGGAAGGCGCAACAAGGAGACCGCTACGTGAGAGAATACGAGCGAGAGTTTTCTCGTATCGTGAATTGTGTCCGGATGTGGTGCGGGACGACAAGGAAAAGGGCCGAATGGTTCTGCATGGACTTCGACCAGGGATTTACAAGAAGGTGCAAATCCTTAAGCTCACAACTTTTGCGGAGGTGTTGGACCGGGCATTGTGGGCCGAACATGGCGAGGCTTTCGTGCGTGAGGAGCGCGAATCTCGTAAGCATGAGCGAGGAGGGGCGAGGCCATTGTTGAGCAATTTGGGTGGTCAGTCAAGTTCTAGACACCACTCAAGGTCGTCCTCTACCCGATCCTCCTCTGGATGCGTGATCTGTGGTGGCTCCCACCGGGCGCGGCGGTGTGCGGCTGCGTGACGGAAGGTGTATTCGTTGTGGGCGGCGGGCCATACGCGGGATGAGTGCCGCAAGGCGAGAGTCATGCCACGATGATGGCGACGATGTTCTCCTCTCCCGGACAACTTTGTGGACGTGCGGCCTTTGGCACGGTGCGGAGAGCGGGGTGTGGTGATCAAGCAACCGGAGGGTTCGGGGCGAGCGTCAAGCGGTCACAGACCTAAGACCTAGGTTGTGGAATCTGCTGCTGATGACGTCGGGGCAGGTATGAGTTAATTAAATCAAGCGAGAATTTCTGCATGATTTTAAGTTAATGCATTGCATGTATTCATTGAATGGTCAGTTGCTACTATTGATACATCATTATAGTAGGGACCTAGTGACGGGTGAGAGGAGATACCGGGCATGCTTGCAGTGTGAAAGTGTGGCGCCTGCTAGAGCAGGTAGAAAGCCAAGTGGCACTAGCAAATGGCTAGTTGTGATTCGTGGGCGGCGAGAGATAAGACTCGTGGTAGAGACGAAGTGGTGCGGCGACTCTCAAGGCAACGAGTAGTAGATTGCGAGAGTTAAGCCGTGATACTTGAGGATACCCGAGTAATCCGAATGTTTCGGATGTAGTACCGATAGACCGACGGTGGAAGTTAAACCGCTGTTGAGAGCTTCATCAACTAAGTGTCTAGTACACGCGTGTGAGGACAAGTGATCCCTCGAACTGAGGTGGGGGAGTGGTGCTCGTTTAGTTGGAGTGCATAGGCCGAGCGGCCAGATGCCTGGCATAGTTAGAACTACTATTGAGGAAATAGTTGGTTAGCGGCGGGTGGCTTTTGGGCCTAGCGATACCTCCGTGTGGGATTAGAAAAGTTGCTTAGTAGGCAGTGCGTGGGGTGCAGTCCTGCCCCAAAGCTGAAACTTAGCGTAGAACGCTACAGAGGCGTGGAGCGCCCGAGTACAGGTACTCGTAGAGTGCGGTTTCGATTCAGCCGAGAGAATGGATTGGCAGTAGCACTTGACATTGCTAAGTGTGAAGCGGGACCATGGATCACTCGTAGGGCTGGTGGCTTGCACTAGGTGCCTAGGAGTCGACGGCTTGTGTAGCTCTGTAGAGCATGTCGTGTAGGATGACGTTAGCGGGTAGTGCTTGGGACGATCCGTGCCTGGACCATTTGTGGATGGAGCACAGGCCCATTGGGCGGCGCGATCACTGCGAGAGGCGACGGCCTGTTGGTAGGCGAGAGTTTTGGTCGGGGACGGTAGTCTGAGCTTGGAACCGAGAACGTGAAAATGCCACGTGTTGGATCTTAAGATCGATAATGCGCCGAGAGTGCGGTTGTGACCCAATCCGAGAGTTGAGTGTGGTTTGGGGTTTTGATTGCTCCTGATTGGAGTGTGTGCGAATTACCAAGTGAGAATTTCACCGAAAGTGCTGATTGGGTCTACGCTATTAACGAGAGAACGCTAAGCGTAGTTGAAACACGTCTAAGCGATAGGCTGACGTAGAGTTGGCGACCATTGGTCCACCCGTAGAGACCGAGGTAAGCGGTGAGTTGATAACTCTAACGAAGAGTTGACCAGGATTCGCGAGCGAAGTGTTCGTGTAAGTGATCGCAGCTAAGGAGCCGAATAAGTCGTGGCAATTGAAATTGAAGCAAGTGGTCTCTAGGAGACACTTCGATAGAAGAAGCCACATGACAATTGAGGATAATGCTCTTTTACGGAATGGAGGCGAGATGCGCGAAGTGTACCATCTCACGATGGAGCAAGATTCGGTTGATATTGAAGCACTCACCACTAAGTGATGCTCCTAAGATGTTGCTTTAGGCAATGTGGGTGATTGGATACGAGTGCGCTCGAGAGATGAGATGAGTAAACGCAAGGTGAAGTTTCTTGCAAGTTTGTTTGCAAGTGATGTTGGAGCGTGAGAGGTCGTTGAATGTCGACTTGCGCTTCCACTAATGTTTATCGGAGTTGTAATGCACTTTTGAAGTTGTGCTTGCCAAATGTGAGTGAAACTAGTCTCACATTCTTCGTGATGGGCCTGTGAATGATTCTAATTAGTGAAAGGCCTCTCCGAAGACAAAAAGTGCATTGGAATCTCCTAAATTACTCGATAAATTGAATTGGATGGTGAGTTGATGGAGATGAGTAAGTTTCGCGGACGAAACTCTTTTAAGGAGGAGAATGTGACATATCGAACTTCTAAAGTCTTGAAGTTACGAGGTATGTTGGCTTAGAAGGCCATAAGAGTGGTTCGGTGAAGTCGGAAGCTTTCGGGTGTTTCGGTGCACTAGGTGCGAAAACGGAGCCCGAAAGGCTACTTTGGGCCGTGAGCCAAATCTGGCACTTGCGCGGATGAAATGACGATGTGGACATGATTTAAATCATGTGTGGAGAGGCTCGGTTCAATTTGAAAAGAATCGGAGGTCAAACGAGCCAAAAGTGAGTTGGAACGGAGAAGAAACGGAAAAAGCTGAAAATTTGGCTAAGTCCTTGGAGTAGGCTGATGGTCCCTGGGGGACCGGTCTCGAGAGACCGGTCCGGAAAGGTGTCCGCGAGAGCGAGCTCTGCAGGGACCGGTCTCTTAAGGGGAGGACCGGTCTCAGTGCGCAGTGGAGCAAGGCTCTCTGGGACCGGTCTGGGTTAGGGAGGCAGGTCCACGAGCCGAAAATGCCCGGATTTGAAATACATTTCAAATATTGTAAAGTTGAGGGCCTTATAGCAATTGTGCGGGGGTTAGTTGTAAAGAGAGGGATAAAACCTCTTCTCTCTCTCTCTCTCCCTCACTCTGATCGCTCCCTCTCTCTCTCTCTCTCTCTCTCTCTCTCTTCTCGACGAGAAGAAGAAGAAGAAGAGAAGAAGAAGAAGAAGAAGAAGAAGAAGAAGAAAAGGAAGAAGGAGATGGAGAAGAAGATGATGGTGATGATGATGATGACCATCTCCTCCTCCTCCCTCAAGTGGGCAAGCTCTTGAGAGGTAAGCTTGAGCTCTCTCTCTCTCTCTCATGGTAGATCCCCTTGTAGTGGGTCTTAAACCCTAGAGTTGGGATTTATGGAACCCTAGCATCCTAGCAAGATGCGTATTCTCCATTTCGTAGATCGATTTGGTGAATTTGGCTATAGTAGCATCTAGGGCATCCAAATGGGGATTTTAGAAATAGATGAGATTGATCTCATTTGACCCCATAGGAACCTAATTGGGGGTGCAACGAACGCGTTGGCGCGCTCGGTTCGGTGATCCGACGAGCGGTTGCAAAGATATTAATATTTTAATATATTCATACCAGATGTCCGCAGCACGCAAGATAGGAGCCCTAAATTCACGAAAACGGAACTGGGGCAACTTGAAGACGTGGGGCAACGGCACGACGTCTCAGATCGAGATTCGGAGATCGTTCGGTTGGTCGCGCACGAGTCGAGCCGCATCGGGTCACGGGTGCCGCGGGCGGCCGATAGCAAGTGTCGACGAGCAATCGGAGAGCAAAAGCAATTGGGTGCGTTTGAAGCGACTAGGTCGCCTATATGTCTAAGAGTTACTTAACTCCTGTTGATGCATGTTCAATAATGCATGAGTAGAAATGCATGCTAGTGAGGTAAAGTAAAATGCTAAGTTGATGCAAGTAAATGAATGAAGTGCATGATAATAGCATAAAGTACAATGCTAGAAGAGTAAAAGAATGCATGCTTAGCATAATAGAAACATGCATATGAGTGGATTGATAGACATAAGAGAGCCAAGTAAAGAATGCCAAGTAAAGAATGTGAGTCATGGACTAAATGTACATATAGATCGAGTGGCATCTAACCTAGTGTAAAGAACATAGGTTATAGTAAACCTAGAGTCAATGGACCTAGGAGTGTGGCATCTAACCTAGTGTAATGAACATGGGTTATACCAAACCTAGAGTCAATGGATCTAGGTGAGTGGCATTGAACCTAGTGTCAAGGACATAGGTTGAACAACGATGGCAATGGACCCAGTGTGAGTAAACATAGGTCGAGCTAGAATGACATTGAACCTAGAGTTAAGACAACCTAGGTTATGTGACAAGGAGTGAACCCTAGAGTCAAGTGGACCTAGGATGTAAAGAAAAATGGACCTATTGGGTCGACTCTTGAGGGTTAAGGCCAACCCTCAAGCAAGTGGAATGGATTAGGAATCCCAGTAATTGTGAGCTCGATAGTTCTGGTTCCGCGGGTGTATGCGGCATGTTCCTCTCCCACCGGAAGAACTTCGAGGATTGTGACTAAGCAAGAACAAAGTGAGCGCTAGGGTGTATGCGGCATGTTCCTCTCCCTATCGGGAATCTTGGCTATGGGTGTATGCGGCATGTTCCTCTCCCAGGCGGATCCACGACCACGGTGCACGGACCTTCGGGCGGACCGTTGGGCGATGTGGTTCTTGGCTTGCGGTGAGGTGTATGTGACGGGGTCCTTCACCTCGAGCCGGCAAAGTGGGGATTATCCGCTATTGATTGACTCGTGGCCGAGTCGGGTGGCGAGCTGGAATCAGGTAGAAAGAACCTTGAGAGCTAGTGATATGTATGGTGAACCTAAGGTAATAGACACCTTAGAAGCAAGTTGGACTTGAGATGGAAACCTAGGGTTATAGAAACCTTGGAAGTTAATGACATGAGCTAAGGTAAGTAGAAACCTTAGAGTTACAACGGGTATGAATTATGAATAGCTAAGTAAGAATGAAATAGCTAAAGTACAGAATAGCGAAAAGGTAAAGAAAAGCTAAGAGCTAAAGTAATAATTTGCATGTTGCACTTGTGAGGCATGTTTTTATGTTAGTTGCAAGTTATATACCTATATATGTTTTTGGACTAACATATTTGCAGTGCCTCCTTGGACCTATTGGTCGAGCTGTTCTCTTGGGTGACTGTACCCACGAGAACTATGGACAATAGTTCTCACCCCCGTGTTGTGGTTTTGGGGGTACAGGTATACACATGAGCGGCGCGGCGGCGCGAGGCAAGGCGTAGATACGTAGATAGCGCCCTACCGGGAGACCAGAGGTAGCAGTACCCTGAGGCCGTTTTAATAGCGGGGACTAGAGGGTAGTGAGCAAAATGTAACTAACTGGTGAAATGATGTAATAATGAGTAGATTGTATTTGGAAGTCTAATGTAAATTAATCGGTGATGTAAAATCAATGTGGAATGAATGTAATAACATAAGATGTGTTTATGTTGTTTGATACCTAGCTTCCTTATGCAATCGTTGTATGTTGAATACTGTTCCCAGTTGGAACCTTCTTGTAATTATATCGATTGCGACGCCTTGGACGTACGGAAACTCGTCCGTTCGGCGGTCTGTGACGCCGAATCCGACCGAATTGGCGGGCTCGGGGCGTGACAGATACATTGCAAATTTACACTCTCGGGGCATAATAGAACAAAATAATTAGGTTTTACTCTTTGTTCGATCGGATGAGAAAAAGTACTGTTTCCAAAGTTATACTCGTAGGGCGTAACTGAGTAGTCTAATTTTGGTTCGGTTTTGGTTCTTGCGAACGTTGGCATCGATACATTGCAAATTTACACTCTCGGGGCATAATAGAACAAAATAATTAGGTTTTACTCTTTGTTCGATCGAATGAGAATAAGTACTGTTTCCAAAGTTATACTCGTAGGGAGCAAGTGAATAGTCTAATGTTGGTCCGGTTTTGGTTCTTGTGGACGTTGGCATCGATACGTTGCAAATTTACACTCTCGGGGCATAATATAGCAAAATAATTAGGTTTTACTCTTTGTTCGATTGAATGAGAAAAAGTACTGTTTCCAAAGTTATACTCGTATGGCGCAACTGAGTAGTCTAATTTTGGTCCGGTTTTGGTTCTTGTGAACGTTGGCATCGATACATTGCAAATTTACACTCTCGGGGCGTAATAGAACAAAATAATTAGGTTTTACTCTTTGTTCGATCGAAAGAGAAAAAGTACTGTTTCCAAAGTTATACTCGTAGGGCGCAACTGAATAGTCTAATGTTGGTCCGGTTTTGGTTCTTGCGAATGTTGGCATCGATACGTTGCAAATTTACACTCTCGGGGCATAATAGAACAAAATAATTAGGTTTTACTCTTTGTTCGATCGAATGAGAAAAAGTATTGTTTCCAAAGTTATACTCGTAGGGCGCAACTGAGTAGTCTAATTTTTGTCCGGTTTTGGTTCTTGTGAACGTTGGCATCGATACATTGCAATTTTACACTCTCGGGGCATAATAGAACAAAATAATTAGGTTTTACTCTTTGTTCGATCGAATGAGAAAAAATCTTGTTTCCAAAGTTATCTTGTTAGGCGCAATGAGTAGTCTAATGTTGGTCCGGTTTTGGTTCTTGTTAACGTTGGCATCGATACATTGCAAATTTACACTCTCGGGGCATAATAGAACAAAATAATTAGGTTTTACTCTTTGTTCGATCGGATAAGAAAAAGTACTGTTTCCAAAGTTATACTCGTAGGGCGCAACTGAGTAGTCTAATTTTTTTTCCGGTTTTGGTTCTTGCGAACGTTGGCATCGATACTTTGCAAATTTACACTCTCGGGGCATAATAGAACAAAATAATTAGGTTTTACTCTTTGTTCGATTGAATGAGAAAAAGTACTGTTTCCAAAGTTATACTCGTAGGCGCAAGAATAGTCTAATGTTGGTCCGGTTTTGGTTCTTGTGAATGTTGGCATCGATACGGTGCAAATTTACTCTCTCGGGGCATAATAGAACAAAATAATTAGGTTTTACTCTTTGTTCGATTGAATGAGAAAAATCTTGTTTCCAAAGTTATACTGTTAGGGCGCAACTGAGTAGTCTAATTTTGGTCCGGTTTTGGTTCTTGTTAACGTTGGCATCGATACATTGCAAATTTACACTCTCGGGGCATAATAGAACAAAATAATTAGGTTTTATTCTTTGTTCGATCGAAAGAGAAAAAGTACTGTTTCCAAAGTTATATTCGTAGGGCGCAACTGAATAGTCTAATGTTGGTCCGGTTTTGGTTCTTGTGAATGTTGGCATCGATACGTTGCAAATTTACACTCTCGGGGTATAATAGAGCAAAATAATTAGGTTTTACTCTTTGTTCGATTGTATGAGAAAAATCTTGTTTCCAAAGTTATACTCGTAGGCGCAATGAGTAGTCTAATTTTTGTCCTGGTTTTGGTTCTTGTGAACGTTGGCATCGATACATTGCAATTTTACACTCTCGGGGCATAATAGAACAAAATAATTAGGTTTTACTCTTTGTTCGATCGAATGAGAAAAAGTACTGTTTCGAAAGTTATACTCCTAGGGCGCAACTGAGTAGTCTAATTTTTGTTCGGTTTTGGTTCTTGCGAATGTTGGCATCGATACATTGCAAATTTACACTCTCGGGGCATAATAGAACAAAATAATTAGGTTTTACTCTTTGTTCGATCGAATGAGAAAAAGTACTGTTTCCAAAGTTATACACGTAGGGCGCAACTGAATAGTCTAATGTTGGTCCGGTTTTGTTTCTTGTGGACGTTGGCATCGATACGGTGCAAATTTACACTCTCGGGGCATAATAGAACAAAATAATTAGGTTTTACTCTTTGTTCGATTGAATGAGAAAAAGTACTGTTTCCAAAGTTATACTCGTAGGGCGAAAGCGAGTAGTCTAATTTTGGTCCGGTTTTGTTCTTGTTAACGTTGGCATCGATACATTGCAAATTTACACTCTCGGGGCATAATAGAACAAAATAATTAGGTTTTACTCTTTGTTCGATCGGATGAGAAAAGTAATCTGTTTCCAAAGTTATACTCGTAGGGCGCAACTGAGTAGTCTAATTTTGGTTCGGTTTTGGTTCTGGCGAACGTTGGCATCGATACATTGCAAATTTACACTCTCGGGGCATAATAGAACAAAATAATTAGGTTGTACTCTTTGTTCGATTGAATGAGAAAAAGTACTGTTTCCAAAGTTATACTCGTAGGGCGCAACTGAATAGTCTAATGTTGGTCCGGTTTTGGTTCTTGTGGACGTTGGCATCGATACGTTGCAAATTTACACTCTCGGGGCATAATATAGCAAAATAATTAGGTTTTACTCTTTGTTCGATTGAATGAGAAAAAGTACTGTTTCCAAAGTTATACTCGTATGGCGCAACTGAGTAGTCTAATTTTGGTCCGGTTTTGGTTCTTGTGAACGTTGGCATCGATACATTGCAAATTTACACTCTCGGGGCATAATAGAACAAAATAATTAGGTTTTACTCTTTGTTCGAGCGAATGAGAAAAAGTACTGTTTCCAAAGTTATACTCGTAGGGCGCAACTGAATAGTCTAATGTTGGTCCGGTTTTGGTTCTTGCGAATGTTGGCATCGATACGTTGCAAATTTACACTCTCGGGGCATAATAGAGCAAAATAATTAGGTTTTACTCTTTGTTCGATTGAATGAGAAAAAGTACTGTTTCCAAAGTTATACTCGTAGGGCGCAACTGAGTAGTCTAATTTTTGTCCGGTTTTGGTTCTTGTGAACGTTGGCATCGATACATTGCAATTTTACACTCTCGGGGCATAATAGAACAAAATAATTAGGTTTTACTCTTTGTTCGATCGAATGAGAAAAATCTTGTTTCCAAAGTTATCGTTAGGCGCAATGAGTAGTCTAATGTTGGTCCGGTTTTGGTTCTTGTTAACGTTGGCATCGATACATTGCAAATTTACACTCTCGGGGCATAATAGAACAAAATAATTAGGTTTTACTCTTTGTTCGATCGAATGAGAAAAATCTTTGTTTCCAAAGTTATACTCGTAGGCGCAATCGAGTAGTCTAATTTTTTTCGGTTTTGGTTCTTGCGAACGTTGGCATCGATACTTTGCAAATTTACACTCTCGGGGCATAATAGAACAAAATAATTAGGTTTACACTCTTTGTTCGATCCAATGAGAAAAATCTTTCCAAAGTTATACTCGTAGGCGCAATGAATAGTCTAATGTTGGTCGGTTTTGGTTCTTGTGGACGTTGGCATCGATACGGTGCAAATTTACACTCTCGGGCATAATAGAACAAAATAATTAGGTTTTACTCTTTGTTCGATTGAATGAGAAAAATCTTGTTTCCAAAGTTATACTCGTAGGGCGGAACTGAGTAGTCTAATTTTGGTCCGGTTTTGGTTCTTGTTAACGTTGGCATCGATACATTGCAAATTTACACTCTCGGGGCATAATAGAACAAAATAATTAGGTTTTACTCTTTGTTCGATCGAATGAGAAAAATCTTGTTTCGAAAGTTATACTCTAGGCGCAAGAGTAGTCTAATTTTTGTTCGGTTTTGGTTCTTGCGAATGTTGGCATCGATACATTGCAAATTTACACTCTCGGGGCATAATAGAACAAAATAATTAGGTTTTACTCTTTGTTCGATCGAATGAGAAAAAGTACTGTTTCCAAAGTTATACACGTAGGCGCAAGGAATAGTCTAATGTTGGTCGGTTTGTTTCTTGTGGACGTTGGCATCGATACGGTGCAAATTTACACTCTCGGGGCATAATAGAACAAAATAATTAGGTTTTACTCTTTGTTCGATTGAATGAGAAAAATCTTGTTTCCAAAGTTATACTCGTAGCGAGGAGTAGTCTAATTTTGGTCCGGTTTTGTTCTTGTTAACGTTGGCATCGATACATTGCAAATTTACACTCTCGAGGCATAATAGAACAAAATAATTAGGTTTTACTCTTTGTTCGATCGAATGAGAAAAATCTGTTTCCAAAGTTATACTCGTAGGCGCAATGAGTAGTCTAATGTTGGTCGGTTTTGGTTCTTGTGAATGTTGGCATCGATACGTTGCAAATTTACACTCTCGGGGCATAATAGAGCAAAATAATTAGGTTTTACTCTTTGTTCGATTGAATGAGAAAAAGTACTGTTTCCAAAGTTATACTCGTAGGCGCAATGAGTAGTCTAATTTTTGTCGGTTTTGGTTCTTGTGAACGTTGGCATCGATACATTGCAAATTTACACTCTCGGGGCATAATAGAACAAAATAATTAGGTTTTACTCTTTGTTCGATCGAATGAGAAAAATCTTGTTTCGAAAGTTATACTCCTAGGCGCAACCCAGTAGTCTAATTTTTGGTTTTGGTTCTTGCGAATGTTGGCATCGATACATTGCAAATTTACACTCTCGGGGCATAATAGAACAAAATAATTAGGTTTTACTCTTTGTTCGATCGAATGAGAAAAAAATCTTGTTTCCAAAGTTATACACGTAGGCGCAACTGAATAGTCTAATGTTGGTCCGGTTTTGTTTCTTGTGGACGTTGGCATCGATACGTTGCAAATTTACACTCTCGGGGCAAAATAGAGCAAAATAATTAGGTTTTACTCTTTGTTCGATTGAATGAGAAAAAGTACCGTTTCCAAAGTTATACTCGTAGGGCTAAACTGAGTAGTCTAATTTTGGTCCGCTTTTTGTTCTTGTTAACGTTGGCGTCGCTACATTGCAAATTTACACTCTCGAGGCATAATAGAACAAAATAATTAGGTTTTACTCTTTGTTCGATCGAATGAGAAAAAGTACTGTTTCCAAAGTTATACTCGTAGGGCGCAACTGAGTAGTCTAATTTTGGTTCGGTTTTAGTTCTTGTGAACGTTGGCATCGATACATTGCAAATTTACACTCTCGGGGCATAATAGAACAAAATAATTAGGTTTGACTCTTTGTTTGATCGAAAGAGAAAAAGTACTGTTTCCAAAGTTATACTCGTAGGGCGCAACTGAATAGTCTAATGTTGGTCCGGTTTTGGTTCTTGTGAATGTTGGCATCGATACGTTTCAAATTTACACTCTCGGGGCATAATAGAGCAAAATAATTAGGTTTTACTCTTTGTTCGATTGAATGAGAAAAATCTTGTTTCCAAAGTTATACTCGTAGGCGCAACGAGAGTAGTCTAATTTTTGTCCGGTTTTGGTTCTTGTGAACGTTGGCATCGATACATTGCAAATTTACACACTCGGGGCATAATAGAACAAAATAATTAGGTTTTACTCTTTATTCGATCGAAAGAGAAAAATCATTTCCAATGTTATACTCGTAGGGCGCAACTAAGTAGTCTAATTTTGGTTCGGTTTTGGTTCTTGCGAACGTTAGCATCGATACATTGCAAATTTACACTCTCGGGGCATAATATAACAAAATAATTAGGTTTTACTCGTTGTTCGATTGAATGAGAAAAATCTTGTTTCCAAAGTTATACTCGTAGGTGAATAGTCTAATGTTGGTCCGGTTTTGGTTCTTGTGGATGTTGGCATCGATACGGTGCAAATTTATACTCTCGGGGCATAATAGAACAAAATAATTAGGTTTTACTCTTTGTTCGATTGAATGAGAAAAAGTACTGTTTCCAAAGTTATACTCGTAGGGCGCAACTGAGCAGTGTAATTTTGGTCCGGTTTTGGTTCTTGTTAACGTTGGCATCGATACATTGCAAATTTACACTCTCGGGGCATAATAGAACAAAATTATTTGGTTTTAGTCTTTGTTCGATTGAATGAGAAAAATCTTGTTTCCAAAGTTATACTAGTAGGCGCAATTGAGTGGTCTAATTTTGGTCCGGTTTTGGTTCTTGTGAACGTTTGCATCGATACATTGCTAATTTACTCTCTCGGGGCATAATAGAACAAAATAATTTGGTTTTACTCTTTGTTCGATTGGATGAGAAAAAGTACTGTTTCCAAAGTTATACTGGTAGGGCGCAACAGAGTAGTCTAATGTTGGTCCGATTTTGGTTCTTGTTAACGCTGGCATCGATACATTGCAAATTTACACTCTCGGGGCATAATAGAACAAAATAATTAGGTTTTACTCTTTGTTCGATCGGATGAGAAAAAATCTTTGTTTCCAAAGTTATACTCGTAGGGCGCAACTGAGTAGTCTAATTTTGGTTCGGTTTTGGTTCTTGCGAACGTTGGCATCGATACATTGCAAATTTACACTCTCGGGGCATAATAGAACAAAATAATTAGGTTTTACTCTTTGTTCGATCGAAAGAGAAAAAGTACTGTTTCCAAAGTTATACTCGTAGAGCGCAACTGAGTAGTCTAATGTTGGTCCGGTTTTGGTTCTTGTGAATGTTGGCATCGATACGTTTCAAATTTACACTCTCGGGGCATAATAGAGCAAAATAATTAGGTTTTACTCTTTGTTCGATTGAATGAGAAAAAGTACTGTTTCCAAAGTTATACTCGTAGGGCGCAACTGAGTAGTCTAATTTTTGTCCGGTTTTGGTTCTTGTGAACGTTGGCATCGATACATTGCAATTTTACACTCTCGGGGCGTAATAGAACAAAATAATTAGGTTTTACTCTTTGTTCGATCGAATGAGAAAAAGTACTGTTTCCAAAGTTATACTCGTAGGGCGCAACTAAGTAGTCTAATTTTGGTTCGGTTTTGGTTCTTGCGAACGTTGGCATCGATACATTGCAAATTTACACTCTCGGGGCATAATAGAACAAAATAATTAGGTTTTACTCTTTGTTCGATCGAATGAGAAAAAGTGCTGTTTCCAAAGTTATACTCGTAGGGCGCAACTGAATAGTCTAATGTTGGTCCGGTTTTGGTTCTTGTGGACGTTGGCATCGATACGGTGCAAATTTACACTCTCGGGGCATAATAGAACAAAATAATTAGGTTTTACTCTTTGTTCGATTGAATGAGAAAAATCATTTCCAAAGTTAAACTCGTAGGCGAAACCGAGTAGTCTAATTTTGGTCCGGTTTTGTTCTTGTTAACGTTGGCATCGATACATTGCAAATTTACACTCTCGGGGCATAATAGAACAAAATAATTAGGTTTTACTCTTTGTTCGATCGAATGAGAAAAATCGTTTCCAAAGTTATACTCGTAGGCGCAACTGAGTAGTCTAATTTTGGTTCGGTTTTGGTTCTTGTGAACGTTGGCATCGATACATTGCAAATTTACACTCTCGGGGCATAATAGAACAAAATAATTAGGTTTTACTCTTTGTTCGATCGAAAGAGAAAAGTACTGTTTCCAAAGTTATACTCGTAGGGCGCAACTGAGTAGTCTAATTTTGGTTCGGTTTTGGTTCTTGCGAACGTTAGCATCGATACATTGCAAATATACACTCTCGGGGCATAATATAACAAAATAATTAGGTTTTACTCTTTCTTCGATCGAAAGAGAAAAAGTACTGTTTCCAAAGTTATACTCGTAGGGCGCAACTGAATAGTCTAATGTTGGTCCGGTTTTGGTTCTTGTGGACGTTGGCATCGATACGGTGCAAATTTACACTCTCGGGGCATAATACAACAAAATAAGTAGGTGTTACTCTTTGTTCGATTGAATGAGAAAAATCTTGTTCCAAAGTTATACTCGTAGGCGCAAATCGAGTAGGCTAATTTTGGTCGGTTTTGGTTCTTGTTAACGTTGGCATCGATACATTGCAAATTTACACTCTAGGGGCATAATAGAACAAAATTATTTGGTTTTACTCTTTGTTCGATTGAATGAGAAAAAGTACTGTTTCCAAAGTTATACTAGTAGGGCGCAATTGAGTGGTCTAATTTTGGTCCGGTTTTGGTTCTTGTGAACGTTTGCATCGATACATTGCTAATTTACTCTCTCGGGGCATAATAGAACAAAATAATTTGGTTTTACTCTTTGTTCGATTGGATGAGAAAAAGTACTGTTTCCAAAGTTATACTGGTAGGGCGCAACAGAGTAGTCTAATGTTGGTCCGGTTTTTGTTCTTGTTAACGCTGGCATCGATACATTGCAAATTTACACTCTCGGGGCATAATAGAACAAAATAATTAGGTTTTACTCTTTGTTCGATCGGATGAGAAAAATATTGTTTCCAAAGTTATACTCGTAGGGCGCAACTGAGTAGTCTAATTTTTGTTCGGTTTTGGTTCTTGCGAACGTTGGCATCGATACATTGCAAATTTACACTCTCTGGGCATAATAGAACAAAATAATTAGGTTTTACTCTTTGTTCGATCGAATGAGAAAAAGTACCGTTTCCAAAGTTATACTCGTAGGGCGCAACTGAATAGTCTAATGTTGGTCCGGTTTTGGTTCTTGTGGACGTTGGCATCGATACGGTGCAAATTTACACTCTCGGGGCATAATAGAACAAAATAATTAGGTTTTACTCTTTGTTCGATTGAATGAGAAAAAGTACTGTTTCCAAAGTTATACTGGTAGGGCGCAACTGAGTAGTCTAATGTTGGTCCGGTTTTGGTTCTTGTGAACGTTGGCATCGATACGTTGCAAATTTACACTCTCGGGGCATAATTGAACAAAATAATTAGGTTTTATTCTTTGTTCGATCGAAAGAGAAAAAGTACTGTTTCCAAAGTTATACTCGTAGGGCGGAACTGAGTAGTCTAATTTTGGTCCGGTTTTGGTTCTTGTGAACGTTGGCATCGATACATTGCAAATTTACACTCTCGGGGCATAATAGAGCAAAATAATTAGGTTTTACTGTTTGTTCGATTGAATGAGAATAAATGCATTTCCAAAGTTATACTCGTAGGCGCAAATCGAGTAGTCTAATTTTTGTCCGGTTTTGGTTCTTGTGAACGTTGGCATCGATACATTGCAAATTTACACTCTCGGGGCATAATAGAACAAAATAATTAGGTTTTACTCTTTGTTCGATCGAATGAGAAAAATCTTGTTTCCAAAGTTATACTGGTAGGGCGCAACTTAGTAGTCTAATGTTGGTCCGGTTTTGGTTCTTGTTAACGTTGGCATCGATACATTGCAAATTTACACTCTCGGGGCATAATAGAACAAAATAATTAGGTTTTACTCTTTGTTCGATCGGATGAGAAAAATCTTGTTTCCAAAGTTATACTCGTAGGCGCAATCGAGTAGTCTAATTTTTTTCGGTTTGGGTTCTTACGAACGTTGGCATCGATACTTTGCAAATTTACACTCTCGGGGCATAATAGAACAAAATAATTAGGTTTTACTCTTTGTTCGATCGAAAGAGAAAAAGTACTGTTTCCAAAGTTATACTCGTAGGGCGCAACTGAATAGTCTAATGTTGGTCTGGTTTTGGTTCTTGTGAACGTTGGCATCGATACGGTGCAAATTTACACTCTCGGGGCATAATAGAACAAAATAATTAGGTTTTACTCTTTGTTCGATTGAATGAGAAAAAGTACTGTTTCCAAAGTTATACTGTTAGGGCGCAACTGAGTAGTCTAATGTTGGTCCGGTTTTGGTTCTTGTTAACGTTGGCATCGATACATTGCAAATTTACACTCTCGGGGCATAATAGAACAAAATAATTAGGTTTTATTCTTTGTTCGATCGAAAGAGAAAAAGTCCTGTTTCCAAACTTATATTCGTAGGCGCAATGAATAGTCTAATGTTGGTCCGGTTTTGGTTCTTGTGAATGTTGGCATCGATAGGTTGCAAATTTACACTCTCGGGGCATAATAGAGCAAATTAATTAGGTTTTACTCTTTGTTCGATTGAATGAGAAAAAGTGCTGTTTCCAAAGTTATACTCGTAGGGTGCAACTGAGTAGTCTAATTTTTGTCCGGTTTTGGTTCTTGTGAACGTTGGCATCGATACATTGCAATTTTACACTCTCGGGGCATAATAGAACAAAATAATTAGGTTTTACTCTTTGTTCGATCGAATGAGGAAAGTAAATCTTGTTTCCAAAGTTATACTCGTAGGGCGCAACTGAGTAGTCTAATTTTTGTTCGGTTTTGGTTCTTGCGAATGTTGGCATCGATACATTGCAAATTTACACTCTCGGGGCATAATAGAACAAAATAATTAGGTTTTACTCTTTGTTCGATCGAATGAGAAAAAGTACTGTTTCTAAAGTTATACTCGTAGGGCGCAACTCAAAAGTCTAATGTTGGTCCGGTTTTGTTTCTTGTGGACGTTGGCATCGATACGGTGCAAATTTACACTCTCGGGGCATAATAGAACAAAATAATTAGGTTTTACTCTTTGTTCGATTGAATGAGAAAAAGTACTGTTTCCAAAGTTATACTCGTAGGGCGAAACTGAGTAGTCTAATTTTGGTCCTGTTTTGGTTCTTGTTAACGTTGGCATCGATACATTGCAAATTTACACTCTCGAGGCATAATAGAACAAAATAATTAGGTTTTACTCTTTGTTCGATCGAATGAGAAAAAGTACTGTTTCCAAAGTTATACTCGTAGGGCGCAACTGAGTAGTCTAATTTTGGTTCGGTTTTAGTTCTTGTGAACGTTGGTATCGATACATTGCAAATTTACACTCTCGGGGCATAATAGAACAAAATAATTAGGTTTGACTCTTTGTTTGATCGAAAGAGAATAAGTACTGTTTCCAAAGTTATACTCGTAGCGCGCAACTGAATAGTCAAATGTTGGTCCGGTTTTGGTTCTTGTGAATGTTGGCATCGATACGTTTCAAATTTACACTCTCGGGGCAAAATAGAGCAAAATAATTAGGTTTTACTCTTTGTTCGATTGAATGAGAAAAAGTACTGTTTCCAAAGTTATACTCGTAGGGCGCAACTGAGTAGTCTAATTTTGGTCCGGTTTTGGTTCTTGTGAACGTTGGCATCGATACATTGCAAATTTACACTCTCGGGGCATAATAGAACAAAATAATTAGGTTTTACTCTTTGTTCGATCGAAAGAGAAAAAGTACTGTTTCCAAAGTTATACTCGTAGGGCGCAACTGAGTAGTCTAATTTTGGTTCGGTTTTGGTTCTTGCGAACGTTAGCATCGATACATTGCAAATTTACACTCTCGGGGCATAATATAACAAAATAATTAGGTTTTACTCTTTCTTCGATCGAATGAGAAAAATCTGTTTCCAAAGTTATACTCGTAGGCGCTTGAATAGTCTAATGTTGGTCCGGTTTTGGTTCTTGTGGATGTTGGCATCGATACGGTGCAAATTTATACTCTCGGGGCATAATAGAACAAAATAATTAGGTTTTACTCTTTGTTCGATTGAATGAGAAAAAGTACTGTTTCCAAAGTTATACTCGTAGGGCGCAACTGAGCAGTGTAATTTTGGTCCGGTTTTGGTTCTTGTTAACGTTGGCATCGATACATTGCAAATTTACACTCTCGGGGTATAATAGAACAAAATTATTTGGTTTTAGTCTTTGTTCGATGGAATGAGAAAAAGTACTGTTTCCAAAGTTATACTAGTAGGGCGCAATTGAGTGGTCTAATTTTGGTCCGGTTTTGGTTCTTGTGAACGTTTGCATCGATACATTGCGAATTTACTCTCTCGGGCATAATAGAACAAAATAATTTGGTTTTACTCTTTGTTCGATTGGATGAGAAAAATCATTTCCAAAGTTATACCGGTAGGGCGCAACGAGTAGTCTAATGTTGGTCCGATTTTGGTTCTTGTTAACGCTGGCATCGATACATTGCAAATTTACACTCTCGGGGCATAATAGAACAAAATAATTAGGTTTTACTCTTTGTTCGATCGGATGAGAAAAAGTACTGTTTCCAAAGTTATACTCGTCGGGCGCAACTGAGTAGTCTAATTTTGGTTCGGTTTTGGTTCTTGCGAACGTTGGCATCGATACATTGCAAATTTACACTCTCTGGGCGTAATAGAACAAAATAATTAGGTTTTACTCTTTGTTCGATCGAATGAGAAAAATCTTGTTTCCAAAGTTATACTCGTAGGCGCAATTGAATAGTCTAATGTTGGTCCGGTTTTGGTTCTTGTGGACGTTGGCATCGATACGTTGCAAATTTACACTCTCGGGGCATAATATAGCAAAATAATTAGGTTTTACTCTTTGTTCGATTGAATGAGAAAAATCTTTTCAAAGTTATACTCGTAGGGCGCAACCGAATAGTCTAATTTTGGTTCGGTTTTGGTTCTTGTGAACGTTGGCATCGATACAATGCAAATTTACACTCTCGGGCCATAATAGAACAAAATAATTAGGTTTTACTCTTTGTTCGATCGAAAGAGAAAAAGTACTGTTTCCAAAGTTATACTCGTAGGGCGCAACTGAATAGTCTAATGTTGGTCCGGTTTTGGTTCTTGCGAATGTTGGCATCGATACGTTGCAAATTTACACTCTCGGGGCATAATAGAGCAAAATAATTAGGTTTTACTGTTTGTTCGATTGAATGAGAAAAATCATTTCCAAATTTATACTCGTAGGGCGCAACTGAGTAGTCTAATTTTGGTGCGGTTTTGGTTCTTGTTAACGTTGGCATCGATACATTGCAAATTTACACTCTCGGGGCATAATAGAACAAAATAATTAGGTTTTACTCTTTGTTCGATCGAATGAGAAAAAGTACTGTTTCCAAAGTTATACTCGTAGTGCGCAACTGAATAGTCTAATGTTGGTCCGGTTTTGGTTCTTGTGAATGTTGGCATCGATACGTTGCAAATTTACACTCTCGGGGCATAATAGAGCAAAATAATTAGGTTTTACTCTTTGTTCGATTGAATGAGAAAAAGTACTGTTTCCCAAGTTATACTCGTAGGGCGCAACTGAGTAGTCTAATTTAGTTCCGGTTTTGGTTCTTGTTAACGTTGGCATCGATACATTGCAAATTTACACTCTCGGGGCATAATAGAACAAAATAATTATGTTTTACTCTTAGTTCGATCGAATGAGAAAAAGTACTGTTTCCAAAGTTATACTCGTAGGACGCAACTGAGGAGTCTAATTTTGGTCAGGTTTTGGCTCTTGTTAACGTTGGCATCGATACATTGCAAATTTACACTCTCGGGGCATAATAGAACAAAATAATTAGGTTTTACTCTTTGTTCGATCGAATGAGAAAAGTATCTTGTTTCCAAAGTTATACTCGTAGGTCGCAACTGAGTAGTCTAATTTTGGTTCGGTTTTGGTTCTTGTGAACGTTGGCATCGATACATTGCAAATTTACACTCTCAGGGCATAATAGAACAAAATAATTAGGTTTGACTCTTTGTTCGATCGAAAGAGAAAAAGTACTGTTTCCAAAGTTATACTAGTAGGGCGCAACTGAATAGTCAAATGTTGGTCCGATTTTGGTTCTTGTGAATGTTGGCATCGATACGTTTCAAATTTACACTCTCGGGGCATAATAGAGCAAAATAATTAGGTTTTACTCTTTGTTCGATTGAATGAGAAAAAGTACTGTTTCCAAAGTTATACTCGTAGGCGCAAGAGTAGTCTAATTTTTGTCCGGTTTTGGTTCTTGTGAACGTTGGCATCGATACATTGCAATTTTACACTCTCGGGGCATAATAGAACAAAATAATTAGGTTTTACTCTTTGTTCGATCGAATGAGAAAAAGTACTGTTTCCAAAGTTATACTCGTAGGGCGCAACTGAGTAGTCTAATTTTGGTTCGGTTTTGGTTCTTGCGAACGTTCGCATCGATACATTGCAAATTTACACTCTCGGGGCATAATATAACAAAATAATTAGGTTTTACTCTTTCTTCGATCGAATGAGAAAAAGTACTGTTTCCAAAGTTATACTCGTAGGGCGCAACTGAATAGTCTAATGTTGGTCCGGTTTTGGTTCTTGTGGATGTTGGCATCGATACGGTGCAAATTTACACTCTCGGGGCATAATAGAGCAAAATAATTAGGTTTTACTCTTTGTTCGATCGAATGAGAAAAAGTACTGTTTCCAAAGTTATACTCGTAGGGCGCAACTGAGCAGTGTAATTTTGGTCCGGTTTTGGTTCTTGTTAACGTTGGCATCGATACATTGCAAATTTACACTCTCGGGGTATAATAGAACAAAATTATTTGGTTTTAGTCTTTGTTCGATTGAATGAGAAAAAGTACTGTTTCCAAAGTTATACTAGTAGAGCGCAATTGAGTGGTCTAATTTTGGTCGGTTTTGCTTCTGGTGAACGTTTGCATCGATACATTGCTAATTTACACTCTCGGGGCATAATAGAACAAAATAATTTGGTTTTACTCTTTGTTCGATTGGATGAGAAAAATCTTGCTTTCCAAAGTTATACTGGTAGGGCGCAACAGAGTAGTCTAATGTTGGTCCGATTTTGGTTCTTGTTAACGCTGGCATCGATACATTGCAAATTTACACTCTCGGGGCATAATAGAACAAAATAATTAGGTTTTACTCTTTGTTCGATCGGATGAGAAAAAATCTGTTTCCAAAGTTATACTCGTCAGTGAGTAGTCTAATTTTGTTTCGGTTTTGGTTCTTGCGAACGTTGGCATCGATACATTGCAAATTTACACTCTCGGGGCATAATAGAACAAAATAATTAGGTTTTACTCTTTGTTCGATCGAATGAGAAAAAGTACTGTTTCCAAAGTTATACTGGTGGGGCGCAACTGAATAGTCTAATGTTGGTCCGGTTTTGGTTCTTGTGGACGTTGGCATCGATACGTTGCAAATTTACACTCTCGGGGCATAATATAGCAAAATAATTAGGTTTTACTCTTTGTTCGATTGAATGAGAAAAAGTACTGTTTTCAAAGTTATACTCGTATGGCGCAACTGAGTAGTCTAATTTTGGTCCGATTTTGGTTCTTGTGAACGTTGGCATCGATACATTGCAAATTTACACTCTCGGGGCATAATAGAACAAAATAATTAGGTTTTACTCTTTGTTCGATCGAATGAGAAAAATCTTGTTTCCAAAGTTATACTCGTAGGCGCAATCGAATAGTCTAATGTTGGTCCTGGTTTTGGTTCTTGCGAATGTTGGCATCGATACGTTGCAAATTTACACTCTCGGGGCATAATAGAGCAAAATAATTAGGTTTTCTTGTTTGTTCGATTGAATGAGAAAAATCTTTTCCAAAGTTATACTCGTAGGCGCAACTTAGTAGTCTAATTTTGGTGCGGTTTTGGTTCTTGTGAACGTTGGCATCGATACATTGCAAATTTACACTCTCGGGGCATAATAGAACAAAATAATTAGGTTTTACTCTTTGTTCGATCGAATGAAAAAAATAACTGTTTCCAAAGTTATACTCGTAGGGCGCAACTGAATAGTCTAA
This sequence comes from Aechmea fasciata, assembly GCA_025177825.1. NCBI lineage: Eukaryota > Viridiplantae > Streptophyta > Magnoliopsida > Poales > Bromeliaceae > Aechmea > Aechmea fasciata. The sequence continues at coordinate 341,907 of CM045925.1, read as the reverse complement.
TGTTGGTCCGGTTTTGGTTCTTGTGAATGTTGGCATCGATACGTTGCAAATTTACACTCTCGGGGCATAATAGAGCAAAATAATTAGGTTTTACTCTTTGTTCGATTGAATGAGAAAAATCTTGTTTCCAAAGTTATACTCGTAGGGCGCAACTGAGTAGTCTAATTTTGGTCCGGTTTTGGTTCTTGTTAACGTTGGCATCGATACATTGCAAATTTACACTCTCGGGGCATAATAGAACAAAATAATTAGGTTTTACTCTTTGTTCGATCGAATGAGAAAAAGTACTGTTTCCAAAGTTATACTCGTAGGGCGCAACTGAGTAGTCTAATTTTGGTTCGGTTTTGGTTCTTGTGAACGTTGGCATCGATACATTGCAAATTTACACTCTCGGGGCATAATAGAACAAAATAATTAGGTTTGACTCTTTGTTCGATCGAAAGAGAAAAAGTACTGTTTCCAAAGTTATACTAGTAGGGCGCAACTGAGTAGTCTAATGTTGGTCCGGTTTTGGTTCTTGTTAACGTTGGCATCGATACGTTTCAAATTTACACTCTCGGGGCATAATAGAGCAAAATAATTAAGTTTTACTCTTTGTTCGATTGAATGAGGAAAATCTTGTTTCCAAATTTATACTCGTAGGGCGCAACTGAGTAGTCTAATTTTGGTCCGGTTTTGGTTCTTGTGAACGTTGGCATCGATACATTGCAATTTTACACTCTCGGGGCGTAATAGAACAAAATAATTAGGTTTTACTCTTTGTTCGATCGAAAGAGAAAAAGTACTGTTTCCAAAGTTATACTCGTAGGCGCAATCGAGTAGTCTAATTTTTGTTCGGTTTTGGTTCTTGCGGACGTTGGCATCGATACATTGCAAATTTACACCCTCGGGGCATAATAGAACAAAATAATTAGGTTTTACTCTTTGTTCGATCGAATGAGAAAAATCTTGTTTCCAAAGTTATACTCGTAGGCGCAATCGAATAGTCTAATTTTGGTCCGGTTTTGGTTCTTGTGGACGTTGGCATCGATACGGTGCAAATTTACACTCTCGGGCATAATAGAACAAAATAATTAGGTTTTACTCTTTGTTCGATTGAATGAGAAAAATCTTGTTTCCAAAGTTAAACTCGTAGTGGCGAAACCGAGTAGTCTAATTTTGGTCCGGTTTTTGTTCTTGTTAACGTTGGCATCGATACATTGCAAATTTACACTCTCATAATAGAACAAAATAATTAGGTTTTACTCTTTGTTCGATCGAATGAGAAAAATCTTGTTTCCAAAGTTATACTCGTAGGGCGCAACTGAGTAGTCTAATTTTGGTTCGGTTTTGGTTCTTGTGAACGTTGGCATCGATACATTGCAAATTTACACTCTCGGGGCATAATAGAACAAAATAATTAGGTTTTACTCTTTATTCGATCGAAAGAGAAAAAGTACTGTTTCCAAAGTTATACTCGTAGGGCGCAACTGAGTAGTCTAATTTTGGTTCGGTTTTGGTTCTTGCGAACGTTAGCATCGATACATTGCAAATATACACTCTCGGGGCATAATAGAACAAAATAATTAGGTTTTACTCTTTGTTCGATCGAATGAGAAAAAGTACTTTTTCCAAAGTGATACTCGTAGGGCGCAACTGAATAGTCTAATGTTGGTCCGGTTTTGGTTCTTGTGGACGTTGGCATCGATACGGTGCAAATTTATACTCTCGGGGCATAATACAACAAAATAATTAGGTTTTACTCTTTGTTCGATTGAATGAGAAAAAGTACTGTTTCCAAAGTTATACTCGTAGGGCGCAACTGAGTAGTCTAATTTTGGTCCGGTTTTGGTTCTTGTTAACGTTGGCATCGATACATTGCAAATTTACACTCTAGGGGCATAATAGAACAAAATTATTTGGTTTTACTCTTTGTTCGATTGAATGAGAAAAAGTACTGTTTCCAACGTTATACTAGTAGGGCGCAATTGAGTGGTCTAATTTTGGTCCGGTTTTGGTTCTTGTGAACGTTTGCATCGATACATTGCTAATTTACTCTCTCGGGGCATAATAGAACAAAATAATTTTGTTTTACTCTTTGTTCGATTGGATGAGAAAAAGTACTGTTTCCAAAGTTATACTGGTAGGGCGCAACAGAGTAGTCTAATGTTGGTCCGGTTTTTGTTCTTGTTAACGCTGGCATCGATACATTGCAAATTTACACTCTCGGGGCATAATAGAACAAAATAATTAGGTTTTACTCTTTGTTCGATCGGATGAGAAAAATCTGTTTCCAAAGTTATACTCGTAGGTGAGTAGTCTAATTTTTGTTCGGTTTTGGTTCTTGCGAACGTTGGCATCGATACATTGCAAATTTACACTCTCGGGGCATAATAGAACAAAATAATTAGGTTTTACTCTTTGTTCGATCGAATGAGAAAAAGTACCGTTTCCAAAGTTATACTCGTAGGGCGCAACTGAATAGTCTAATGTTGGTCCGGTTTTGGTTCTTGTGGACGTTGGCATCGATACGTTGCAAATTTACACTCTCGGGGCATAATAGAGCAAAATAATTAGGTTTTACTCTTTGTTCGATTGAATGAGAAAAAGTACTGTTTCCAAAGTTATACTCGTAGGGCGCAACTGAGTAGTCTAATTTTGGTCCCGTTTTGGTTCTTGTGAACGTTGGCATCAATACATTGCAAATTTACACTCTCGGGGCGTAATAGAACAAAATAATTAGGTTTTACTCTTTGTTCGATCGAATGAGAAAAAGTACTGTTTCCAAAGTTATACTCGTAGGGCGCAACTGAATAGTCTAATGTTGGTCCGGTTTTGGTTCTTGTGGACGTTGGCATCGATACGGTGCAAATTTACACTCTCGGGGCATAATAGAACAAAATAATTAGGTTTTACTCTTTGTTCGAATGAAAGAGAAAAAGTACTGTTTCCAAAGTTACACTCGTAGTAGCGAGTAGTCTAATTTTGGTCCGGTTTTTGTTCTTGTTAACGTTGGCATCGATACATTGCAAATTTACACTCTCGGGGCATAATAGAACAAAATAATTAGGTTTTACTCTTTGTTCGATCGAATGAGAAAAAGTACTGTTTCCAAAGTTATACTCGTAGGGCGCAACTGAGTAGTCTAATTTTGGTTCGGTTTTGGTTCTTGTGAACGTTGGCATCGATACATTGCAAATTTACACACTCGGGGCATAATAGAACAAAATAATTAGGTTTTACTCTTTATTCGATCGAAAGAGAAAAAGTACTGTTTCCAAAGTTATACTCGTAGGGCGCAACTGAGTAGTCTAATTTTGGTTCGGTTTTGGTTCTTGCGAACGTTAGCATCGATACATTGCAAATATACACTCTCGGGGCATAATATAACAAAATAATTAGGTTTTACTCTTTCTTCGATCGAAAGAGAAAAATCTTTCCAAAGTTATACTCGTAGGCGCAATTTGAATAGTCTAATGTTGGTCCGGTTTTGGTTCTTGTGGACGTTGGCATCGATACAAATTTATACTCTCGGGGCATAATACAACAAAATAATTAGGTTTTACTCTTTGTTCGATTGAATGAGAAAAATCCTGTTCCAAAGTTATACTCGTAGGGCGCAACTGAGTAGTCTAATTTTGGTCCGGTTTTGGTTCTTGTTAACGTTGGCATCGATACATTGCAAATTTACACTCTAGGGGCATAATAGAACAAAATTATTTGGTTTTACTCTTTGTTCGATTGAATGAGAAAAAGTACTGTTTCCAAAGTTATACTGGTAGGGCGCAATTGAGTGGTCTAATTTTGGTCCGGTTTTGGTTCTTGTGAACGTTTGCATCGATACATTGCAAATTTACTCTCTCGGGGCATAATAGAACAAAATAATTTTGTTTTACTCTTTGTTCGATTGGATGAGAAAAATCTGTTTCCAAAGTTATCTTTGGTAGGCGCAACGAGTAGTCTAATGTTGGTCCTGGTTTTTGTTCTTGTTAACGCTGCATCGATACATTGCAAATTTACACTCTCGGGGCATAATAGAACAAAATAATTAGGTTTTACTCTTTGTTCGATCGGATGAGAAAAAGTACTGTTTCCAAAGTTATACTCGTAGGGTGCAACTGAGTAGTCTAATTTTTGTTCGGTTTTGGTTCTTGCGAACGTTGGCATCGATACATTGCAAATTTACACTCTCTGGGCATAATAGAACAAAATAATTAGGTTTTACTCTTTGTTCGATCGAATGAGAAAAAGTACTGTTTCCAAAGTTATACTCGTAGGGCGCAACTGAATAGTCTAATGTTGGTCCGGTTTTGGTTCTTGTGGACGTTGGCATCGATACGTTGCAAATTTACACTCTCGGGGCATAATAGAGCAAAATAATTAGGTTTTACTCTTTGTTCGATTGAATGAGAAAAAGTACTGTTTCCAAAGTTATACTCGTAGGGCGCAACTGAGTAGTCTAATTTTGGTCCGGTTTTGGTTCTTGTGAACGTTGGCATCAATACATTGCAAATTTACACTCTCGGGGCATAATAGAACAAAATAATTAGGTTTTACTCTTTGTTCGATCGAAAGAGAAAAAGTACTGTTTCCAAAGTTATACTCGTAGGGCGCAACTGAATAGTCTAATGTTGGTCGGGTTTGGTTCTTGTGAATGTTGGCATCGATTCGTTGCAAATTTACACTCGCGGGGCATAATAGAGCAAAATAATTAGGTTTTCTTGTTTGTTCGATTGAATGAGAAAAATCTTGTTTCCAAAGTTATACTCGTAGGGCGCAACTTAGTAGTCTAATTTTGGTCCGGTTTTGGTTCTTGTGAACGTTGGCATCGATACATTGCAAATTTACACTCTCGGGGCATAATAGAACAAAATAATTAGGTTTTACTCTTTGTTCGATCGAAAGAGAAAAAGTACTGTTTCCAAAGTTATACTCGTAGTGCGCAACTGAATAGTCTAATGTTGGTCCGGTTTTGTTTCTTGTGAATGTTGGGATCGATACGTTGCAAATTTACACTCTCGGGGCATAATAGAGCAAAATAATTAGGTTTTACTCTTTGTTCGATTGAATGAGAAAAAGTACTGTTTCCAAAGTTATACTCGTAGGCGCAAGAGTAGTCTAATTTTGGTCCGGTTTTGGTTCTTGTGAACGTTGGCATCGATACATTGCAAATTTACACTCTCGGGGCATAATAGAACAAAATAATTAGGTTTTACTCTTTGTTCGATGGAATGAGAAAAAGTACTGTTTCCAAAGTTATACTCGTAGGGCGCAACTGAGTAGTCTAATTTTGGTCCGGTTTTGGTTCTTGTGAACGTTGGCATCGATACATTGCAAATTTACACTCTCGGGGCATAATAGAACAAAATAATTAGGTTTTACTCTTTGTTCGATCGAATGAGAAAAATCTTGTTTCCAAAGTTATACTCGTAGGGCGCAACTGAGTAGTCTAATTTTGGTTCGGTTTTGGTTCTTGTGAACGTTGGCATCGATACATTGCAAATTTACACTCTCGGGGCATAATAGAACAAAATAATTAGGTTTGACTCTTTGTTCGATCGAAAGAGAAAAATCTTGTTTCCAAAGTTATACTAGTAGACGCAATTTGAATAGTCAAATGTTGGTCCGATTTTGGTTCTTGTGAATGTTGGCATCGATACGTTGCAAATTTACACTCTCGGGGCATAATAGAACAATATAATTAGGTTTTACTCTTTGTTCGATTGAATGAGAAAAATCTTGTTTCCAAATTTATACTCGTAGGCGCGAGTAGTCTAATTTTGGTCCGGTTTTGGTTCTTGTGAACGTTGGCATCGATACATTGCAATTTTACACTCTCGGGGCATAATAGAACAAAATAATTACGTTTTACTCTTTGTTCGATCGAATGAGAAAAATCATTTCCAACGTTATACTCGTAGGGCGCAACTGAGTAGTCTAATTTTGGTCCGGTGTTGGTTCTTGCGAACGTTGGCATCGATACATTGCAAATTTACACTCTCGGGGCATAATAGAACAAAATAATTAGGTTTTACTCTTTGTTCGATCGAATGAGAAAAAGTATTGTTTCCAAAGTTATACTCGTAGGGCGCAACTGAATAGTCTAATGTTGGTCCGGTTTTGGTTCTTGTGAACGTTGGCATCGATACGGTGCAAATTTACACTCTCGGGGCATAATAGAACAAAATAATTAGGTTTTACTCTTTGTTCGATTGAATGAGAAAAAGTACTGTTTCCAAAGTTAAACTCGTAGGGCGCAACTGAGTAGTCTAATTTTGGTCCGGTTTTGGTTCTTGTTAACGTTGGCATCGATACATTGCAAATTTACACTCTCGGGGCATAATAGAACAAAATAATTAGGTTTTACTCTTTGTTCGATCGAATGAGAAAAATCTTGTTTCTAAAGTTATACTCGTAGGGCGCAACTGAGTAGTCTAATTTTGGTTCGGTTTTGGTTCTTGTGAACGTTGGCATCGATACATTGCAAATTTACACGCTCGGGGCATAATAGAACAAAATAATTAGGTTTTACTCTTTATTCGATCGAAAGAGAAAAAGTACTGTGTCCAAAGTTATACTCGTAGGGCGCAACTGAGTAGTCTAATTTTGGTTCGGTTTTGGTTCTTGCGAACGTTAGCATCGATACATTGCAAATATACACTCTCGGGGCATAATATAACAAAATAATTAGGTTTTACTCTTTCTTCGATCGAATGAGAAAAAGTACTGTTTCCAAAGTTATACTCGTAGGGCGCAACTGAATAGTCTAATGTTGGTCCGGTTTTGGTTCTTGTGGACGTTGGCATCGATACATTGCAAATTTACACTCTCGGGGCATAATAGAACAAAATAATTAGGTTTTACTCTTTGTTCGATTGAATGAGAAAAAAATCTTGTTCCAAAATTATACTCGTAGGCGCGAGTAGTCTAATTTTGGTCCGGTTTTGGTTCTTGTTAACGTTGGCATCGATACATTGCAAATTTACACTCTAGGGGCATAATAGAACAAAATTATTTGGTTTTACTCTTTGTTCGATTGAATGAGAAAAAGTACTGTTTCCAAAGTTATACTAGTAGGGCGCAATTGAGTGGTCTAATTTTGGTCCGGTTTTGGTTCTTGTGAACGTTGGCATCGATACATTGCAAATTTACACTCTCGGGGCATAATAGAACAAAATAATTTGGTTTTACTCTTTGTTCGATTGAATGACAAAAATCTTGTTTCCAAAGTTATACTCGTAGGCGCAATCGAGTAGTCTAATTTTGGTCCGGTTTTGGTGCTTGTGAACGTTGGCATCGATACATTGCAAATTTACACGCTCGGGGCGTAATAGAACAAAATAATTAGGTTTTACTCTATGTTCGATCGAAAGAGAAAAAGTACTGTTTCCAAAGTTATACTCGTAGGGCGCAACTGAATAGTCTAATGTTGGTCCGGTTTTGGTTCTTGTGAATGTTGGCATCGATACGTTGCAAATTTACACTCTCGGGGCATAATAGAGCAAAATAATTAGGTTTTACTGTTTGTTCGATTGAATGAGAAAAAGTACTGTTTCCAAAGTTATACTCGTAGGGCGCAACTTAGTAGTCTAATTTTGGTGCGGTTTTGGTTCTTGTTAACGTTGGCATCGATACATTGCAAATTTACACTCTCGGGGCATAATAGAACAAAATAATTAGGTTTTACTCTTTGTTCGATCGAAAGAGAAAAATCTTGTTTCCAAAGATATACTCGTAGGCGCAAGAGTAGTCTAATTTTGGTTCGGATTTGGTTCTTGTGAACGTTGGCATCGATACATAGCAAATTTACACTCTCGGGGCATAATAGAACAAAATAATTAGGTTTGACTCTTTGTTCGATCGAAAGAGAAAAATCTTGTTTCCAAAGTTATACTAGTAGGGCATAGTCATATGTTGGTCCGGTTTTGGTTCTTGTGAATGTTGGCATCGATACGTTTCAAATTTACACTCTCGGGGCATAATAGAGCAAAATAATTAGGTTTTACTCTTTGTTCGATTGAATGAGAAAAAGTACTGTTTCCAAAGTTATACTCGTAGGGCGCAACTGAGTAGTCTAATTTTTGTCTGGTTTTGGTTCTTGTGAACGTTGGCATCGATACATTGCAATTTTACACTCTCGGGGCATAATAGAACAAAATAATTAGGTTTTACTCTTTGTTCGATCGAATGAGCAAAAGTCCTGTTTCCAAAATTATACTCGTAGGCGCAATTGAGTAGTCTAATTTTTGTTCGGTTTTAGTTCTTGCGAACGTTGGCATCGATACATTGCTAATTTACACTCTCGGGCATAATAGAACAAAATAATTATGTTTTACTCTTTGTTCGATCGAATGAGAAAAAATACTGTTTCCAAAGTTATACTCGTAGGGCGCAACTGAGTAGTCTAATGTTGGTCCGGTTTTGGTTCTTGTTAACGCTGGCATCGATACATTGCAAATTTACACTCTCGGGGCATAATAGAACAAAATAATTAGGTTTTACTCTTTGTTCGATCGGATGAGAAAAAGTATTGTTTCCAAAGTTATACTCGTAGGGTGCAACTGAGTAGTCTAATTTTTGTTCGGTTTTGGTTCTTGCGAACGTTGGCATCGATACATTGCAAATTTACACTCTCTGGGCATAATAGAACAAAATAATTAGGTTTTACTCTTTGTTCGATCGAATGAGAAAAAGTACTGTTTCCAAAGTTATACTCGTAGGCGCTGAATAGTCTAATGTTGGTCCGGTTTTGGTTCTTGTGGACGTTGGCATCGATACGTTGCAAATTTACACTCTCGGGGCATAATAGAGCAAAATAATTAGGTTTTACTCTTTGTTCGATTGAATGAGAAAAAAATCTTGTTTCCAAAGTTATACTCGTAGGGCGCAACTGAGGAGTCTAATTTTGGTCCGGTTTTGGTTCTTGGGAACGTTGGCATCGATACATTGCAAATTTACACTCTCGGGGCATAATAGAACGAAATAATTAGGTTTTACTCTTTGTTCGATCGAAAGAGAAAAAGTCCTGTTTCCAAAGTTATACTCGTAGGGCGCAACTGAATAGTCTAATGTTGGTCCGGTTTTGGTTCTTGTGAATGTTGGCATCGATACGTTGCAAATTTACACTCTCGGGGCATAATAGAGCAAAATAATTAGGTTTTACTGTTTGTTCGATTGAATGAGAAAAAGTACTGTTTCCAAAGTTATACTCGTAGGACGCAACTTAGTAGTCTAATTTTGGTGCGGTTTTGGTTCTTGTTAACGTTGGCATCGATACATTGCAAATTTACACTCTCGGGGCATAATAGAACAAAATAATTAGGTTTTACTCTTTGTTCGATCGAAAGAGAAAAATCTTGTTTCCAAAGATATACTCGTAGGCGCAAAGTAGTCTAATTTTGGTTCGGTTTTGGTTCTTGTGAACGTTGGCATCGATACATTGCAAATTTACACTCTCGGGGCATAATAGAACAAAATAATTAGGTTTGACTCTTTGTTCGATCGAAAGAGAAAAAGTACTGTTTCCAAAGTTATACTAGTAGGGCGCAACTGAATAGTCAAATGTTGGTCCGATTTTGGTTCTTGTGAATGTTGGCATCGATACGTTTCAAATTTACACTCTCGGGGCATAATAGAGCAAAATAATTAGGTTTTACTCTTTGTTCGATTGAATGAGAAAAATCTTGTTTCCAAAGTTATACTCGTAGGCGCAATTGAGTAGTCTAATTTTTGTCTGGTTTTGGTTCTTGTGAACGTTGGCATCGATACATTGCAAATTTACACTCTCGGGGCATAATAGAACAAAATAATTAGGTTTTACTCTTTGTTCGATCGAAAGAGAAAAATCTTGTTTCCAAAGTTATACTCGTAGGCGCAATTGAGTAGTCTAATTTTTGTTCGGTTTTAGTTCTTGCGAACGTTGGCATCGATACATTGCTAATTTACACTCTCGGGGCATAATAGAACAAAATAATTATGTTTTACTCTTTGTTCGATTGAATGAGAAAAATCTTGTTTCCAAAGTTATACTCGTAGGCGGCGAGTAGTCTAATTTTGGTCCGGTTTTTGTTCTTGTTAACGTTGGCATCGATACATTGCAAATTTACACTCTCGGGCATAATAGAACAAAATAATTAGGTTTTACTCTTTGTTCGATCGAATGAGAAAAAGTACTGTTTCCAAAGTTATACTCGTAGGGCGCAACTGAGTAGTCTAATTTTGGTTCGGTTTTGGTTCTTGTGAACGTTGGCATCGATACATTGCAAATTTACACTCTCGGGGCATAATAGAACAAAATAATTAGATTTTAATCTTTGTTCGATCGAAGGAGAAAAATTACTGTTTCCAAAGTTATCCTCGTAGGGCGCAATTTGAATAGTCAAATGTTGGTCGGTTTTGGTTCTTGTGAATGTTGGCATCGATACGTTTCAAATTTACACTCTCGGGGCATAATAGAACAAAATAATTAGGTTTTACTCTTTGTTCGATTGAATGAGAAAAAGTACTGTTTCCAAAGTTATACTAGTAGGGCGCAACTGAGTAGTCTAATTTTGGTCGGGTTTTGGTTCTTGTGAACGTTGGCATCGATACATTGCAAATTTACACTCTCGGGGCATAATAGAACAAAATAATTAGGTTTTACTCTTTGTTCGATCGAAAGAGAAAAAGTACTGTTTCCAAAGTTATACTCGTAGGGCGCAACTGAGTAGTCTAATTTTGGTTCGGGTTTGGTTCTTGCGAACGTTGGCATCGATACATTGCAAATTTACACTCTCGGGGCATAATAGAACATAATAATTAGGTTTTACTCTTTCTTCGATCGAATGAGAAAAAGTACTGTTTCCAAATAATACTCGTAGGGCGCAACTGAGTAGTCTAATGTTGGTCCGGTTTTGGTTCTTGTGGACGTTGGCATCGATACGGTGCAAATTTATACTCTCGGGGCATAATAGAACAAAATAATTAGGTTTTACTCTTTGTTCGATTGAATGAGAAAAAGTACTGTTTCCAAAGTTATACTCGTAGGGCGCAACTGAGTAGTCTAATTTTGGTCCGGTTTTGGTTCTTGTGAACGTTGGCATCGATACATTGCAAATTTACACTCTCGGGGCATAATAGAACAAAATAATTTGGTTTTACTCTTTGTTCGATTGAATGAGAAAAAGTTCTGTTTCCAAAGTTATACTAGTAGGGCGCAATTGAGTAGTCTAATTTTGGTCCGGTTTTGGTTCTTGTGAACGTTTGCATCGATACATTGCTAATTTACACTCTCGGGGCATAATAGAACAAAATAATTTGGTTTTACTCTTTGTTCGATTGAATGAGAAAAAAATCTTGTTTCCAAAGTTATCTTTGTTAGAGGCGCAACTGAGTAGTCTAATTTTGGTCCGGTTTTGGTTCTTGTGAACGTTGGCATCGATACATTGCAAATTTACACTCTCGGGGCATAATAGAACAAAATAATTAGGTTTTACTGTTTGTTCGATTGAATGAGAAAAAGTACTGTTTCCAAAGTTATACTAGTAGGGCGCAACTGAGTAGTCTAATTTTGGTCCGGTTTTGGTTCTTGTGAACGTTGGCATCGATACATTGCAAATTTACACTCTCGGGGCATAATAGAACAAAATAATTAGGTTTTACTCTTTGTTCGATCGAAAGAGAAAAATCTTTGTTTCCAAAGTTATACTCGTAGGGCGCAACTGAATAGTCTAATGTTGGTCCGGTTTTGGTTCTTGTGAATGTTGGCATCGATACGTTGCAAATTTACACTCTCGGGGCATAATAGAGCAAAATAATTAGGTTTTACTTTTTGTTCGATTGAATGAGAAAAATCTTTTCCAAAGTTATACTCGTAGGGCGCAACTTAGTAGTCTAATTTTGGTGCGGTTTTGGTTCTTGTTAACGTTGGCATCGATACATTGCAAATTTACACTCTCGGGGCATAATAGAACAAAATTATTTGGTTTTACTCTTTGTTCGATTGAATGAGAAAAAGTACTGTTTCCAAAGTTATACTAGTAGGGCGCAATTGAGTAGTCTAATTTTGGTCCGGTTTTGGTTCTTGTGAACGTTTGCATCGATACATTGCTAATTTACACTCTCGGGGCATAATAGAACAAAATAATTTGGTTTTACTCTTTGTTCGATTGGATGAGAAAAAGTACCGTTTCCAAAGTTATACTCGTAGGGCGCAACTGAATAGTCTAATGTTGGTCCGGTTTTGGTTCTTGTGGACGTTGGCATCGATACGTTGCAAATTTACACTCTCGGGGCATAATAGAGCAAAATAATTAGGTTTTACTCTTTGTTCGATTGAATGAGAAAAATCTTGTTTCCAAAGTTATACTCGTAGGCGCAAGAGTAGTCTAATTTTGGTCCGGTTTTGGTTCTTGTGAACGTTGGCATCGATACATTGCAAATTTACACTCTCGGGGCGTAATAGAACAAAATAATTAGGTTTTACTCTTTGTTCGATCGAAAGAGAAAAAGTACTGTTTCCAAAGTTATACTCGTAGGGGCAACTGAATAGTCTAATGTTGGTCCGGTTTTGGTTCTTGTGAATGTTGGCATCGATACGTTGCAAATTTACACTCTCGGGGCATAATAGAGCAAAATAATTAGGTTTTACTCTTGTTCGATTGAATGAGAAAAAGTACTGTTTCCAAAGTTATACTACTCGTAGGGCGCAACTTAGTAGTCTAATTTTGGTGCGGTTTTGGTTCTTGTTAACGTTGGCATCGATACATTGCAAATTTACACTCTCGGGGCATAATAGAACAAAATAATTAGGTTTTACTCTTTGTTCGATCGAAAGAGAAAAATCTTGTTTCCATAGTTATACTCGTAGTGCGCAACTGAATAGTCTAATGTTGGTCCGGTTTTGGTTCTTGTGAATGTTGGCATCGATACGTTGCAAATTTACACTCTCGGGGCATAATAGAGCAAAATAATTAGGTTTTACTCTTTGTTCGATTGAATGAGAAAAAGTACTGTTTCCAAAGTTATACTCGTAGGCGCAACCGAGTAGTCTAATTTTGGTCCGGTTTTGGTTCTTGTTAACGTTGGCATCGATACATTGCAAATTTACACTCTCGGGCATAATAGAACAAAATAATTATGTTTTACTCTTTGTTCGATCGAATGAGAAAAAAAATCTTGTTTCCAAAGTTATACTCGTAGGGCGCAACTGAGTAGTCTAATTTTGGTCCGGTTTTTGTTCTTGTTAACGTTGGCATCGATACATTGCAAATTTACACTCTCGGGGCATAATAGAACAAAATAATTAGGTTTTACTCTTTGTTCGATTGAATTAGAAAAATCTTTGTTTCAAAGATATACTCGTAGGCGCAATCGAGTAGTCTAATTTTGGTTCGGTTTTGGTTCTTGTGAACGTTGGCATCGATACATAGCAAATTTACACTCTCGGGGCATAATAGAACAAAATAATTAGGTTTGACTCTTTGTTCGATCGAAAGAGAAAAATCTTGTTTCCAAAGTTATACTAGTAGGCGCAACCAATAGTCTAATGTTGGTCCGATTTTGGTTCTTGTGAACGTTGGCATCGATACGTTGCAAATTTACACTCTCGGGGCATAATAGAGCAAAATAATTAGGTTTTACTCTTTGTTCGATTGAATGAGAAAAAGTACTGTTTCCAAAGTTATACTCGTAGGGCGCAACTGAGTAGTCTAATTTTGGTCCGGTTTTGGTTCTTGTGAACGTTGGCATCGATACATTGCAATTTTACACTCTCGGGGCGTAATAGAACAAAATAATTAGGTTTTACTCTTTGTTCGATCGAATGAGAAAAATCTTGTTTCCAAAGTTATACTCGTAGGGCGCAATTGAGCAGTCTAATTTTTGTTCGGTTTTAGTTCTTGCGAACGTTGGCATCGATACATTGCTAATTTACACTCTCGGGCATAATAGAGCAAAATAATTAGGTTTTACTCTTTGTTCGATTGAATGAGAAAAAGTACTGTTTCCAAAGTTATACTCGTAGGGCGAAACCGAGTAGTCTAATTTTGGTCCGGTTTTTGTTCTTGTTAACGTTGGCATCGATACATTGCAAATTTACACTCTCGGGGCATAATAGAACAAAATAATTAGGTTTTACTCTTTGTTCGATCGAATGAGAAAAAGTACTGTTTCCAAAGTTATACTCGTATGGCGCAACTGAGTAGTCTAATTTTGGTTCGGTTTTGGTTCTTGTGAACGTTGGCATCGATACATTGCAAATTTCACTCTCGGGGCATAATAAAACAAAATAATTAGGTTTGACTCTTGGTTCGATCGAAAGAGAAAAAGTACTGTTTCCAAAGTTATACTCGTAGGGCGCAACTGAATAGTCAAATGTTGGTCCGGTTTTGGTTCTTGTGAATGTTGGCATCGATACGTTTCAAATTTACACTCTCGGGGCATAATAGAGCAAAATAATTAACTTTTACTCTTTGTTCGATTGAATGAGAAAAAGTACTGTTTCCAAAGTTATACTCGTAGGGCGCAACTGAGTAGTCTAATTTTGGTCCGGTTTTGGTTCTTGTGAACGTTGGCACCGATACACTGCAAATTTACACTCTCGGGCATAATAGAACAAAATAATTAGGTTTTACTCTTTTTCGATCGAAAGAGAAAAATCTTGTTTCCAAAGTTATACTCGTAGGCGCGAGTAGTCTAATTTTGGTTCGGGTTTGGTTCTTGCGAACGTTGGCATCGATACATTGCAAATTTACACTCTCGGGGCATAATAGAACATAATAATTAGGTTTTACTCTTTCTTCGATCGAAGGAGAAAAAGTACTGTTTCCAAGTAATACTCGTAGGGCGCAACTGAATAGTCTAATGTTGGTCCGGTTTTGGTTCTTGTGGACGTTGGCATCGATACGGTGCAAATTTATACTCTCGGGGCATAATAGAACAAAATAATTAGGTTTTACTCTTTGTTCGATTGAATGAGAAAAAGTCCTGTTTTCAAAGTTATACTCGTAGGGCGCAACTGAGTAGTCTAATTTTGGTCCGGTTTTGGTTCTTGTTAACGTTGGCATCGATACATTGCAAATTTACACTCTCGGGGCATAATAGAACAAAATTATTTGGTTTTACTCTTTGTTCGATTGAATGAGAAAAAGTACTGTTTCCAAAGTTATACTCGTAGGGCGCAACTGAGTAGTCTAATGTTGGTCTGTTTTGGTTCTTGTGAATGTTGGCATCGATACATTGCTAATTTACACTCTCGATAATAGAACAAAATAATTTGGTTTTACTCTTTGTTCGATTGGATGAGAAAAAAATCTTGTTTCCAAAGTTATCTTTGTTAGGCGCAGAGTAGTCTAATGTTGGTCCGGTTTTGGTTTTTGTGAACGTTGGCATCGATATGTTGCAAATTTACACTCTCGGGGCATAATAGAACAAAATAATTAGGTTTTCTTTTTGTTTGGTTGGATGAGAAAAAATCTTTGTTTCCAAAGTTATACTAGTAGGGCGCAATTGAGTAGTCTAATTTTGGTCCGGTTTTGGTTCTTGTGAACGTTTGCATCGATACATTGCTAATTTACACTCTCGGGGCATAATAGAACAAAATAATTAGGTTTTACTCTTTGTTCGATTGAATGAGAAAAAGTACTGTTTACAAAGTTATACTCGTAGGCGAAACTGAGTAGTCTAATTTTGGTCCGGTTTTGGTTCTTGTTAACGTTGGCATCGATACATTGCAAATTTACACTCTCGGGGCATAATAGAACAAAATAATTAGGTTTTACTCTTTGTTCGATCGAATGAGAAAAAATACTGTTTCCAAAGTTATACTCGTAGGGCGCAACTGAGTAGTCTAATTTTGGTTCGGTTTTGGTTCTTGTGAACGTTGGCATCGATACATTGCAAATTTACACTCTCGGGGCATAATAGAACAAAATAATTAGGTTTGACTCTTTGTTCGATCGAAAGAGAAAAAGTACTGTTTCCAAAGTTATACTCGTAGGGCGCAACTGAATAGTCAAATGTTGGTCCGGTTTTGGTTCTTGTGAATGTTGGCATCGATACGTTTCAAATTTACACTCTCGGGGCATAATAGAGCAAAATAATTAACTTTTACTCTTTGTTCGATTGAATGAGAAAAAAAATCTGTGCCCAAAGTTATACTCGTAGGGCGCAACTGAGTAGTCTAATTTTGGTCCGGTTTTGGTTCTTGTGAACGTTGGCACCGATACATTGCAAATTTACACTCTCGGGGCATAATTGAACAAAATAATTAGGTTTTACTCTTTGTTCGATCGAATGAGAAAAAGTACTGTTTCCAAAGTTATACTCGTAGGGCGCAACTGAGTAGTCTAATTTTGGTTCGGTTTTGGTTCTTGCGAACGTTGGCATCGATGCATTGCAAATTTACACTCTCGGGGCATAATAGAACAAAATAATTAGGTTTTACTCTTTGTTCGATCGAATGAGAAAAAGTACTGTTTCCAAAGTTATACTCGTAGGGCGCAACTGATTAGGCTAATGTTGGTCCGGTTTTGGTTCTTGTGGACGTTGGCATCGATACGGTGCAAATTTATACTCTCGGGGCATAATAGAACAAAATAATTAGGTTTTACTCTTTGTTCGATTGAATGAGAAAAAGTACTGTTTCCAAAGTTATACTCGTAGGGCGCAACTGAGTAGTCTAATTTTGGTCCGGTTTTGGTTCTTGTTAACGTTGGCATCGATACATTGCAAATTTACACTCTCGGGGCATAATAGAACATAATTATTTGGTTTTACTCTTGGTTCGATTGAATGAGAAAAAGTACTGTTTCCAAAGTTATACTAGTAGGGCGCAATTGAGTAGTCTAATTTTGGTCCGGTTTTGGTTCTTGTGAACGTTAGCATCGATACATTCCTAATTTACACTCTCGGGGCATAATAGAACAAAATAATTTGGTTTTACTCTTTGTTCGATTGGATGAGAAAAATCTTGTTTCCAAAGTTATCCTCGTAGGGCGCAATTGAGTAGTCTAATTTCGGTCCGGTTTTGGTTCTTGTTAACGTTGGCATCGATACATTGCAAATTTACACTCTCGGGGAATAATAGAGCAAAATAATTAGGTTTTACTCTTTGTTCGATCGAATGAGAAAAAGTACTGTTTCCAAAGTTATACTCGTAGGGCGCAACTGAGTAGTCTAATTTTGGTCCGGTTTTGGTTCTTGTGAACGTTTGCATCGATACATTGCAAATTTACACTCTCGGGGCATAATAGAACAAAATAATTAGGTTTTACTCTTTGTTCGATCGGATGAGAAAAAGTACTGTTTCCAAAGTTATACTCGTAGGGCGCAACTGAGTAGTCTAATTTTTGTTCGGTTTTGGTTCTTGCGAACGTTGGCATCGATACTTTGCAAATTTACACTCTCGGGGCATAATAGAACAAAATAATTAGGTTTTACTCTTTGTTCGATCGAATGAGAAAAATCTTGTTTCCAAAGTTATACTCGTAGGGCGCAATCGAATAGTCTAATGTTGGTCGGTTTTGGTTCTTGTGGACGTTGGCATCGATACGGTGCAAATTTACACTCTCGGGAATAGAACAAAATAATTAGGTTTTACTCTTTGTTCGATTGAATGAGAAAAATCTTGTTTCCAAAGTTATACTCGTAGGGCGCAACTGAGTAGTCTAATTTTGGTCCGGTTTTGGTTCTTGTTAACGTTGGCATCGATACATTGCAAATTTACACTCTCGGGGCATAATAGAACAAAATAATTAGGTTTTACTCTTTGTTCGATCGAAAGAGAAAAATCTTGTTTCCAAAGTTATACTCGTAGGCGCAACCGAATAGTCTAATGTTGGTCGGTTTTGGTTCTTGTGAACGTTGGCATCGATACGTTGCAAATTTACACTCTCGGCGCATAATAGAGCAAAATAATTAGGTTTTACTCTTTGTTCGATTGAATGAGAAAAATCTTGTTTCCAAAGTTATACTCGTAGAGGCAATTTGAATAGTCTAATTTTTGTCCGGTTTGGTACTTGTGAACGTTGGCATCGATACGTTGCAAATTTACACTCTCGGGGCATAATAGAACAAAATAATTAGGTTTTACTCTTTGTTCGATTGAATGAGAAAAATCATTTCCAAAGTTATATTCGTAGGCGTAGTCTAATTTTTGTTCGGTTTTGGTTCTTGCGAACGTTGGCATCAATACATTGCAAATTTACACTCTCGGGGCATAATAGAACAAAATAATTAGATTTTACTCTTTGTTCGATCGAATGAGAAAAAGTGCTGTTTCCAAAGTTATACTCGTAGGGCGCAACTGAATAGTCTAATGTTGGTCCGGTTTTGGTTCTTGTGGACGTTGGCATCGATACGGTGCAAATTTACACTCTCGGGGCATAATAGAACAAAATAATTAGGTTTTACTCTTTGTTCGATTGAATGAGAAAAATCTTGTTTCCAAAGTTATACTCGTAGGCGAGCGAGTAGTCTAATTTTGGTCCGGTTTTTGTTCTTGTTAACGTTGGCATCGATACATTGCAAATTTACACTCTCGGGGCATAATAGAACAAAATAATTAGGTTTTACTCTTTGTTCGATCGAATGAGAAAAAGTACTGTTTCCAAAGTTATACTCGTAGGGCGCAACTGAGTAGTCTAATTTTCGTTCGGTTTTGGTTCTTGTGAACGTTGGCATCGATACATTGTAAATTTACACTCTCGGGGCATAATAGAACAAAATAATTAGGTTTGACTCTTTGTTCGATCGAAAGAGAATAAGTACTGTTTCCAAAGTTATACTCGTAGGGCGCAACTGAAAAGTCAAATGTTGGTCCGGTTTTGGTTCTTGTGAATGTTGGCATCGATACGTTTCAAATTTACACTCTCGGGGCATAATAGAGCAAAATAATTAACTTTTACTCTTTGTTCGATTGAATGAGAAAAAGTACTGTGCCCAAAGTTATACTCGTAGGGCGCAACTGAGTAGTCTAATTTTGGTCCGGTTTTGGTTCTTGTGAACGTTGGCACCGATACATTGCAAATTTACACTCTCGGGGCATAATTGAACAAAATAATTAGGTTTTACTCTTTGTTCGATCGAAAGAGAAAAAGTACTGTTTCCAAAGTTATACTCGTAGGGCGCAACTGAGTAGTCTAATTTTGGTTCGGTTTTGGTTCTTGCGAACGTTGGCATCGATGCATTGCAAATTTACACTCTCGGGGCATAATAGAACAAAATAATTAGGTTTTACTCTTTGTTCGATCGAATGAGAAAAAGTACTGTTTCCAAAGTTATACTCGTAGGGCGCAACTGAATAGTCTAATGTTGGTCCGGTTTTGGTTCTTGTGGACGTTGGCATCGATACGGTGCAAATTTACACTTCCGCGGCATAATAGAACAAAATAATTAGGTTTTACTCTTTGTTCGATTGAATGAGAAAAAGTACTGTTTCCAAAGTTATACTCGTAGGGCGCAACTGAGTAGTCTAATTTTGGTCCGGTTTTGGTTCTTGTTAACGTTGGCATCGATACATTGCAAATTTACACTCTCGGGGCATAATAGAACATAATTATTTGGTTTTACTCTTGGTTCGATTGAATGAGAAAAAGTACTGTTTCCAAAGTTATACTGATAGGGCGCAATTGAGTAGTCTAATTTTGGTCCGGTTTTGGTTCTTGTGAACGTTAGCATCGATACATTCCTAATTTACACTCTCGGGGCATAATAGAACAAAATAATTTGGTTTTACTCTTTGTTCGATTGATTGAGAAAAAGTACTGTTTCCAAAGTTATACTGTTAGGGCGCAACTGAGTAGTCTAATGTTGGTCCGGTTTTGGTTCTTGTTAACGTTGGCATCGATACGTTTCAAATTTACACTCTCGGGGCATAATAGAGCAAAATAATTAAGTTTTACTCTTTGTTCGATTGAATGAGAAAAATCTTGTGCCCAAAGTTATACTCGTAGGCGCAAGAGTAGTCTAATTTTGGTCCGGTTTTGGTTCTTGTGAACGTTGGCACCGATACATTGCAAATTTACACTCTCGGGCATAATAGAACAAAATAATTAGGTTTTACTCTTTGTTCGATCGGATGAGAAAAATCTTTGTTTCCAAAGTTATACTCGTAGGCGCAATGAGTAGTCTAATTTTTGTTCGGTTTTGGTTCTTGCGAACGTTGGCATCGATACTTTGCAAATTTACACTCTCGGGGCATAATAGAACAAAATAATTAGGTTTTACTCTTTGTTCGATCGAATGAGAAAAAAATCTTTTTCCAAAGTTATACTCGTAGGCGCAATCGAATAGTCTAATGTTGGGCCGGTTTTGGTTTATGTGGACGTTGGGATCGATACTGTGCAAATTTATACTCTCGGGACATAATAGAACAAAATAATTAGGTTTTACTCTTTGTTCGATTGAATGAGAAAAAATCTTGTTTCCAAAGTTATACTCGTAGGCGCAAGAGTAGTCTAATTTTGGTCCGGTTTTGGTTCTTGTTAACGTTGGCATCGATACATTGCAAATTTACACTCTCGGGCATAATAGAACAAAATAATTAGGTTTTACTCTTTGTTCGATCGAAAGAGAAAAATCTTGTTTCCAAAGTTATACTCGTAGGCGCAATTTGAATAGTCTAATGTTGGTCGGTTTTGGTTCTTGTGAATGTTGGCATCGATACGTTGCAAATTTACACTCTCGCGGCATAATAGAGCAAAATAATTAGGTTTTACTCTTTGTTCGATTGAATGAGAAAAAGTACTGTTTCCAAAGTTATACTCGTAGGGCGCAACTGAATAGTCTAATTTTTGTCCGGTTTTGGTACTTGTGAACGTTGGCATCGATACGTTGCAAATTTACACTCTCGGGGCATAATAGAACAAAATAATTAGGTTTTACTCTTTGTTCGATCGAATGAGAAAAAGTACTGTTTCCAAAGTTATATTCGTAGGGCGCAACTGAGTAGTCTAATTTTTGTTCGGTTTTGGTTCTTGCGAACGTTGGCATCAATACATTGCAAATTTACACTCTCGGGGCATAATAGAACAAAATAATTAGATTTTACTCTTTGTTCGATCGAATGAGAAAAAGTACTGTTTCCAAAGTTATACTCGTAGTGCGCAACTGAATAGTCTAATGTTGGTCCGGTTTTGGTTCTTGTGAATGTTGGCATCGATACGTTGCAAATTTACACTCTCGGGGCATAATAGAACAAAATAATTAGGTTTTACTCTTTGTTCGATTGAATGAGAAAAAAAATCTTGTTTCCAAAGTTATACTCGTAGGGCGAAACTGAGTAGTCTAATTTTGGTCCGGTTTTTGTTCTTGTTAACGTTGGCATCGATACATTGCAAATTTACACTCTCGGGGCATAATAGAACAAAATAATTAGGTTTTACTCTTTGTTCGATCGAATGAGAAAAAATCATATTTCTAAAGTTATACTCGTAGGCGCAATCGAGTAGTCTAATTTTCGTTCGGTTTTGGTTCTTGTGAACGTTGGCATCGATACATTGTAAATTTACACTCTCGGGCATAATAGAACAAAATAATTAGGTTTGACTCTTTGTTCGATCGAAAGAGAATAAATCTTGTTTCCAAAGTTATACTCGTAGGCGCATTTGAATAGTCAAATGTTGTTCCGGTTTTGGTTCTTGTGAACGTAGACAACGATACGTTGCCAATATACACTCTCGGGGCATAATAGAACAATATAATTGGGTTTTACTCTTTGTTCGATCGGATGAGAGAAAAATCTTGTTTCCAAAGTTATACTCGTAGGCGCAATCGAGTAGTCTAATTTTTGTTCGGTTTTGGTTCTTGCGAACGTTGGCATCGATACGTTGCAAATTTACACTCTCGGCATAATAGAACAAAATAATTAGGTTTTACTCTTTGTTCGATCGAATGAGAAAAAGTACCGTTTCCAAAGTTATACTCGTAGGGCGCAACTGAATAGTCTAATGTTGGTCCGGTTTTGGTTCTTGTGGACGTTGGCATCGATACGTTGCAAATTTACACTCTCGGGGCATAATAGAGCAAAATAATTAGGTTTTACTCTTTGTTCGATTGAATGAGAAAAAGTACTGTTTCCAAAGTTATACTCGTACGGCGCAACTGAGTAGTCTAATTTTGGTCCGGTTTTGGTTCTTGTGAACGTTGGCATCGATACATTGCAAATTTACACTCTCGGGGCATAATAGAACAAAATAATTAGGTTTTACTCTTTGTTCGATTGAATGAGAAAAAGTACTGTTTCCAAAGTTATACTCGTAGGGCGCAACTGAATAGTCTAATGTTGGTCCGGTTTTGGTTCTTGTGAATGTTGGCATCGATACGTTGCAAATTTACACTCTCGGGGCATAATAGAGCAAAATAATTAGGTTTTACTCTTTGTTCGATTGAATGAGAAAAAGTACTGTTTCCAAAGTTATTGTCACGCCCCGAGACCGCTACCAATTCGGTTCGGTTCGGGGACGCCGATCAGGCGCCGAACGGACAGCACCTCCCCTGTCCGCCCAAGGCTCGACAACAAGTCATGTACAAAGAATTACCCAGGAACTAATTATATAACATACATGACAATAGCGAAGCACCTAAAGGTGCGATCAAGTAAGAGCAAGATACAAGTAATCATACAAGTAATATAAAGAGAGAAGAGTCTATCTATTACAACCATTCATCATTCGATTACATCCAATTACATTCTTTTACTCACAACGAATATACATGTTGTTTCTTCCCAAAATACATAAGTGTTCACATTTCCAAAATATACATGATTTTCCTCGATCATATACTTATACCAAAATAATACAGGGGGAGGCTCTAATGCAAATAGGCGGCCACTATCGATTAGGGCGCGAGGCCCTTGCCACGATCCTCACAAGCCGCCTGCGAGCTCGAACCTGTAATAGAGTGGGGTGAGAACTAACTTTCTTAGTTCCCAGTGGGCTCGGCCACCGACCCCACCGATCTACCAAATAGGTCTAAGCAGGCATAAGCAGATAGATAGATAGATATTTATCTTAAAACTGTAAGTGCTGTAAGTAAAGCATAATAAGAAAAATGCAATACTACTATGCCTGTAACAACAAGGTAAGAGTAAATGTTCTAGCCATGTAACTACTAACATGCTAATATAACTCTAACCAATATGTTTGCAATTCTATTATGCTCAATATGTACTTTTGTACCCAATTACATAACTCCTTTGAGTTTATTACCCAATCAATGGCTAGCCCGTAGACTCGCCCACGACTCACACCACTCAACCCAATGGGTTGTCTGCGGGACCCCACATAGGCTATCCCTCGGGACCCCACATAGGCTATCCCTATCGAATCACGTGCCAAGACCTCCGGAGACTCGCACTACTCGTGTGGAGCGACCACCACGAGCGGCGAACAGGGCGGTGTGAGTATGATCTTCTCCTCCACTTTGGGAGGGCATCCACACAGGTATCAATGATCTTCTCCTCCACTTTGGAGGGCATCCTCACAGGGTAATGTATAAGTGTTTTGTAGAACTATGTCTCTATGTCATTTATCATCAAGTTATTTACTTGGATCACATGTCGTTAGTGTCTCTACACTATGTCATAATGTCAATCATCAAGTTCTTTACTTGGTTCACATATCTCTAGTGTTCTTTACACTAAGTTACCATACAATGTCATTCATCACGTTGTCTACTTGGTTCTCATGTCATTAGTGTTCCATACACTATGTCATAATGTCAATCATCAAGTTCTTTACTTGGTTCACATATCTCTAGTGTTCTTTACACTAAGTTATCATGCAATGTCATCAAGTTGTATACACTTGGTTCATATATCACTAGTGTCTCTACACTATGTCATAATGTCAATAGTTGTCCATCATGCAAGATTAAATTACAATCCAACTTATCTCTAGGGTTCTTTGCCATAACCATCATGCCTCCTATATTCAATTGTCAATCATATGATGCCACAATTTAAAGGAGCATGTAAGAATAGTAAACGAACTATATAACCCTAGCATGCATGAAACTATACATATATACATATATACGCTATATGACCAATAAAGGGACTTAGACATAAAAAGTAGCCCGACGGCTTCGGAATGGCACCCCCCACCTGTTATCGCGTTCCGATTGCTCGTCGTCGCTTGCAATCGGCCTCCCGCGACATCCGTATCCGGCACGGCCCGATATTGCAATCGCGCCTCAACCGTGCTCCGCTTCGCAGCCCCGAAAATTATAGGTCTTCGGTTTGTTGCCACGAGCCCCCAATTCCATTCTCACGATTTTTGGAAGCTTTCGCCGCAAGCTGCGACCATTTTTACGTCGACGGCTTCAAACCTCAATATCTTCGCAACGGCACGACGAATTGCCGAACCGACTTCGCCAACGTGTTTCGTTACCTAGCAATTAGGTTTATATAGGTTCAATTTAGATCAAACCCATCTAATAGCGAAAATTGCATTTCTAAACCCTAGCCTCTAATTATGCTCCAAATAATCCGATTATTAAGGATTTAATGTGCTAGCATCACACTAGAGGCTATTAGAACACTTAAACTTATGGATTAAGTCAAATCCCAAAAGCTTACCTAAACGTGAACACCGCGACGAAAACACGTCGCTTCAACGGCCGCCCGAAAGCTCAAACCGACGCCTCCAATGCGTTCGCAAGCTCGATCTCCGCCAACGCCGCGAATTTGGGCGAGGAATATAGAGAGATGAGAGAGATATTTAGAGAGAGAAAGGAGGGTTTTTCTTTCTCCTCCATGTGTGCGTGAGTGTGTGGGTGTGTTGTGTTGTGTGCTCTCGGGTTGGGAAGCAGGGAGATGAAGCATTGCTTCTTAATTAAGTAACCCAACACTATTCATCACACTATTCACTTCAATTTTCGGTCGAAGCTTTGATTTTTTTGCCTGCCCTTCGGAATGTCCGATTGAGCTCAAATTTGACAGTTGTGTTCGGTTTTACTCAACTTAACGCCAGAAACTTTAATCTCTCAGTTTCGACCCCGTTTGGTCACTGCGAACTCTACCGAACTTTAATCGCTATCAGATAGCATTCGGATTTTATTTCTCATCTTCCGGGTGTCCGATTGGCATGAAACTTTAAATCTAGCCTCATGAAAACAATCCTGACATACCCTCCAGTTTTCGTAATTTTTACACCTTGTGCATTTTGCTAATTTATCTGCAGTTCTCTCACGAGAAAATTCTAGATCTTTTTGAGTCCGATTTTGTCAATCCAGGCTTACATTTTACTTCTATAAACCCAATAAAAATAGTATCTCACACTATTTTTATTTATATTTATTTTTAATTTAAGAATCCGATATATTACATTCTACCGCAACTTCATGATTTCTGAAGTTCGGTATCTTACAGTTATACTCGTAGGGCTCAACTTAGTAGTCTAATTTTGGTGCGGTTTTGGTTCTTGTTAACGTTGGCATCGATACATTGCAAATTTACACTCTCGGGGCATAATAGAACAAAATAATTAGGTTTTACTCTTTGTTCGATCGAATGAGAAAAATCTTGTTTCCAAAGTTATACTCGTAGGGCGCAACTGAATAGTCTAATGTTGGTCCGGTTTTGGTTCTTGTGAATGTTGGCATCGATACGTTGCAAATTTACACTCTCGGGGCATAATAGAGCAAAATAATTAGGTTTTACTCTTTGTTCGATTGAATGAGAAAAAGTACTGTTTCCAAAGTTATACTCGAAGGGCGCAACTGAGTAGTCTAATTTTGGTCCGGTTTTTGTTCTTGTTAACGTTGGCATCGATACATTGCAAATTTACACTCTCGGGGCATAATAGAACAAAATAATTAGGTTTTACTCTTTGTTCGATCGAATTAGAAAAAGTTTTGTTTCCAAAGTTATACTCGTAGGACGCAACTGAGTAGTCTAATTTTGGTTCGGTTTTGGTTCTTGTGAACGTTGGCATCGATACATAGCAAATTTACACTCTCGGGGCATAATAGAACAAAATAATTAGGTTTGACTCTTTGTTCGATCGAAAGATAAAAAGTACTGTTTCTAATGTTATAATTGTAGGGCGCAACTGAATAGTCTAATGTTGGTCCGATTTTGGTTCTTGTGAATGTTGGCATCGATACGTTTCAAATTTACACTCTCGGGGCATAATAGAGCAAAATAATTAGGTTTTACTCTTTGTTCGATGGAATGAGAAAAAATACTGTTTCCAAAGTTATACTCGTAGGGCGCAACTGAGTAGTCTAATTTTGGTCCGGTTTTGGTTCTTGTGAACGTTGGCATCGATACATTGCAATTTTACACTCTCGGGGCGTAATAGAACAAAATAATTAGGTTTTACTCTTTGTTCGATCGAAAGAGAAAAATCTTGTTTCCAAAGTTATACTCGTAGGCGCAAGAATAGTCTAATGTTGGTCCGGTTTTGGTTCTTGTGAATGTTCGCATCGATACGTTTCAAATTTACTCTCTCGGGATATAATAGAGCAAAATAATTAGGTTTTTTCTTGTTTGTTCGATTGAATGAGAAAAATCTTGTTTCCAAAGTTATACTCGTAGGCGCAACTTAGTAGTCTAATTTTGGTGCGGTTTTGGTTCTTGTTAACGTTGGCATCGATATATTGCAAATTTACAATCTCAGGGCATAATAGAACAAAATAATTAGGTTTTACTCTTTGTTCGATCGAAAGAGAAAAAGTACTGTTTCCAAAGTTATACTCGTAGTGCGCAACTGAATAGTCTAATGTTGGTCCGGTTTTGGTTCTTGTGAATGTTGGCATCGATACGTTGCAAATTTACACTCTCGGGGCATAATAGAGCAAAATAATTAGGTTTTACTCTTTGTTCGATTGAATGAGCAAAAGTACTGTTTCCAAAGTTATACTCGTAGGGCGCAACTGAGTAGTCTAATCTTGGTCCGGTTTTGTTTCTTGTTAACGTTGGCATCGATACGTTACAAATTTACACTCTCGGGGCATAATAGAACAAAATAATTAGGTTTTACTCTTTGTTCGATTGAATGAGAAAAATCTTGTTTCCAATGTTATACTCGTAGGGCGCAACTGAGTAGTCTAATTTTGGTTCGGTTTTGGTTCTTGTGAACGTTGGCATCGATACATAGCAAATTTACACTCTCGGGGCATAATAGAACAAAATAATTAGGTTTGACTCTTTGTTCGATCGAAAGAGAAAAAGTACTGTTTCCAAAGTTATACTCGTAGGGCGCAACTGAATAGTCAAATGTTGGTCCGGTTTTGGTTCTTGTGAATGTTGGCATCGATACGTTTCAAATTTACACTCTCGGGGCATAATAGAGCAAAATAATTAGGTTTTACTCTTTGTTCGATTGAATGAGAAAAAGTACTGTTTCCAAAGTTATACTCGTAGGGCGCAACTGAGTAGTCTAATTTTTGTCCGGTTTTGGTTCTTGTGAACGTTGGCATCGATACTTTGCAATTTTACACTCTCGGGGCATAATAGAACAAAATAATTAGGTTTTACTCTTTGTTCGATCGAATGAGAAAAATCTTTTTTCCAAAGTTATACTCGTAGGGCGCAATTGAGTAGTCTAATTTTTGTTCGGTTTTAGTTCTTGCGAACGTTGGCATCGATACATTGCTAATTTACACTCTCGGGCATAATAGAACAAAATAATTATGTTTTACTCTTTGTTCGATTGAATGAGAAAAATCTTGTTTCCAAAGTTATACTCGTAGGGCGAAACTGAGTAGTCTAATTTTGGTCCGGTTTTTGTTCTTGTTAACGTTGGCATCGATACATTGCAAATTTACACTCTCGGGGCATAATAGAACAAAATAATTAGGTTTTACTCTTTGTTCGATCGAATGAGAAAAAGTTCTGTTTCCAAAGTTATACTCGTAGGCGCAAGGAGTAGTCTAATTTTGGTTCGGTTTTGGTTCTTGTGAACGTTGGCATCGATACATTGCAAATTTACACTCTCGGGGCATAATAGAACAAAATAATTAGGTTTGACTCTTTGTTCGATCGAAAGAGAAAAATCGTTTCCAAAGTTATACTCGTAGGCGCAATGAATAGTCTAATGTTGGTCCGGTTTTGGTTCTTGTGAATGTTGGCATCGATACGTTGCAAATTTACACTCTCGGGCATAATAGAGCAAAATAATTAGGTTTTTCTTGTTTGTTCGATTGAATGAGAAAAATCTTTCCAAAGTTATACTCGTAGGGCGCAACTTAGTAGTCTAATTTTGGTGCGGTTTTGGTTCTTGTTAACGTTGGCATCGATACATTGCAAATTTACACTCTCGGGGCATAATAGAACAAAATAATTAGGTTTTACTCTTTGTTCGATCGAAAGAGAAAAAGTAATGTTTCCAAAGTTATACTCGTAGGGCGCAACTGAATAGTCTAATGTTGGTCCGGTTTTGGTTCTTGTGAATGTTGGCATCGATACGTTGCAAATTTACACTCTCGGGGCATAATAGAGCAAAATAATTAGGTTTTACTCTTTGTTCGATTGAATGAGAAAAAATCTTGTTTCCAAAGTTATACTCGTAGGCGCAATGAGTAGTCTAATTTTGGTCCGGTTTTTGTTCTTGTTAACGTTGGCATCGATACATTGCAAATTTACACTCTCGGGGCATAATAGAACAAAATAATTAGGTTTTACTCTTTGTTCGATCGAATTAGAAAAAATCATATTTCTAAAGTTATACTCGTAGGACGCGAGTAGTCTAATTTTGGTTCGGTTTTGGTTCTTGTGAACGTTGGCATCGATACATAGCAAATTTACACTCTCGGGCATAATAGAACAAAATAATTAGGTTTGACTCTTTGTTCGATCGAAAGAGAAAAATCTGTTTCCAAAGTTATACTAGTAGGGCGGAATATTCAAATGTTGGTCCGGTTTTGGTTCTTGTGAACCTTGGCATCGATACGTTTCAAATTTACACTCTCGGGGCATAATAGAACAAAATAATTAGGTTTTACTCTTTGTTCGATTGAATGAGAAAAAGAACTGTTTCAAAAGTTATACTCGTCGCGCGCAACTGAGTAGTCTAATTTTTGTCCGGTTTTGGTTCTTGTGAACGTTGGCATCGATACATTGCAATTTTACACTCTCGGGGCATAATAGAACAAAATAATTAGGTTTTACTCTTTGTTCGATCGAATGAGAAAAATCTTTCCAAAGTTATACTCGTAGGGAGCAATTGAGTAGTCTAATTTTTGTTCGGTTTTAGTTCTTGCGAACGTTGGCATCGATACATTGCTAATTTACACTCTCGGGGCATAATAGAACAAAATAATTATGTTTTACTCTTTGTTCGATTGAATGGGAAAAATCTTGTTTCCAAAGTTATACTCGTAGGCGAAAGAGTAGTCTAATTTTGGTCCGGTTTTGGTTCTTGTTAACGTTGGCATCGATACATTGCAAATTTACACTCTCGGGGCATAATAGAACAAAATAATTAGGTTTTACTCTTTGTTCGATCGAATTAGAAAAATCTTGTTTCCAAAGTTATACTCGTAGGGCTGAGTAGTCTAATTTTGGTTCGGTTTTGGTTCTTGTGAACGTTGGCATCGATACATAGCAAATTTACACTCTCGGGGCATAATAGAACAAAATAATTAGGTTTTACTCTTTGTTCGATCGAAAGAGAAAAAGTACTGTTTCCAAAGTTATACTCGTAGGCGCAATTTGAATAGTCAAATGTTGGTCCGATTTTGGTTCTTGTGAATGTTGGCATCGATACGTTTCAAATTTACACTCTCGGCATAATAGAGCAAAATAATTAGGTTTTACTCTTTGTTCGATGGAATGAGAAAAATCTTGTTTCCAAAGTTATACTCGTAGGCGCAATCGAGTAGTCTAATTTTGGTCCGGTTTTGGTTCTTGTGAACGTTGGCATCGATACATTGCAATTTTACACTCTCGGGGCGTAATAGAACAAAATAATTAGGTTTTACTCTTTGTTCGATCGAAAGAGAAAAATCTTGTTTCCAAAGTTATACTCGTAGGGCGCAACTGAATAGTCTAATGTTGGTCCGGTTTTGGTTCTTGTGAACGTTGGCATCGATACGTTGCAAATTTACACTCTCGGGGCATAATAGAACAAAATAATTAGGTTTTACTCTTTTTTCGATTGAATGAGAAAAAGTACTGTTTCCAAAGTTATACTCGTAGGGCGCAACTTAGTAGTCTAATTTTGGTGCGGTTTTGGTTCTTGTTAACGTTGGCATCGATACATTGCAAATTTACACTCTCGGGGCATAATAGAACAAAATAATTAGGTTTTACTCTTTGTTCGATCGAAAGAGAAAAATCTTGTTTCCAAAGTTATACTCGTAGTGCGCATATTTGAATAGTCTAATGTTGGTCCGGTTTTGGTTCTTGTGAATGTTGGCATCGATACGTTGCAAATTTACACTCTCGGGGCATAATAGAGCAAAATAATTAGGTTTTACTCTTTGTTCGATTGAATGAGAAAAAGTACTGTTTCCAAAGTTATACTCGTAGGGCGCAACTAGGTAGTCTAATTTTGGTCCGGTTTTTGTTCTTGTTAACGTTGGCATCGATACATTGCAAATTTACACTCTCGGGGCATAATAGAACAAAATAATTAGGTTTTACTCTTTGTTCGATCGAATGAGAAAAATCTTGTTTCCAAAGTTATACTCGTAGGGCGCAACTGAGTAGTCTAATTTTGGTTCGGTTTTGGTTCTTGTGAACGTTGGCATCGATACATTGCAAATTTACACTCTCGGGGCATAATAGAACAAAATAATTAGGTTTGACTCTTTGTTCGATCGAAAGAGAAAAATCTTGTTTCCAAAGTTATACTAGTAGGCGCAATGAGTAGTCTAATATTGGTCCGGTTTTGGTTCTTGTGAACGATGGCATCGATACGTTTCAAATTTACACTCTCGGGGCCAAATAGAACAAAATAATTAGGTTTTACTCTTTGTTCGATTGAATGAAAAAAAAGTACTGTTTCCAAAGTTATACTCGTAGGCGCAACCGAGTAGTCTAATTTTTGTCCGGTTTTGCTTCTTGTGAACGTTGGCATCGATACATTGCAATTTTACACTCTCGGGGCATAATAGAACAAAATAATTAGGGTTTACTCTTTGTTTGATCGAATGAGAAAAAGTACTGTTTCCAAAGTTATACTCGTAGGCGCAATTGAGTAGTCTAATTTTTGTTCGGTTTTAGTTCTTGCGAACGTTGGCATCGATACATTGCTAATTTACACTCTCGGGGCATAATAGAACAAAATAATTATGTTTTACTCTTTGTTCGATTGAATGAGAAAAATCTTGTTTCCAAAGTTATACTCGTAGCGAAGTAGTCTAATTTTGGTCCGGTTTTTGTTCTTGTTAACGTTGGCATCGATACATTGCAAATTTACACTCTCGGGGCATAATAGAACAAAATAATTAGGTTTTACTCTTTGTTCGATCGAATGAGAAAAATCTTGTTTCCAAAGTTATACTCGTAGGCGGAGTAGTCTAATTTTGGTTCGGTTTTGGTTCTTGTGAACGTTGGCATCGATACATTGCAAATTTACACTCTCGGGGCATAATAGAACAAAATAATTAGGTTTGACTCTTTGTTCGATCGAAAGAGAAAAATCTTGTTTCCAAAGTTATACTCGTAGGGCGCAACTGAATAGTCTAATGTTGGTCCGGTTTTGGTTCTTGTGAATGTTGGCATCGATACGTTGCAAATTTACACTCTCGGGGCATAATAGAGCAAAATAATTAGGTTTTTCTCTTTGTTCGATTGAATGAGAAAAAGTACTGTTTCCAAAGTTATACTCGTAGGGCGCAACTTAGTAGTCTAATTTTGGTGCGGTTTTGGTTCTTGTTAACGTTGGCATCGATACATTGCAAATTTACACTCTCGGGGCATAATAGAACAAAATAATTAGGTTTTACTCTTTGTTCGATCGAAAGAGAAAAAGTAATGTTTCCAAAGTTATACTCGTAGTGCGCAACTGAATAGTCTAATGTTGGTCCGGTTTTGGTTCTTGTGAATGTTGGCATCGATACGTTGCAAATTTACACTCTCGGGGCATAATAGAGCAAAATAATTAGGTTTTACTCTTTGTTCGATTGAATGAGAAAAATCTTGTTTCCAAAGTTATACTCGTAGGCGAGTAGTCTAATTTTGGTCCGGTTTTTGTTCTTGTTAACGTTGGCATCGATACATTGCAAATTTACACTCTCGGGGCATAATAGAACAAAATAATTAGGTTTTACTCTTTGTTCGATCGAATGAGAAAAATCTTGTTTCCAAAGTTATACTCGTAGGGCGTAGTCTAATGTTGGTGCGGTTTTGGTTCTTGTGAACGTTGGCATCGATACATAGCAAATTTACACTCTCGGGGCATAATAGAACAAAATAATTAGGTTTGACTCTTTGTTCGATCGAAAGAGAAAAAGTATTGTTTCCAAAGTTATACTAGTAGGCGCAAATTTGAATAGTCAAATGTTGGTCCGATTTTGGTTCTTGTGAATGTTGGCATCGATACGTTTCAAATTTACACTCTCGGGGCATAATAGAGCAAAATAATTAGGTTTTACTCTTTGTTCGATTGAATGAGAAAAAGTACTGTTTCCAAAGTTATACTCGTAGGGCGCAACTGAGTAGTCTAATTTTTGTCCGGTTTTGGTTCTTGTGAACGTTGGCATCGATACATTGCAATTTTACACTCTCGGGGCATAATAGAACAAAATAATTAGGTTTTACTCTTTGTTCGATTGAATGAGAAAAAGTACTGTTTCCAAAGTTATACTCGTAGGGAGCAATTGAGTAGTCTAATTTTTGTTCGGTTTTAGTTCTTGCGAACGTTGGCATCGATACATTGCTAATTTACACTCTCGGGGCATAATAGAACAAAATAATTATGTTTTACTCTTTGTTTGATTGAATGGGAAAAAAATCTTGTTTCCAAAGTTATACTCGTAGGCGAGCGAGTAGTCTAATTTTGGTCCGGTTTTGTTCTTGTTAACGTTGGCATCGATACATTGCAAATTTACACTCTCGGGGCATAATAGAACAAAATAATTAGGTTTTACTCTTTGTTCGATCGAATGAGAAAAATCTTTCCAAAGTTATACTCGTAGGCGCAAGTGAGTAGTCTAATTTTGGTTCGGTTTTGGTTCTTGTGAACGTTGGCATCGATACATTGCAAATTTACACTCTCGGGCATAATAGAACAAAATAATTAGGTTTGACTCTTTGTTCGATCGAAAGAGAAAAATCTTGTTTCCAAAGTTATACTCGTAGGGCGCAACTGAATAGTCAAATGTTGGTCCGGTTTTGGTTCTTGTGAATGTTGGCATCGATACGTTTCAAATTTACACTCTCGGGGCATAATAGAGCAAAATAATTAACTTTTACTCTTTGTTCGATTGAATGAGAAAAATCGTGCCCAAAGTTATATTCGTAGGCGCACGAGTAGTCTAATTTTGGTCCGGTTTTGGTTCTTGTGAACGTTGGCAGATACATTGCAAATTTACACTCTCGGGGCATAATAGAACAAAATAATTAGGTTTTACTCTTTTTCGATCGAAAGAAAAATCTTTCCAAAGTTATACTCGTAGGGCGCAACTGAGTAGTCTAATTTTGGTTCGGGTTTGGTTCTTGCGAACGTTGGCATCGATACATTGTAAATTTACACTCTCGGGGCATAATAGAACATAATAATTAGGTTTTACTCTTTCTTCGATCGAATGAGAAAAAGTACTGTTTCCAAATAATACTCGTAGGGCGCAACTGAATAGTCTAATGTTGGTCCGGTTTTGGTTCTTGTGGACGTTGGCATCGATACGGTGCAAATTTACACTCTCGGGGCATAATAGAACAAAATAATTAGGTTTTACTCTTTGTTCGATTGAATGAGAAAAAGTACTGTTTTCAAAGTTATACTCGTAGGGCGCAACTGAGTAGTCTAATTTTGGTCCGGTTTTGGTTTTTTGTTAAGGTTGGCATCGATACATTGCAAATTTACACTCTCGGGGCATAATAGAACAAAATTATTTGGTTTTACTCTTTGTTCGATTGAATGAGAAAAAGTTCTGTTTCCAAAGTTATACTAGTAGGGCGCAATTGAGTAGTCTAATTTTGGTCCGGTTTTGGTTCTTGTGAACGTTTGCATCGATACATTGCTAATTTACACTCTCGGGGCATAATAGAACAAAATAATTTGGTTTTACTCTTTGTTCGATTGGATGAGAAAAATCTTGTTTCCAAAGTTATCTTGTTAGGCGCAATGAGTAGTCTAATGTTGGTCCGGTTTTGGTTCTTGTTAACGTTGGCATCGATACAGTGCAAATTTACACTCTCGGGGCATAATAGAACAAAATAATTAGGTTTTACTGTTTGTTCCATTGAATGAGAAAAATCTTGTTTCCAAAGTTATACTAGTAGGCGCAATTGAGTAGTCTAATTTTGGTCCGGTTTTGGTTCTTGTGAACGTTTGCATCGATACATTGCTAATTTACACTCTCGGGGCATAATAGAACAAAATAATTAGGTTTTACTCTTTGTTCGATCGAATGAGAAAAAGTACTGTTTCCAAAGTTATACTCGTAGGGCGAAACTGAGTAGTCTAATTTTGGTCCCGTTTTGGTTCTTGTTAACGTTGGCATCGATACATTGCAAATTTACACTCTCGGGGCATAATAGAACAAAATAATTAGGTTTTACTCTTTGTTCGATCGAATGAGAAAAAATACTGTTTCCAAAGTTATACTCGTAGGGCGCAACTGAGTAGTCTAATTTTGGTTCGGTTTTGGTTCTTGTGAACGTTGGCATCGATACATAGCAAATTTACACTCTCGGGGCATAATAGAACAAAATAATTAGGTTTGACTCTTTGTTCGATCGAAAGAGAAAAAGTACTGTTTCCAAAGTTATACTAGTAGGGCGCAACTGAATAGTCAAATGTTGGTCCGATTTTGGTTCTTGTGAATGTTGGCATCGATACGTTTCAAATTTACACTCTCGGGGCATAATAGAGCAAAATAATTAGGTTTTACTCTTTGTTCGATTGAATGAGAAAAAGTACTGTTTCCAAAGTTATACTCGTAGGGCGCAACTGAGTAGTCTAATTTTGGTCCGGTTTTGGTTCTTGTGAACGTTGGCATCGATACATTGCAATTTTACACTCTCGGGGCGTAATAGAACAAAATAATTAGGTTTTACTCTTTGTTCGATCGAAAGAGAAAAAGTACTGTTTCCAAAGTTATACTCGTAGGCGCAAATTTGAATAGTCTAATGTTGGTCCGGTTTTGGTTCTTGTGAATGTTGGCATCGATACGTTGCAAATTTACACTCTCGGGGCATAATAGAGCAAAATAATTAGGTTTTACTGTTTGTTCGATTGAATGAGAAAAAGTACTGTTTCCAAAGTTATACTCGTAGGGCGCAACTTAGTAGTCTAATTTTGGTGCGGTTTTGGTTCTTGTTAACGTTGGCATCGATACATTGCAAATTTACACTCTCGGGGCATAATAGAACAAAATAATTAGGTTTTACTCTTTGTTCGATCGAAAGAGAAAAAGTACTGTTTCCAAAGTTATACTCGTAGTGCGCATATTTGAATAGTCTAATGTTGGTCCGGTTTTGGTTCTTGTGAATGTTGGCATCGATACGTTGCAAATTTACACTCTCGGGGCATAATAGAGCAAAATAATTAGGTTTTACTCTTTGTTCGATTGAATGAGAAAAAATCTTTCCAAAGTTATACTCGTAGGCGCAAGAGTAGTCTAATTTTGGTCCGGTTTTTGTTCTTGTTAACGTTGGCATCGATACATTGCAAATTTACACTCTCGGGGCATAATAGAACAAAATAATTAGGTTTTACTCTTTGTTCTCCAAAGTTATATTCGTAGGGCGCAACTGAGTAGTCTAATTTTGGTTCGGTTTTGGTTCTTGTGAACGTTGGCATCGATACATTGCAAATTTACACTCTCGGGGCATAATAGAACAAAATAATTAGGTTTTACTCTTTATTCGATCGAATGAGAAAAATCTTGTTTCCAAAGTTATACTAGTAGTGCGCAACTGAATAGTCAAATGTTGGTCCGATTTTGGTTCTTGTGAATGTTGGCATCGATACGTTTCAAATTTACACTCTCGGGGCATAATAGAGCAAAATAATTAGGTTTTACTTTTTGTTCGATTGAATGAGAAAAATCATTTCCAAAGTTATACTCGTAGGCGCAACTGAGTAGTCTAATTTTTGTCCGGTTTTGGTTCTTGTGAACGTTGGCATCGATACATTGCAATTTTACACTCTCGGGGCATAATAGAACAAAATAATTAGGTTTTACTCTTTGTTCGATCGAATGAGAAAAAGTACTGTTTCCAAAGTTATACTCGTAGGGCGCAATTGAGTAGTCTAATTTTTGTTCGGTTTTAGTTCTTGCGAACGTTGGCATCGATACATTGCTAATTTACACTCTCGGGGCATAATAGAACAAAATAATTATGTTTTACTCTTTGTTCGATCGAATGAGAAAAAGTACTGTTTCCAAAGTTATACTCGTAGAGGCGAAAGCGAGTAGTCTAATTTTGGTCCGGTTTTTTGTTCTTGTTAACGTTGGCATCGATACATTGCAAATTTACACTCTCGGGGCATAATAGAACAAAATAATTAGGTTTTACTCTTTGTTCGATCGAATGAGAAAAATCTTGTTTCCAAAGTTATACTCGTAGGGCGCAACTGAGTAGTCTAATTTTGGTTCGGTTTTGGTTCTTGTGAACGTTGGCATCGATACATTGCAAATTTACACTCTCGGGGCATAATAGAACAAAATAATTAGGTTTGACTCTTTGTTCGATCGAAAGAGAAAAAAAATCTTGTTTCCAAAGTTATACTCGTAGGGCGCAACTGAATAGTCAAATGTTGGTCCGGTTTTGGTTCTTGTGAATGTTGGCATCGATACGTTGCAAATTTACACTCTCGGGGCATAATAGAGCAAAATAATTAGGTTTTACTGTTTGTTAGATTGAATGAGAAAAAGTACTGTTTCCAAAGTTATACTCGTAGGACGCAACTTAGTAGTCTAATTTTGGTGCGGTTTTGGTTCTTGTTAACGTTGGCATCGATACATTGCAAATTTACACTCTCGGGGCATAATAGAACAAAATAATTAGGTTTTACTCTTTGTTCGATCGAAAGAGAAAAAGTAATGTTTCCAAAGTTATACTCGTAGTGCGCAACTGAATAGTCTAATGTTGGTCCGGTTTTGGTTCTTGTGAATGTTGGCATCGATACGTTGCAAATTTACACTCTCGGGGCATAATAGAGCAAAATAATTAGGTTTTACTCTTTGTTCGATTGAATGAGAAAAAGTACTGTTTCCAAAGTTATTCTCGTAGGGCGCAACTGAGTAGTCTAATTTTGGTCCGGTTTTTGTTCTTGTTAACGTTGGCATCGATACATTGCAAATTTACACTCTCGGGGCATAATAGAACAAAATAATTAGGTTTTACTCTTTGTTCGATCGAATAAGAAAAAGTACTGTTTCCAAAGTTATACTCGTAGGGCGCAACTGAGTAGTCTAATTTTGGTTCGGTTTTGGTTCTTGTGAACGTTGGCATCGATACATAGCAAATTTACACTCTCGGGGCATAATAGAACAAAATAATTAGGTTTGACTCTTTGTTCGATCGAAAGAGAAAAAGTACTGTTTCCAAAGTTATACTAGTAGGGCGCAACTGAATAGTCAAATGTTGGTCCGATTTTGGTTCTTGTGAATGTTGGCATCGATACGTTTCAAATTTACACTCTCGGGGCATAATAGAGCAAAATAATTAGGTTTTACTCTTTGTTCGATTGAATGAGAAAAAGTACTGTTTCCAGAGTTATACTGTTTAGGCACAACTGAGTAGTCTGTTCTTTGTCCGGTTTGGTTCTTGTGAACGTTGGCATCGATACATTGCAATTTTACACTCTCGGGGCATAATAGAACAAAATAATTAGGTTTTACTCTTTGTTCGATCGAATGAGAAAAATCTTTTCCAAAGTTATACTCGTAGGCGCAATTAAGTAGTCTAATTTTTGTTCGGTTTTAGTTCTTGCGAACGTTGGCATCGATACATTGCTAATTTACACTCTCGGGGCATAATAGAACAAAATAATTATGTTTTACTCTTTGTTCGATTGAATGAGAAAAATCTTGTTTCCAAAGTTATACTCGTAGGCGAGTAGTCTAATTTTGGTCCGGTTTTTTGTTCTTGTTAACGTTGGCATCGATACATTGCAAATTTACACGCTCGGGGCATAATAGAACAAAATAATTAGGTTTTACTCTTTGTTCGATCGAAAGAGAAAAATCTTGTTTCCAAAGTTATACTCGTAGGGCGCAACTGAGTAGTCTAATTTTGGTGCGGTTTTGGTTCTTGTTAACGTTGGCATCGATACATTGCAAATTTACACTCTCGGGGCATAATAGAACAAAATAATTAGGTTTTACTCTTTGTTCGATCGAATGAGAAAAAGTACTGTTTCCAAAGTTATACTCGTAGCGTATTTGAATAGTCTAATGTTGGTCGGTTTTGGTTCTTGTGAACGTTGGAAACTATACATTGCAAATTTACACTTTCGAGGCATAATAGAGCAAAATAATTAGGTTTTACTCTTTGTTCGATTGAATGAGAAAAAGTACTGTTTCCAAAGTTATACTCGTAGGGCGCAACTGAGTAGTCTAATTTTGGTCGGTTTTGGTTCTTGTGAACGTTGGCATCGATACATTGCAAATTTACACTCTCGGGGCATAATAGAACTAAATAATTAGGTTTTACTCTTTGTTCGATCGAAAGAGAAAAATCTTGTTTCCAAAGTTATACTCGTAGGCGCAAGCTGAATAGTCTAATGTTGGTCGGTTTTGGTTCTTGTGAATGTTGGCATCGATACATTGCAAATTTACACTCTCGGGGCATAATAGACAAAATAATTAGGTTTTACTCTTTGTTCGATTGAATGAGAAAAATCTTGTTTCCAAAGTTATACTCGTAGGCGCATTGAGTAGTCTAATTTTGGTCGGTTTTGTTCTTGTGTTAACGTTGGCATCGATACATTGCAAATTTACACTCTCGGGGCATAATAGAACAAAATAATTAGGTTTTACTCTTTGTTCGATCGAATTAGAAAAGAAATCTTTGTTTCCAAAGTTATACTCGTAGGCGCAGTAGTGAGTAGCCTAATGTTGGTCCGGTTTTGGTTCTTGTGAACGTTGGCATCGATACATAGCAAATTTACAATCTCGGGGCATAATAGAACAAAATAATTATGTTTTACTCTTTGTTGATCGAAGAGAAAAATCTTTGTTTCCAAAGTTATACTAGTAGGCGCAAGTGAATAGTCAAATGTTGGTCGGTTTTGGTTCTTGTGAATGTTGGCATCGATACGTTTCAAATTTACACTCTAGGGCATAATAGAGCAAAATAATTAGGTTTTACTCTTTGTTCGATTGAATGAGAAAAATCTTGTTTCCAAAGTTATACTCGTAGGGCGCAATGAGTAGTCTAATTTTTGTCGGTTTTGTTTCTTGTGACGTTGGCATCGATAGGTTGCAAATTTACACTCTCGGGGCGTAATAGAACAAAATAATTAGGTTTTACTCTTTGTTCGATTGAATGAGGAAAAGTACTGTTTTCAAAGGTATTCTCGTAGGGCGCCACTGAGGAGTCTAATTTTTGTTCGCTTTTGGTTCTTGCGAGCGTTGGCATCGATACATTGCAAATTTACACTCTCGGGGCATAATAGAACAAAATAATTAGGTTTTACTCTTTGTTCGATTGAATGAGAAAAATCTTGTTTCCAAAGTTATACTCGTAGGGCGAAAGAGTAGTCTAATGTTCCTCCGGTTTTTGTTCTTGTTAACGTTGGCATCGATAGGTTGCAAATTTACACTCTCGGGGCGTAATAGAACAAAATAATTAGGTTTTACTCTTTGTTCGATTGAATGAGAAAAATCTTGTTTCCAAAGTTATACTCGTAGGGCGCAACTGAGTAGTCTAATTTTGGTTCGGTTTTGGTTCTTGTGAACGTTGGCATCGATACATTGCAAATTTACACTCTCGGGGCATAATAGAACAAAATAATTAGGTTTGACTCTTTGTTCGATCGAAAGAGAAAAATCTTGTTTCCAAAGTTATACTCGTAGGCGCATTTGAATAGTCTAATGTTGGTCCGGTTTTGGTTCTTGTGAACGTTGGCATCAATACACGGCAAATTTACACTCTCGGGGCATAATAGAGCAAAATAATTAGGTTTTCTCTTTGTTCGATTGAATGAGAAAAATCTTGTTTCCAAAGTTATACTCGTAGGGCGCAACTTAGTAGTCTAATTTTGGTGCGGTTTTGGTTCTTGTTAACGTTGGCATCGATACATTGCAAATTTACACTCTCGGGGCATAATAGAACAAAATAATTAGGTTTTACTCTTTGTTCGATCGAAAGAGAAAAAGTAATGTTTCCAAAGTTATACTCGTAGGGCGCAACTGAATAGTCTAATGTTGGTCCGGTTTTGGTTCTTGTGAATGTTGGCATCGATACGTTGCAAATTTACACTCTCGGGGCATAATAGAGCAAAATAATTAGGTTTACTCTTTGTTCGATTGAATGAGAAAAAGTACTGTTTCCAAAGTTATACTCGTAGGGCGCAACTGAATAGTCTAATTTTGGTCCGGTTTTTGTTCTTGTTAACGTTGGCATCGATACATTGCAAATTTACACTCTCGGGCATAATAGAACAAAATAATTAGGTTTTACTCTTTGTTCGATCGAATTAGAAAAATCTTTGTTTCCAAAGTTATACTCGTAGGGCGCAACTGAGTAGTCTAATTTTGGTTCGGTTTTGGTTCTTGTGAACGTTGGCATCGATACATAGCAAATTTACACTCTCGGGGCATAATAGAACAAAATAATTAGGTTTGACTCTTTGTTCGATCGAAAGAGAAAAATCTTGTTTCCAAAGTTATACTAGTAGAGCAATTGAATAGTCAAATGTTGGTCCGATTTTGGTTCTTGTGAATGTTGGCATCGATACGTTTCAAATTTACACTCTCGGGGCATAATAGAGCAAAATAATTAGGTTTTACTCTTTGTTCGATTGAATGAGAAAAATCTTGTTTCCAAAGTTATACTCGTAGGCGCAAGTTGAGTAGTCTAATTTTTGTCCGGTTTTGGTTCTTGTGAACGTTGGCATCGATACATTGCAATTTTACACTCTCGGGGCATAATAGAACAAAATAATTAGGTTTTACTCTTTGTTCGATCGAATGAGAAAAAGTACTGTTTCCAAAGTTATACTCGTAGGGAGCAATTGAGTAGTCTAATTTTTGTTCGGTTTTAGTTCTTGCGAACGTTGGCATCGATACATTGCTAATTTACACTCTCGGGGCATAATAGAACAAAATAATTATGTTTTACTCTTTGTTCGATTGAATGAGAAAAATCTTTATTTCCAAAGTTATACTCGTAGGCGGAGTAGTCTAATTTTGGTCGGTTTTTGTTCTTGTTAACGTTGGCATCGATACATTGCAAATTTACACTCTCGGGCATAATAGAACAAAATAATTAGGTTTTACTCTTTGTTCGATCGAATGAGAAAAATCTTGTTTCCAAAGTTATACTCGTAGGCGCAATGAGTTGTCTAATTTTGGTTCGGTTTTGGTTCTTGTGAACGTTGGCATCGATACATTGCAAATTTACTCTCTCAGGGCATAATAGAACAAAATAATTAGGTTTGACTCTTTGTTCGATCGAAAGAGAAAAATCTTTGTTTCCAAAGTTATACTCGTAGGCGCAATTGAATAGTCAAATGTTGGTCGGTTTTGGTTCTTGTGAATGTTGGCATCGATACGTTTCAAATTTACACTCTCGGGCATAATAGAGCAAAATAATTAACTTTTACTCTTTGTTCGATTGAATGAGAAAAATCATGCCCAAAGTTGTACTCGTAGGGCGCAACTGAGTAGTCTAATTTTGGTCCGGTTTTGGTTCTTGTTAACGTTGGCATAGATACATTGCAAATTTACACTCTCGGGGCATAATAGAACAAAATAATTAGGTTTTACTCTTTGTTCGATCGAAAGAGAAAAAGTACTGTTTCCAAAGTTATACTCGTAGGCGCAAGCGAGTAGTCTAATTTTGGTTCGGGTTTGGTTCTTGCGAACGTTGGCATCGATACATTGTAAATTTACACTCTCGGGGCATAATAGAACATAATAATTAGGTTTTACTCTTTCTTCGATCGAATGAGAAAAAGTACTGTTTCCAAAGATTACTCGTAGGCGCAAGTGAATAGTCTAATGTTGGTCGGTTTTGGTTCTTGTGGACGTTGGCATCGATACGGTGCAAATTTATACTCTCGGGCATAATAGAACAAAATAATTAGGTTTTACTCTTTGTTCGATTGAATGAGAAAAAATCTTGTTTTCAAAGTTATACTCGTAGGCGCAGTAATTTTGGTCCGGTTTTTGTTTTTTGTTAAGGTTGGCATCGATACATTGCAAATTTACACTCTCGGGGCATAATAGAACAAAATTATTTGGTTTTACTCTTTGTTCGATTGAATGAGAAAAAGTTCTGTTTCCAAAGTTATACTAGTAGGGCGCAATTGAGTAGTCTAATTTTGGTCGGTTTTGGTTCTTGTGAACGTTTGCATCGATACATTGCTAATTTACACTCTCGGCATAATAGAACAAAATAATTTGGTTTTACTCTTTGTTCGATTGGATGAGAAAAATCTTGTTTCCAAAGTTATCTTTGTTAGGCGCAAGTGAGTAGTCTAATGTTGGTCGGTTTTGGTTCTTGTTAACGTTGGCATCGATACATTGCAAATTTACACTCTCGGGGCATAATAGAACAAAATAATTAGGTTTCTTGTTTGTTCCATTGAATGAGAAAAATCTTATTTCCAAAGTTATACTAGTAGGGCAATTGAGTAGTCTAATTTTTGTCAGGTTTTGGTTCTTGTGAACGTTTGCATCGATACATTGCTAATTTACACTCTCGGGGCATAATAGAACAAAATAATTAGGTTTTACTCTTTGGTCGATTGAATGAGAAAAAATACTGTTTCCAAAGTTATACTCGTAGGGCGCAACTGAGTAGTCTAATTTTGGTCCCGTTTTGGTTCTTGTGAACGTTGGCATCGATACATTGCAAATTTACACTCTCGGGGCATAATAGAACAAAATAATTAGGTTTTACTCTTTGTTCGATTGAATGAGAAAAATCTTGTTTCCAAAGTTATACTCGTAGGGCGCAATTGAGTAGTCTAATTTTGGTTCGGTTTTGGTTCTTGTGAACGTTGGCATCGATACATTGCAAATTTACACTCTCAGGGCATAATAGAACAAAATAATTAGGTTTGACTCTTTGTTCGATCGAAAGAGAAAAACTACTGTTTCCAAAGTTATACTCGTAGGGCGCAACTGAAAAGTCAAATGTTGGTCCGGTTTTGGTTCTTGTGAATGTTGGCATCGATACGTTTCAAATTTACACTCTTCGGGCATAATAGAGCAAAATAATTAAGTTTTCCTCTTTGTTAGATTAAATGAGAAAAAATCTTTGTGCCCAAAGTTATACTCGTAGGCGCAAGTGAGTAGTCTAATTTTGGTCGGTTTGGTTCTTGTGAACGTTGGCAAATACATTGCAAATTTACACTCTCGGGGCATAATAGAACAAAATAATTAGGTTTTACTCTTTGTTCGAT
Organism: Aechmea fasciata; assembly: GCA_025177825.1. Taxonomy (NCBI): domain Eukaryota; kingdom Viridiplantae; phylum Streptophyta; class Magnoliopsida; order Poales; family Bromeliaceae; genus Aechmea; species Aechmea fasciata. The sequence continues at coordinate 298,249 of CM045925.1, read as the reverse complement.
CGAAAGAGAAAAATCTTGTTTCCAAAGTTATACTCGTAGGCGCAAGAGTAGTCTAATTTTGGTCCGGTTTTGGTTCTTGTTAATGTTGGCATCGATACGTGTCAAATTTACACTCTCAGTGCATAATAGAACATAATAATTAGGTTTTACTCTTTGTTCGATTGAATGAGAAAAAGTACTGTTTCCAAAGTTATACTCGTAGGGCGCAACTGAGTAGTCTAATTTTGGTCCGGTTTTGGTTCTTGTGAACGTTAGCATCGATACATTCCTAATTTACACTCTCGGGGCATAATAGAACAAAATAATTTGGTTTTACTCTTTGTTCGATTGGATGAGAAAAAGTACTGTTTCCGAAGTTATACTTGTTAGGCGCGAGTAGTCTAATGTTGGTCCGGTTTTGGTTCTTGTTAACGTTGGCATCGATACGTTTCAAATTTACACTCTCGGGGCATAATAGAGCAAAATAATTAAGTTTTACTCTTTGTTCGATTGAATGATAAAAATCTTTGTGCCCAAAGTTATACTAGTAGGGCGCAACTGAGTAGTCTAATTTTGGTCCAGTTTTGGTTCTTGTGAACGTTGGCATCGATACATTGCAAATTTACACTCTCGGGGCATAATAGAACAAAATAATTAGGTTTTACTCTTTGTTCGATCGAAAGAGAAAAATCTTTGTTTCCAAAGTTATACTCGTAGTAGAGCAATTTTTGTTCGGTTTTGGTTCTTGTGAACGTTGGCATCGATACATTGCAAATTTACACTCTCGGGGCATAATAGAACAAAATAATTAGGTTTTACTCTTTGTTCGATCGAATGAGAAAAAGTACTGTTTCCAAAGTTATACTCGTAGGGCGCAACTGAATAGTCTAATGTTGGTCCGGTTTTGGTTCTTGTGGACGTTGGCATCGATACGGTGCAAATTTACACTCTCGGGGCATAATAGAACAAAATAATTAGGTTTTACTCTTTGTTCGATTAAATGAGAAAAAGTACTGTTTCCAAAGTTATACTGGTAGGGCGCAACTGAGTAGTCTAATGTTGGTCCGGTTTTGGTTCTTGTTAACGTTGGCATCGATACATTGCAAATTTACACTCTCGGGGCATAATAGAACAAAATAATTAGGTTTTACTCTTTGTTCGATCGGATGAAAAAATCATTTCCAAAATTATACTCGTAGGGCGCAACTGAGTAGTCTAATTTTGGTCCGGTTTTGGTTCTTGTGAATGTTGGCATCGATACGTTGCAAATTTACACTCTCGCGGCATAATAGAGCAAAATAATTAGGTTTTACTCTTTGTTCGATTGAATGAGAAAAAGTACTGTTTCCAAAGTTATACTCGTAGGCGCAATGAATAGTCTAATTTTTGTCGGTTTTGGTTCTTGTGAACGTTGGCATCGATACATTGCAATTTTACACTCTCGGGGCATAATAGAACAAAATAATTAGGTTTACTCTTTGTTCGATCGAATGAGAAAAAATCTTGTTTCCAAAGTTATATTCGTAGTAGCGCATGAGTAGTCTAATTTTTGTTCGGTTTTGGTTCTTGCGAACGTTGGCATCAATACATTGCAAATTTACACTCTCGGGGCATAATAGAACAAAATAATTAGATTTTACTCTTTGTTCGATCGAATGAGAAAAAGTACTGTTTCCAAAGTTATACTCGTAGGGCGCAACTGAATAGTCTAATGTTGGTACGGTTTTGGTTCTTGTGGACGTTGGCATCGATACGGTGCAAATTTACACTCTCGGGGCATAATAGAACAAAATAATTAGGTTTTACTCTTTGTTCGATTGAATGAGAAAAATCTTGTTTCCAAAGTTATACTCGTAGGGCGAAAGCGAGTAGTCTAATTTTGGTCGGTTTTGTTCTTGTTAACGTTGGCATCGATACATTGCAAATTTACACTCTCGGGGCATAATAGAACAAAATAATTAGGTTTTACTCGTTGTTCGATCGAATGAGAAAAAGTACTGTTTCCAAAGTTATACTCGTACGGCGCAACTGAGTAGTCTAATTTTGGTTCGATTTTGGTTCTTGTGAACGTTGGCATCGATACATTGCAAATTTACACTCTCGGGGCATAATAGAACAAAATAATTAGGTTTGACTCTTTGTTCGATCGAAAGAGAATAAATCTTGTTTCCAAAGTTATACTCGTAGGCGCAATTGAATAGTCAAATGTTGGTCGGTTTTGGTTCTTGTGAATATTGGCATCGATACGTTGCAAATTTACACTCTCGGGGCATAATAGAGCAAAATAATTAGGTTTTACTCTTTGTTCGATTGAATGAGAAAAAGTACTGTTTCCAAAGTTATACTCGTAGGCGCAATGAGTAGTCTAATTTTGGTCGGTTTTGGTTCTTGTGAACGTTGGCATCGATACATTGCAAATTTACACACTCGGGCATAATAGAACAAAATAATTAAGTTTTACTCTTTATTCGAACGAAAGAGAAAAAGTACTGGTTCCAAAGTTATACTCGTAGCGCAAGAGTAGTCTAATTTTGGTTCGGTTTTGGTTCTTGCGAACGTTAGCATCGATACATTGCAAATTTACACTCTCGGGGCATAATAGAACAAAATAATTAGGTTTTACTCTTTCTTGATCGAATGAGAAAAATCTTGTTTCCAAAGTTATACTCGTAGGGCGCAACTGAATAGTCTAATGTTGGTCCGGTTTTGGTTCTTGTGGACGTTGGCATCGATACGGTGCAAATTTACACTCTCGGGGCATAATAGAACAAAATAATTAGGTTTTACTCTTTGTTCGATTGAATGAGAAAAAGTACTGTTTCCAAAGTTATACTCGTAGGGCGGAGTAGTCTAATTTTGGTCGGTTTTTATTCTTGTTAACGTTGGCATCGATACATTGCGAATTTATACTCTCGGGGGATAATTAAACAAAATAATTAGGTTTTACTCTTTGTTCGATTGAATGAGAAAAAGTACTGTCTCCAAAGTTATACTAGTAGGGCGCAACTGAGTAGTCTAATTTTGGTCCGGTTTTGGTTCTTGTGAACGTTAGCATCGATACATTCCTAATTTACACTCTCGGGGCATAATAGAACAAAATAATTTGGTTTTACTCTTTGTTCGATTGGATGAGAAAAATCTTGTTTCCAAAGTTATACTGTTTGGGCTCAAGTGAGTAGTCTAATGTTGGTCCGGTTTTGGTTCTTGTTAACGTTGGCATCGATACGTTTCAAATTTACACTCTCGGGGCATAATAGAGCAAAATAATTAAGTTTTACTCTTTGTTCGATTGAATGATAAAAAGTACTGTGCCCAAAGTTATACTCGTAGGCGCAAGCGAGTAGTCTAATTTTGGTCGGTTTTGGTTCTTGTGAACGTTGGATACATTGCAAATTTACACTCTCGGGGCATAATAGAACAAAATAATTAGGTTTTACTCTTTGTTCGATCGGATGAGAAAAATCTTGTTTCCAAAGTTATACTCGTAGGCGCAAGCGCAGAGTAGTCTAATTTTTGTTCGGTTTTGGTTCTTGCAAACGTTGGCATCGATACTTTGCAAATTTACACTCTCGGGGCATAATAGAACAAAATAATTAGGTTTTACTCTTTGTTCGATCGAATGAGAAAAATCTTGTTTCCAAAGTTATACTCGTAGGCGCAATGAATAGTCTAATGTTGGTCTGGTTTTGGTTCTTGTGGACGTTGCCATCGATACGGTGCAAATTTACACTCTCGGGGCATAATAGAACAAATTAATTAGGTTTTACTCTTTGTTCGATTGAATGAGAAAAAGTACTGTTTCCAAAGTTTTACTCGTAGGGCGCAACTGAGTAGTCTAATTTTGGTCCGGTTTTGGTTCTTGTGAACGTTGGCATCGATACATTGCAAATTTACACTCTCGGGGCGTAATAGAACAAAATAATTAGGTTTTACTCTTTGTTCGATCGAAAGAGAAAAATCTTGTTTCCAAAGTTATACTCGTAGTATGGCGCAATGAATAGTCTAATGTTGGTCGGTTTTGGTTCTTGTGAATGTTGGCATCGATACGTTGCAAATTTACACTCTCGGCATAATAGAGCAAAATAATTAGGTTTTACTCTTTGTTCGATTGAATGAGAAAAATCTTGTTTCCAAAGTTATACTCGTAGGGCGCTGAATAGTCTAATTTTTGTCGGTTTTGGTTCTGTGAACGTTGGCATCGATACATTGCAATTTTACACTCTCGGGGCATAATAGAACAAAATAATTAGGTTTTACTCTTTGTTCGATCGAATGAGAAAAATCTTGTTTCCAAAGTTATATTCGTAGGCGCAAGAGTAGTCTAATTTTGTCGGTTTTGGTTCTTGTGAACGTTGGCATCGATACATTGCAAATTTACACTCTCGATAATAGAACAAAATAATTAGGTTTTACTCTTTGTTCGATCGAAAGAGAAAAATCTTGTTTCCAAAGTTATACTCGTAGGGCGCAAATTGAATAGTCTAATGTTGGTCGGTTTTGGTTCTTGTGAATGTTGGCATCGATACGTTGCAAATTTACACTCTCGGGGCATAATAGAGCAAAATAATTAGCTTTTCTTGTTTGTTCGATTGAATGAGAAAAAGTACTGTTTCCAAAGTTATACTCGTAGGGCGCAACTTAGTAGTCTAATTTTGGTGCGGTTTTGGTTCTTGTTAACGTTGGCATCGATACATTGCAAATTTACACTCTCGGGGCATAATAGAACAAAATAATTAGGTTTTACTCTTTGTTCGATCGAATGAGAAAAAGTACTGTTTCCAAAGTTATACTCGTAGTGCGCAATTTGAATAGTCTAATGTTGGTCGGTTTTGGTTCTTGTGAATGTTGGCATCGATACGTTGCAAATTTACACTCTCGGGGGATAATAGAGCAAAATAATTAGGTTTTACTCTTTGTTCGATTGAATGAGAAAAATCTTGTTTCAAAGTTATACTCGTAGGGCGCAATGAGTAGTCTAATTTTTGTCGGTTGTGGTTCTTGTGAACGTTGGCATCGATACATTGCAATTTTACACTCTCGGGGCATAATAGAACAAAATAATTAGGTTTTACTCTTTGTTCGATCGAATGAGAAAAAGTACTGTTTCCAAAGTTATACTCGTAGGGAGCAATTGAGTAGTCTAATTTTTGTTCGGTTTTAGTTCTTGCGAACGTTGGCATCGATACATTGCTAATTTACACTCTCGGGGCATAATAGAACAAAATAATTATGTTTTACTCTTTGTTCGATTGAATGAGAAAAAGAAATCTTGTTTCCAAAGTTATACTCGTAGGCGGCGAGTAGTCTAATTTTGGTCCGGTTTTTGTTCTTGTTAACGTTGGCATCGATACATTGCAAATTTACACTCTCGGGGCATAATAGAACAAAATAATTAGGTTTTACTCTTTGTTCGATCGAATGAGAAAAATCTTGTTTCCAAAGTTATACTCGTAGGCGCAAGAGTAGTCTAATTTTGGTTCGGTTTTGGTTCTTGTGAACGTTGGCATCGATACATTGCAAATTTACTCTCTCGGGGCATAATAGAACAAAATAATTAGGTTTTACTCTTTGTTCGATCGAAAGAGAAAAAGTACTGTTTCCAAAGTTATACTCGTAGGCGCAAGAATAGTCAAATGTTGGTCCGGTTTTGGTTCTTGTGAATGTTGGCATCGATACGTTTCAAATTTACACTCTCGGGCATAATAGAGCAAAATAATTAACTTTTACTCTTTGTTCGATTGAATGAGAAAAATCGTGCCCAAAGTTATACTCGTAGGCGCAAGAGTAGTCTAATTTTGGTCGGTTTTGGTTCTTGTGAACGTTGGCATCGATACATTGCAAATTTACACTCTCGGGGCATAATAGAACAAAATAATTACGTTTTACTCTTTGTTCGATCGAATGAGAAAAAGTACTGTTTCCAAAGTTATACTCGTAGGGCGCAACTGAGTAGTCTAATTTTGGTTCGGGTTTGGTTCTTGCGAACGTTGGCATCGATACATTGTAAATTTACACTCTCGGGGCATAATAGAACATAATAATTAGGTTTTACTCTTTCTTCGATCGAATGAGAAAAAGTACTGTTTCCAAATAATACTCGTAGGCGCAAATGAATAGTCTAATGTTGGTCGGTTTTGGTTCTTGTGGACGTTGGCATCGATACGGTGCAAATTTATACTCTCGGGGCATAATAGAACAAAATAATTAGGTTTTACTCTTTGTTCGATTGAATGAGAAAAAGTACTGTTTTCAAAGTTATACTCGTAGGGCGCAACTGAGTAGTCTAATTTTGGTCCGGTTTTGGTTTTTTGTTAAGGTTGGCATCGATACATTGCAAATTTACACTCTCGGGGCATAATAGAACAAAATTATTTGGTTTTACTCTTTGTTCGATTGAATGAGAAAAAGTTCTGTTTCCAAAGTTATACTAGTAGGGCGCAATTGAGTAGTCTAATTTTGGTCCGGTTTTGGTTCTTGTGAACGTTTGCATCGATACATTGCTAATTTACACTCTCGGGGCATAATAGAACAAAATAATTTGGTTTTACTCTTTGTTCGATTGAATGAGAAAAATCTTGTTTCCAAAGTTATCTTGTTAGGCGCAAGAGTAGTCTAATGTTGGTCCGGTTTTGGTTCTTGTTAACGTTGGCATCGATACATTGCAAATTTACACTCTCGGGGCATAATAGAACAAAATAATTAGGTTTTACTCTTTGTTCCATTGAATGAGAAAAATCTTGTTTCCAAAGTTATACTAGTAGGCGCAACTGAGTAGTCTAATTTTGGTCCGGTTTTGGTTCTTGTGAACGTTTGCATCGATACATTGCAAATTTACACTCTCGGGGCATAATAGAACAAAATAATTAGGTTTTACTCTTTGGTCGATTGAATGAGAAAAAGTACTGTTGCCAAATTTATACTAGTAGGCGAGCGAGTAGTCTAATTTTGGTCCCGTTTTGGTTCTTGTTAACGTTGGCATCGATACATTGCAAATTTACACTCTCGGGGCATAATAGAACAAAATAATTAGGTTTTACTCTTTGTTCGATCGAATGAAAAAAATATTTTTTCCAAAGTTATACTCGTAGGGCGCAACTGAGTAGTCTAATTTTGGTTCGGTTTTGGTTCTTGTGAACGTTGGCATCGATACATTGCAAATTTACACTCTCAGGGCATAATAGAACAAAATAATTAGGTTTGACTCTTTGTTCGATCGAAAGAGAAAAACTACTGTTTCCAAAGTTATACTCGTAGGGCGCAACTGAATAGTCAAATGTTGGTCCGGTTTTGGTTCTTGTGAATGTTGGCATCGATACGTTTCAAATTTACACTCTCGGGGCATAATAGAGCAAAATAATTAACTTTTACTCTTTGTTCGATTGAATGAGAAAAAGTACTGTGCCCAAAGTTATACTCGTAGGGCGCAACTGAGTAGTCTAATTTTGGTCCGGTTTTGGTTCTTGTGAACGTTGGCACCGATACATTGCAAATTTACACTCTCGGGGCATAATAGAACAAAATAATTAGGTTTTACTCTTTGTTCGATCGAAAGAGAAAAAGTACTGTTTCCAAAGTTATACTCGTAGTGAGTAGTCTAATTTTGGTCCGGTTTTGGTTCTTGTTAACGTTGGCATCGATACATTGCAAATTTACACTCTCGGGGCATAATAGAACATAATTATTTGGTTTTACTCTTTGTTCGATTGAATGAGAAAAAGTACTGTTTCCAAAGTTATACTAGTAGGGCGCAATTGAGTAGTCTAATTTTGGTCCGGTTTTGGTTCTTGTGAACGTTAGCATCGATACATTCCTAATTTACACTCTCGGGGCATAATAGAACAAAATAATTTGGTTTTACTCTTTGTTCGATTGGATGAGAAAAATCTTGTTTCCAAAGTTATACTGTTAGGGCGCAACTGAGTAGTCTAATGTTGGTCCGGTTTTGGTTCTTGTTAACGTTGGCATCGATACGTTTCAAATTTACACTCTCGGGGCATAATAGAGCAAAATAATTATGTTTTACTCTTTGTTCGATTGAATGAGTACGTTGCAAATTTACACTCTCGGGGCATAATAGAACAAAATAATTAGGTTTTACTCTTTGTTCGATCGGATGAGAAAAAAATCTTGTTTCCAAAGTTATACTCGTAGGCGCAAGAGTAGTCTAATTTTTGTTCGGTTTTGGTTCTTGTGAACGTTGGCATCGATACTTTGCAAATTTACACTCTCGGGGCATAATAGAACAAAATAATTAGGTTTTACTCTTTGTTCGATCGAATGAGAAAAAGTATTGTTTCCAAAGTTATACTCGTAGGGCGCAACTGAATAGTCTAATGTTGGTCCGGTTTTGGTTCTTGTGGACGTTGGCATCGATACGGTGCAAATTTACACTCTCGGGGCATAATAGAACAAAATAATTAGGTTTTACTCTTTGTTCGATTGAATGAGAAAAATCTTGTTTCCAAAGTTATACTCGTAGGCGCAACTGAGTAGTCTAATTTTGGTCCGGTTTTGGTTCTTGTTAACGTTGGCATCGATACATTGCAAATTTACACTCTCGGGGCATAATAGAACAAAATAATTAGGTTTTACTCTTTGTTCGATCGAAAGAGAAAAAGTACTTTTTCCAAAGTTATACTCGTAGGCGCAACTGAATAGTCTAATGTTGGTCCGGTTTTGGTTCTTGTGAATGTTGGCATCGATACGTTGCAAATTTACACTCTCGCGGCATAATAGAGCAAAATAATTAGGTTTTACTCTTTGTTCGATTGAATGAGAAAAATCTGTTTCCAAAGTTATACTCGTAGGCGCAATGAATAGTCTAATTTTTGTCCGGTTTTGGTTCTGTGAACGTTGGCATCGATACATTGCAATTTTACACTCTCGGGCATAATAGAACAAAATAATTAGGTTTTACTCTTTGTTCGATCGAATGAGAAAAATCTTGTTTCCAAAGTTTATATTCGTAGGCGTTGAGAAGTCTAATTTTTGTTCGGTTTTGGTTCTTGCGAACGTTGGCATCAATACATTGCAAATTTACACTCTCGGGGCATAATAGAACAAAATAATTAGATTTTACTCTTTGTTCGATCGAATGAGAAAAAGTGCTGTTTCCAAAGTTATACTCGTAGGGCGCAACTGAATAGTCTAATGTTGGTCCGGTTTTGGTTCTTGTGGACGTTGGCATCGATACGGTGCAAATTTACACTCTCGGGGCATAATAGAACAAAATAATTAGGTTTTACTCTTTGTTCGATTGAATGAGAAAAAGTACTGTTTCCAAAGTTATACTCGTAGGGAGTAGTCTAATTTTGGTCCGGTTTTTGTTCTTGTTAACGTTGGCATCGATACATTGCAAATTTACACTCTCGGGGCATAATAGAGCAAAATAATTAGGTTTTACTCTTTGTTCGATTGAATGAGAAAAAGTACTGTTTCCAAAGTTATACTCGTAGGGCGCAACTGAGTAGTCTAATTTTGGTCCGGTTTTGGTTCTTGTGAACGTTGGCATCGATACATTGCAAATTTACACACTCGGGGCATAATAGAACAAAATAATTACGTTTTACTCTTTGTTCGATCGAAAGAGAAAAAGTACTGTTTCCAAAGTTATACTCGTAGGGCGCAACTGAGTAGTCTAATTTTGGTTCGGTTTTGGTTCTTGCGAACGTTAGCATCGATACATTGCAAATTTACACTCTCGGGGCATAATAGAACAAAATAATTAGGTTTTACTCTTTCTTCGATCGAATGAGAAAAAGTACTGTTTCCAAAGTTATACTCGTAGGACGCAACTGAATAGTCTAATGTTGGTCCGGTTTTGGTTCTTGTGGACGTTGGCATCGATACGGTGCAAATTTACACTCTCGGGGCATAATAGAACAAAATAATTAGGTTTTACTCTTTGTTCGATTGAATGAGAAAAAGTACTGTTTCCAAAGTTATACTCGTAGGGCGCAACTGAGTAGTCTAATTTTGGTCCGGTTTTTGTTCTTGTTAACGTTGGCATCGATACATTGCAAATTTACACTCTCGGGGCATAATAGAACAAAATAATTAGGTTTTACTCTTTGTTCGATTGAATGAGAAAAAGTACTGTTTCCAAAGTTATACTAGTAGGGCGCAATTGAGTAGTCTAATTTTGGTCCGGTTTTGGTTCTTGTGAGCGTTAGCATCGATACATTCCTAATTTACACTCTCGGGGCATAATAGAACAAAATAATTTGGTTTTACTCTTTGTTCGATTGGATGAGAAAAATCTTGTTTCCAAAGTTATACTGTTAGGGCGCAACTGAGTAGTCTAATGTTGGTCCGGTTTTGGTTCTTGTTAACGTTGGCATCGATACGTTTCAAATTTACACTCTCGGGGCATAATAGAGCAAAATAATTAAGTTTTACTCTTTGTTCGATTGAATGAGAAAAAGTACTGTTTCCAAAGTTATACTCGTAGGGCGCAATTGAGTAGTCTAATTTTGGTCCGGTTTTGGTTCTTGTGAACGTTAGCATCGATACATTGCAAATTTACACTCTCGGGGCATAATAGAACAAAATAATTAGGTTTTACTCTTTGTTCGATTGAATGAGAAAAATCTTGTTTCCAAAGTTATACTCGTAGGCGCAAGAGTAGTCTAATTTTTGTTCGGTTTTGGTTCTTGCAAACGTTGGCATCGATACTTTGCGAATTTACACTCTCGGGGCATAATAGAACAAAATAATTAGGTTTTACTCTTTGTTCGATCGAATGAGAAAAAGTACTGTTTCCAAAGTTATACTCGTAGGGCGCAACTGAATAGTCTAATGTTGGTCCGGTTTTGGTTCTTGTGGACGTTGCCATCGATACGGTGCAAATTTACACTCTCGGGGCATAATAGAACAAAATAATTAGGTTTTACTCTTTGTTCGATCGAATGAGGAAAATCTGTTTCCAAAGTTATACTCGTAGGCGCAAGCGAGTAGTCTAATTTTGGTCGGTTTTGGTTCTTTAACGTTGGCATCGATACATTGCAAATTTACACTCTCGGGGCATAATAGAACAAAATAATTAGGTTTTACTCTTTGTTCGATCGAAAGAGAAAAATCTTGTTTCCAAAGTTATACTCGTAGGGCGCAATGAATAGTCTAATGTTGGTCGGTTTTGGTTCTTGTGAATGTTGGCATCGATACGTTGCAAATTTACACTCTCGCATAATAGAGCAAAATAATTAGGTTTTACTCTTTGTTCGATTGAATGAGAGAAAAATCTTGTTTCCAAAGTTATACTCGTAGGCGCAATGAATAGTCTAATTTTTGTCCGGTTTGGTTCTGTGAACGTTGGCATCGATACATTGCAATTTTACACTCTCGGGGCATAATAGAACAAAATAATTAGGTTTTACTCTTTGTTCGATCGAATGAGAAAAATCATTTCCAAAGTTATATATTCGTAGGCGATTAGTCTAATTTTGTCGGTTTTGGTTCTTGTGAACGTTGGCATCGATACATTGCAAATTTACACTCTCGGGCGTAATAGAACAAAATAATTAGGTTTTACTCTTTGTTCGATCGAAAGAGAAAAAAATGTTATACTCGTAGGCGCAACTGAATAGTCTAATGTTGGTCCGGTTTTGGTTCTTGTGAATGTTGGCATCGATACGTTGCAAATTTACACTCTCGGGGCATAATAGAGCAAAATAATTAGCTTTTCTTGTTTGTTCGATTGAATGAGAAAAATTACTGTTTCCAAAGTTATACTCGTAGGGCGCAACTTAGTAGTCTAATTTTGGTCCGGTTTTGGTTCTTGTGAACGTTGGCATCGATACATTGCAAATTTACACTCCCGGGGCATAATAGAACAAAATAATTAGGTTTTACTCTTTGTTCGATCGAAAGAGAAAAAGTACTGTTTCCAAAGTTATACTCGTAGGGCGCAACTGAATAGTCTAATGTTGGTCCGGTTTTGGTTCTTGTGAATGTTGGCATCGATACGTTGCAAATTTACACTCTCGGCATAATAGAGCAAAATAATTTGGTTTTACTCTTTGTTCGATTGAATGAGAAAAAGTACTGTTTCCAAAGTTATACTCGTAGGGCGCAACTGAGTAGTGTAAAGTTGGTCCGGTTTTGGTTCTTGTTAACGTTGGCATCGATACATTGCAAATTTACACTCTCGGGGCATAATAGAACAAAATAATTAGGTTTTACACTTTGTTCGATCGAATTAGAAAAAGTACTGTTTCCAAAGTTATACTCGTAGGACGCAACTGAGTAGTCTAATTTTGGTTCGGTTTTGGTTCTTGTGAACGTTGGCATCGATACATAGCAAATTTACACTCTCGGGGCATAATAGAAGAAAATAATTAGGTTTGACTCTTTGTTCGATCGAAAGAGAAAAAGTACTGTTTCCAAAGTTATACTAGTAGGGCGCAACTGAATAGTCAAATGTTGGTCCGATTTTGGTTCTTGTGAATGTTGGCATCGATACGTTTCAAATTTACACTCTCGGGGCATAATAGAGCATAATAATTAGGTTTTACTCTTTGTTCGATTGAATGAGAAAAAGTACTGTGTCCAAAGTTATACTCGTAGGGCGCAACTGAGTAGTCTAATTTTGGTCCGGTTTTGGTTCTTGTTAACGTTGGCATCGATACATTGCAAATTTACACTCTCGGGGCATAATAGAACAAAATAATTAGGTTTTACTCGTTGTTCGATCGAATGAGAAAAAGTACTGTTTCCAAAGTTATACTCGTAGGGCGCAATTGAGTAGTCTAATTTTTGTTCGGTTTTAGTTCTTGCGAACGTTGGCATCGATACATTGCTAATTTACACTCTCGGGGCATAATAGAACAAAATAATTAGGTTTTACTCTTTGTTCGATTGAATGAGAAAAAGTACTGTTTCCAAAGTTATACTAGTAGGGCGCAACTGAGTAGTCTAATTTTGGTCCGGTTTTGGTTCTTGTGAACGTTAGCATCGATACATTCCAAATTTACACTCTCGGGGCATAATAGAACAAAATAATTAGGTTTTACTCTTTGTTCGATTGGATGAGAAAAAGTACTGTTACCAAAGTTATACTCGTAGGGCGCAACTGAGTAGTCTAATTTTGGTCCGGTTTTGGTTCTTGTTAACGTTGGCATCGATACATTGCAAATTTACACTCTCGGGGCATAATAGAACAAAATAATTAGGTTTTACTCTTTGTTCGATTGAATGATAAAAAGTACCGTGCCCAAAGTTATACTCGTAGGCGCAACCGAGTAGTCTAATTTTGGTCGGTTTTGGTTCTTGTGAACGTTTGCACCGATACATTGCAAATTTACACTCTCGGGGCATAATAGAACAAAAGAATTAGGTTTTACTCTTTGTTCGATCGGATGAGAAAAAGTACTGTTTCCAAAGTTATACTCGTAGGGCGCAACTGAGTAGTCTAATTTTTGTTCGGTTTTGGTTCTTGCAAACGTTGGCATCGATACTTTGCAAATTTACACTCTCGGGGCATAATAGAACAAAATAATTAGGTTTTACTCTTTGTTCGATCGAATGAGAAAAAGTACTGTTTCCAAAGTTATACTCGTAGGGCGCAACTGAATAGTCTAATGTTGGTCCGGTTTTGGTTCTTGTGGACGTTGCCATCGATACGGTGCAAATTTACACTCTCGGGGCATAATAGAACAAAATAATTAGGTTTTACTCTTTGTTCGATTGAATGAGAAAAGTACTGCTTTCCAAAGTTATACTCGTAGGCGCAACCGAGTAGTCTAATTTTGGTCCGGTTTTTGGTTCTTGTTAACGTTGGCATCGATACATTGCAAATTTACACTCGGGCATAATAGAACAAAATAATTAGGTTTTACTCTTTGTTCGATCGAAAGAGAAAAGTACTGTTTCCAAAGTTATACTCGTAGGCGCAAATCGAATAGTCTAATGTTGGTCCTGCTTTGGTTCTTGTGAATGTTGGCATCGATACGTTGCAAATTTACACTCTCGCGCATAATAGAGCAAAATAATTAGGTTTTACTCTTTGTTCGATTGAATGAGAAAAATCGTTTCCAAAGTTATACTCGTAGGCGCAATCGAATAGTCTAATTTTTGTCCGGTTTTGGTTCTTGTGAACGTTGGCATCGATACATTGCAATTTTACACTCTCGGGGCATAATAGAACAAAATAATTAGGTTTTACTCTTTGTTCGATCGAATGAGAAAAAGTACTGTTTCCAAAGTTATATTCGTAGGCGCAACGATTAGTCTAATTTTTGTCCTTTGGTTCTTGTGAACGTTGGCATCGATACATTGCAAATTTACACTCTCGGGCGTAATAGAACAAAATAATTAGGTTTTACTCTTTGTTCGATCGAAAGAGAAAAGTACTGCTTTCCAAAGTTATACTCGTAGGGCGCAACTGAATAGTCTAATGTTGGTCCGGTTTTGGTTCTTGTGAATGTTGGCATCGATACGTTGCAAATTTACACTCTCGGGGCATAATAGAGCAAAATAATTAGCTTTTACCAAAGTTATACTCGTAGGGCGCAACTGAGTAGTATAATTTTGGTCCGGTTTTGGTTCTTGTTAACGTTGGCATCGATACATTGCAAATTTACACTCTCGGCATAATAGAACAAAATTATTTGGTTTTACTCTTTGTTCGATCGAAAGAGAAAAAGTACTGTTTCCAAAGTTATACTCGTAGTGCGCAACTGAATAGTCTAATGTTGGTCCGGTTTTGGTTCTTGTGAATGTTGGCATCGATACGTTGCAAATTTACACTCTCGGGGCATAATAGAGCAAAATAATTAGGTTTTACTCTTTGTTCGATTGAATGAGAAAAAGTACTGTTTCCAAAGTTATACTCGTAGGCGCAACCGAGTAGTCTAATTTTGGTCCTGTTTTGTTTCTTGTTAACGTTGGCATCGATACATTGCAAATTTACACTCTCTGGGCATAATAGAACAAAATAATTAGGTTTTACTCTTTGTTCGATCGAATGAGAAAAAGTACTGTTTCCAAAGTTATACTCGTAGGACGCAACTGAGTAGTCTAATTTTGGTTCGGTTTTGGTTCTTGTGAACGTTGGCATCGATACATAGCAAATTTACACTCTCGGGGCATAATAGAAGAAAATAATTAGGTTTGACTCTTTGTTCGATCGAAAGAGAAAAAGCATCTGCTTTCCAAAGTTATACTAGTAGGGCGCAACGAATAGTCAAATGTTGGTCCGATTTTGGTTCTTGTGAATGTTGGCATCGATACGTTTCAAATTTACACTCTCGGGCATAATAGAGCATAATAATTAGGTTTTACTCTTTGTTCGATTGAATGAGAAAAAGTATCGTTTCCAAAGTTATACTCGTAGGCGTAACCGAGTAGTCTAATTTTTGTCCGGTTTTGGTTCTTGTGAACGTTGGCATCGATACATTGCAATTTTACACTCTCGGGGCATAATAGAACAAAATAATTAGGTTTTACTCTTTGTTCGATCGAATGAGAAAAAGTACTGTTTCCAAAGTTATACTCGTAGGGCGCAACTGAGTAGTCTAATTTTGGTTCGGTTCTGGTTCTTGCGGACGTTAGCATCGATACATTGCTAATTTACACTCTCGGGGCATAATAGAACAAAATAATTATGTTTTACTCTTTGTTCGATTGAATGAGAAAAAGTACTGTTTCCAAAGTTATACTAGTAGGGCGCAATTGAGTAGTCTAATTTTGGTCCGGTTTTGGTTCTTGTGAACGTTAGCATCGATACATTCCTAATTTACACACTCGGGGCATAATAGAACAAAATAATTAGGTTTTACTCTTTGTTCGATTGAATGAGAAAAAGTACTGTTTCCAAAGTTATACTGTTAGGGCGCAACTGAGTAGTCTAATGTTGGTCCGGTTTTGGTTCTTGTTAACGTTGGCATCGATACGTTTCAAATTTATACTCTCGGGGCATAATAGAGCAAAATAATTAAGTTTTACTCTTTGTTCGATTGAATGATAAAAAGTACTGTGCCCAAAGTTATACTCGTAGGGCGCAACTGAGTAGTCTAATTTTGGTCCGGTTTTGGTTCTTGTGAACGTTGGCATCGATACATTGCAAATTTACACTCTCGGGGCATAATAGAACAAAATAATTAGGTTTTACTCTTTGTTCGATCGGATGAGAAAAAGTACTGTTTCCAAAGTTATACTCGTAGGGCGCAACTGAGTAGTCTAATTTTTGTTCGGTTTTGGTTCTTGCAAACGTTGGCATCGATACTTTGCAAATTTACACTCTCGGGGCATAATAGAACAAAATAATTAGGTTTTACTCTTTGTTCGATCGAATGAGAAAAAGTACTGTTTCCAAAGTTATACTCGTAGGGCGCAACTGAATAGTCTAATGTTGGTCCGGTTTTGGTTCTTGTGGACGTTGCCATCGATACGGTGCAAATTTACACTCTCGGGGCATAATAGAACAAAATAATTAGGTTTTACTCTTTGTTCGATTGAATGAGAAAAAGTACTGTTTCCAAAGTTATACTGGTAGGGCGGAACTGAGTAGTCTAATTTTGGTCCAGTTTTGGTTCTTGTGAACGTTGGCATCGATACATTGCAAATTTACACTCTCGGGGCATAATAGAACAAAATAATTAGGTTTTACTCTTTGTTCGATCGAAAGAGAAAAAGTACTGTTTCCAAAGTTATACTCGTAGGGCGCAACTGAATAGTCTAATGTTGGTCCGGTTTTGGTTCTTGTGGACGTTGGCATCGATACGTTGCAAATTTACACTCTCGCGGCATAATAGAGCAAAATAATTAGGTTTTACTCTTTGTTCGATTGAATGAGAAAAAGTACTGTTTCCAAAGTTATACTCGTAGGGCGCAACTGAGTAGTCTAATTTTGGTCCGGTTTTGGTTCTTGTGAACGTTGGCATCGATACGGTGCAAATTTACACTCTCGGGGCATAATAGAACAAAATAATTAGGTTTTACCAAAGTTATATTCGTAGGGCGCAACTGAGTAGTCTAATTTTGGTCCGGTTTTGGTTCTTGTTAACGTTGGCATCGATACATTGCAAATTTACACTCTCGGGGCATAATAGAACAAAATAATTAGGTTTTACTCTTTGTTCGATCGAAAGAGAAAAAGTACGTTTCCAAAGTTATACTCGTAGGGCGTAAATCGAATAGTCTAATGTTGGTCCGGTTTTGGTTCTTGTGAACGTTGGCTCCGATACGTTGCAAATTTACACTCTCGGGGCATAATAGAGCAAAATAATTAGGTTTTACTCTTTGTTCGATTGAATGAGAAAAAGTACTGTTTCCAAAGTTATACTCGTAGGGCGCAACTTAGTAGTCTAATTTTGGTGCGGTTTTGGTTCTTGTTAACGTTGGCATCGATACATTGCAAATTTACACTCTCGGGGCATAATAGAACAAAATAATTAGGTTTTACTCTTTGTTCGATCGAAAGAGAAAAAGTACTGTTTCCAAAGTTATACTCGTAGTGCGCAACTGAATAGTCTAATGTTGGTCCGGTTTTGGTTCTTGTGAATGTTGGCATCGATACGTTGCAAATTTACACTCTCGGGGCATAATATAGCAAAATAATTAGGTTTTACTCTTTGTTCGATTGAATGAGAAAAAGTACTGCTTTCCAAAGTTATACTCGTAGGCTTAACCGAGTAGTCTAATTTTGGTTCGGTTTTGGTTCTTCTGAACGTTGGCATCGATACATTGCAAATTTACACTCTCGGGGCATAATAGAACAAAATAATTAGGTTTTACTCTTTGTTCGATCGAATTAGAAAAAGTACTGTTTCCAAAGTTATACTCGTAGGACGAATCGAGTAGTCTAATTTTGGTTCGGTTTTGGTTCTTGTGAACGTTGGCATCGATACATAGCAAATTTACACTCTCGGGCATAATAGAAGAAAATAATTAGGTTTGACTCTTTGTTCGATCGAAAGAGAAAAGTAATCGTTTCCAAAGTTATACTAGTAGGCGCAAATCGAGTAGTCCAATGTTGGTCGGGTTTTGGTTCTTGTGAATGTTGGCATCGATACGTTTCAAATTTACACTCTCGGGGCATAATAGAGCATAATAATTAGGTTTTACTCTTTGTTCGATTGAATGAGAAAAAGTACTGTTTCCAAAGTTATACTCGTAGGCGCAACCGAGTAGTCTAATTTTGGTCCGGTTTTGGTTCTTGTTAACGTTGGCATCGATACATTGCAAATTTACACTCTCGGGGCATAATAGAACAAAATAATTAGGTTTTACTCGTTGTTCGATCGAATGAGAAAAAGTACTGTTTCCAAAGTTATACTCGTAGGGCGCAACTGAGTAGTCTAATTTTTGTTCGGTTTTGGTTCTTGTGAACGTTGGCATCGATACATTGCAAATTTACACTCTCGGGGCATAATAGAACAAAATAATTAGGTTTTACTCTTTGTTCGATTGAATGAGAAAAAGTACTGTTTCCAAAGTTATACTAGTAGGGCGCAATTGAGTAGTCTAATTTTGGTCCGGTTTTGGTTCTTGTGAACGTTAGCATCGATACATTCCTAATTTACACTCTCGGGGCATAATAGAACAAAATAATTTGGTTTTACTCTTTGTTCGATTGGATGAGAAAAAGTACTGTTTCCAAAGTTATACTGTTAGGGCGCAACTGAGTAGTCTAATGTTGGTCCGGTTTTGGTTCTTGTTAACGTTGGCATCGATACGTTTCAAATTTACACTCTCGGGGCATAATAGAGCAAAATAATTAAGTTTTACTCTTTGTTCGATTGAATGATAAAAAGTACTGTGCCCAAAGTTATACTCGTAGGGCGCAACTGAGTAGTCTAATTTTGGTCCGGTTTTGGTTCTTGTGAATGTTGGCATCGATACATTGCAAATTTACACTCTCTGGGCATAATAGAACAAAATAATTAGGTTTTACTCTTTGTTCGATTGGATGAGAAAAAGTACTGTTTCCAAAGTTATACTCGTAGGGCGCAACTGAGTAGTCTAATTTTTGTTCGGTTTTGGTTCTTGTGAACGTTGGCATCGATACATTGCAAATTTACACTCTCGGGGCATAATAGAACAAAATAATTAGGTTTTACTCTTTGTTCGATCGAATGAGAAAAAGTACTGTTTCCAAAGTTATGCGCAATCGAATAGTCTAATGTTGGTTGGGTTTTGGTTTTTGTGGACGTTGGAATCGATACGGTGCAAATTTACACTCTCGGGGCATAATAGAACAAAATAATTAGGTTTTACTCTTTGTTCGATTGAATGAGAAAAAGTACTGTTTCCAAAGTTATACTCGTAGGGCGCAACTGAGTAGTCTAATTTTGGTCCGGTTTTGGTTCTTGTTAACGTTGGCATCGATACATTGCAAATTTACACTCTCGGGGCATAATAGAACAAAATAATTAGGTTTTACTCTTGTTCGATCGAAAGAGAAAAAGTACTGTTTCCAAAGTTATACTCGTAGGGCGCAACTGAATAGTCTAATGTTGGTCCGGTTTTGGTTCTTGTGAATGTTGGCATCGATACGTTGCAAATTTACACTCTCGCGGCATAATAGAGCAAAATAATTAGGTTTTACTCTTTGTTCGATTGAATGAGAAAAAGTACTGTTTCCAAAGTTATACTCGTAGGGCGCAACTGAATAGTCTAATTTTTGTCCGGTTTTGGTTCTTGTGAACGTTGGCATCGATACATTGCAATTTTACACTCTCGGGGCATAATAGAACAAAATAATTAGGTTTTACTCTTTGTTCGATCGAATGAGAAAAAGTACTGTTTCCAAAGTTATATTCGTAGGGCGCAACTGAGTAGTCTAATTTTTGTCCGGTTTTGGTTCTTGTGAACGTTGGCATCGATACATTGCAAATTTACACTCTCGGGGCATAATAGAACAAAATAATTAGGTTTTACTCTTTGTTCGATCGAAAGAGAAAAAGTACTGTTTCCAAAGTTATACTCGTAGGGCGCAACTGAATAGTCTAATGTTGGTCCGGTTTTGGTTCTTGTGAATGTTGGCATCGATACGTTGCAAATTTACACTCTCGGGGCATAATAGAGCAAAATAATTAGTTTTTACTTTGTGTTCGATTGAATGAGAAAAAGTACTGTTTCCAAAGTTATACTCGTAGGGCGCAACTTAGTAGTCTAATTTTGGTGCGGTTTTGGTTCTTGTTAACGTTGGCATCGATACATTGCAAATTTACACTCTCGGGGCATAATAGAACAAAATAATTAGGTTTTACTCTTTGTTCGATCGAATGAGAAAAGTACTGCTTTCCAAAGTTATACTCGTAAATCAATAGTCTAATGTTGGTCCGGTTTTGGTTCTTGTGAATGTTGGCATCGATACGTTGCAAATTTACACTCTCGGGCATAATAGAGCAAAATAATTAGGTTTTACTTTTGTTCGATTGAATGAGAAAAGTACTTGTTTCCAAAGTTATACTCGTAGGCGCAACCGAGTAGTCTAATTTTGGTCCTGCTTTTTGTTCTTGTTAACGTTGGCATCGATACATTGCAAATTTACACTCTCGGGGCATAATAGAACAAAATAATTAGGTTTTACTCTTTGTTCGATCGAATTAGAAAAAGTACTGTTTCCAAAGATATACTCGTAGGGCGCAACTGAGTAGTCTAATTTTGGTTCGGTTTTGGTTCTTGTGAACGTTGGCATCGATACATAGCAAATTTACACTCTCGGGGCATAATAGAAGAAAATAATTAGGTTTGACTCTTTGTTCGATCGAAAGAGAAAAAGTACTGTTTCCAAAGTTATACTAGTAGGGCGCAACTGAATAGTCAAATGTTGGTCCGATTTTGGTTCTTGTGAATGTTGGCATCGATACGTTTCAAATTTACACTCTCGGGGCATAATAGAGCAAAATAATTAGGTTTTACTCTTTGTTCGATTGAATGAGAAAAAGTACTGTTTCCAAAGTTATACTCGTAGGGCGCAACTGAGTAGTCTAATTTTTGTCCGGTTTTGGTTCTTGTGAACGTTGGCATCGATACATTGCAAATTTACACTCTCGGGGCATAATAGAACAAAATAATTAGGTTTTACTCGTTGTTCGATCGAATGAGAAAAAGTACTGTTTCCAAAGTTATACTCGTAGGGCGCAATTGAGAAGTCTAATTTTTGTTCGGTTTTAGTTCTTGCGAACGTTGGCATCGATACATTGCAAATTTACACTCTCGGGGCATAATAGAACAAAATAATTAGGTTTTACTCTTTGTTCGATTGAATGAGAAAAAGTACTGTTTCCAAAGTTATACTAGTAGGGCGCAATTGAGTAGTCTAATTTTGGTCCGGTTTTGGTTCTTGTGAACGTTAGCATCGATACATTCCTAATTTACACTCTCGGGGCATAATAGAACAAAATAATTTGGTTTTACTCTTTGTTCGATTGGATGAGAAAAGTACCGTTTCCAAAGTTATACTGTTAGGGCGCAACTGAGTAGTCTAATGTTGGTCCGGTTTTGGTTCTTGTTAACGTTGGCATCGATACGTTTCAAATTTACACTCTCGGGGCATAATAGAGCAAAATAATTAAGTTTTACTCTTTGTTCGATTGAATGAGAAAAAGTACTGTGCCCAAAGTTATACTCGTAGGGCGCAACTGAGTAGTCTAATTTTGGTCCGGTTTTGGTTCTTGTGAACGTTGGCACCGATACATTGCAAATTTACACTCTCGGGGCATAATAGAACAAAATAATTAGGTTTTACTCTTTGTTCGATCGGATGAGAAAAAGTACTGTTTCCAAAGTTATACTCGTAGGGCGCAACTGAGTAGTCTAATTTTTGTTCAGTTTTGGTTCTTGCAAACGTTGGCATCGATACTTTGCAAATTTACACTCTCGGGGCATAATAGAACAAAATAATTAGGTTTTACTCTTTGTTCGATCGAATGAGAAAAAGTACTGTTTCCAAAGTTATACTCGTAGGGCGTAACTGAATAGTCTAATGTTGGTCCGGTTTTGGTTCTTGTGGACGTTGCCATCGATACGGTGCAAATTTACACTCTCGGGGCATAATAGAACAAAATAATTAGGTTTTACTCTTTGTTCGATTGAATGAGAAAAAGTACTGTTTCCAAAGTTATACTCGTAGGGCGCAACTGAGTAGTCTAATTTTGGTCCGGTTTTGGTTCTTGTGAACGTTGGCATCGATACATTGCAAATTTACACTCCCGGGGCATAATAGAACAAAATAATTAGGTTTTACTCTTTGTTCGATCGAAAGAGAAAAAGTACTGTTTCCAAAGTTATACTCGTAGGCGCAATCGAATAGTCTAATGTTGGTCCGGTTTTGGTTCTTGTGAATGTTGGCATCGATACGTTGCAAATTTACACTCTCGGGGCATAATAGAGCAAAATAATTAGGTTTTACTCTTTGTTCGATTGAATGAGAAAAAGTACTGTTTCCAAAGTTATACTCGTAGGGCGCAACTGAATAGTCTAATTTTTGTCCGGTTTTGGTTCCTGTGAACGTTGGCATCGATACATTGCAATTTTACACTCTCGGGGCATAATAGAACAAAATAATTAGGTTTTACTCTTTGTTCGATCGAATGAGAAAAAGTACTGTTTCCAAAGTTATACTCGTAGGGCGCAACTGAGTAGTCTAATTTTTGTCCGGTTTTGGTTCTTGTGAACGTTTGCATCGATACATTGCAAATTTACACTCTCGGGGCATAATAGAACAAAATAATTAGGTTTTACTCTTTGTTCGATCGAAAGAGAAAAAGTACTGTTTCCAAAGTTATACTCGTAGGGCGCAACTGAATAGTCTAATGTTGGTCCGGTTTTGGTTTTTGTGAATGTTGGCATCGATACGTTGCAAATTTACACTCTCGGGGCATAATAGAGCAAAATAATTAGCTTTTACTGTTTGTTCGATTGAATGAGAAAAAGTACTGTTTCCAAAGTTATACTCGTAGGGCGCAACTTAGTAGTCTAATTTTGGTGCGGTTTTGGTTCTTGTTAACGTTGGCATCGATACATTGCAAATTTACACTCTCGGGGCATAATAGAACAAAATAATTAGGTTTTACTCTTTGTTCGATCGAAAGAGAAAAAGTACTGTTTCCAAAGTTATACTCGTAGGGCGCAACTGAATAGTCTAATGTTGGTCCGGTTTTGGTTCTTGTGAATGTTGGCATCGATACGTTGCAAATTTACACTCTCGGGCATAATAGAGCAAAATAATTAGGGTTTACTCTTTGTTCGATTGAATGAGAAAAGTACGCTTTCCAAAGTTATACTCGTAGGGCGCAACGGAGTAGTCTAATTTTGGTCCGGTTTTGGTTCTTGTTAACGTTGGCATCGATACATTGCAAATTTACACTCTCGGGGCATAATAGAACAAAATAATTAGGTTTTACTCTTTGTTCGATCGAATTAGAAAAAGTACTGTTTCCAAAGTTATACTCGTAGGACGCAACTGAGTAGTCTAATTTTGGTTCGGTTTTGGTTCTTGTGAACGTTGGCATCGATACATAGCAAATTTACACTCTCGGGGCATAATAGAACAAAATAATTAGGTTTGACTCTTTGTTCGATCGAAAGAGAAAAAGTACTGTTTCCAAAGTTATACTAGTAGGGCGCAACTGAATAGTCAAATGTTGGTCCGATTTTGGTTCTTGTGAATGTTGGCATCGATACGTTTCAAATTTACACTCTCGGGGCATAATAGAGCATAATAATTAGGTTTTACTCTTTGTTCGATTGAATGAGAAAAAGTACTGTTTCCAAAGTTATACTCGTAGGGCGCAACTGAGTAGTCTAATTTTTGTCCGGTTTTGGTTCTTGTGAACGTTGGCATCGATACATTGCAAATTTACACTCTCGGGCATAATAGAACAAAATAATTAGGGTTTTAATCTTTGTTCGATCGAATGAGAAAAAGTACTGTTTCCAAAGTTATACTCGTAGGGCGCAACTGAATAGTCTAATGTTGGTCCGGTTTTGGTTCTTGGGAACGTTGGCATCGATACATTGTTAATTTACACTTTCGGGGCATAATAGAACAAAATAATTAGGTTTTACTCTTTGTTCGATTGAATGAGAAAAAGTACTGTTTCCAAAGTTATACTCGTAGGGCGCAACTGAGTAGTCTAATTTTGGTCCGGTTTTTGTTCTTGTTAACGTTGGCATCGATACATTGCAAATTTACACTCTCGGGGCATAATAGAACAAAATAATTAGGTTTTACTCTTTGTTCGATCGAATGAGAAAAAGTACTGTTTCCAAAGTTATACTCGTAGGGCGCAACTGAGTAGTCTAATTTTGGTTCGGTTTTGGTTCTTGTGAACGTTGGCATCGATACATTGCAAATTTACACTCTCGGGGCATAATAGAACAAAATAATTAGGTTTGACTCTTTGTTCGATCGAAAGAGAAAAAGTACTATTTCCAAAGTTATACTCGTAGGGCGCAACTGAATAGTCAAATGTTGGTCCGGTTTTGGTTCTTGTGAATGTTGGCATCGATACGTTTCAAATTTACACTCTCGGGGCATAATAGAGCAAAATAATTAACTTTTACTCTTTGTTCGATTGAATGAGAAAAAGTACTGTGCCCAAAGTTATACTCGTAGGGCGCAACTGAGTAGTCTAATTTTGGTCCGGTTTTGGTTCTTGTGAACGTTGGCACCGATACATTGCAAATTTACACTCTCGGGGCATAATAGAACAAAATAATTAGGTTTTACTCTTTTTTCGATCGAAAGAGAAAAAGTACTGTTTCCAAAGTTATACTCGTAGGGCGCAACTGAGTAGTCTAATTTTGGTTCGGGTTTGGTTCTTGCGAACGTTGGCATCGATACATTGCAAATTTACACTCTCGGGGCATAATAGAACATAATAATTAGGTTTTACTCTTTCTTCGATCGAATGAGAAAAAGTACTGTTTCCAAATAATACTCGTAGGGCGCAACTGAATAGTCTAATGTTGGTCCGGTTTTGGTTCTTGTGGACGTTGGCATCGATACGGTGCAAATTTATACTCTCGGGGCATAATAGAACAAAATAATTAGGTTTTACTCTTTGTTCGATTGAATGAGAAAAAGTACTGTTTTCAAAGTTATACTCGTAGGGCGCAACTGAGTAGTCTAATTTTGGTCCGGTTTTGGTTTTTTGTTAAGGTTGGCATCGATACATTGCAAATTTACACTCTCGGGGCATAATAGAACAAAATTATTTGGTTTTACTCTTTGTTCGATTGAATGAGAAAAAGTTCTGTTTCCAAAGTTATACTAGTAGGGCGCAATTGAGTAGTCTAATTTTGGTCCGGTTTTGGTTCTTGTGAACGTTTGCATCGATACATTGCTAATTTACACACTCGGGGCATAATAGAACAAAATAATTTGGTTTTACTCTTTGTTCGATTGGATGAGAAAAAGTACTGTTTCCAAAGTTATACTGTTAGGGCGCAACTGAGTAGTCTAATGTTGGTCCGGTTTTGGTTCTTGTTAACGTTGGCATCGATACATTGCAAATTTACACTCTCGGGGCATAATAGAACAAAATAATTAGGTTTTACTGTTTGTTCCATTGAATGAGAAAAAGTACTGTTTCCAAAGTTATACTAGTAGGGCGCAATTGAGTAGTCTAATTTTGGTCCGGTTTTGGTTCTTGTGAACGTTTGCATCGATACATTGCTAATTTACACTCTCGGGGCATAATAGAACAAAATAATTAGGTTTTACTCTTTGTTCGATTGAATGAGAAAAAGTACTGTTTCCAAAGTTATACTCGTAGGGCGAAACTGAGTAGTCTAATTTTGGTCCGGTTTTGGTTCTTGTTAACGTTGGCATCGATACATTGCAAATTTACACTCTCGGGGCATAATAGAACAAAATAATTAGGTTTTACTCTTTGTTCGATCGAATGAGAAAAAGTACTGTTTCCAAAGTTATACTCGTAGGGCGCAACTGAGTAGTCTAATTTTGGTTCGGTTTTGGTTCTTGTGAACGTTGGCATCGATACATTGCAAATTTACACTCTCGGGGCATAATAGAACAAAATAATTAGGTTTGACTCTTTGTTCGATCGAAAGAGAAAACTCGTTTCCAAAGTTATACTCGTAGGCGCAACCGAATAGTCAAATGTTGGTCGGTTTTGGTTCTTGTGAATGTTGGCATCGATACGTTTCAAATTTACACTCTTGAGGCATAATAGAGCAAAATAATTAAGTTTTACTATTTGTTCGATTGAATGAGAAAAAGTACTGTGCCCAAAGTTATACTCGTAGGGCGCAACTGAGTAGTCTAATTTTGGTCCGGTTTTGGTTCTTGTGGACGTTGGCATCGATACGGTGCAAATTTATACTCTCGGGGCATAATAGAACAAAATAATTAGGTTTTACTCTTTGTTCGATTGAATGAGAAAAAGTACTGTTTCCAAAGTTATACTCGTAGGGCGAAACTGAGTAGTCTAATTTTGGTCCCGTTTTGGTTCTTGTTAACGTTGGCATCGATACATTGCAAATTTACACTCTCGGGGCATAATAGAACATAATTATTTGGTTTTACTCTTTGTTCGATTGAATGAGAAAAAGTACTGTTTCCAAAGTTATACTAGTAGGGCGCAATTGAGTAGTCTAATTTTGGTCCGGTTTTGGTTCTTGTGAACGTTAGCATCGATACATTCCTAATTTACAATCTCGGGGCATAATAGAACAAAATAATTTGGGTTTACTCTTTGTTCGATTGGATGAGAAAAAGTACTGTTTCCAAAGTTATACTGTTAGGGCGCAACTGAGTAGTCTAATGTTGGTCCGGTTTTGGTTCTTGTTAACGTTGGCATCGATACGTTTCAAATTTACACTCTCGGGGCATAATAGAGCAAAATAATTAAGTTTTACTCTTTGTTCTATTGAATGAGAAAAAGTACTGTTTCCAAAGTTATACTGTTAGGGCGCAACTGAGTAGTCTAATGTTGGTCCGGTTTTGGTTCTTGTGAACGTTGGCACCGATACATTGCAAATTTACACTCTCGGGGCATAATAGAACAAAATAATTAGGTTTTACTCTTTGTTCGATCGGATGAGAAAAAGTACTGTTTCCAAAGTTATACTCGTAGGGCGCAACTGAGTAGTCTAATTTTTGTTCGGTTTTGGTTCTTGCGAACGTTGGCATCGATACTTTGCAAATTTACACTCTCGGGGCATAATAGAACAAAATAATTAGGTTTTACTCTTTGTTCGATCGAAAGAGAAAAAGTACTGTTTCCAAAGTTATACTCGTAGGGCGCAACTGAATAGTCTAATGTTGGTCAGGTTTTGGTTCTTGTGGACGTTGGCATCGATACGGTGCAAATTTACACTCTCGGGGCATAATAGAACAAAATAATTAGGTTTTACTCTTTGTTCGATTGAATGAGAAAAAGTACTGTTTCCAAAGTTATACTCGTAGGGCGCAACTGTGTAGTCTAATTTTGGTCCGGTTTTGGTTCTTGTGAACGTTGGCATCGATACATTGCAAATTTACACTCTCGGGGCATAATAGAACAAAATAATTAGGTTTTACTCTTTGTTCGATCGAAAGAGAAAAAGTACTGTTTCCAAAGTTATACTCGTAGGGCGCAACTGAATAGTCTAATGTTGGTCCGGTTTTGGTTCTTGTGAATGTTGGCATCGATACATTGCAAATTTACACTCTCGGGGCATAATAGAGCAAAATAATTAGGTTTTACTCTTTGTTCGATTGAATGAGAAAAAGTACTGTTTCCAAAGTTATACTCGTAGGCGCAAATCGAATGAATAGTCTAATTTTTGTCCGGTTTTGGTTCTGTGAACGTTGGCATCGATACATTGCAAATTTACACTCTCGGGGCATAATAGAACAAAATAATTAGGTTTTACTCTTTGTTCGATCGAATGAGAAAAAGTACTGTTTCCAAAGTTATATTCGTAGGGCGCAACTGAGTAGTCTAATTTTTGTTCGGTTTTGGTTCTTGCGAACGTTGGCATCAATACATTGCAAATTTACACTCTCGGGGCATAATAGAACAAAATAATTAGATTTTACTCTTTGTTCGATCGAATGAGAAAAAGTACTGTTTCCAAAGTTATACTCGTAGGGCGCAACTGAATAGTCTAATGTTGGTCCGGTTTTGGTTCTTGTGGACGTTGGCATCGATACGGTGCAAATTTACACTCTCGGGGCATAATAGAACAAAATAATTTGGTTTTACTCTTTGTTCGATTGAATGAGAAAAAGTACTGTTTCCAAAGTTATACTCGTAGGGCGCAACTGAGTAGTCTAATTTTGGTCCGGTTTTGTTTCTTGTTAACGTTGGCATCGATACATTGCAAATTTACACTCTCGGGGCATAATAGAACAAAATAATTAGGTTTTACTCTTTGTTCGATCGAATGAGAAAAAGTACTGTTTCCAAAGTTATACTCGTAGGGCGCAACTGAGTAGTCTAATTTTCGTTCGATTTTGGTTCTTGTGAACGTTGGCATCGATACATTGCAAATTTACACTCTCGGGGCATAATAGAACAAAATAATTAGGTTTGACTCTTTGTTCGATCGAAAGAGAATAAATCTTGTTTCCAAAGTTATACTCGTAGGCGCAATTTGAATAGTCAAATGTTGGTCGCGTTTTGGTTCTTGTGAATGTTGGCATCGATACGTTTCAAATTTACACTCTCGGGGCATAATAGAACAAAATAATTAGGTTTTACTCTTTGTTCGATTGAATGAGAAAAATCTTGTTTCCAAAGTTATACTCGTAGGCGCAAGCGAGTAGTCTAATTTTGGTCGGTTTTGGTTCTTGTGAACGTTGGCATCGATACGTTGCAAATTTACACTCTCGGGGCATAATAGAACAAAATAATTACGTTTTACTCTTTGTTCGATCGAAAGAGAAAAATCTTTCCAAAGTTATAGTCGTAGGGCGCAACTGAGTAGTCTAATTTTGGTTCGGTTTTGGTTCTTGCGAACGTTAGCATCGATACATTGCAAATTTACACTCTCGGGGCATAATAGAACAAAATAATTAGGTTTTACTCTTTGTTCGATTGAATGAGAAAAATCTTGTTTCCAAAGTTATACTCGTAGGCGCAACTGAATAGTCTAATGTTGGTCCGGTTTTGGTTCTTGTGGACGTTGGCATCGATACGGTGCAAATTTACACTCTCGGGGCATAATAGAACAAAATAATTAGGTTTTACTCTTTGTTCGATTGAATGAGAAAAATCTTGTTTCCAAAGTTATACTGGTAGGGCGAAACTGAGTAGTCTAATTTTGGTCCGGTTTTTGTTCTTGTTAACGTTGGCATCGATACATTGCAAATTTACACTCTCGGGGCATAATAGAACAAAATAATTAGGTTTTACTCTTTGTTCGATTGGATGAAAAAAAGTATTGTTTCCAAAGTTATACTCGTAGGGCGCAAGAGTAGTCTAATGTTGGTCCGGTTTTGGTTCTTGTTAACGTTGGCAACGATACGTTGCAAATTTACACTCTCGGGGCATAATAGAACAATATAATTGGGTTTTACTCTTTGTTCGATTGAATGAGAAAAATCTTGTTTCCAAAGTTATACTAGTAGGCGCAATTGAGTAGTCTAATTTTGGTCGGTTTTGGTTCTTGTGAGCGTTAGCATCGATACATTGCAAATTTACACACTCGGGGCATAATAGAACAAAATAATTTGGTTTTACTCTTTGTTCGATTGGATGAGAAAAAATCTTGTTTCCAAAGTTATCTTGTTAGGCGCAAGCGAGTAGTCTAATGTTGGTCGGTTTTGGTTCTTGTTAACGTTGGCATCGATACGTTTCAAATTTATACTCTCGGGGCATAATAGAGCAAAATAATTAAGTTTTACTCTTTGTTCGATTGAATGATAAAAAGTACTGTGCCCAAAGTTATACTCGTAGGGCGCAAGAGTAGTCTAATTTTGGTCCGGTTTTGGTTCTTGTGAACGTTGGCAGATACATTGCAAATTTACACTCTCGGGGCATAATAGAACAAAATAATTAGGTTTTACTCTTTGTTCGATCGGATGAGAAAAAATCTTGTTTCCAAAGTTATACTCGTAGGCGCAATGAGTAGTCTAATTTTTGTTCGGTTTTGGTTCTTGCGAATGTTGGCATCGATACATTGCAAATTTACACTCTCGGGGCATAATAGAACAAAATAATTAGGTTTTACTCTTTGTTCGATCGAATGAGAAAAATCTTGTTTCCAAAGTTATACTCGTAGGGTGCAATTTGAATAGTCTAATGTTGGTCGGTTTTGGTTCTTGTGGACGTTGCCATCGATACGGTGCAAATTTACACTCTCGGGGCATAATAGAACAAAATAATTAGGTTTTACTCTTTGTTCGATTGAATGAGAAAAAGTACTGTTTCCAAAGTTATACTCGTAGGCGAGCGAGTAGTCTAATGTTGGTCCGGTTTTGGTTCTTGTTAACGTTGGCATCGATACATTGCAAATTTACACTCTCGGGGCATAATAGAACAAAATAATTAGGTTTTACTGTTTGTTCCATTGAATGAGAAAAAGTACTGTTTCCAAAGTTATACTAGTAGGCGCAACTGACTAGTCTAATTTTGGTCCGGTTTTGGTTCTTGTGAACGTTTGCATCGATACATTGCTAATTCACACTCTCGGGGCATAATAGAACAAAATAATTAGGTTTTACTCTTTGTTCGATTGAATGAGAAAAAGTACTGTTTCCAAAGTTATACTCGTAGGGCGCAACTGAGTAGTCTAATTTTGGTCCAGTTTTGGTTCTTGTTAACGTTGGCATCGATACATTGCAAATTTACACTCTCGGGGCATAATAGAACAAAATAATTAGGTTTTACTCTTTGTTCGATCGAAAGAGAAAAAAATACTGTTTCCAAAGTTATACTCGTAGGGCGTAACTGAGTAGTCTAATTTCGGTCCGGTTTTGATTCTTGTTAACGTTGGCATCGATACATTGCAAATTTACACTCTCGGGGCATAATAGAACAAAATAATTAGGTTTGACTCTTTGTTCGATCGAATGAGAAAAAGTACTGTTTCCAAAGTTATACTGTTAGGGCACAATTGAGTAGTCCAATGTTGGTCGCGTTTTGGTTCTTGTGAATGTTGGCATCGATACGTTTCAAATTTACACTCTCGGGGCATAATAGAACAAAATAATTAGGTTTTACTCATTGTTCGATTGAATGAGAAAAATCGTGCCCAAAGTTATACTCGTAGGCGCAACCGAGTAGTCTAATTTTGGTCCGGTTTTGGTTCTTGTGAACGTTGGCATCGATACATTGCAAATTTACACTCTCGGGGCATAATAGAACAAAATAATTAGGTTTTACTCTTTTTCGATCGAAAGAGAAAAATCATTTCCAAAGTTATACTCGTAGGCGCAAGCGAGTAGTCTAATTTTGGTTCGGGTTTGGTTCTTGCGAACGTTGGCATCGATACATTGCAAATTTACACTCTCGGGGCATAATAGAACATAATAATTAGGTTTTACTCTTTCTTCGATCGAATGAGAAAAAGTACTGTTTCCAAATAATACTCGTAGGGCGCAACTGAATAGTCTAATGTTGGTGCGGTTTTGGTTCTTGTGGACGTTGGCATCGATACGGTGCAAATTTATACTCTCGGGGCATAATAGAACAAAATAATTAGGTTTTACTCTTTGTTCGATTGAATGAGAAAAAGTACTGTTTTCAAAGTTATACTCGTAGGGCGCAACTGAGTAGTCTAATTTTGGTCCGGTTTTGGTTTTTTGTTAAGGTTGGCATCGATACATTGCAAATTTACACTCTCGGGGCATAATAGAACAAAATTATTTGGTTTTACTCTTTGTTCGATTGAATGAGAAAAAGTTCTGTTTCCAAAGTTATACTAGTAGGGCGGAATGGAGTAGTCTAATTTTGGTCCGGTTTTGGTTCTTGTGAACGTTTGCATCGATACATTGCTAATTTACACTCTCGGGGCATAATAGAACAAAATAATTTGGTTTTACTCTTTGTTCGATTGGATGAGAAAAATCTTGTTTCCAAAGTTATCTTGTTAGGGCGCAAGCGAGTAGTCTAATGTTGGTCGGTTTTGGTTCTTGTTAACGTTGGCATCGATACATTGCAAATTTACACTCTCGGGGCATAATAGAACAAAATAATTAGGTTTTCTTGTTTGTTCCATTGAATGAGAAAAATCTTGTTTCCAAAGTTATACTAGTAGGCGCAATTGAGTAGTCTAATTTTGGTCCGGTTTTGGTTCTTGTGAACGTTTGCATCGATACATTGCTAATTTACACTCTCGGGGCATAATAGAACAAAATAATTAGGTTTTACTCTTTGTTCGATTGAATGAGAAAAATTTTTTTTCCAAAGTTATACTCGTAGGGCGCAACTGAGTAGTCTAATTTTGGTCCGGTTTTGGTTCTTGTTAACGTTGGCATCGATACATTGCAAATTTACACTCTCGGGGCATAATAGAACAAAATAATTAGGTTTTACTCTTTGTTCGATCGAATGAGAAAAATCTTTTCCAAAGTTATACTCGTAGGGCGCAACTGAGTAGTCTAATTTTGGTTCGGTTTTGGTTCTTGTGAACGTTGGCATCGATACATTGCAAATTTACACTCTCGGGGCATAATAGAACAAAATAATTAGGTTTGACTCTTTGTTCGATCGAAAGAGAAAAACTACTGTTTCCAAAGTTATACTCGTAGGGCGCAACTGAATAGTCAAATGTTGGTCCGGTTTTGGTTCTTGTGAATGTTGGCATCGATACGTTTCAAATTTACACTCTCGGGGCATAATAGAGCAAAATAATTAACTTTTACTCTTTGTTCGATTGAATGAGAAAAAGTACTGTGCCCAAAGTTATACTCGTAGGGCGCAACTGAGTAGTCTAATTTTGGTCCGGTTTTGGTTCTTGTGGACGTTGGCATCGATACGTTGCAAATTTACACTCTCGGGGCATAATAGAACAAAATAATTAGGTTTTACTCTTTGTTCGATTGAATGAGAGAAAAATCTTGTTTCCAAAGTTATACTCGTAGGCGCAACTGAGTAGTTTAATTTTGGTCCGGTTTGGTTCTTGTGAACGTTGGCATCGATACATTGCAAATTTACACTCTCGGGGCATAATAGAACATAATTATTTGGTTTTACTCTTTGTTTGATTGAATGAGAAAAATCTTTCCAAAGTTATACTAGTAGGGCGCAATTGAGTAGTCTAATTTTGGTCCGGTTTTGGTTCTTGTGAACGTTAGCATCGATACATTCCTAATTTACAATCTCGGGGCATAATAGAACAAAATAATTTGGGTTTACTCTTTGTTCGATTGGATGAGAAAAATCTTTGTTTCCAAAGTTATACTGTTAGGGCGCAACTGAGTAGTCTAATGTTGGTCCGGTTTTGGTTCTTGTTAACGTTGGCATCGATACGTTTCAAATTTACACTCTCGGGGCATAATAGAGCAAAATAATTAAGTTTTACTCTTTGTTCTATTGAATGAGAAAAATCTTGTGCCCAAAGTTATTCTCGTAGGGCGCAACTGAGTAGTCTAATTTTGGTCCGTTTTGTTTCTTGTGAACGTTGGCACCGATACATTGCAAATTTACACTCTCGGGGCATAATAGAACAAAATAATTAGGTTTTACTCTTTGTTCGATCGGATGAGAAAAATCATTTCCAAAGTTATACTCGTAGGGCGCAACTGAGTAGTCTAATTTTTGTTCGGTTTTGGTTCTTGCGAACGTTGGCATCGATACTTTGCAAATTTACACTCTCGGGGCATAATAGAACAAAATAATTAGGTTTTACTCTTTGTTCGATCGAATGAGAAAAATCTTTCCAAAGTTATACTCGTAGGCGCAACTGAATAGTCTAATGTTGGTCCGGTTTTGGTTCTTGTGGACGTTGGCATCGATACGGTGCAAATTTACACTCTCGGGGCATAATAGAACAAAATAATTAGGTTTTACTCTTTGTTCGATTGAATGAGAAAAATCTTGTTTCCAAAGTTATACTGGTAGGGCGCAACTGAGTAGTCTAATTTTGGTCCGGTTTTGGTTCTTGTTAACGTTGGCATCGATACATTGCAAATTTACACTCTCGGGGCATAATAGAACAAAATAATTAGGTTTTACTCTTTGTTCGATCGAATGAGAAAAAAAATCGTTTCCAAAGTTATACTCGTAGGCGCAAATAGTCTAATGTTGGTCCGGTTTTGGTTCTTGTGAATGTTGGCATCGATACGTTGCAAATTTACACTCGCGGCATAATAGAGCAAAATAATTAGGTTTTACTCTTTGTTCGATTGAATGAGAAAAATCTTGTTTCCAAAGTTATACTCGTAGGGCGCTTGAATAGTCTAATTTTTGTCCGGTTTTGGTTCTTGTGAACGTTGGCATCGATACATTGCAAATTTACACTCTCGGGGCATAATAGAACAAAATAATTAGGTTTTACTCTTTGTTCGATCGAATGAGAAAAATCTTGTTTCCAAATTTATATTCGTAGTGCGCAACTGAGTAGTCTAATTTTTGTTCGGTTTTGGTTCTTGCGAACGTTGGCATCAATACATTGCAAATTTACACTCTCGGGGCATAATAGAACAAAATAATTAGATTTTACTCTTTGTTCGATCGAATGAGAAAAAGTGCTGTTTCCAAAGTTATACTCGTAGGGCGCAACTGAATAGTCTAATGTTGGTCCGGTTTTGGTTCTTGTGGACGTTGGCATCGATACGGTGCAAATTTACACTCTCGGGGCATAATAGAACAAAATAATTTGGTTTTACTCTTTGCTCGATTGAATGAGAAAAAGTACTGTTTCCAAAGTTATACTCGTAGGGCGAAACTGAGTAGTCTAATTTTGGTCCGGTTTTTGTTCTTGTTAACGTTGGCATCGATACATTGCAAATTTACACTCTCGGGGCATAATAGAACAAAATAATTCGGTTTTACTCTTTGTTCGATCGAATGAGAAAAAGTACTGTTTCCAAAGTTATACTCGTAGGGCGCAACTGAGTAGTCTAATTTTCGTTCGATTTTGGTTCTTGTGAACGTTGGCATCGATACATTGCAAATTTACACTCTCGGGGCATAATAGAACAAAATAATTAGGTTTGACTCTTTGTTCGATCGAAAGAGAATAAATCTTGTTTCCAAAGTTATACTCGTAGGCGCAAGAATAGTCAAATGTTGGTCCGGTTTTGGTTCTTGTGAATGTTGGCATCGATACGTTTCAAATTTACACTCTCGGGGCATAATAGAGCAAAATAATTAGGTTTTACTCTTTGTTCGATTGAATGAGAAAAAGTAGTGTTTCCAAAGTTATACTCGTTGGGCGCAACAGAGTAGTCTAATTTTGGTCCGGTTTTGGTTCTTGTGAACGTTGGCATCGATACATTGCAAATTTACACACTCGGGGCATAATAGAACAAAATAATTACGTTTTACTCTTTGTTCGATCGAAAGAGAAAAAGTACTGTTTCCAAAGTTATACTCGTAGGGCGCAACTGAGTAGTCTAATTTTGGTTCGGTTTTGGTTCTTGCGAACGTTAGCATCGATACATTGCAAATTTACACTCTCGGGGCATAATAGAACAAAATAATTAGGTTTTACTCTTTCTTCGATCGAATGAGAAAAATCTTTCCAAAGTTATACTCGTAGGCGCAAGTTGAATAGTCTAATGTTGGTCCGGTTTTGGTTCTTGTGGACGTTGGCATCGATACGGTGCAAATTTACACTCTCGGGGCATAATAGAACAAAATAATTAGGTTTTACTCTTTGTTCGATTGAATGAGAAAAAGTACTGTTTCCAAAGTTATACTCGTAGGGCGAAACTGAGTAGTCTAATTTTGGTCCGATTTTTGTTCTTGTTAACGTTGGCATCGATACATTGCAAATTTACACTCTCGGGGCATAATAGAACAAAATAATTAGGTTTTACTCTTTGTTCGATTGAAAGAGAAAAAAATCTTGTTTCCAAAGTTATACTCGTAGGCGCAAGAGTAGTCTAATTTTGGTCGGTTTTGGTTCTTGTTAACGTTGGCATCGATACATTGCAAATTTACACTCTCGGGGCATAATAGAAAAGAAATAATTAGGTTTTACTCTTTGTTCGATCGAATGAGAAAAAGTACTGTTTCCAAAGTTATACTAGTAGGGCGCAACTGAGTAGTCTAATTTTGGTCCGGTTTTGGTTCTTGTGAGCGTTAGC
This sequence comes from Aechmea fasciata, assembly GCA_025177825.1. Lineage (NCBI taxonomy): Eukaryota > Viridiplantae > Streptophyta > Magnoliopsida > Poales > Bromeliaceae > Aechmea > Aechmea fasciata. The sequence goes on along the minus strand of CM045925.1, from coordinate 262,113 downwards.
ATCGATACATTCCTAATTTACACTCTCGGGGCATAATAGAACAAAATAATTTGGTTTTACTCTTTGTTCGATTGGATGAGAAAAAATCTTTGTTTCCAAAGTTATCTTTGTTAGGCGCAAGCGAGTAGTCTAATGTTGGTCCGGTTTTGGTTCTTGTTAACGTTGGCATCGATACGTTTCAAATTTACACTCTTGGGGCATAATAGAGCAAAATAATTAAGTTTTACTCTTTGTTCGATTGAATGATAAAAATCTTGTGCTCAAAGTTATACTCGTAGGGCGCAACTGAGTAGTCTAATTTTGGTCCGGTTTTGGTTCTTGTGAACGTTGGCATCGATACATTGCAAATTTACACTCTCGGGGCATAATAGAACAAAATAATTAGGTTTTACTCTTTGTTCGATCGGATGAGAAAAATCTTGTTTCCAAAGTTATACTCGTAGGGCGCAACTGAGTAGTCTAATTTTTGTTCGGTTTTGGTTCTTGCGAACGTTGGCATCGATACTTTGCAAATTTACACTCTCGGGGCATAATAGAACAAAATAATTAGGTTTTACTCTTTGTTCGATCGAATGAGAAAAAGTACTGTTTCCAAAGTTATACTCGTAGGGCGCAACTGAATAGTCTAATGTTGGTCCGGTTTTGGTTCTTGTGGACGTTGGCATCGATACGGTGCAAATTTACACTCTCGGGGCATAATAGAACAAAATAATTAGGTTTTACTCTTTGTTCGATTGAATGAGAAAAATGTTTCCAAAGTTATACTCGTAGGGCGCAACTGAGTAGTCTAATTTTGGTCCGGTTTTGGTTCTTGTTAACGTTGGCATCGATACATTGCAAATTTACACTCTCGGGGCATAATAGAACAAAATAATTAGGTTTTACTCTTTGTTCGATCGAAAGAGAAAAATCTTGTTTCCAAAGTTATACTCGTAAAGCGCAACTGAATAGTCTAATGTTGGTCCGGTTTTGGTTCTTGTGAATGTTGGCATCGATACGTTGCAAATTTACACTCTCGCGGCATAATAGAGCAAAATAATTAGGTTTTACTCTTTGTTCGATTGAATGAGGAAAAATCTTTGTTTCCAAAGTTATACTCGTAGGCGCAAATTGAATAGTCTAATTTTTGTCCGGTTTTGGTTCTGTGAACGTTGGCATCGATACATTGCAATTTTACACTCTCGGGGCATAATAGAACAAAATAATTAGGTTTTACTCTTTGTTCGATTGAATGAGAAAAAGTACTGTTTCCAAAGTTATTTTCGTAGGGCGCAACTGAGTAGTCTAATTTTGGTCCGGTTTTTGTTCTTGTGAACGTTGGCATCAATACATTGCAAATTTACACTCTCGGGGCATAATAGAACAAAATAATTAGATTTTACTCTTTGTTCGATCGAATGAGAAAAAGTGCTGTTTCCAAAGTTATACTCGTAGGGCGCAACTGAATAGTCTAATGTTGGTCCGGTTTTGGTTCTTGTGGACGTTGGCATCGATACGGTGCAAATTTACACTCTCGCGGCATAATAGAACAAAATAATTAGGTTTTACTCTTTGTTCGATTGAATGAGAAAAAGTACTGTTTCCAAAGTTATACTCGTAGGCGAGCCAGTAGTCTAATTTTGGTCCGGTTTTTGTTCTTGTAAACGTTGGCATCGATACATTGCAAATTTACACTCTCGGGGCATAATAGAACAAAATAATTCGGTTTTACTCTTTGTTCGATCGAATGAGAAAAAGTACTGTTTCCAAAGTTATACTCGTAGGGCGCAACTGAGTAGTCTAATTTTCGTTCGATTTTGGTTCTTGTGAACGTTGGCATCGATATATTGCAAATTTACACTCTCGGGGCATAATAGAACAAAATAATTAGGTTTGACTCTTTGTTCGATCGAAAGAGAAAAAGTACTGTTTCCAAAGTTATACTCGTAGGGCGCAACTGAATAGTCAAATGTTGGTCCGGTTTTGGTTCTTGTGAATGTTGGCATCGATACGTTTCAAATTTACACTCTCGGGGCATAATAGAGCAAAATAATTAGGTTTTACTCTTTGTTCGATTGAATGAGAAAAAGTACTGTTTCCAAAGTTATACTCGTAGGCGCAAGAGTAGTCTAATTTTGGTCCGGTTTTGGTTCTTGTGAACGTTGGCATCGATACGTTGCAAATTTACACACTCGGGGCATAATAGAACAAAATAATTAGGTTTTACTCTTTGTTCGATTGAATGAGAAAAAGTACTGTTTCCAAAGTTTTACTGTGAGGGAACAAATGAGTAGTCTAATTTTGGTTCGGTTTTGGTTCTTGTGAATGTTGGCATCGATACGTTGCAAATTTACACTCTCGTGGCATAATAGAACAAAATAATTTGGTTTTACTCTTTCTTCGATCGAATGAGAAAAATCTTTGTTTCCAAAGTTATACTCGTAGGGCGCAACTGAATAGTCTAATGTTGGTCCGGTTTTGGTTCTTGTGGACGTTGGCATCGATACGGTGCAAATTTACACTCTCGGGGCATAATAGAACAAAATAATTAGGTTTTACTCTTTGTTCGATTGAATGAGAAAAATCTTGTTTCCAAAGCTATACGGGTAGGGCGCAACAGAGTAGTCTAATGTTGGTCCGATTTTGGTTCTTGTTAACGTTGGCATCGAGACATTGCAAATTTACACTCTCGGGGCATAATAGAACAAAATAATTAGGTTTTACTCTTTGTTCGATCGGATGAGAAAAAAATCTTGTTTCCAAAGTTATACTCGTAGGCGGAGTAGTCTAATTTTGGTCCGGTTTTGGTTCTTGTTAACGTTGGCATCGATACATTGCAAATTTACACTCTCGGGGCATAATAGAACATAATTATTTGGTTTTACTCTTTGTTCGATTGAATGAGAAAAAGTACTGTTTCCAAAGTTATCCTAGTAGGGCGCAATTGAGTAGTCTAATTTTGGTCCGGTTTTGGTTCTTGTGAGCGTTAGCATCGATACATTCCTAATTTACACTCTCGGGGCATAATAGAACAAAATAATTTGGTTTTACTCTTTGTTCGATTGGATGAGAAAAATCTTGTTTCCAAAGTTATACTGTTAGGGCGCAACTGAGTAGTCTAATGTTGGTCCGGTTTTGGTTCTTGTTAACGTTGGCATCGATACGTTTCAAATTTACACTCTTGGGGCATAATAGAGCAAAATAATTAAGTTTTACTCTTTGTTCGATTGAATGATAAAAAGTACTGTGCCCAAAGTTATACTCGTAGGGCGCAACTGAGTAGTCTAATTTTGGTCCGGTTTTGGTTCTTGTGAACGTTGGCACCGATACATTGCAAATTTACACTCTCGGGGCATAATAGAACAAAATAATTAGGTTTTACTCTTTGTTCGATCGGATGAGAAAAAGTACTGTTTCCAAAGTTATACTCGTAGGGCGCAACTGAGTAGTCTAATTTTTGTTCGGTTTTGGTTCTTGCGAATGTTGGCATCGATACTTTGCAAATTTACACTCTCGGGGCATAATAGAACAAAATAATTAGGTTTTACTCTTTGTTCGATCGAATGAGAAAAAGTACTGTTTCCAAAGTTATACTCGTAGGGTGCAACTGAATAGTCTAATGTTGGTCCGGTTTTGGTTCTTGTGGACGTTGCCATCGATACGGTGCAAATTTACACTCTCGGGGCATAATAGAACAAAATAATTAGGTTTTACTCTTTGTTCGATTGAATGAGAAAAATCTTGTTTCCAAAGTTATACTCGTAGGGCGCAACTGAGTAGTCTAATTTTGGTCCGGTTTTGGTTCTTGTTAACGTTGGCATCGATACATTGCAAATTTACACTCTCGGGGCATAATAGAACAAAATAATTAGGTTTCTTGTTTGTTCCATTGAATGAGAAAAATCTTGTTTCCAAAGTTATACTCGTAGGGCGCAACTGAGTAGTCTAATTTTGGTCCGGTTTTGGTTCTTGTGAACGTTTGCATCGATACATTGCAAATTTACACTCTCGGGGCATAATAGAACAAAATAATTAGGTTTTACTCTTTGTTCGATTGAATGAGAAAAAGTACTGTTTCCAAAGTTATACTCGTAGGGCGAAACTGAGTAGTCTAATTTTGGTCCGGTTTTGGTTCTTGTTAACGTTGGCATCGATACATTGCAAATTTACACTCTCGGGGCATAATAGAACAAAATAATTAGGTTTTACTCTTTGTTCGATCGAATGAGAAAAACTACTGTTTCCAAAGTTATACTCGTAGGCGCAAATGAGTAGTCTAATTTTGGTTCGGTTTTGGTTCTTGTGAACGTTGGCATCGATACATTGCAAATTTACACTCTCGGGGCATAATAGAACAAAATAATTAGGTTTGACTCTTTGTTCGATCGAAAGAGAAAAACTACATTTCCAAAGTTATACTCGTAGGCGCAAGTTGAATAGTCAAATGTTGGTCCGGTTTTTGTTCTTGTGAATGTTAGCATCGATACGTTTCAAATTTACACTCTCGGGGCATAATAGAGCAAAATAATTAACTTTTACTCTTTGTTCGATTGAATGAGAAAAATCATGCCCAAAGTTATACTCGTAGGCGCAAAGTAGTCTAATTTTGGTCCGGTTTTGGTTCTTGTGAACGTTGGCATCGATACATTGCAAATTTACACTCTCGGGGCATAATAGAACAAAATAATTAGGTTTTACTCTTTTTCGATCGAAAGAGAAAAATCATTTCCAAAGTTATACTCGTAGGCGCAAGAGTAGTCTAATTTTGGTTCGGTTTTGGTTCTTGCGAACGTTGGCATCGATACATTGCAAATTTACACTCTCGGGGCATAATAGAACATAATAATTAGGTTTTACTCTTTCTTCGATCGAATGAGAAAAATCATTTCCAAATAATACTCGTAGGCGCAAGAATAGTCTAATTTGGTCCGGTTTTGGTTCTTGTGAACGTTGGCATCGATACGTTGCAAATTTATACTCTCGGGGCATAATAGAACAATATAATTAGGTTTTACTCTTTGATCGATTGAATGAGAAAAAGTACTGTTTTCAAAGTTATACTCGTAGGGCGCAACTGAGTAGTCTAATTTTGGTCCGGTTTTGGTTTTTTGTTAAGGTTGGCATCGATACATTGCAAATTTACACTCTCGGGGCATAATAGAACAAAATTATTAGGTTTTACTCTTTGTTCGATTGAATGAGAAAAAGTTCTGTTTCCAAAGTTATACTAGTAGGGCGCAATTGAGTAGTCTAATTTTGGTCCGGTTTTGGTTCTTGTGAACGTTTGCATCGATACATTGCTAATTTACACTCTCGGGGCATAATAGAACAAAATAATTTGGTTTTACTCTTTGTTCGATTGAATGAGAAAAAGTACTGTTTCCAAAGTTATCTTTGTTAGGCGCAATGAGTAGTCTAATGTTGGTCTGGTTTTGGTTCTTGTGAACGTTGGCATCGATACAGTGCAAATTTACACTCTCGGGGCATAATAGAACAAAATAATTAGGTTTTACTCTTTGTTCGATTGAATGAGAAAAAGTACTGTTTCCAAAGTTATACTAGTAGGCGCAATTGAGTAGTCTAATTTTGGTCCGGTTTTGGTTCTTGTGAACGTTTGCATCGATACATTGCTAATTTTCACTCTCGGGGCATAATAGAACAAAATAATTTGGTTTTACTCTTTGTTCGATCGAATGAGAAAAATCTTGTTTCCAAAGTTATACTCGTAGGCGGCGAGTAGTCTAATTTTGGTCGGTTTTGGTTCTTGTGAACGTTGGCATCGATACATTGCAAATTTACACTCTCGGGGCATAATAGAACAAAATAATAAGGTTTTACTCTTTGTTCGATTGAATGAGAAAAAGTACTGTTTCCAAAGTTATACTCGTAGGGCGCAACTGAGTAGTCTAATTTTGGTTCGGTTTTGGTTCTTGTGAACGTTGGCATCGATACATTGCAAATTTACACTCTCAGGGCATAATAGAACAAAATAATTAGGTTTGACTCTTTGTTCGATCGAAAGAGAAAAACTACTGTTTCCAAAGTTATACTCGTAGGGCGCAACTGAATAGTCAAATGTTGGTCCGGTTTTGGTTCTTGTGAATGTTGGCATCGATACGTTTCAAATTTACACTCTCGGGGCATAATAGAGCAAAATAATTAAGTTTTACTCTTTGTTCGATTGAATGAGAAAAAATCGTGCCCAAAGTTATGCTCGTAGGGTGCAAGTTAGTAGTCTAATGTCGGTCCGGGTTTGGTTCTTGTGGACGTTGGCATCGATAGGTGGCAAATTTACACTCTCGGGGCATAATAGAACAAAATAATTAGGTTTTACTCTTTGTTCGATTGAATGAGAAAATGTACTGTTTCCAAAGTTATACTCGTAGGGCGCAACTGAGTAGTCTAATTTTGGTCCGGTTTTGGTTCTTGTTAACGTTGGCATCGATACATTGCAAATTTACACTCTCGGGGCATAATAGAACATAATTATTTGGTTTTACTCTTTGTTCGATTGAATGAGAAAAAGTTCTGTTTCCAAAGTTATACTAGTAGGCGCAATTGAGTAGTCTAATTTTGGTCCGGTTTTGGTTCTTGTGAACGTTAGCATCGATACATTCCTAATTTACAATCTCGGGGCATAATAGAACAAAATAATTTGGTTTTACTCTTTGTTCGATTGGATGAGAAAAATCTTGTTTCCAAAGTTATCTTTGTTAGGCGCGCGAGTAGTCTAATGTTGGTCCGGTTTTGGTTCTTGTTAACGTTGGCATCGATACGTTTCAAATTTACACTCTCGGGGCATAATAGAGCAAAATAATTAAGTTTTACTCTTTGTTCTATTGAATGAGAAAAAATATTGTACCCAAAGTTATACTCGTATGGCGCAACTGAGTAGTCTAATTTTGGTCCGGTTTTGGTTCTTGTGAACGTTGGCATCGATACATTGCAAATTTACACTCTCGGGGCATAATAGAACAAAATAATTAGGTTTTACTCTTTGTTCGATCGGATGAGAAAAATCTTGTTTCAAAGTTATACTCGTAGGCGCAAGCGAGTAGTCTAATTTTTGTTCGGTTTTGGTTCTTGCGAACGTTGGCATCGATACTTTGCAAATTTACACTCTCGGGGCATAATAGAACAAAATAATTAGGTTTTACTCTTTGTTCGATCGAATGAGAAAAAGTGCTGTTTCCAAAGTTATACTCGTAGGGCGCAACTGAATAGTCTAATGTTGGTCCGGTTTTGGTTCTTGTGGACGTTGGCATCGATACGGTGCAAATTTACACTCTCGGGGCATAATAGAACAAAATAATTAGGTTTTACTCTTTGTTCGATTGAATGAGAAAAATCTTGTTTCCAAAGTTATACTCGTAGGCGCAACTGAGTAGTCTAATTTTGGTCCGGTTTTGGTTCTTGTTAACGTTGGCATCGATACATTGCAAATTTACACTCTCGGGGCATAATAGAACAAAATAATTAGGTTTTACTCTTTGTTCGATCGGATGAGAAAAAGTACTGTTTCCAAAGTTATACTCGTAGGGCGCAATGAATAGTCTAATGTTGGTCGGTTTTGGTTCTTGTGAATGTTAGCATCGATACGTTGCAAATTTACACTCTCGCGGCATAATAGAGCAAAATAATTAGGTTTTACTCTTTGTTCGATTGAATGAGAAAAAAGAACTGTTTCCAAAGTTATACTCGTAGGGCGCAACTGAATAGTCTAATTTTTGTCCGGTTTTGGTTCCTGTGAACGTTGGCATCGATACATTGCAATTTTACACTCTCGGGGCATAATAGAACAAAATAATTAGGTTTTACTCTTTGTTCGATTGAATGAGAAAAAGTACTGTTTCCAAAGTTATATTCGTAGGGCGCAACTGAGTAGTCTAATTTTTGTTCGGTTTTGGTTCTTGCGAACGTTGGCATCAATACATTGCAAATTTACACTCTCGGGGCATAATAGAACAAAATAATTAGATTTTACTCTTTGTTCGATCGAATGAGAAAAAGTGCTGTTTCCAAAGTTATACTCGTAGGGCGCAACTGATTAGTCTAGTGTTGGTGCGGTTTTGTGTCTTGTGGACGTTGGCATCGATACTTTGCAAATTAACTCTCTCGGGGCATAATAGAACAAAATAATTTGGTTTTACTCTTTGTTCGATTGAATGAGAAAAATCTTTGTTTCAAAAGTTATACTCGTAGGCGAAACTGAGTAGTCTAATTTTGGTCCGGTTTTTGTTCTTGTTAACGTTGGCATCGATACATTGCAAATTTACACTCTCGGGGCATAATAGAACAAAATAATTCGGTTTTACTCTTTGTTCGATCGAATGAGAAAAAGTACTGTTTCCAAAGTTATACTCGTAGGCGCAAGAGTAGTCTAATTTTCGTTCGATTTTGGTTCTTGTGAACGTTGGCATCGATACATTGCAAATTTACACTCTCGGGGCATAATAGAACAAAATAATTAGGTTTGACTCTTTGTTCGATCGAAAGAGAATAAATCTTGTTTCCAAAGTTTTACTCGTAGGCGCAATTTGAGTAGTCTAATATTGGTCCGGTTTTGGTTCTTGTGAATGTTGGCATCGATACGTTTCAAATTTACACTCTCGGGGCATAATAGAACAAAATAATTAGGTTTTACTCTTTGTTCGATTGAATGAGAAAAAGTACTGTTTCCAAAGTTATACTCGTAGGCGCAACTGAGTAGTCTAATTTTGGTCCGGTTTTGGTTCTTGTGAACGTTGGCATCGATACATTGCAAATTTACACACTCGGGGCATAATAGAACAAAATAATTACGTTTTACTCTTTGTTCGATCGAAAGAGAAAAAGTACTGTTTCCAAAGTTATACTCGTAGGGCGCAACTGAGTAGTCTAATTTTGGTTCGGTTTTGGTTCTTGCGAACGTTAGCATCGATACATTGCAAATTTACACTCTCGGGGCATAATAGAACAAAATAATTAGGTTTTACTCTTTCTTCGATCGAATGAGAAAAATCTTGTTTCCAAAGTTATACTCGTAGGCGCATAGTCTAATGTTGGTCCGGTTTTGGTTCTTGTGGACGTTGGCATCGATACGGTGCAAATTTACACTCTCGGGGCATAATAGAACAAAATAATTAGGTTTTACTCTTTGTTCGATTGAATGAGAAAAAGTACTGTTTCCAAAGTTATACTGGTAGGGCGCAACAGAGTAGTCTAATGTTGGTCCGGTTTTTGTTCTTGTTAACGCTGGCATCGATACATTGCAAATTTACACTCTCGGGGCATAATAGAACAAAATAATTAGGTTTTACTCTTTGTTCGATCGGATGAGAAAAAGTACTGTTTCCAAAGTTATACTCGTAGGGCGCAACTGAGTAGTCTAATTTTGGTCCGGTTTTGGTTCTTGTTAACGTTGGCATCGATACATTGCAAATTTACACTCTCGGGGCATAATAGAACATAATTATTTGGTTTTACTCTTTGTTCGATTGAATGAGAAAAAAATCTTGTTTCCAAAGTTATACTAGTAGGGCGCAATTGAGTAGTCTAATTTTGGTCGGTTTTGGTTCTTGTGAGCGTTAGCATCGATACATTCTAATTTACACTCTCGGGGCATAATAGAACAAAATAATTTGGTTTTACTCTTTGTTCGATTGGATGAGAAAAAGTACTGTTTCCAAAGTTATACTGTTAGGGCGCAACTGAGTAGTCTAATGTTGGTCCGGTTTTGGTTCTTGTTAACGTTGGCATCGATACGTTTCAAATTTACACTCTTGGGGCATAATAGAGAAAAATAATTAGGTTTTACTCTTTGTTCGATTGAATGATAAAAAGTACTGTGCCCAAAGTTATACTCGTAGGGCGCAACTGAGTAGTCTAATTTTGGTCCGGTTTTGGTTCTTGTGAACGTTGGCACCGATACATTGCAAATTTACACTCTCGGGGCATAATAGAACAAAATAATTAGGTTTTACTCTTTGTTCGATCGGATGAGAAAAAATCTTGTTTCCAAAGTTATACTCGTAGGCGCAAGCGAGTAGTCTAATTTTTTTCCGGTTTTGGTTCTTGCGAATGTTGGCATCGATACTTTGCAAATTTACACTCTCGGGGCATAATAGAACAAAATAATTAGGTTTTACTCTTAGTTCGATCGAATGAGACAAAATACCTGTTTCCAAAGTTATACTCGTAGGGCGCAACTGAATAGTCTAATGTTGGTCCGGTTTTGGTTCTTGTGGACGTTGGCATCGATACGGTGCAAATTTACACTCTCGGGGCATAATAGAACAAAATAATTAGGTTTTACCAAAGTTATACTCGTAGGGCGCAACTGAGTAGTCTAATTTTGGTCCGGTTTTGGTTCTTGTTAACGTTGGCATCGATACATTGCAAATTTACACTCTCGGGGCATAATAGAACAAAATAATTAGGTTTTACTCTTTGTTCGATCGAATGAGAAAAAGTACTGTTTCCAAAGTTATACTCGTAGGGCGCAACTGAATAGTCTAATGTTGGTCCGGTTTTGGTTCTTGTGGACGTTGGCATCGATACGGTGCAAATTTATACTCTCGGGGCATAATAGAACAAAATAATTAGGTTTTACTCTTTGTTCGATTGAATGAGAAAAACTACTGTTTCCAAAGTTATACTCGTAGGGCGCAACTGAGTAGTCTAATTTTGGTCCGGTTTTGGTTCTTGTTAACGTTGGCATCGATACATTGCAAATTTACACTCTCGGGGCATAATAGAACATAATTATTTGGTTTTACTCTTTGTTCGATTGAATGAGAAAAAGTACTGTTTCCAACGTTAAACTGTTAGGGCGCAACTAAGTAGTCTAATGTTGGTTCGGTTTTGGTTCTTGTGAACGTTAGCATCGATACATTCCTAATTTACACTCTCGGGGCATAATAGAACAAAATAATTTGGTTTTACTCTTTGTTCGATTGGCTGAGAAAAATCTTTGTTTCCAAAGTTATACTCTTAGGGCGCAACTGAGTAGTCTAATGTTGGTCCGGTTTTGGTTCTTGTTAACGTTGGCATCGATACGTTTCAAATTTACACTCTCGGGGCATAATAGAGCAAAATAATTAAGTTTTACTCTTTGTTCGATTGAATGATAAAAAGTACTGTGCCCAAAGTTATACTCGTAGGGCGCAACTGAGTAGTCTAATTTTGGTCCGGTTTTGGTTCTTGTGAACGTTGGCACCGATACATTGCAAATTTACACTCTCGGGGCATAATAGAACAAAATAATTAGGTTTTACTCTTTGTTCGATCGGATGAGAAAATGTACTGTTTCCAAAGTTATACTCGTAGGGCGCAACTGAGTAGTCTAATTTTTGTTCGGTTTTGGTTCTTGCGAATGTTGGCATCGATACTTTGCAAATTTACACTCTCGGGGCATAATAGAACAAAATAATTAGGTTTTACTCTTTGTTCGATCGAATGAGAAAAAAATCATTTCCAAAGTTATACTCGTAGGGCGCAACTGAATAGTCTAATGTTGGTCCGGTTTTGGTTCTTGTGGACGTTGCCATCGATACGGTGCAAATTTACACTCTCGGGGCATAATAGAACAAAATAATTAGGTTTTAATCTTTGTTCGATTGAATGAGAAAAAGTACTGTTTCCAAAGTTATACTCGTAGGGCGCAACTGAGTAGTCTAATTTTGGTCCGGTTTTGGTTCTTGTTAACGTTGGCATCGATACATTGCAAATTTACACTCTCGGGGCATAATAGAACAAAATAATTAGGTTTTACTGTTTGTTCCATTGAATGAGAAAAAGTACTGTTTCCAAAGTTATACTAGTAGGGCGCAATTGAGTAGTCTAATTTTGGGTCGGTTTTTGGTCTTGTTAACGTTGGCATCGATACATTGCTAATTTACACTCTCGGGGCATAATAGAACAAAATAATTAGGTTTTACTCTTTGTTCGATTGAATGAGAAAAATCTTGTTTCCAAAGTTATACTCGTAGGCGAAACCGAGTAGTCTAAGTTTGGTCGGTTTTGGTTCTTGTGAACGTTGGCATCGATACGTTGCAAATTTACACTCTCGGGGCATAATAGAACAAAATAATTAGGTTTTACTCTTTGTTCGATCGAATGAGAAAAAATCTGTTTTCCAAAGTTATACTCGTAGGGCGCAACTGAGTAGTCTAATTTTGGTTCGGTTTTGGTTCTTGTGAACGTTGGCATCGATACATTGCAAATTTACACTCTCGGGGCATAATAGAACAAAATAATTAGGTTTGACTCTTTGTTCGATCGAAAGAGAAAAAATACTGTTTTCAAAGTTTTTCTCGTAGGGCGCAACTGAATAGTCAAATGTTGGTCCGGTTTTGGTTCTTGTGAATGTTGGCATCGATACGTTTCAAATTTACACCCCCGGGGAATAATAGAACAAAATATTTAGGTTTTACTCTTTTGTTCGATTGAATGAGAAAAAGTACTGTTTCCAAAGTTATACTCGTAGGGCGCAACTGAGTTGTCTAATTTTGGTCCGGTTTTGGTTCTTGTTAACGTTGGCATCGATACATTGCAAATTTACACTCTCGGGGCATAATAGAACAAAATAATTAGGTTTTACTCTTTGTTCGATCGAAAGAGAAAAAGTACTGTTTCCAAAGTTATACTCGTAGGGCGCAACTGAGTAGTCTAATTTTGGTTCGGTTTTGGTTCTTGCGAACGTTGGCATCGATACATTGCAAATTTAGACTCTCGGGGCATAATAGAACAAAATAATTAGGTTTTACTCTTTCTTCGATCGAATGAGAAAAAGTACTGTTTCCAAAGTTATACTCGTAGGGCGCAACTGAATAGTCTAATGTTGGTCCGGTTTTGGTTCTTGTGGACGTTGGCATCGATACGTTGCAAATTTACACTCTCGGGGCATAATAGAACAAAATAATTAGGTTTTACTCTTTGTTCGATTGAATGAGAAAAAGTACTGTTTCCAAAGTTATACTCGTAGGGCGCAACTGAGTAGAACGTTGGCATCGATACATTGCAAATTTACACTCTCGGGGCATAATAGAACATAATTATTTGGTTTTACTCTTTGTTCGATTGAATGAGAAAAAGTACTGTTTCCAAAGTTATACTAGTAGGGCGCAATTGAGTAGTCTAATTTTGGTCCGGTTTTGGTTCTTGTGAACGTTAGCATCGATACATTCCTAATTTACACTCTCGGGGCATAATAGAACAAAATAATTTGGGTTTACTCTTTGTTCGATTGGATGAGAAAAAGTACTGTTTCCAAAGTTATACTGTTAGGGCGCAACTGAGTAGTCTAATGTTGGTCCGGTTTTGGTTCTTGTTAACGTTGGCATCGATACGTTTCAAATTTACACTCTCGGGGCATAATAGAGCAAAATAATTAAGTTTTACTCTTTGTTCGATTGAATGAGAAAAAGTACTGTGCCCAAAGTTATACTCGTAGGGCGCAACTGAGTAGTCTAATTTTGGTCCGGTTTTGGTTCTTGTGAACGTTGGCACCGATACATTGCAAATTTACACTCTCGGGGCATAATAGAACAAAATAATTAGGTTTTACTCTTTGTTCGATCGGATGAGAAAAAGTACTGTTTCCAAAGTTATACTCGTAGGGCGCAACTGAGTAGTCTAATTTTTGTTCGGTTTTGGTTCTTGCGAACGTTGGCATCGATACTTTGCAAATTTACACTCTCGGGGCATAATAGAACAAAATAATTAGGTTTTACTCTTTGTTCGATCGAATGAGAAAAAGTACTGTTTCCAAAGTTATACTCGTAGGGCGCAACTGAATAGTCTAATGTTGGTCCGGTTTTGGTTCTTGTGGACGTTGGCATCGATACGGTGCAAATTTACACTCTCGGGGCATAATAGAACAAAATAATTAGGTTTTACTCTTTGTTCGATTGAATGAGAAAAAGTACTGTTTCCAAAGTTATACTCGTAGGGCGCAACTGAGTAGTCTAATTTTGGTCCGGTTTTGGTTCTTGTTAACGTTGGCATCGATACATTACAAATTTACACTCTCGGGGCATAATAGAACAAAATAATTAGGTTTTACTCTTTGTTCGATCGAAAGAGAAAAAGTACTGTTTCCAAAGTTATACTCGTAGGCGCAAGAATAGTCTAATGTTGGTCGGTTTTGGTTCTTGTGAATGTTGGCATCGATACGTTGCAAATTGACACTCACGGCGCATAATAGAGCAAAATAATTAGGTTTTACTCTTTGTTCGATTGAATGAGAAAAAGTACTGTTTCCAAAGTTATACTCGTAGGGCACAATTGAGTAGTCTAATTTTGTTTCGGTTTTGGTTCTTGGGAACGTTGGCATCGATACATTGCAAATTTACACTCTCGGGGCTAATAGAACAAAATAATTAGGTTTTACTCTTTGTTCTATCGAATGAGAAAAAGTACTGTTTCCAAAGTTATATTCGTAGGGCGCAACTGAGTAGTCTAATTTTTGTTCGGTTTTGGTTCTTGCGAACGTTGGCATCAATACATTGCAAATTTACACTCTCGGGGCATAATAGAACAAAATAATTAGATTTTACTCTTTGTTCGATCGAATGAGAAAAAGCTATTTGTTTCCAAAGTTATACTCGTAGGGCGCAATCGAATAGTCTAATGTTGGTCGGTTTTGGTTCTTGTGGACGTTGGCATCGATACGGTGCATAATAGAACAAAATAATTAGGTTTTACTCTTTGTTCGATTGAATGAGAAAAAGTACTGTTTCCAAAGTTATACTCGTAGGGCGAAACTGAGTAGTCTAATTTTGGTCCGATTTTTGTTCTTGTTAACGTTGGCATCGATACATTGCAAATTTACACTCTCGGGGCATAATAGAACAAAATAATTAGGTTTTACTCTTTGTTCGATCGAATGAGAAAAAGTACTGTTTCCAAAGTTATACTCGTAGGGCGCAACTGAGTAGTCTAATTTTCGTTCGATTTTGGTTCTTGTGAACGTTGGCATCGATACATTGCAAATTTACACTCTCGGGGCATAATAGAACAAAATAATTAGGTTTGACTCTTTGTTCGATCGAAAGAGAATAAGTACTGTTTCCAAAGTTATACTCGTAGGCGCAAACTGAATAGTCAAATGTTGGTCCGGTTTTGGTTCTTGTGAATGTTGGCATCGATACGTTTCAAATTTACACTCTCGGGGCATAATAGAGCAAAATAATTAGGTTTTACTCTTTGTTCGATTGAATGAGCAAAAGTACTGTTTCCAAAGTTATACTCGTAGGGCGCAACTGAGTAGTCTAATTTTGGTCCGGTTTTGGTTCTTGTGAACGTTGGCATCGATACATTGCAAATTTACACACTCGGGGCATAATAGAACAAAATAATTACGTTTTACTCTTTGTTCGATCGAAAGAGAAAAAGTACTGTTTCCAAAGTTATACTCGTAGGGCGCAACTGAGTAGTCTAATTTTGGTTCGGTTTTGGTTCTTGCGAACGTTAGCATCGATACATTGCAAATTTACACTCTCGGGGCATAATAGAACAAAATAATTAGGTTTTACTCTTTCTTCGATCGAATGAGAAAAAGTACTGTTTCCAAAGTTATACTCGTAGGGCGCAACTGAATAGTCTAATGTTGGTCCGGTTTTGGTTCTTGTGGACGTTGGCATCGATACGGTGCAAATTTACACTCTCGGGGCATAATAGAACAAAATAATTAGGTTTTACCAAAGTTATATTCGTAGGGCGCAACTGAGTAGTCTAATTTTGGTCCGGTTTTGGTTCTTGTTAACGTTGGCATCGATACATTGCAAATTTACACTCTCGGGGCATAATAGAACAAAATAATTAGGTTTTACTCTTTGTTCGATTGAATGAGAAAAAGTACTATTTCCAAAGTTATACTGTTAGGGCGCAACTGAGTAGTCTAATGTTGGTTTGGTTTTGGTTTTTGTTAACGTTGGCATCGATACGTTGCAAATTTACACTCTCGGGGCATAATACAACAAAATAATTAGGTTTTACTCTTTGTTCGATTGAATGAGAAAAAGTACTGTTTCCAAAGTTATACTCGTAGGGCGCAACTGAGTAGTCTAATTTTGGTCCGGTTTTGGTTCTTGTTAACGTTGGCATCGATACATTGCAAATTTACACTCTCGGGGCATAATAGAACAAAATAATTTGGTTTTACTCTTTGTTCGATTGAATGAGAAAAAGTACTGTTTCCAAAGTTATACTGTTAGGGCGCAACTTGTGAGTTACGGGGAAGCCCCAAGGATCTATCTAGATTGTATCCGACACCTAGAGGGGGGTGAATAGGTGTACCGGCCAAAAATCACAAATAATCGATGCGTTAAAAGTAAATGCGGAAATTAAAAACACACCGAGATTTACGTGGGAAAACTCCAAACTCGGAGTAAAAAACCCACGGGACCAACACGCGAATAACAATCCACTAAGAGAAAAGATTACAAGGTAATTACCGACTCCACGGACTTAACCTCTCTTAACCTCCTATGAATCTCCGCGCACGCCGCCGCGTTGTCCACGTCCGAGTCCACAAACGCCACGTCCCGAATCCACGAAACGCCTCCACTTCGAATCCACGAAGTCTTGATCACGCCGAATCCACGACGCCCACTCGAATCCACGAGCCAACGATCCGAATCCACGAATCGCCTTCAATCGCGCCGAATCCACGACGCCTCACGTCGAATCCACGACGACGTTCATGAGAAGCATCATGAGTATGGTGATCCTTCGCTTAGGAGTATCGTAGAAAACCGAAGAAGAAAACTCCAAGCGAAACGTAGATCAAATCGACATATAGATATTCAATACGATATCTCGATTTGACCTAAAAGAGGCTATGATGTAGAAAATAGGTTTTAGATGAATTCCTAGCCTCTAGGGTTTCTCAAATAAGTTTTTTCATGAAGCACACAGAGTTAGAGAACCCTAAGAACCTATTTATAGACTTTAGAATCAATTAGATTCGGATTAGAGATTTTTCAGATTTTTACCCATCTGTACCGGTACAAAATTGAACTGGTTACCGGTTCCACAAGGACGGAAGATTATTTTTCGAAGGCCCATTACCGGTAATGGATTGATGGTCGTGGTATAGCAACCATGCTTGTACGTTCAGCACGGTAATGGGTATGATGGCTGTACCCGTAATGGTTCAGGCTGTTACCGGTAATGGGTATGATGGCTGTACCCGTACAGGTTCAGGCTGTTACCGGTAATGGGATGGCTGTACCCGTACAGGTTCAGGTACACTTTGTAAATTTTCCAATTTTTGAAAATTACAAAGTTCCAATATAATTTCTAATCCGTTAAACAATGATTTATGATTCTAATGTCTATAACTAAGTATGAATCACCATATTTATGAATTAAAAACTTACTCCGGACGTCGTTATTCACATCGTGAGCCAATTCTCTTTTCTTCGAAGTCTTTGATTCTTCGTCGTTCCTCGATCCGCTCCGATTCTTCAAGACCCCGACTCAATTCACGAAACTTGCCAACACAAAATCCTTAACAATCTCCCCCTTTGGCAATTTCGTGACAAAACACAAAAATTAACTAAAATTACATCATAAAAGAAAAACGAAGTTCAATGTCATCACCAAAACATTAAACTTCTCGCATGTAGTCCAAATACAATTTGAAACACAAAAATACATCAAAACTCCTAAAACAAACTCTATGACTTAGACGCAACTAGGAGTCTTGAAGTCTTGATTTCCTGCAAAACAAATTTTTAACAAATTTTCAAAGTTAATTTTATACCTCTTCTCTCCCTTTGTTCTTTTCTCCAATTCCTTTTCAAAAATATTATCTCTCCTTCTCCCTCAATCTCATCACGTCTCCCCCTTCGTATGTCTCCCCCTTTGTGTATGCATCAAATACCAAATATCCTCTCCTTTTGTACTTGTTCTCAAATACCAAATATCCTCTCCTTTTGTACTTGTTCTCCATTCTCCCCCTTTTTGTCAAAAATTGCCAAAAGAAAACACAAATAGAGAGAAAAACTAACTAAACAGAGAGTAAGTATTTCATAGTTTCATACCTAGATGCATAAAGAAAACATAGCCCTAGGAGTGAAAAGATAAAACATATATAATGAAGCTCAAAAAGGTAAAATCACTCCGTGACCTCCTCATCAAAAATTTTACCTTGTTTTCTAAAAAATCCTTCAAAATTAGATTAATTTCATAAAAATTAAAAGTTGTACTCCAAAAATCATTATGATGAAGATAAAATATTAAGTGATTTCAAAAGACATCAAAACATTAAAATTTGATATTAAAAATAATCTAATATTTTAAAATCATCAAGATGCAAATTGATGAAAAAAAAATCTTAGAAATTTAGCAAAATTGACACCAATTTGTCGCAACCCGTTCAAAATAGAGATTTAGCTAATAAACACTGGGGGTGGCTCTTTGAGTATCTTTTTCAAACTATCACCTTATATCACCGAAAATTCTAAACTTTTTATTTTTGTCAACCTTTTCGGTTTTTCATGTAAATTCTCATGTGGTAGCTTCACACACGTACCGGACGACCGGGGTGGTAGCTCTTTCTTACATGTGGTGGTAGTTTTCACACTCCTTTCGGATGTAACTCTTTCCACATCTTTTTAATCATAGGAGTTTCTCCTTTTTTTTTTTAAACATAATTCAAACTCCCCCTAAATTAGATAATCTCACAATTGAAAATAATTTTGACGAATTTTAGTCAATTAGCAAATATCAATCAATTATATTCAATATTCACAACCAAGATGAATTAATTACTAAGAGATTAAAATTAATTTCAAAATTTTGATGAATGTATGTAAGAAGAAATCACATATTAAATTATCGTCAAGATAATAAAAAGTGGAGTAAAACCGATAATTAATATGAATTTAATTCAATTTGAATTGACTTTAACTACCGATTAAAGCTCTTTGAAAAATCATCAATCTCTCCAATATAATGATATTCAATCATCTCCTTTCTAAAAAAAATTTCAATCAAACTCCCAATCACCTTTCCAAAATGATTTAAAAACGAATGAATTCTAAGCACAAAAAAAATCGTCTAATCATGTAATGCAATGAATAAAAATATGCACCAAGCACCAATCAAAGCATTACATAAAAGAAAACAAACTAAGACGAAGAGTATGGAAAGATATCACCTTTCCGAATCCAAACTTGTCAGATTGTCGGTTGTCTTGGCTTGTCGATGATTTGCCCAACTTGTTTTGACTTTTGATGTTGTCCTTGAGGCTTAGAAATCCAAACCGCACGTTGTTTCGACTTAGAAATCCGGTTCGGTTGTGGGTTCGATCGATATTGACGTTGAGATTTAGATGTCCGATTCGCTTGTGGCTTTGATTTCCGGTTCACATATGAGTCACGGTTTGCTTGATGCACTCGACTCAATTGATTTTTCTTTTGATTCCATGGGGGAAGCCGAATTGTAGATGATACCAATTGTCGTTTCGAAGTTGCCGATTGAGGCTTGAAATTTTTGTTCGGGCAACTCTTTTTGATGTGTCCTTTGATGCCACATCTATGACACACCTTCTCCTTCAAACTTGTTGAGACTTTCGATGTCATCTTTTGATCCTTCTCAACATATGTCCGTTCGTATCCAAGACCTAACTTGTTTTTGACCCAATCCGAGCATGTTATCCAATTTCTTCGATCCCGAAGAAAACTTTTGAATATCGGATTTGAGTTGATGGACTTGCTCGGTCAATGCTTTGTTGGATTTGTATGTTTCCTCAAATTGATGCTCCAAAAATTCAACTTTATCCGTAGTAGATTTGATCATTAAATCCGATTCTTCTAGCTTCTTTTGGAGGACCGAATTATTATTCAAGATTGATTCCCGTTCCTCCTCAAGAGCATTATTTGTGGTCTTCAAATTCTTGTTCTCTTCTTCAAGATCGAATAAACGACGCCTCAACTTTTTATTGAGTTTCGCCATCTTCCGCGACTCAACAAGAAGTTGATTGTATGCTTCCGCTAATTCCTCGTCGTTTGATTCCTCATCGCCGGAATCCGAGTTCACGTCTTCTTCCTTTGATGTTTTCAACGCAATCCCTATACTTTTAGAGAAAGACTTGGAAGAAGATTGGTTAGTAGGAAAAGTCATCTTATAAGTTTGTAACACACCTACTAACTCTTCGGCCATTAGATAGCAATATATCTAGATCCCGCTCGATACCAATTGTGAGTTACGGGAAGCCCCAAGGATCTATCTAGATTGTATCCGACACCTAGAGGGGGGTGAATAGGTGTACCGGCCAAAAATCACAAATAATCGATGCGTTAAAAGTAAATGCGGAAATTAAAAACACACCGAGATTTACGTGGGAAAACTCCAAACTCGGAGTAAAAAACCCACGGGACCAACACGCGAATAACAATCCACTAAGAGAAAAGATTACAAGGTAATTACCGACTCCACGGACTTAACCTCTCTTAACCTCCTATGAATCTCCGCGCACGCCGCCGCGTTGTCCACGTCCGAGTCCACGAACGCCACGTCCCGAATCCACGAAACGCCTCCACTTCGAATCCACGAAGCCTTGATCACGCCGAATCCACGACGCCCACTCGAATCCACGAGCCAACGATCCGAATCCACGAATCGCCTTCAATCGCGCCGAATCCACGACGCCTCACGTCGAATCCACGACGCCGTTCATGAGAAGCATCATGAGTATGGTGATCCTTCGCTTAGGAGTATCGTAGAAAACCGAAGAAGAAAACTCCAAGCGAAACGTAGATCAAATCGACATATAGATATTCAATACGATATCTCGATTTGACCTAAAAGAGGCTATGATGTAGAAAATAGGTTTTAGATGAATTCCTAGCCTCTAGGGTTTCTCAAATAAGTATTTTCATGAAGCACACAGAGTTAGAGAACCCTAAGAACCTATTTATAGACTTTAGAATCAATTAGATTCGGATTAGAGATTTTTCAGATTTTTACCCATCTGTACCGGTACAAAATTGAACTGGTTACCGGTTCCACAAGGACGGAAGATTATTTTTCGAAGGCCCATTACCGGTAATGGATTGATGGCTGTACCGGTATAGCAACCATGCTTGTACCGGTACAGGTTTAGGCTGTTACCGGTAATGGGTATGATGGCTGTACCCGTAATGGTTCAGGCTGTTACCGGTAATGGGTATGATGGCTGTACCCGTACAAGTTCAGGCTGTTACCGGTAATGGGATGGCTGTACCCGTACAGGTTCAGGTACACTTTGTAAATTTTCCAATTTTTGAAAATTACAAAGTTCCAATATAATTTCTAATCCGTTAAACAATGATTTATGATTCTAATGTCTATAACTAAGTATGAATCACCATATTTATGAATTAAAAACTTACCTGGACGTCGTGATTCACATCGTGAGCCAATTCTCTTTTCTTCGAAGTCTTTGATTCTTCGTCGTTCTTCGATTCGCTCCGATTCTTCAAGACTCCGACACAATTCACGAAACTTGCCAACACAAAATCCTTAACACAACTGAGTAGTCTAATGTTGGTCCGGTTTTGGTTCTTGTTAACGTTGGCATCGATACGTTTCAAATTTACACTCTCGGGGCATAATAGAGCAAAATAATTAAGTTTTACTCTTTGTTCGATTGAATGATAAAAAGTACTGTGTCCAAAGTTATACTCGTAGGGCGCAACTGAGTAGTCTAATTTTTGTTCGGTTTTGGTTCTTGCGAACGTTGGCATCGATACTTTGCAAATTTACACTCTCGGGGCATAATAGAACAAAATAATTAGGTTTTACTCTTTGTTCGATCGAATGAGAAAAAGTACTGTTTCCAAAGTTATACTCGTAGGGCGCAACTGAATAGTCTAATGTTGGTCCGGTTTTGGTTCTTGTGAATGTTGGCATCGATACGTTGCAAATTTACACTCTCGGGGCATAATAGAGCAAAATAATTAGGTTTTACTCTTTGTTCGATTGAATGAGAAAAAGTACTGTTTCCAAAGTTATACTCGTAGGGCGCAACTGAGTAGTCTAATTTTGGTCCGGTTTTTGTTCTTGTTAACGTTGGCATCGATACATTGCAAATTTACACTCTCGGGGCATAATAGAACAAAATAATTAGGTTTTACTCTTTGTTCGATCGAATTAGAAAAAGTACTGTTTCCAAAGTTATACTCGTAGGACGCAACTGAGTAGTCTAATTTTGGTTCGGTTTTGGTTCTTGTGAACGTTGGCATCGATACATAGCAAATTTACACTCTCGGGGCATAATAGAACAAAATAATTAGGTTTGACTCTTTGTTCGATCGAAAGAGAAAAAGTACTGTTTCCAAAGTTATACTCGTAGGGCGCAACTGAATAGTCAAATGTTGGTCCGATTTTGGTTCTTGTGAATGTTGGCATCGATACGTTTCAAATTTACACTCTCGGGGCATAATAGAGCAAAATAATTAGGTTTTACTCTTTGTTCGATTGAATGAGAAAAAGTACTGTTTCCAAAGTTATACTCGTAGGCAACGAGTAGTCTAATTTTTGTCCCGCTTTTGGTTCCTGTGAACGTTGGCATCGATACATTGCAATTTTACACTCTCGGGGCATAATAGAACAAAATAATTAGGTTTTACTCTTTGTTCGATTGAATGAGAAAAAGTACTGTTTCCAAAGTTAAACTCGTAGGGCGAAACTGAGTAGTCTAATTTTGGTCCGGTTTTTGTTCTTGTTAACGTTGGCATCGATACATTGCAAATTTACACTCTCGGGGCATAATAGAACAAAATAATTAGGTTTTACTCTTTGTTCGATCGAATGAGAAAAAGTACTGTTTCCAAAGTTATACTCGTAGGGCGCAACTGAGTAGTCTAATTTTGGTTCGGTTTTGGTTCTTGTGAACGTTGGCATCGATACATTGCAAATTTACACTCTCAGGGCATAATAGAACAAAATAATTAGGTTTGACTCTTTGTTCGATCGAAAGAGAATAAGTACTGTTTCCAAAGTTATACTCGTAGGGCGCAACTGAATAGTCAAATGTTGGTCCGGTTTTGGTTCTTGTGAATGTTGGCATCGATACGTTTCAAATTTACACTCTCGGGGCATAATAGAGCAAAATAATTAGGTTTTACTCTTTGTTCGATTGAATGAGAAAAAGTACTGTTTCCAAAGTTTTACTCGTAGGCTAACCGAGTAGTCTATTGTTGCTCCGGTTTTAGTTCTTGTGAACGTTGGCATCGATACGTTGCAAATTTACACTCTCGGGGCATAATAGAACAAAATAATTACGTTTGACTCTTTGTTCGATCGAAAGAGAAAAAGTACTGTTTCCAAAGTTATACTCGTAGGGCGCAACTGAGTAGTCTAATTTTGGTTCGGTTTTGGTTCTTGCGAACGTTAGCATCGATACATTGCAAATTTACACTCTCGGGGCATAATAGAACAAAATAATTAGGTTTTACTCTTTCTTCGATCGAATGAGAAAAAGTACTGCTTTCCAAAGTTATACTCGTAGGCGCAACGAATAGTCTAATGTTGGTCGGTTTTGGTTCTTGTGGACGTTGCCATCGATACGGTGCGAATTTACACTCTCAGGGCATAATAGAACAAAATAATTAGGTTTTACTCTTTGTTCGATTGAATGAGAAAAAGTACTGTTTCCAAAGTTATACTCGTAGGGCGAAACTGAGTAGTCTAATTTTGGTCCGGTTTTTGTTCTTGTTAACATTGGCATCGATACATTGCAAATTTACACTCTCGGGGCATAATAGAACAAAATAATTAGGTTTTACTCTTTGTTCGATTGAATGAGAAAAAGTACTGTTTCCAAAGTTATACTCGTAGGGCGCAACTGAGTAGTCTAATTTTGGTCCGGTTTGGTTCTTGTTAACGTTGGCATCGATACATTGCAAATTTACACTCTCGGGGCATAATAGAACATAATTATTTGGTTTTACTCTTTGTTCGATTGAATGAGAAAAAGTACTGTTTCCAAAGTTATACTAGTAGGGCGCAATTGAGTAGTCTAATTTTGGTCCGGTTTTGGTTCTTGTGAACGTTAGCATCGATACATTCCTAATTTACACTCTCGGGGCATAATAGAACAAAATAATTTGGTTTTACTCTTTGTTCGATTGGATGAGAAAAAGTACTGTTTCCAAAGTTATACTGTTAGGGCGCAACTGAGTAGTCTAATGTTGGTCCGGTTTTGGTTCTTGTTAACGTTGGCATCGATACGTTTCAAATTTACACTCTCGGGGCATAATAGAGCAAAATAATTAAGTTTTACTCTTTGTTCGATTGAATGATAAAAAGTACTGTGCCCAAAGTTATACTCGTAGGGCGCAACTGAGTAGTCTAATTTTTGTTCGGTTTTGGTTCTTGCGAACGTTGGCATCGATACTTTGCAAATTTACACTCTCGGGGCATAATAGAACAAAATAATTAGGTTTTACTCTTTGTTCGATCGAATGAGAAAAATCTTGTTTCCAAAGTTATACTCGTAGGCGCAAATCGAATAGTCTAATGTTGGTCCGGTTTTGGTTCTTGTGGACGTTGCCATCGATACGGTGCAAATTTACACTCTCGGGGCATAATAGAACAAAATAATTAGGTTTTACTCTTTGTTCGATTGAATGAGAAAAAGTACTGTTTCCAAAGTTATATTCGTAGGCGCAAACCGAGTAGTCTAATTTTGGTCGGTTTGGTTCTTGTTAACGTTGGCATCGATACATTGCAAATTTACACTCTCGGGGCATAATAGAACAAAATAATTAGGTTTTACTCTTTGTTCGATCGAAAGAGAAAAAGTACTGTTTCCAATGTTATACTCGTAGGGCGCAACTGAATAGTCTAATGTTGGTCCGGTTTTGGTTCTTGTGGACGTTGGCATCGATACGTTGCAAATTTACACTCTCGCGGCATAATAGAGCAAAATAATTAGGTTTTACTCTTTGTTCGATTGAATGAGAAAAAGTACTGTTTCCAAAGTTATACTCGTAGGGCGCAACTGAAAAGTCTAATTTTTGTCCGGTTTTGGTTCCTGTGAACGTTGGCATCGATACATTGCAATTTTACACTCTCGGGGCATAATAGAACAAAATAATTAGGTTTTACTCTTTGTTCGATCGAATGAGAAAAAGTACTGTTTCCAAAGTTATATTCGTAGGGCGCAACTGAGTAGTCTAATTTTGGTCCGGTTTTGGTTCTTGTGAACGTTGGCATCGATACATTGCAAATTTACACTCTCGGGGCGTAATAGAACAAAATAATTAGGTTTTACTCTTTGTTCGATCGAAAGAGAAAAAGTACTGTTTCCAAAGTTATACTCGTAGGGCGCAACTGAATAGTCTAATGTTGGTCCGGTTTTGGTTCTTGTGAATGTTGGCATCGATACGTTGCAAATTTACACTCTCGGGGCATAATAGAGCAAAATAATTAGGTTTTACTGTTTGTTCGATTGAATGAGAAAAAGTACTGTTTCCAAAGTTATACTCGTAGGGCGCAACTTAGTAGTCTAATTTTGGTGCGGTTTTGGTTCTTGTTAACGTTGGCATCGATACATTGCAAATTTACACTCTCGGGGCATAATAGAACAAAATAATTAGGTTTTACTCTTTGTTCGATCGAAAGAGAAAAAGTACTGTTTCCAAAGTTATACTCGTAGTGCGCAACTGAATAGTCTAATGTTGGTCCGGTTTTGGTTCTTGTGAATGTTGGCATCGATACGTTGCAAATTTACACTCTCGGGGCATAATAGAGCAAAATAATTAGGTTTTACTCTTTGTTCGATTGAATGAGAAAAAGTACTGTTTCCAAAGTTATACTCGTAGGGCGCAACTGAGTAGTCTAATTTTGGTCCGGTTTTGGTTCTTGTTAACGTTGGCATCGATACATTGCAAATTTACACTCTCGGGGCATAATAGAACAAAATAATTAGGTTTTACTCTTTGTTCGATCGAATTAGAAAAAGTACTGTTTCCAAAGTTATACTCGTAGGACGCAACTGAGTAGTCTAATTTTGGTTCGGTTTTGGTTCTTGTGAACGTTGGCATCGATACATAGCAAATTTACACTCTCGGGGCATAATAGAACAAAATAATTAGGTTTGACTCTTTGTTCGATCGAAAGAGAAAAAGTACTGTTTCCAAAGTTATACTAGTAGGGCGCAACTGAATAGTCAAATGTTGGTCCGATTTTGGTTCTTGTGAATGTTGGCATCGATACGTTTCAAATTTACACTCTCGGGGCATAATAGAGCAAAATAATTAGGTTTTACTCTTTGTTCGATTGAATGAGAAAAAGTACTGTTTCCAAAGTTATACTCGTAGGGCGCAACTGAGTAGTCTAATTTTGTTCCGGTTTTGGTTCTTGTGAACGTTGGCATCGATACATTGCAATTTTACACTCTCGGGGCATAATAGAACAAAATAATTAGGTTTTACTCTTTGTTCGATCGAATGAGAAAAAGTACTGTTTCCAAAGTTATACTCGTAGGGCGCAATTGAGTAGTCTAATTTTTGTTCGGTTTTGGTTCTTGTGAACGTTGGCATCAATACATTGCAAATTTACACTCTCGGGGCATAATAGAACAAAATAATTAGATTTTACTCTTTGTTCGATCGAATGAGAAAAAGTGCTGTTTCCAAAGTTATACTCGTAGGGCGCAACTGAATAGTCTAATGTTGGTCCGGTTTTGGTTCTTGTGGACGTTGGCATCGATACGGTGCAAATTTACACTCTCGCGGCATAATAGAACAAAATAATTAGGTTTTACTCTTTGTTCGATTGAATGAGAAAAAGTACTGTTTCCAAAGTTATACTCGTAGGGCGAAACTGAGTAGTCTAATTTTGGTCCGGTTTTTGTTCTTGTTAACGTTGGCATCGATACATTGCAAATTTACACTCTCGGGGCATAATAGAACAAAATAATTAGGTTTTACTCTTTGTTCGATCGAATGAGAAAAAGTACTGTTTCCAAAGTTATACTCGTAGGGCGCAACTGAGTAGTCTAATTTTCGTTCGATTTTGGTTCTTGTGAACGTTGGCATCGATACATTGCAAATTTACACTCTCGGGGCATAATAGAACAAAATAATTAGGTTTGACTCTTTGTTCGATCGAAAGAGAATAAGTACTGTTTCCAAAGTTATACTCGTAGGGCGCAACTGAATAGTCAAATGTTGGTCCGGTTTTGGTTCTTGTGAATGTTGGCATCGATACGTTTCAAATTTACACTCTCGGGGCATAATAGAGCAAAATAATTAGGTTTTACTCTTTGTTCGATTGAATGAGAAAAAGTACTGTTTCCAAAGTTATACTCGTAGGCGAACCGAGTAGTCTAATTTTGGTCGGTTTTAGTTCTTGTGAACGTTGGCATCGATACATTGCAAATTTACACACTCGGGGCATAATAGAACAAAATAATTACGTTTTACTCTTTGTTCGATCGAAAGAGAAAAAGTACTGTTTCCAAAGTTATACTCGTAGGGCGCAACTGAGTAGTCTAATTTTGGTTCGGTTTTGGTTCTTGCGAACGTTAGCATCGATACATTGCAAATTTACACTCTCGGGGCATAATAGAACAAAATAATTAGGTTTTACTCTTTGTTCGATCGAATGAGAAAAAGTACTGTTTCCAAAGTAATACTCGTAGGGCGCAACTGAATAGTCTAATGTTGGTCCGGTTTTGGTTCTTGTGGACGTTGGCATCGATACGTTACAAATTTACACTTTCGGAGCATAATAGAACAAAATAATTAGGTTTTACTCTTTGTTCGATTGAATGAGAAAAAGTACTGTTTCCAAAGTTATACTCGTAGGGCGAAACTGAGTAGTCTAATTTTGGTCCGGTTTTTGTTCTTGTTAACATTGGCATCGATACATTGCAAATTTACACTCTCGGGGCATAATAGAACAAAATAATTAGGTTTTACTCTTTGTTCGATTGAATGAGAAAAAGTACTGTTTCCAAAGTTATACTCGTAGGGCGCAACTGAGTAGTCTAATTTTGGTCCGGTTTTGGTTCTTGTTAACGTTGGCATCGATACATTGCAAATTTACACTCTCGGGGCATAATAGAACATAATTATTTGGTTTTACTCTTTGTTCGATTGAATGAGAAAAAGTACTGTTTCCAAAGTTATACTAGTAGGGCGCAATTGAGTAGTCTAATTTTGGTCCGGTTTTGGTTCTTGTGAACGTTAGCATCGATACATTCCTAATTTACACTCTCGGGGCATAATAGAACAAAATAATTTGGTTTTACTCTTTGTTCGATTGAATGAGAAAAAGTACTGTTTCCAAAGTTATACTGTTAGGGCGCAACTGAGTAGTCTAATGTTGGTCCGGTTTTGGTTCTTGTTAACGTTGGCATCGATACGTTTCAAATTTACACTCTCGGGGCATAATAGAGCAAAATAATTAAGTTTTACTCTTTGTTCGATTGAATGATAAAAAGTACTGTGCCCAAAGTTATACTCGTAGGGCGCAACTGAGTAGTCTAATTTTTGTTCGGTTTTGGTTCTTGCGAACGTTGGCATCGATACTTTGCAAATTTACACTCTCGGGGCATAATAGAACAAAATAATTAGGTTTTACTCTTTGTTCGATCGAATGAGAAAAAGTACTGTTTCCAAAGTTATACTCGTAGGGCGCAACTGAATAGTCTAATGTTGGTCCGGTTTTGGTTCTTGTGGACGTTGCCATCGATACGGTGCAAATTTACACTCTCGGGGCATAATAGAACAAAATAATTAGGTTTTACTCTTTGTTCGATTGAATGAGAAAAGTACTTTGTTTCCAAAGTTATACTCGTAGGCGCAACCGAGTAGTTTAATTTTGGTCGGTTTTGGTTCTTGTGAACGTTGGCATCGATACGTTGCAAATTTACACTCTCGGGGCATAATAGAACAAAATAATTAGGTTTTACTCTTTGTTCGATCGAAAGAGAAAAATCTTGTTTCCAAAGTTATACTCGTAGGCGCAACGAATAGTCTAATGTTGGTCCGGTTTTGGTTCTTGTGGACGTTGGCATCGATACGTTGCAAATTTACACTCTCGCGGCATAATAGAGCAAAATAATTAGGTTTTACTCTTTGTTCGATTGAATGAGAAAAAGTACTGTTTCCAAAGTTATACTCGTAGGGCGCAACTGAGTAGTCTAATTTTTGTCCTGGCTTTGGTTCCCGTGAACGTTGGCATCGATACATTGCAATTTTACACTCTCGGGGCATAATAGAACAAAATAATTAGGTTTTACTCTTTGTTCGATCGAATGAGAAAAAGTACTGTTTCCAAAGTTATATTCGTAGGGCGCAACTGAGTAGTCTAATTTTGGTCCGGTTTTGGTTCTTGTGAACGTTGGCATCGATACATTGCAAATTTACACTCTCGGGGCATAATAGAACAAAATAATTAGGTTTTACTCTTTGTTCGATCGAATGAGAAAAAGTAATCGTTTTTTCCAAAGTTATACTCGTAGGCGCAATCGAATAGTCTAATGTTGGTCGGTTTTGGTTCTTGTGAATGTTGGCATCGATACGTTGCAAATTTACACTCTCGGGGCATAATAGAGCAAAATAATTAGGTTTTACTTTTGTTCGATTGAATGAGAAAAGTCGTTTCCAAAGTTATACTCGTAGGGCGCAACTGAGTAGTCTAATTTTGGTCCGGTTTTGGTTCTTGTGAACGTTGGCATCGATACATTGCAAATTTACACTCTCGGGGCGTAATAGAACAAAATAATTAGGTTTTACTCTTTGTTCGATCGAAAGAGAAAAAGTACTGTTTCCAAAGTTATACTCGTAGTGCGAATCGAATAGTCTAATGTTGGTCTGGTTTTGGTTCTTGTGAATGTTGGCATCGATACGTTGCAAATTTACACTCTCGGGGCATAATAGAGCAAAATAATTAGGTTTTACTCTTTGTTCGATTGAATGAGAAAAAGTACTGTTTCCAAAGTTATACTCGTAGGGCGCAACTGAGTAGTCTAATTTTGGTCCGGTTTTTGTTCTTGTTAACGTTGGCATCGATACATTGCAAATTTACACTCTCGGGGCATAATAGAACAAAATAATTAGGTTTTACTCTTTGTTCGATCGAATTAGAAAAAGTACTGTTTCCAAAGATATACTCGTAGGACGCAACTGAGTAGTCTAATTTTGGTTCGGTTTTGGTTCTTGTGAACGTTGGCATCGATACATAGCAAATTTACACTCTCGGGGCATAATAGAACAAAATAATTAGGTTTTACTCTTTGTTCGAGCGAATGAAAAAAAGTACTATTTCCAAAGTTATACTCGTATGGCGCAACTGAGTAGTCAAATGTTGGTCCGATTTTGGTTCTTGTGAATGTTGGCATCGATACGTTTCAAATTTACACTCTCGGGGCATAATAGAGCAAAATAATTAGGTTTTACTCTTTGTTCGATTGAATGAGAAAAAGTACTGTTTCCAAAGTTATACTCGTAGGGCGCAACTGAGTAGTCTAATTTTTGTCCGGTTTTGGTTCTTGTGAACGTTGGCATCGATACATTGCAAATTTACACTCTCGGGGCATAATAGAACAAAATAATTAGGTTTTACTCTTTGTTCGATCGAATGAGAAAAAGTACTGTTTCCAAAGTTATACTCGTAGGGCGCAATTGAGTAGTCTAATTTTTGTTCGGTTTTAGTTCTTGCGAACGTTGGCATCGATACATTGCTAATTTACACTCTCGGGGCATAATAGAACAAAATAATTATGTTTTACTCTTTGTTCGATTGAATGAGAAAAAGTACTGTTTCCAAAGTTATACTCGTAGGGCGAAACTGAGTAGTCTAATTTTGGTCCGGTTTTGGTTCTTGTGAACGTTGGCACCGATACATTGCAAATTTACACTCTCGGGGCATAATAGAACAAAATAATTAGGTTTTACTCTTTGTTCGATCGGATGAGAAAAAGTACTGTTTCCAAAGTTATACTCGTAGGGCGCAACTGAGTAGTCTAATTTTTGTTCGGTTTTGGTTCTTGCGAACGTTGGCATCGATACTTTGCAAATTTACACTCTCGGGGCATAATAGAACAAAATAATTAGGTTTTACTCTTTGTTCGATCGAATGAGAAAAAGTACTGTTTCCAAAGTTATACTCGTAGGGCGCAAATAAATAGTCTAATGTTGGTCCGGTTTTGGTTCTTGTGGACGTTGCCATCGATACGGTGCAAATTTACACTCTCGGGGCATAATAGAACAAAATAATTAGGTTTTACTCTTTGTTCGATTGAATGAGAAAAAGTACTGTTTCCAAAGTTATACTCGTAGGGCGCAACTGAGTAGTCTAATTTTGGTCCGGTTTTGGTTCTTGTTAACGTTGGCATCGATACATTGCAAATTTACACTCTCGGGGCATAATAGAACAAAATAATTAGGTTTTACTCTTTGTTCGATCGAAAGAGAAAAAGTACTGTTTCCAAAGTTATACTCGTAGGGCGCAACTGAATAGTCTAATTTTGGTCCGGTTTTGGTTCTTGTGAATGTTGGCATCGATACGTTGCAAATTTACACTCTCAGGGCATAATAGAACAAAATAATTAGGTTTTACTCTTTGTTCGATTGAATGAGAAAAAGTACTGTTTCCAAAGTTATACTGGTAGAGGCGCAATGAATAGTCTAATTTTTGTAGGTTTTGGTTTCTGTGAACGTTGGCATCGATAAGTTGCAAATTTACACTCTCGGGGCATAATAGAACAAAATAATTAGGTTTTACTCTTTGTTCGATCGAATGAGAAAAAGTACTGTTTCCAAAGTTATATTCGTAGGGCGCAACTGAGTAGTCTAATTTTGGTCCGGTTTTGGTTCTTGTGAACGTTGGCATCGATACATTGCAAATTTACACTCTCGGGGCGTAAAAGAACAAAATAATTAGGTTTTACTCTTTGTTCGATCGAATGAGAAAAAGTACTGTTTCCAAAGTTACACTCGTAGGGCGCAACTGAATAGTCTAATGTTGGTCCGGTTTTGGTTCTTGTGAATGTTGGCATCGATACGTTGCAAATTTACACTCTCGGGGCATAATAGAGCAAAATAATTAGGTTTTCTTGTTTGTTCGATTGAATGAGAAAAATCTTGTTTCCAAAGTTATACTCGTAGGGCGCAACTTAGTAGTCTAATTTTGGTGCGGTTTTGGTTCTTGTTAACGTTGGCATCGATACATTGCAAATTTACACTCTCGGGGCATAATAGAACAAAATAATTAGGTTTTACTCTTTGTTCGATCGAAAGAGAAAAATCTTGTTTCCAAAGTTATACTCGTAGTCGCATTTGAATAGTCTAATGTTGGTCCGGTTTTGGTTCTTGTGAATGTTGGCATCGATACGTTGCAAATTTACACTCTCGGGGCATAATAGAGCAAAATAATTAGGTTTTACTCTTTGTTCGATTGAATGAGAAAAATCTTTGTTTCCAAAGTTATACTCGTAGGCGCAAGAGTAGTCTAATTTTGGTCCGGTTTTTGTTCTTGTTAACGTTGGCATCGATACATTGCAAATTTACACTCTCGGGGCATAATAGAACAAAATAATTAGGTTTTACTCTTTGTTCGATCGAATTAGAAAAATCTTGTTTCCAAAGTTATACTCGTAGGGCCGAGTAGTCTAATTTTGGTTCGGTTTTGGTTCTTGTGAACGTTGGCATCGATACATAGCAAATTTACACTCTCGGGGCATAATAGAACAAAATAATTAGGTTTGACTCTTTGTTCGATCGAAAGAGAAAAAGTACTGTTTCCAAAGTTATACTAGTAGGGCGCAACTGAGTAGTCAAATGTTGGTCCGATTTTGGTTCTTGTGAATGTTGGCATCGATACGTTTCAAATTTACACTCTCGGGGCATAATAGAGCAAAATAATTAGGTTTTACTCTTTGTTCGATTGAATGAGAAAAAGTACTGTTTCAAAAGTTATACTCGTAGGCGCAAGAGTAGTCTAATTTTGGTCCGGTTTTGGTTCCTGTGAACGTTGGCATCGATACATTGCAATTTTACACTCTCGGGGCATAATAGAACAAAATAATTAGGTTTTACTCTTTGTTCGATCGAATGAGAAAAAGTACTGTTTCCAAAGTTATACTCGTAGGGCGCAATTGAGTAGTCTAATTTTTGTTCGGTTTTAGTTCTTTGCGAACGTTGGCATCGATACATTGCTAATTTACACTCTCGGGGCATAATAGAACAAAATAATTATGTTTTACTCTTTGTTCGATTGAATGAGAAAAATCTTGTTTCCAAAGTTATACTCGTAGGCGAGCGAGTAGTCTAATTTTGGTCCGGTTTATGTTCTTGTTAACGTTGGCATCGATACATTGCAAATTTACACTCTCGGGGCATAATAGAAAAAAATAATTAGGTTTTACTCTTTGTTCGATCGAATGAGAAAAATCTTGTTTCCAAAGTTATACTCGTAGGCGCAATGAGTAGTCTAATTTTGGTTCGGTTTTGGTTCTTGTGAACGTTGGCATCGATACATTGCAAATTTACACTCTCGGGGCATAATAGAACAAAATAATTAGGTTTGACTCTTTGTTCGATCGAAAGAGATAAAGTACTGTTTCAAAATTTATACTCGTAGGCGCAATGAATAGTCAAATGTTGGTCCGGTTTTGGTTCTTGTGAATGTTGGCATCGATACGTTTCAAATTTACACTCTCGGGGCATAATAGAGCAAAATAATTAACTTTTACTCTTTGTTCGATTGAATGAGAAAAATCTTGTGCCCAAAGTTATACTCGTAGGGCGCAAGGCAGTAGCCTAATTTTGGTCGGTTTTGGTTCTTGTGAACGTTGGCACCGATACATTGCAAATTTACACTCTCGGGGCATAATAGAACAAAATAATTAGGTTTTACTCTTTTTCGATCGAAAGAGAAAAATCTTTTTCCAAAGTTATACTCGTAGGGCGCAACTGAGTAGTCTAATTTTGGTCCGGTTTTGGTTCTTGTTAACGTTGGCATCGATACATTGCAAATTTACACTCTCGGGGCATAATAGAACATAATAATTAGGTTTTACTCTTTCTTCGATCGAATGAGAAAAATCTTGTTTCCAAATAATACTCGTAGGCGCAAGTTGAATAGTCTAATGTTGGTCCGGTTTTGGTTCTTGTGGACGTTGGCATCGATACGGTGCAAATTTATACTCTCGGGGCATAATAGAACAAAATAATTAGGTTTTACTCTTTGTTCGATTGAATGAGAAAAAGTACTGTTTTCAAAGTTATACTCGTAGGGCGCAACTGAGTTGTCTAATTTTGGTCCGGTTATGGTTTTTTCTTAAGGTTGGCATCGATACATTGCAAATTTACACTCTCGGGGCATAATAGAACAAAATTATTTGGTTTTACTCTTTGTTCGATTGAATGAGAAAAAGTTCTGTTTCCAAAGTTATACTAGTAGGGCGCAATTGAGTAGTCTAATTTTGGTCCGGTTTTGGTTCTTGTGAACGTTTGCATCGATACATTGCTAATTTACACTCTCGGGGCATAATAGAACAAAATAATTTGGTTTTACTCTTTGTTCGATTGGATGAGAAAAATCATTTCCAAAGTTATACTCGTAGGGCGCAACTGAATAGTCTAATGTTGGTCCGCTTTTGGTTCTTGTTGACGTTGGCATCGATACATTGCAAATTTACACTCTCGGGGCATAATAGACCAAAATAATTAGGTTTTACTCTTTGTTCGATTGAATGAGAAAAAGTACTGTTTCCAAAGTTATACTCGTAGGGCGCAACTTAGTAGTCTAATTTTGGTGCGGTTTTGGTTCTTGTTAACGTTGGCATCGATACATTGCAAATTTACACTCTCGGGGCATAATAGAACAAAATAATTAGGTTTTACTCTTTGTTCGATCGAATGAGAAAAATCTTGTTTCCAAAGTTATACTCGTAGGGCGCAACTGAGTAGTCTAATTTTGGTTCGGTTTTGGTTCTTGTGAACGTTGGCATCGATACATTGCAAATTTACACTCTCGGGGCATAATAGAACAAAATAATTAGGTTTGACTCTTTGTTCGATCGAAAGAGAAAAAGTACTGTTTCCAAAGTTATACTCGTAGGGCGCAACTGAATAGTCAAATGTTGGTCCGGTTTTGGTTCTTGTGAATGTTGGCATCGATACGTTTCAAATTTACACTCTCGGGGCATAATAGAGCAAAATAATTAGGTTTTACTCTTTGTTCGATTGAATGAGAAAAAGTACTGTTTCCAAAGTTATACTGTTAGGGCACAAATGTGTAGTCTAATTTTGGTCCGGTTTTGGTTCTTGTTAACGTTGGCATCGATACATTGCAAATTTACACTCTCGGGGCATAATAGAACAAAATAATTAGGTTTTACTCTTTGTTCGATCGAAAGAGAAAAAGTACTGTTTCCAAAGTTATACTCGTAGGGAGCAACTGAATAGTCTAATGTTGGTCCGGTTTTGGTTCTTGTGAATGTTGGCATCGATACGTTGCAAATTTACACTCTCGCGGCATAATAGAGCAAAATAATTAGGTTTTACTCTTTGTTCGATTGAATGAGAAAAAGTACTGTTTCCAAAGTTATACTCGTAGGGCGCAACTGAGTAGTCTAATGTTGGTCCGGTTTTGGTTCTTGTGAACGTTGGCATCGATACATTGCAAAATTTACACTCTCGGGGCATAATAGAACAAAATAATTAGGTTTTACTCTTTGTTCGATTGAATGAGAAAAATCTTGTTTCCAAAGTTATATTCGTAGGCGCAAAGAGTAGTCTAATTTTGGTCGGTTTTGGTTCTTGTGAACGTTGGCATCGATACATTGCAAATTTACACTCTCGGGCGTAATAGAACAAAATAATTAGGTTTTACTCTTTGTTCGATTGAAAGAGAAAAAGTACTGTTTCCAAAGTTATACTCGTAGGGCGCAACTGAATAGTCTAATGTTGGTCCGGTTTTGGTTCTTGTGAATGTTGGCATCGATACGTTGCAAATTTACACTCTCGGGGCATAATAGAGCAAAATAATTAGGTTTTTCTTGTTTGTTCGATTGAATGAGAAAAATCTTGTTTCCAAAGTTATACTCGTAGGGCGCAACTTAGTAGTCTAATTTTGGTGCGGTTTTGGTTCTTGTTAACGTTGGCATCGATACATTGCAAATTTACACTCTCGGGGCATAATAGAACAAAATAATTAGGTTTTACTCTTTGTTCGATCGAAAGAGAAAAATCTTGTTTCCAAAGTTATACTCGTAGTGCGCAACTGAATAGTCTAATGTTGGTCCGGTTTTGGTTCTTGTGAATGTTGGCATCGATACGTTGCAAATTTACACTCTCGGGGCATAATAGAGCAAAATAATTAGGTTTTACTCTTTGTTCGATTGAATGAGAAAAAGTACTGTTTCCAAAGTTATACTCGTAGGGCGCAACTGAGTAGTCTAATTTTGGTCCGGTTTTTGTTCTTGTTAACGTTGGCATCGATACATTGCAAATTTACACTCTCGGGGCATAATAGAACAAAATAATTAGGTTTTACTCTTTGTTCGATCGAATTAGAAAAAGTACTGTTTCCAAAGTTATACTCGTAGGACGCAACTGAGTAGTCTAATTTTGGTTCGGTTTTGGTTCTTGTGAACGTTGGCATCGATACATAGCAAATTTACACTCTCGGGGCATAATAGAACAAAATAATTAGGTTTGACTCTTTGTTCGATCGAAAGAGTAAAATCTTGTTTCCAAAGTTATACTCGTAGGGCGCAACTGAATAGTCAAATGTTGGTCCGATTTTGGTTCTTGTGAATGTTGGCATCGATACGTTTCAAATTTACACTCTCGGGGCATAATAGAGCAAAATAATTAGGTTTTA
This sequence comes from Aechmea fasciata, assembly GCA_025177825.1. Taxonomy (NCBI): domain Eukaryota; kingdom Viridiplantae; phylum Streptophyta; class Magnoliopsida; order Poales; family Bromeliaceae; genus Aechmea; species Aechmea fasciata. The sequence continues at coordinate 225,315 of CM045925.1, read as the reverse complement.
CTCTTTGTTCGATTGAATGAGAAAAATCTTGTTTCCAAAGTTATACTCGTAGGCGCAATGAGTAGTCTAATTTTTGTCGGTTTTGGTTCTTGTGAACGTTGGCATCGATACATTGCAATTTTACACTCTCGGGGCATAATAGAACAAAATAATTAGGTTTTACTCTTTGTTCGATCGAATGAGAAAAATCTTGTTTCCAAAGTTATACTCGTAGGCGCAATTGAGTAGTCTAATTTTTGTTCGGTTTTAGTTCTTGCGAACGTTGGCATCGATACATTGCTAATTTACACTCTCGGGGCATAATAGAACAAAATAATTATGTTTTACTCTTTGTTCGATTGAATGAGAAAAAGTACTGTTTCCAAAGTTATACTCGTAGGGCGAAACTGAGTAGTCTAATTTTGGTCCGGTTTATGTTCTTGTTAACGTTGGCATCGATACATTGCAAATTTACACTCTCGGGGCATAATAGAACAAAATAATTAGGTTTTACTCTTTGTTCGATCGAATGAGAAAAATCTTTGTTTCCATAGTTATACTCGTAGGGCGCAACTGAGTAGTCTAATTTTGGTTCGGTTTTGGTTCTTGTGAACGTTGGCATCGATACATTGCAAATTTACACTCTCGGGGCATAATAGAACAAAATAATTAGGTTTGACTCTTTGTTCGATCGAAAGAGAAAAATCTTGTTTCCAAAGTTATACTCGTAGGGCGCAATTTGAATAGTCAAATGTTGGTCGGTTTTGGTTCTTGTGAATGTTGGCATCGATACGTTTCAAATTTACACTCTCGGGGCATAATAGAGCAAAATAATTAACTTTTACTCTTTGTTCGATTGAATGAGAAAAAGTACTGTGCCCAAAGTTATACTCGTAGGGCGCAACTGAGTAGTCTAATTTTGGTCCGGTTTTGGTTCTTGTGAACGTTGGCATCGATACATTGCAAATTTACACTCTCGGGGCATAATAGAACAAAATAATTAGGTTTTACTCTTTTTCGATCGAAAGAGAAAAAGTACTGTTTCCAAAGTTATACTCGTAGGGCGCAACTGAGTAGTCTAATTTTGGTTCGGGTTTGGTTCTTGCGAACGTTGGCATCGATACATTGCAAATTTACACTCTCGGGGCATAATAGAACATAATAATTAGGTTTTACTCTTTCTTCGATCGAATGAGAAAAAGTACTGTTTCCAAATAAAACCCGTAAGGCGCAACTGAAGAGGCTAATGTTGGTCGGTTTTGTTTCTTGTGGACGTTGGCATCGATACGGTGCAAATTTATACTCTCGGGGCATAATAGAACAAAATAATTAGGTTTTACTCTTTGTTCGATTGAATGAGAAAAAGTACTGTTTTCAAAGTTATACTCGTAGGGCGCAACTGAGTTGTCTAATTTTGGTCCGGTTATGGTTTTTTCTTAAGGTTGGCATCGATACATTGCAAATTTACACTCTCGGGGCATAATAGAACAAAATTATTTGGTTTTACTCTTTGTTCGATTGAATGAGAAAAAGTTCTGTTTCCAAAGTTATACTAGTAGGGCGCAATTGAGTAGTCTAATTTTGGTCCGGTTTTGGTTCTTGTGAACGTTTGCATCGATACATTGCTAATTTACACTCTCGGGCATAATAGAACAAAATAATTTGGTTTTACTCTTTGTTCGATTGGATGAGAAAAAGTACTGTTTCCAAAGTTATACTGTTAGGGCGCAACTGAGTAGTCTAATGTTGGTCCGGTTTTGGTTCTTGTTAACGTTGGCATCGATACGTTGCAAATTTACACTCTCGGGGCATAATAGAACAAAATAATTAGGTTTTACTGTTTGTTCCATTGAATGAGAAAAATCTTGTTTCCAAAGTTATACTAGTAGGCGCAATTGAGTAGTCTAATTTTGGTCCGGTTTTGGTTCTTGTGAACGTTTGCATCGATACATTGCTAATTTACACTCTCGGGGCATAATAGAACAAAATAATTAGGTTTTACTCTTTGTTCGATTGAATGAGAAAAAGTACTGTTTCCAAAGTTATACTCGTAGGGCGCAACTGAGTAGTCTAATTTTGGTCCGGTTTTGGTTCTTGTTAACGTTGGCATCGATACATTGCAAATTTACACTCTCGGGGCATAATAGAACAAAATAATTAGGTTTTACTCTTTGTTCGATCGAATGAGAAAAAGTATTGTTTCCAAAGTTATACTCGTAGGGCGCAACTGAGTAGTCTAATTTTGGTTCGGTTTTGGTTCTTGTGAACGTTGGCATCGATACATTGCAAATTTACACTCTCGGGGCATAATAGAACAAAATAATTAGGTTTGACTCTTTATTCGATCGAAAGAGAAAAACTACTGTTTCCAAAGTTATACTCGTAGGGCGCAACTGAATAGTCAAATGTTCGTCCGGTTTTGGTTCTTGTGAATGTTGGCATCGATACGTTTCAAATTTACACTCTCGGGGCATAATAGAGCAAAATAATTAACTTTTACTCTTTGTTCGATTGAATGAGAAAAAATCGTGCCCAAAGTTATACTCGTAGGGCGCAACTGAGTAGTCTAATTTTGGTCCGGTTTTGGTTCTTGTGAACGTTGGCATCGATACATTGCAAATTTACACTCTCGGGGCATAATAGAACAAAATAATTAGGTTTTACTCTTTGTTCGATCGAAAGAGAAAAAGTATTGTTTCCAAAGTTATACTCGTAGGGCGCAACTGAGTAGTCTAATTTTGGTTCGGTTTTGGTTCTTGCGAACGTTGGCATCGATACATTGCAAATTTAGACTCTCGGGGCATAATAGAACAAAATAATTAGGTTTTACTCTTTCTTCGATCGAATGAGAAAAAGTACTGTTTCCAAAGTTATACTCGTAGGGCGCAATTGAATAGTCTAATGTTGGTCCGGTTTTGGTTCTTGTGGACGTTGGCATCGATACGGTGCAAATTTACACTCTCGGGGCATAATAGAACAAAATAATTAGGTTTTACTCTTTGTTCGATTGAATGAGAAAAAGTACTGTTTCCAAAGTTATACTGGTAGGGCGCAACTGAGTAGTCTAATGTTGGTCCGGTTTTGGTTCTTGTTAACGTTGGCATCGATACATTGCAAATTTACACTCTCGGGGCATAATAGAACATAATTATTTGGTTTTACTCTTTGTTCGATTGAATGAGAAAAATCTTGTTTCCAAAGTTATACTAGTAGGCGCAATTGAGTAGTCTAATTTTGGTCCGGTTTTGGTTCTTGTGAACGTTAGCATCGATACATTCCTAATTTACACTCTCGGGGCATAATAGAACAAAATAATTTGGTTTTACTCTTTGTTCGATTGGATGAGAAAAATCTTGTTTCCAAAGTTATTCTGTTAGGGCGCAACTGAGTAGTCTAATGTTGGTCCGGTTTTGGTTCTTGTTAACGTTGGCATCGATACGTTTCAAATTTACACTCTCGGGGCATAATAGAGCAAAATAATTAGGTTTTACTCTTTGTTCGATTGAATGAGAAAAAGTACTGTTTCCAAAGTTATACTCGTATGGCGCAACTGAGTAGTCTAATTTTGGTCCGGTTTTGGTTCTTGTGAACGTTGGCATCGATACATTGCAAATTTACACTCTCGGGGCGTAATAGAACAAAATAATTAGGTTTTACTCTTTGTTCGATCGAAAGAGAAAAATCTTGTTTCCAAAGTTATACTCGTAGGCGCGAGTAGTCTAATTTTTGTTCGGTTTTGGTTCTTGCGAACGTTGGCATCGATACTTTGCAAATTTACACTCTCGGGGCATAATAGAACAAAATAATTAGGTTTTACTCTTTGTTCGATCGAATGAGAGAAATCTTGTTTCCAAAGTTATACTCGTAGGGCGCAACTGAATAGTCTAATGTTGGTCCGGTTTTCGTTCTTGTGAATGTTGCATCGATACGTTGCAAATTTACACTCTCGGGGCATAATAGAGCAAAATAATTAGGTTTTACTCTTTGTTCGATTGAATGAGAAAAAGTACTGTTTCCAAAGTTATACTCGTAGGGCGCAACTGAGTAGTCTAATTTTGGTCCGGTTTTTGGTTCTTGTTAACGTTGGCATCGATACATTGCAAATTTACACTCTCGGGGCATAATAGAACAAAATAATTAGGTTTTACTCTTTGTTCGATCGAAAGAGAAAAGAAATCTTTGTTTCCAAAGTTATACTCGTAGGCGCAATGAATAGTCTAAAGTTTGTCTGGTTTTGGTTCTTGTGAATGTTGGCATCGATACGTTGCAAATTTACACTCTCGCGGCATAATAGAGCAAAATAATTAGGTTTTACTCTTTGTTCGATTGAATGAGAAAAAGTACTGTTTCCAAAGTTATACTCGTAGGGCGCAACTGAATAGTCTAATTTTTGTCCGGTTTTGGTTTCTGTGAACGTTGGCATCGATACATTGCAATTTTACACTCTCGGGGCATAATAGAACAAAATAATTAGGTTTTACTCTTTGTTCGATTGAATGAGAAAAAGTACTGTTTCTAAAGTTATCGTCGTAGGGCGCAACTGAGTAGTCTAATTTTTGTTCGGTTTTGGTTCTTGCGAACGTTGGCATCAATACATTGCAAATTTACACTCTCGGGGCATAATAGAACAAAATAATTAGATTTTACTCTTTGTTCGATCGAATGAGAAAAAGTACTATTTCCAAAGTTATACACGTAGGCGCAATTTGAATAGTCTAATGTTGGTCGGTTTTGGTTCTTGTGGACGTTGGCATCGATACGGTGCAAATTTACACTCTCGGGGCATAATAGAACAAAATAATTAGGTTTTACTCTTTGTTCGATTGAATGAGAAAAAGTACTGTTTCCAAAGTTATACTCGTAGAGGCGGCGAGTAGTCTAATTTTGGTCCGGTTTTTTCTTGTTAACGTTGGCATCGATACATTGCAAATTTACACTCTCGGGGCATAATAGAACAAAATAATTAGGTTTTACTCTTTGTTCGATCGAATGAGAAAAAGTACTGTTTCCAAAGTTATACTCGTAGGGCGCAACTGAGTAGTCTAATTTTCGTTCGATTTTGGTTCTTGTGAACGTTGGCATCGATACATTGCAAATTTACACTCTCGGGGCATAATAGAACAAAATAATTAGGTTTGACTCTTTGTTCGATCGAAAGAGAATAAATCTTGTTTCCAAAGTTATACTCGTAGGCGCAATGAATAGTCAAATGTTGGTCGGTTCTGGTTCTTGTGAATGTTGGCATCGATACGTTTCAAATTTACACTCTCGGGGCATAATAGAGCAAAATAATTAGGTTTTACTCTTTGTTCGATTGAATGAGAAAAAGTACTGTTTCCAAAGTTATACTCGTAGGGCGCAACTGAGTAGTCTAATTTTGGTCCGGTTTTGGTTCTTGTGAAAGTTGGCATCGATACATTGCAAACTTACACTCTCGGGGCATAATAGAACAAAATAATTGCGTTTTACTCTTTGTTCGATCGAAAGAGAAAAAGTACTGTTTCCAAAGTTATACTCGTAGGGCGCAACTGAGTAGTATAATTTTGGTTCGGTTTTGGTTCTTGTGAACGTTGGCATCGATACATTGCAAATTTACACTCTCGGGGCATAATAGAACAAAATAATTAGGTTTTACTCTTTGTTCGATCGAATGAGAAAAAGTACTGTTTCCAAAGTTATACTCGTAGGGCGCAACTGAATAGTCTAATGTTGGTCCGGTTTTGGTTCTTGTGGACGTTGGCATCGATACGGTGCAAATTTACACTCTCGGGGCATAATAGAACAAAATAATTAGGTTTTACTCTTTGTTCGATTGAATGAGAAAAATCTTGTTTCCAAAGTTATACTCGTAGGGGCGAAAGCGAGTAGTCTAATTTTGGTCCGGTTTTGTTCTTGTTAACGTTGGCATCGATACATTGCAAATTTACACTCTCGGGGCATAATAGAACAAAATAATTAGGTTTTACTCTTTGTTCGATTGAATGAGAAAAATCTTTGTTTCCAAAGTTATACTCGTAGGCGCAAGCGAGTAGTCTAATTTTGGTCCGGTTTTGGTTCTTGTTAACGTTGGCATCGATACATTGCAAATTTACAATCTCGGGGCATAATAGAACAAAATAATTTGGTTTTACTCTTTGTTCGATTGAATGAGAAAAATACTGTTTCCAAAGTTATACTAGTAGGGCGCAATTGAGTAGTCTAATTTTGGTCCGGTTTTGGTTCTTGTGAACGTTAGCATCGATACATTCCTAATTTACACTCTCGGGGAATAATAGAACAAAATAATTTGGTTTTACTCTTTGTTCGATTGGATGAGAAAAAGTACTGTTTCCAAAGTTATACTGTTAGGGCGCAACTGAGTAGTCTAATGTTGGTCCGGTTTTGGTTCTTGTTAACGTTGGCATCGATACGTTTCAAATTTACACTCTCGGGGCATAATAGAGCAAAATAATTAAGTTTTACTCTTTGTTCGATTGAATGAGAAAAAATCTTGTGCCCAAAGTTATACTCGTAGGCGCAAGCCGAGTAGTCTAATGTTGGTCCGGTTTTGGTTCTTGTTAACGTTGGCATCGATACATTGCAAATTTACACTCTCGGGGCATAATAGAACAAAATAATTAGGTTTTACTCTTTGTTCGATCGGATGAGAAAATGTACTGTTTCCAAAGTTATACTCGTAGGGCGCAACTGAGTAGTCTAATTTTTGTTCGGTTTTGGTTCTTGTGAACGTTGGCATCGATACTTTGCAAATTTACACTCTCGGGGCATAATAGAACAAAATAATTAGGTTTTACTCTTTGTTCGATCGAATGAGAAAAATCTTGTTTCCAAACTTATACTCGTATGGCGCAACTGAATAGTCTAATGTTGGTCCGGTTTTGGTTCTTGTGGACGTTGCCATCGATACGGTGCAAATTTACACTCTCGGGGCATAATAGAACAAAATAATTAGGTTTTACTCTTTGTTCGATTGAATGAGAAAAAGTACTGTTTCCAAAGTTATACTCGTAGGGCGCAACTGAGTAGTCTAATGTTGGTCCGGTTTTGGTTCTTGTTAACGTTTGCATCGATACATTGCAAATTTACACTCTCGGGGCATAATAGAACAAAATAATTAGGTTTTACTCTTTGTTCGATCGAATGAGAAAAAGTACTGTTTCCAAAATTATACTCGTAGGGCGCAACTGAATAGTCTAATGTTGGTCCGGTTTTGGTTCTTGTGAATGTTGGCATCGATACGTTGCAAATTTACACTCTCGCGGCATAATAGAGCAAAATAATTAGGTTTTACTCTTTGTTCGATTGAATGAGAAAAATCTTGTTTCCAAAGTTATACTCGTAGGCGCAATTGAATAGTCTAATTTTTGTCGGTTTTGGTTCTGTGAACGTTGGCATCGATACATTGCAATTTTACACTCTCGGGGCATAATAGAACAAAATAATTAGGTTTTACTCTTTGTTCGATCGAATGAGAAAAATCTTGTTTCCTAAGTTATATTCGTAGGGCGCAACTGAGTAGTCTAATTTTTGTTCGGTTTTGTTTCTTGCGAACGTTGGCATCAATACATTGCAAATTTACACTCTCGGGGCATAATAGAACAAAATAATTAGATTTTACTCTTTGTTCGATCGAATGAGAAAAAGTGCTGTTTCCAAAGTTATACTCGTAGGCGCAATCGAATAGTCTAATGTTGGTCTGGTTTTGGTTCCTGTGAATGTTGGCATCGATACATTGCAAATTTACACTCTCGGGGCATAATAGAACAAAATAATTAGGTTTTACTCTTTGTTCGATTGAATGAGAAAAAGTACTGTTTCCAAAGTTATACTCGTAGGGCGAAACTGAGTAGTCTAATTTTGGTCCGGTTTTTGTTCTTGTTAACGTTGGCATCGATACATTGCAAATTTACACTCTCGGGGCATAATAGAACAAAATAATTAGGTTTTACTCTTTGTTCGATCGAATGAGAAAAAAATCTTGTTTCCAAAGTTATACTCGTAGGCGCAATGAGTAGTCTAATTTTCGTTCGATTTTGGTTCTTGTGAACGTTGGCATCGATACATTGCAAATTTACACTCTCGGGGCATAATAGAACAAAATAATTAGGTTTGACTCTTTGTTCGCTCGAAAGAGAATAAATCTTGTTTCCAAAGTTATACTCGTAGGCGCAATGAATAGTCAAATGTTGGTCGGTTTTGGTTCTTGTGAATGTTGGCATCGATACGTTTCAAATTTACACTCTCGGGGTATAATAGAGCAAAATAATTAGGTTTTACTCTTTGTTCGATTGGATGAGAAAAATCTTGTTTCCAAAGTTATACTCGTAGGCGCAAGCGAGTAGTCTAATTTTGGTCCGGTTTTGGTTCTTGTGAACGTTGGCATCGATACATTGCAAATTTACACACTCGGGGCATAATAGAACAAAATAATTACGTTTTACTCTTTGTTCGATCGAAAGAGAAAAAGTACTGTTTCCAAAGTTATACTCGTAGGGCGCAACTGAGTAGTCTAATTTTGGTTCGGTTTTGGTTCTTGCGAACGTTAGCATCGATACATTGCAAATTTACACTCTCGGGGCATAATAGAACAAAATAATTAGGTTTTACTCTTTCTTCGATCGAATGAGAAAAAAATCATTTCCAAAGTTATACTCGTAGGCGCATAGTCTAATGTTGGTCCGGTTTTGGTTCTTGTGGACGTTGGCATCGATACGGTGCAAATTTACACTCTCGGGGCATAATAGAACAAAATAATTCGGTTTTACTCTTTGTTCGATTGAATGAGAAAAAGTACTGTTTCCAAAGTTATACTCGTAGGGCGAAACTGAGTAGTCTAATTTTGGTCCGGTTTTTGTTCTTGTTAACATTGGCATCGATACATTGCAAATTTACACTCTCGGGGCATAATAGAACAAAATAATTAGGTTTTACTCTTTGTTCAAAGTTATACTCGTAGGGCGCAACTGAGTAGTCTAATTTTGGTCCGGTTTTGGTTCTTGTTAACGTTGGCATCGATACATTGCAAATTTACACTCTCGGGGCATAATAGAACATAATTATTAGGTTTTACTCTTTGTTTGATTGAATGAGAAAAAGTACTGTTTCCAAAGTTATACTAGTAGGCGCAATTGAGTAGTCTAATTTTGGTCCGGTTTTGGTTCTTGTGAACGTTTGCATCGATACATTGCTAATTTACACTCTCGGGGCATAATAGAACAAAATAATTTGGTTTTACTCATTGTTCGATTGGATGAGAAAAAGTACTGTTTCCAAAGTTATACTGTTAGGGCGCAACTGAGTAGTCTAATGTTGGTCCGGTTTTGGTTCTTGTTAACGTTGGCATCGATACGTTTCAAATTTACACTCTCGGGGCATAATAGAGCAAAATAATTAAGTTTTACTCTTTGTTCGATTGAATGATAAAAAGTACTGTGCCCAAAGTTATACTCGTAGGGCGCAACTGAGTAGTCTAATTTTGGTCCGGTTTTGGTTCTTGTCAACGTTGGCACCGATACATTGCAAATTTACACTCTCGGGGCATAATAGAACAAAATAATTAGGTTTTACTCTTTGTTCGATCGAATGAGAAAAAGTACTGTTTCCAAAGTTATACTCGTAGGGCGCAACTGAGTAGTCTAATTTTTGTTCGGTTTTGGTTCTTGCGAACGTTGGCATCGATACTTTGCAAATTTACACTCTTGGGGCATAATAGAACAAAATAATTAGGTTTTACTCTTTGTTCGATCGAATGAGAAAAAGTACTGTTTCCAAAGTTATACTCGTAGTGCGCAAATGAATAGTCTAATGTTGGTCCGGTTTTGGTTCTTGTGGACGTTGGCATCGATACGGTGCAAATTTACACTCTCGGGGCATAATAGAACAAAATAATTAGGTTTTACTCTTTGTTCGATTGAATGAGAAAAAATACTGTTTCCAAAGTTATACTCGTAGGGCGCAACTGAGTAGTCTAATTTTGGTCCGGTTTTGGTTCTTGTTAACGTTGGCATCGATACATTGCAAATTTACACTCTCGGGGCATAATAGAACAAAATAATTAGGTTTTACTCTTTGTTCGATCGAAAAAGAAAAATCTTGTTTCCAAAGTTATACTCGTAGGGCGCAACTGAATAGTCTAATGTTGGTCCGGTTTTGGTTCTTGTGGACGTTGGCATCGATACGTTGCAAATTTACACTCTCGCGGCATAATAGAGCAAAATAATTAGGTTTTACTCTTTGTTCGATTGAATGAGAAAAAGTACTGTTTCCAAAGTTATACTCGTAGGGCGCAACTGAATAGTCGAATTTTTGTCCGGTTTTGGTTCTTGTGAACGTTGGCATCGATACATTGCAATTTTACACTCTCGGGGCATAATAGAACAAAATAATTAGGTTTTACTCTTTGTTCGATCGAATGAGAAAAAGTACTGTTTCCAAAGTTATATTCGTAGGGCGCAACTGAGTAGTCTAATTTTTGTTCGGTTTTGCTTCTTGCGAACGTTGGCATCAATACATTGCAAATTTACACTCTCGGGGCATAATAGAACAAAATAATTAGGTTTTACTCTTTGTTCGATCGAATGAGAAAAAGTACTATTTCCAAAGTTAAACTCGTAGGCGTGAATAGTCTAATGTTGGTCCGGTTTTGGTTCTTGTGAACGTTGGCATCGATAAGGTGCAAATTTACACTCTCGGGGCATAATAGAACAAAATAATTAGGTTTTACTCTTTGTTCGATTGAATGAGAAAAAGTACTGTTTCCAAAGTTATACTCGTAGGACGAAACTGAGTAGTCTAATTTTGGTTCGGTTTTTGTTCTTGTTAACGTTGGCATCGATACATTGCAAATTTACACTCTCGGGGCATAATAGAACAAAATAATTAGGTTTTACTCTTTGTTCGATCGAATGAGAAAAATCTTGTTTCCAAAGTTATACTCGTAGGCGCAAGAGTAGTCTAATTTTCGTTCGGTTTTGGTTCTTGTGAACGTTGGCATCGATACATTGCAAATTTACACTCTCGGGGCATAATAGAACAAAATAATTAGGTTTGACTCTTTGTTCGATCGAAAGAGAATAAGTACTGTTTCCAAATTTATACTCGTAGGGCGCAACTGAATAGTCAAATGTTGGTCCGGTTTTGGTTCTTGTGAATGTTGGCATCGATACGTTTCAAATTTACACTCTCGGGGCATAATAGAGCAAAATAATTAGGTTTTACTCTTTGTTCGATTGAATGAGAAAAAGTACTGTTTCCAAAGTTATACTCGTAGGGCGCAACTGAGTAGTCTAATTTTGGTCCGGTTTTGGTTCTTGTGAACGTTGGCATCGATACATTGCAATTTTACACTCTCGGGGCATAATAGAACAAAATAATTAGGTTTTACTCTTTGTTCGATCGAATGAGAAAAAGTACTGTTTCCAAAGTTATATTCGTAGGGCGCAACTGAGTAGTCTAATTTTTGTTCGGTTTTGCTTCTTGCGAACGTTGGCATCAATACATTGCAAATTTACACTCTCGGGGCATAATAGAACAAAATAATTAGGTTTTACTCTTTGTTCGATCGAATGAGAAAAAGTACTGTTTCCAAAGGTATACTCGTAGGGCGCAACTGAATAGTCTAATGTTGGTCCGGTTTTGGTTCTTGTGGACGTTGGCATCGATAAGGTGCAAATTTACACTCTCGGGGCATAATAGAACAAAATAATTAGGTTTTACTCTTTGTTCGATTGAATGAGAAAAAGTACTGTTTCCAAAGTTATACTCGTAGGACGAAACTGAGTAGTCTAATTTTGGTTCGGTTTTTGTTCTTGTTAACGTTGGCATCGATACATTGCAAATTTACACTCTCGGGGCATAATAGAACAAAATAATTAGGTTTTACTCTTTGTTCGATCGAATGAGAAAAAATCTTGTTTCCAAAGTTATACTCGTAGGCGCAATCGAGTAGTCTAATTTTCGTTCGGTTTTGGTTCTTGTGAACGTTGGCATCGATACATTGCAAATTTACACTCTCGGGGCATAATAGAACAAAATAATTAGGTTTGACTCTTTGTTCGATCGAAAGAGAATAAATCTTGTTTCCAAAGTTATACTCGTAGGGCGCAACTGAATAGTCAAATGTTGGTCCGGTTTTGGTTCTTGTGAATGTTGGCATCGATACGTTTCAAATTTACACTCTCGGGGCATAATAGAGCAAAATAATTAGGTTTTACTCTTTGTTCGATTGAATGAGAAAAAGTACTGTTTCCAAAGTTATACTCGTAGGGCGCAACTGAGTAGTCTAATTTTGGTCCGGTTTTGGTTCTTGCGAACGTTGGCATCGATACATTGCAAATTTACACTCTCGGGGCATAATAGAACAAAATAATTAGGTTTTACTCTTTGTTCGATCGAATGAGAAAAATCTTGTTTCCAAAGTTATACTCGTAGGGCGCAACTGAGTAGTCTAATTTTGGTTCGGTTTTGGTTCTTGTGAACGTTGGCATCGATACATTGCAAATTTACACTCTCGGGGCATAATAGAACAAAATAATTAGGTTTGACTCTTTGTTCGATCGAAAGAGAATAAGTACTGTTTCCAAAGTTATACTCGTAGCGCGCAACTGAATAGTCAAATGTTGGTCCGGTTTTGGTTCTTGTGAATGTTGGCATCGATACGTTTCAAATTTACACTCTCGGGGCATAATAGAGCAAAATAATTAGGTTTTACTCTTTGTTCGATTGAATGAGAAAAAGTACTGTTTCCAAAGTTATACTCGTAGGGCGCAACTGAGTAGTCTAATTTTGGTCCGGTTTTGGTTCTTGTGAACGTTGGCATCGATACGTTGCAAATTTACACTCTCGGGGCATAATAGAACAAAATAATTAGGTTTTACTCTTTCTTCGATTGAATGAGAAAAAGTACTGTTTCCAAAGTTATACTCGTAGGGCGCAACTGAGTAGTCTAATTTTGGTCCGGTTTTGGTTCTTGTTAACGTTGGCATCGATACATTGCAAATTTACACTCTCGGGGCATAATAGAACAAAATTATTTGGTTTTACTCTTTGTTCGATTGAATGAGAAAAAGTACTGTTTCCAAAGTTATACTAGTAGGGCGCAACTGAGTAGTCTAATTTTGGTCCGGTTTTGGTTCTTGTGAACGTTGGCATCGATACATTGCAAATTTACTCTCTCGGGGCATAATAGAACAAAATAATTAGGTTTTACTCTTTGTTCGATCGAATGAGAAAAAGTACTGTTTCCAAAGTTATACAGGTAGGGCGCAACAGAGTAGTATAATGTTGGTCCGGTTTTGGTTCTTGTTAACGCTGGCATCGATACATTGCAAATTTACACTCTCGGGGCATAATAGAACAAAATAATTAGGTTTTACTCTTTGTTCGATCGGATGAGAAAAAGTACTGTTTCCAAAGTTATACTCGTAGGGCGCAACTGAGTAGTCTAATTTTGGTTCGGTTTTGGTTCTTGCGAACGTTGGCATCGATACATTGCAAATTTACACTCTCGGGGCATAATAGAACAAAATAATTAGGTTTTACTCTTTGTTCGATCGAATGAGAAAAATCTTGTTTCCAAAGTTATACTCGTAGGGCGCAACTGAATAGTCTAATGTTGGTCCGGTTTTGGTTCTTGTGGACGTTGGCATCGATACGTTGCAAATTTACACTCTCGGGGCATAATAGAGCAAAATAATTAGGTTTTACTCTTTGTTCGATTGAATGAGAAAAAGTATTGTTTCCAAAGTTATACTCGTAGGGCGCAACTGAGTAGTCTAATTTTGGTCCGGTTTTGGTTCTTGTGAACGTTGGCATCGATACCTTGCAAATTTACACTCTCGGGGCGTAATAGAACAAAATAATTAGGTTTTACTCTTTGTTCGATCGAAAGAGAAAAAGTACTATTTCCAAAGTTATACTCGTAGGGCGCAACTGAATAGTCTAATGTTGGTCCGGTTTTGGTTCTTGTGAATGTTGGCATCGATACGTTGCAAATTTACACTCTCGGGGCATAATAGAGCAAAATAATTAGGTTTTACTGTTTGTTCGATTGAATGAGAAAAAGTACTGTTTCCAAAGTTATACTCGTAGGGCGCAACTTAGTAGTCTAATTTTGGTGCGGTTTTGGTTCTTGTTAACGTTGGCATCGATACATTGCAAATTTACACTCTCGGGGCATAATAGAACAAAATAATTAGGTTTTACTCTTTGTTCGATCGAATGAGAAAAAAATCTTGTTTCCAAAGTTATACTCGTAGGGCGCAACTGAATAGTCTAATGTTGGTCCGGTTTTGGTTCTTGTGAATGTTGGCATCGATACGTTGCAAATTTACACTCTCGGGGCATAATAGAGCAAAATAATTAGGTTTTACTCTTTGTTCGAATGAATGAGAAAAAGTACTGTTTCCAAAGTTATACTCGCATATTTGAGTAGTCTAATTTTGGTTCGGTTTTTGTTCTTGTTAACGTTGGCATCAATACATTGCAAATTTACACTCTCGGGGCATAATAGAACAAAATAATTAGGTTTTACTCTTTGTTCGATCAAATGAGAAAAAGTACTGTTTCCAAAGTTATACTCGTAGGGCGCAACTGAGTAGTCTAATTTTGGTTCGGTTTTGGTTCTTGTTAACGTTGGCATCGATACATTTCAAATTTACACTCTCGGGGCATAATAGAACAAAATAATTAGGTTTTACTCTTTGTTCGATCGAAAGAGAAAAAATCTTTGTTTCCAAAGTTATACTCGTAGAGCGCAACTGAGTAGTCTAATTTTGGTTCGGTTTTGGTTCTTGTGAACGTTGGCATCGATACATTGCAAATTTACACTCTCGGGGCATAATAGAACAAAATAATTAGGTTTGACTCTTTGTTCGATCGAAAGAGAAAAATCTTGTTTCCAAAGTTATACTCGTAGGCGCAATCGAATAGTCAAATGTTGGTCCGGTTTTGGTTCTTGTGAATGTTGGCATCGATACGTTTCAAATTTACACTCTCGGGGCATAATAGAGCAAAATAATTAGGTTTTACTCTTTGTTCGATTGAATGAGAAAAATCTTGTTTCCAAAGTTATACTCGTAGGCGCAATGAGTAGTCTAATTTTGGTCCGGTTTTGGTTCTTGTGAACGTTGGCATCGATACATTGCAAATTTACACTCTCGGGGCATAATAGAACAAAATAATTAGGCTTTACTCTTTGTTCGATCGAAAGAGAAAAAGTACTGTTTCCAAAGTTATACGCGTAGGCGCAATTTGAATAGTCTAATGTTGGTGCGGTTTAGGTTCTTGTGAATGTTGGCATCGATACGTTGCAAATTTACACTCTCGAGGCATAATAGAGCAAAATAATTAGGTTTTACTCTTTGTTCGATTGAATGAGAAAAAGTACTGTTTCCAAAGTTATACTCGTAGGGCGCAACTGAGTAGTCTAATTTTGGTCCGGTTTTGGTTCTTGTTAACGTTGGCATCGATACATTGCAAATTTACACTCTCGGGGCATAATAGAACAAAATAATTATGTTTTACTCTTTGTTCGATTGAATGAGAAAAATCATCTTCAAAGTTATACTCGTATGGCGCAACTGAATAGTCTAATGTTGGTCCGGTTTTGGTTCTTGTGAACGTTGGCATCGATACGTTGCAAATTTACACTCTCGGGGCATAATAGAACAAAATAATTAGGGTTTACTCTTTGTTCGATTGAATGAGAAAAATCTTGTTTCCAAAGTTATACTCGTAGGCGCAAGTAGTCTAATTTTGGTTCGGTTTTGGTTCTTGTGAACGTTGGCATCGATACATTGCAAATTTACACTCTCGGGACATAATAGAACAAAATAATTAGGTTGGACTCTTTGTTCGATCGAAAGAGAAAAATCTTGTTTCCAAAGTTATACTCGTAGGCGCAATTTGAATAGTCAAATGTTGGTCCGGTTTTGGTTCTTGTGAATGTTGGCATCGATACGTTTCAAATTTACACTCTCGGGGCATAATAGAGCAAAATAATTAGGTTTTACTCTTTGTTCGATTGAATGAGAAAAAAATCTTGTTTCCAAAGTTATACTCGTAGGGCGCAACTGAGTAGTCTAATTTTGGTCCGGTTTTGGTTCTTGTGAACGTTGGCATCGATACATTGCAAATTTACACTCTCGGGGCATAATAGAACAAAATAATTAGGTTTTACTCTTTGTTCGATCGAAAGAGAAAAAGTACTGTTTCAAAAGTTATACTCGTAGGGCGCAACTGAGTAGTCTAATTTTGGTTCGGTTTGTGTTCTTGCGAACGTTGGCATCGATACATTGCAAATTTACACTCTCGGGGCATAATAGAACAAAATAATTAGGTTTTACTCTTTGTTCGATCGGCGAGAAAAATCTTGTTTCCAAAGTTATACTTGTAGGCGCAATGAATAGTCTAATGTTGGTCGGTTTTGGTTCTTGTGGACGTTGGCATCGATACGGTGCAAATTTATACTCTCGGGGCATAATAGAACAAAATAATTAGGTTTTACTCTTTGTTCGATTGAATGAGAAAAATCTTGTTTCCAAAGTTATACTCGTAGGGCGCAACTGAGTAGTCTAATTTTGGTCCGGTTTTGGTTCTTGTTAACGTTGGCATCGATACATTGCAAATTTACACTCTTGGGGCATAATAGAACAAAATAATTAGGTTTTACTCTTTGTTCGATCGAATGAGAAAAAGTACTGTTTCCAAAGTTATACTCGTAGGCGCAACTGAATAGTCTAATGTTGGTCCGGTTTTGGTTCTTGTGAACGTTTGCATCGATACATTGCAAATTTACACTCTCGGGGCATAATAGAACAAAATTATTAGGTTTTACTCTTTGTTCGATTGAATGAGAAAAAGTACTGTTTCCAAAGTTATACTAGTAGGCGCAATTGAGTAGTCTAATTTTGGTCCGGTTTTGGTTCTTGTGAACGTTTGCATCGATACATTGCTAATTTACACTCTCGGGGCATAATAGAACAAAATAATTTTGTTTTACTCTTTGTTCGATTGGATGACAAAAAGTACTGTTTCCAAAGTTATACTGGTAGGGCGCAACTGAGTAGTCTAATGTTGGTCCGGTTTTGGTTCTTGTTAACGTTGTCATCGATACATTGCAAATTTACACTCTCGGGGCATAATAGAACAAAATAATTAGGTTTTACTCTTTGTTCGATCGGATGAGAAAAAGTACTGTTTCCAAAGTTATACTCGTAGGGCGCAACTGAGTAGTCTAATTTTGGTTCGGTTTTGGTTCTTGCGAACGTTGGCATTGATACATTGCAAATTTACACTCTCGGGGCATAATAGAACAAAATAATTAGGTTTTACTCTTTGTTCGATTGAATGAGAAAAAGTACTGTTTCCAAAGTTATACTCGTAGGCGCAACCGAGTAGTCTAATTTTGGTCCGGTTTTGGTTCTTGTGAACGTTGGCATCGATACATTGCAAATTTACACTCTCGGGGCGTAATAGAACAAAATAATTAGGTTTTACTCTTTGTTCGATCGAAAGAGAAAAATCTTGTTTCCAAAGTTATACTCGTAGGCGCAAATAGTCTAATATTGGTCCGGTTTTGGTTCTTGTGAATGTTGGCATCGATACGTTTCAAATTTACACTCTCGGGGCATAATAGAACAAAATAATTAGGTTTTACTCCTTGTTCGATTGAATGAGAAAAAGTACTGTTTCCAAAGTTATACTCGTAGGGCGCAACTGAGTTGTCTAATTTTTGTGCGGTATTGGTTCTTGTTAACGTTGGCATCGATACATTGCAAATTTACACTCTCGGGGCATAATGGAACAAAATAATTAGGTTTTACTCTTTGTTCGATCGAAAGAGAAAAAGTACTGTTTCCAAAGTTATACTCGTAGGGCGCAACTGAATAGTCTAATGTTGGTCCGGTTTTGGTTCTTGTGAATGTTGGCATCGATACGTTGCAAATTTACACTCTCGAGGCATAATAGAGCAAAATAATTAGGTTTTACTCTTTGTTCGATTGAATGAGAAAAAGTACTGTTTCCAAAGTTATACTCGTAGGGCGCAAGTGAATAGTCTAATGTTGGTCCGGTTTTGGTTCTTGTGAATGTTGGCATCGATACATTACAAATTTACACTCTCGGGGCATAATAGAACAAAATAATTAGGTTTTACTCTTTGTTCGATTGAATGAGAAAAAGTACTGTTTCCAAAGTTATACTGGTAGGGCGCAAGTGAATAGTCTAATGTTGGTCCGGTTTGGTTCTTGTGAACTTTGGCATCGATACATTGCAAATTTACACACTCGGGGCATAATAGAACAAAATAATTTGGTACTCGGCCCAATTGATTTCCAATTTGATTCCGTGGGGGGAGCCGAGTAGAGGAAGGTGCCAATATAGATTTCGATGTTGCCGATCGATTATCCATTGTCTTGTTCGGGCAACACTTTTTGATGTGTCCCTTGACGCCGCATCGATGACACACCTTCTCTTTAAATGTAGTTGAGACTTTCAAAGTTGATGTAGATGCCTTCTCAACATATGTCCTTTCGTATCCGAGGCCCAACTTGTTCGTTTGACCTAACCCGAGCATGTTATCCAACCTTTTCGACCCCGAGGAAAATTGTTGAAGATCCGATTTGAGTTGATGAACTTGCTTGGTTAACACTTGATTGGATGTGTAGGTTTCCTTAAATTGTTGCTCCAAAAATCCAATCTTATCCCTATAAGATTTCATTGTTAATTCCGATTCTTCTAGCTTCTTTCGGAGGTCTGAATTGTTATACAAAATTGATTCCCGTTCCTCCTCAAGAGCTTCATTTAAAATCCTCATGGTGTTGTTATCCTCTTCGAGCTCCAATAACCGACTCTCCAACTTCTTATTGAACTTCGCCATTTTCCGCGATTCAATAAGAAGTTGATTGTATGCTTCCTCTATATCCTCGTCGTTTGCTTCCTCCTCGCTTTCGCCATTATCGCTCGAAGATTCATGCGAAGAAATAGAAACATTAGAGTTAGTGTCACGCCCCGAGCCCGCCAATTCGGTCGGATTCGGCGCGCCGGCAGACCGCCGAACGGACAGAGTCTCCCCTGTACGTCCAAGGCGTCGCAATCGATACAATTACAAGAAGGTTCCAATTAGGAACAGTATTCGACATACAACGATTGCATAAGGAAGCTAGGTATCAAACAACATAAACACATCCTATGTTATTACATTCATTCCACATAGATTTTACATCACAGTTTACTTTACATTAGACTTCCAAATACAATCCACTTACTATTACATCATTTCACCAGTTAGTTACATTTTGTTCACTACCCTCTAGTCCCCGCTATTAAAACGGCCTCAGGGTACTGCTATCTCTGGTCTCCTGGTAGGGCGCTATCTACAGATCTACGCCCTTGCCTCGCGCTGCTGCTGCGCCGCTCACGTGTATACCTGTACCCCCAAAACCACAACACGGGGGTGAGAACTATTGTCCATAGTTCTCGTGGGTACGGTCACCCAAGAGAACAACTCGACCAATAGGTCCAAGGAAGCCCTGCAAATATGTTAGTCCAAAAACATATATAGGTATATAACTTGCAACTAACATAAAAACATGCCTCACAAGTGCAACATGCAAATTATTACTTTAGCTCTTAGCTTTACTTTACCTTTTCGCTATTCTGTACTTTAGCTATTTCACTCTTACTTAGCTATTCATAACTTATACCAGTTGTAACTCTAAGGTTTCTACTTACCTTAGCTCGTGTCATTATCCTCCAAGGTTTCTATAACCCTAGGTTCCATCTCAAGTCCAACTTGCTTCTAAGGTGTCTATTACCTTAGGGTTTCATTACATTTACCACTAGCACTCAAGGTTCTTCTACCTTATTCCAGCTAGCCACCCGACTCGGTCTCGAGTCAATCAACGGCGGATAATCCGCCCTCTGCCTGGCTCGAGGTGAAGGACCCTGTCACATACACCTCAGCTTACGGCAAGCCAAGAACCACATCGCCCAACGGTCCGCCCGAAGGTCCGTGCACCGTGGTCAGGGATCCGCCAGTGGGAGAGGAACATGCCGCATACACCCATAGCCAAGATTCCCTGATAGGGAGAGGAACATGCCGCATACACCCTAGCGCTCACTTTGTTCTTGCTTAGTCACAATCCTCGAAGTTCTTCCGGTGGGAGAGGAACATGCCGCATACACCCGCGGAACCAGAACTATCGAGCTCACAATTACTGGGATTCCGGAATCCATTCCACGTTGCTTGAGGGTTGGCCTTAACCCTCAAGAGTCGACCCAATAGGTCCATTGTTCTTTACATCCTAGGTCCACTTGACTCTAGGGTTCACTCATTGTCACATAACCTAGGTTGTCTTAACTCTAGGTTCAGTTCTCAACCTATGCTCTGTCACACTAGGTTAGGTTGCCACACTCCTAGGTCCATTGACTCTAGGTTTACTATAACCTATGTTCTTTAACACTAGGTTAGATGCCACTCGATCTACATGTGTATTTAGTCCATGACTCACATTCTTTACTTGGCATTCTTTACTTGGCTCTCTTATGTCTATCAATCCACTCATATGCATGTTTCTTTTATGCTAGGCTTATGTTCTTGCAACATTCTTTACACTATGTCCAACTGCAAGCCTATGGTGCCGCACGATAAGGGAAGTGTGCAAGCAGACACCCTATGTCCTAATGCGACGCCCATAGCTCCGCACGATAAGAAAGCATACAAGGAAAGTCATCTGGCCATACCAACCCTATCATGCATTTCACTCATTCATTCTCATGCATTTACTTAGCATTTATTATATATATCACTAGCATGCATTTCTTCTTATGCGTTATTGAACATGCATCAACAGGAGTTAAGTAACTCTTAGACATATAGGCGACCTAGTCGCTTCGGTAAACGCACCCACCTTGGTTTTGCTCTCCGATTGCTCGTCGACACTCGCAATCGGCCGCCCGCGGCACCCGTGACCAGTTCGCTCGAACTCACGCGCGACCAACCGAACAGCCACCGAACCACGATCTGAGACTTCCCCGCGTTAACTCACGTCTTCACAATGCCCCCGATTAGTTTTCATGAATTTAGGAGCTATATCTTGCGTGCTGCGGACATCTGGTAAGAATATATTATTTTATTAATATCTTTGCACTCGCTCGTCGGGTCACCGAACCGAGCGCGCCAACGCGTTCGTTAGGCCCCCAATTAGGTTTACATGGGGTCAAATGAGATCAAACCCCTCAATTTACAAAAACCCCATTTTGGATGCCCTAGGTTTGCATTTATGCAATCCTACCATTTGATCTCTAGAACAAGTAAAAGAGAGCTTGTATAATCTCTGGGAACTCATCTAAGAGTACTAGAACCCTCCATAGGGTGCCTAGAGCAAACCCTAGAAATCCACCATTAGAGCTCTACGAAGAAAACATGGTTTTCATGAGTTCTTCGGTTGCTACGGGGTTTCTACACTTGTAGAGAGCTCAAAATCCTAGATCTAGGGTTTAGAAACCCATTCCCCAAAGATCTACCATGAGAGGAGGGAGAGAGAGCACAAGCTTACCTCTCCACGAAGCCCTTATGCACAAAGGAGAGGAAGAAGAGGCCCCATGGTGAGCTCCACCATCATCTTCTTC
Source organism: Aechmea fasciata (assembly GCA_025177825.1). NCBI lineage: Eukaryota > Viridiplantae > Streptophyta > Magnoliopsida > Poales > Bromeliaceae > Aechmea > Aechmea fasciata. Next base: position 203,706 of record CM045925.1, on the reverse strand, counting down.
ATCCTCTCCATCTTCTTCTTCTTCTTCTCCTTTTCTTTCTCTCCTTGCTTTGGTCGACAGAGAAGAGAGGGAGAGAGTGATACGAGGGAGAGAGAGAGAGAAAGAGGGTTTTAATCCCTTTCTATTCACTTAACCCCTGCACAATTGCTATAAGGCCCTTCAACTATGCACCATGTGCACAAAGCCCAGGCATTTTCGGGCTCGGGGGACCGGTCTCCCTAACCCAGACCGGTCCCGAGCCTTGCTCCAATCTGCGCGGTGGACCGGTCTCCCCGTTAAGAGACCGGTCCCGAGAGAGCCTTGCTCCACTCTGCAGTGGAGACCGGTCTCCCCTTAAGAGACCGGTCCCCAGAGCTCTTGCTCTCGCGGGACGACCTTCCGGGACCGGTCTCCTTTTCGGGGACCGGTCCCCCAGACCATCGGCCTAGTCCAAGGACTTAGCCAAATTTTCGGCTTTTTTTAGTTTCTTCTCCGTTCCAACTCACTTTTGGCTCGTTTGACCTCCGATTCTTTTCAAATCGAACCGAGCCTCTCCACACATGATTTCAATCATGTCCACCTCATTATCTCATCCGAGCAAGCGCCGGATTTGGCTCACGGCCCAAAGTAGCCTTTCGGGCTCCGTTTTCGCACCTAGTGCACCGAAAACACCTGAAAGCTTCCAGACTTCACCGGAACCACTCTTATGGCCTTCTAAGCCAACATACCTCGTAACTTCAAGACTTTAGAAGTTCGATATGTCACATTCTCCCCTCCTTAAAAGAGTTTCGTCCGCGAAACTTACTCATCTCCATCAACTCACAATCCATTCAATTTATCGAGTAATTTAGGAGATTCCAATGCACCTTTTTTTTTTTTGTCTTGGACGGCCTTTCACTAATTAAAATCATTCACAGGCCCATCACGAAGAATGTGAGACTAGTTTCACTCACATTTGCTAAGCACAACTTCAAAAGTGCATTACAACTCCGATAAACATTAGTGGAAGCGCAAGTCGACATTCAACGACCTCTCACGCTCCAACATCACTTGCAACCAGTTCACAAGGAACTTCACCTTGCGTTTACTCGTCTCGTCTCTGAGCGCACTCGGATCCAATCACCCACATTGCCTAAAGCAACATCTTAGGAGCATCGCCTAATGGTGAGTGCCTCAATATCAACTGAATCTTGCTCTATCGTGAGATGGCACACTTTGGCGCATCTCGCCTCCCGTAAAAGAGCATTCTCCTCAATTGTCCTGTGGCTTCTTCTATCGAAGTGTCTCCTAGAGACCACTTGCTTCAATTTCAATTGCCACGACTTATTCGGCTCCTTAGCTGCGATCACTTACACGAACACTTCGCTCGCGAATCCCGGTCAACTCTTCGTTAGAGTTATCAACTCACCGCTTACCTCGGTCTCTACGGTGGACCAATGGTCACCAACCCTACGTCAGCCTATCGCTTAGACGTGTCTCAACTACGCTTAGCGTTCTCTCGTTAATGGCGTAGACCCAATCAGCACTTTCGGCGAAATTCTCACTTGGGAATTCGCACACACTCCAATCAGGAGCAATCAAGACCCCAAACCACACTCAACTCTCGGATTGGTCACAACCGCACCCTCGGCGCACTATCGATCTTAAGATCCAACACGTGACATTTTTACGTTCTCGGGTCCAAGCTCGGACTACCGTCCTGACCAAAACTCTCGCCCCACCACCAACAGTGCGGGCCGCCACTAGCGGATTGCGCCGCCCAATGGGCCCAGCTCCACGGTCCACAAATGGTCCGGCACGGGTCGTCCCCAAGCACTACCCGCTAACGTCGTCTACACGACATACTCTATAGAGCTACACACTCTGTCGACTCCTAGGCACCTAGTGCAAGCCACCAGCCCTACGAGTGATCCATGGCCCGCTTCACACTTAGCAATGCTGAAGTGCTACTGCCAATCCACTCTCTCGGCTGAATCGGAACCGCACCCTACGAGTACCTGTACTCGGGCGCTCCACGCCTCTGTAGCGTTCTACGCTAAGTCTCAGCTTTGGGGCAGGACTGCGCCCCACGCACCGTCTACTAAGCAACTTTTCTAACCCCACATGGAGGTATCGCTAGGCCCACAGGCCAAATTCGGCGCTAACCAACTATTTCCTCAATAGTGATTCTAACTATGCCAGGCATCTGGCCGCTCGGCCTATGCACTCCAACTACACGAGCACCACTCGCCCACCTCAATTCGAGGTATCACTTGGCCTCACACGCGCGTACTCGGCAACTAGTCGATCATGCTCTCAACAGCGGTTCTACTTCCACCGTCGGTCTATCGGTACTACATCCGAAACATTCGGATTACTCGGGTATCCTCAAGTATCACGACTTAACTCTCGCAATCCACTACTCGTTGCCTTGAGAGTCGCCGCACCACTTCGTCTCTACCACGAGTCTTATCTCTCGCCGCCCACGAATCACAACTAGCCATTTGCTAGTGCCACTTGGCTTTCTACCTGCTCTAGCAGGCGCCACACTTTCACACTGCAAGCATGCCCGGGTATCTCCTCTTACCCGTCACTAGGTCCCTACTATAACGATGTATCAATAGTAGCAACTGACCACTTATGAATGCATGCGATGCATTAATTTAAAATCATGCAAAAGCTCTCGCTTGATTAAATTAACTCATACCGCCCGAAGTCATCGGCGGATTCCACAACCTCGGGTCGTAGGTCCTGGACCGCTTGACGCTCGCCGCGAACCCTCCGGTTGCTTGATCACCACACCCCGCTCTCCAGACCGTGCCAAAGGCTGCACGTCCACAGGTTGTCCGGGAGAGGAGAACATCGTCGCCATCATCAGGGTATGACTCTCGCCTTGCGGGCACTCATCCCGCATATGGCCTGGCTGCCCACAACGGATACACCTTCCGTCACGCAGCGCACACCGCCGCGCCTGGTGGGAGCCACCACAGATCACGCATCCAGAGGAGGATCGGGTAGAGGACGACCTTGAGTGGTGTCTAGAACTTGACTGACCACCCAAATTGCTCAACGATGGCCTCGCCCCTCCTCGCTCATGCTTACGAGATTCGCGCTCCTCACGCACGAAAGCCTCGCCATGTTCGGCCCACAATGCCCGGTCCAACACCTCCGCAAAAGTTGTGAGCTTAAGGATTTGCACCTTCTTGTAACTCCCCGGTCGAAGTCCATGCAGGAACCCTTCGGCCCTTTCCTTGTCATCCCGCACTACATCCGGGACACAATTCACAATACGAGAAAATTCTCGCTCGTACTCTCTCACAGAGCGGTCTCCTTGTTGCAGCTTCCTGAACTGGTCTTGAAGCTTTCTCTTCTCAGTGTCGGGGAAGTACGTAGAGAATATTAATCCCCGCAACTCATCCCATGCCATAGGAGGGAGACTAGGCAATCGATCTCGTCGAATGCCGTTCCACCACGCCTTCGCTGACTGCTTCAAGCAATGAACAGCTAAAGGTACCTTGTCCCGCTCCAAGCTGTGTAGCTCCTCAAAGAGCGTTTCCACAGAGTCAATCCACATCTCTACGATCCATGGATCGACGTTCTCTCCATCGAAGATAGGCGGATCGAACTCCTTGAAGGCCATAAGGGCCGCCAAAGCCCGTTCCTTCTCTGCCTCCATTTCCACAGAACCAGGAGCTGCTCCCGAATCCGTCGCTATTCCCGTCGGCACACGGCGCGCTGCTACCGGCGCAGCCGCCGCAGCCTGTCGTGCCAACAGCTCATGGAGCCCCTTGATCTGCTCCTCCCGCGCAAAGACTACGCCCATAAGCGTACTCATCTGCTCGCGGAGCACCGGGTCTCCACTCGCCTCGAATTGCTCAGGAACATCACTTGTTCCCTCCCGCGCCGATCTGGATGAAGATCGCCTACGCGGTGCCATCGTTTCCTGAAACGCGACAACTCGTTTAGTTCTCGACCAACTCGGGTCGAACACGAGACCACTAACACCGGCTCAACAGCCAATCGGGCGAAAGTCATGTAAGGGCATCTATTCTCATCACCCGGTGTCATGTTGTGCGCGCCCAACACGAACACCCTCGGTTGAGAATAAACCACACCTCAAGTCCACCTCTAATATCCGTCTTAGAGGGTTATACAATACGACCAAATCCATAATTGCTTTCGCCACGAACCACAAGTCCTCGTCTCTCACGAGCCTTAACCTCTAAGGTTTACTATCCTAGGGTCTCCTAGGTTTGCCTAAACCATTGTCCCATTCACTACTTTATGCTCTGATACCAACTAATCTGTCACGCCCCGAGCCCGCCAATTCGGTCGGATTCGGCGCGCCGGCAGACCGCCGAACGGACAGAGTCTCCCCTGTACCTCCAAGGCGTCGCAATCGATACAATTACAAGAAGGTTCCAATTAGGAACAGTATTCGACATACAACGATTGCATAAGGAAGCTAGGTATCAAACAACATAAACACATCCTATGTTATTACATTCATTCCACATAGATTTTACATCACAGTTTACTTTACATTAGACTTCCAAATACAATCCACTTACTATTACATCATTTCACCAGTTAGTTACATTTTGTTCACTACCCTCTAGTCCCCGCTATTAAAACGGCCTCAGGGTACTGCTATCTCTGGTCTCCTGGTAGGGCGCTATCTACAGATCTACGCCCTTGCCTCGCGCTGCTGCTGCGCCGCTCACGTGTATACCTGTACCCCCAAAACCACAACACGGGGGTGAGAACTATTGTCCATAGTTCTCGTGGGTACGGTCACCCAAGAGAACTCGACCAATAGGTCCAAGGAGAGCACTTTGCAAATATGTTAGTCCAAAAACATATATAGGTATATAACTTGCAACTAACATAAAAACATGCCTCACAAGTGCAACATGCAAATTATTACTTTAGCTCTTAGCTTTACTTTACCTTTTCGCTATTCTGTACTTTAGCTATTTCACTCTTACTTAGCTATTCATAACTTATACCAGTTGTAACTCTAAGGTTTCTACTTACCTTAGCTCGTGTCATTATCCTCCAAGGTTTCTATAACCCTAGGTTCCATCTCAAGTCCAACTTGCTTCTAAGGTGTCTATTACCTTAGGGTTTCATTACATTTACCACTAGCACTCAAGGTTCTTCTACCTTATTCCAGCTAGCCACCCGACTCGGTCTCGAGTCAATCAACGGCGGATAATCCGCACTCTGCCTGGCTCGAGGTGAAGGACCCTGTCACATACACCTCAGCCTGCAAGCCAAGAACCACATCGCCCAACGGTCCGCCCGAAGGTCCGTGCACCGTGGTCAGGGATCCGCCAGTGGGAGAGGAACATGCCGCATACACCCATAGCCAAGATTCCCTGATAGGGAGAGGAACATGCCGCATACACCCTAGCGCTCACTTTGTTCTTGCTTAGTCACAATCCTCGAAGTTCTTCCGGTGGGAGAGGAACATGCCGCATACACCCGCGGAACCAGAACTATCGAGCTCACAATTACTGGGATTCCGGAATCCATTCCACGTTGCTTGAGGGTTGGCCTTAACCCTCAAGAGTCGACCCAATAGGTCCATTGTTCTTTACATCCTAGGTCCACTTGACTCTAGGGTTCATTCCTTGTCACATAACCTAGGTTGTCTTAACTCTAGGTTCAGTTCTCAACCTATGCTCTGTCACACTAGGTTAGGTTGCCACACTCCTAGGTCCATTGACTCTAGGTTTACTATAACCTATGTTCTTTAACACTAGGTTAGATGCCACTCGATCTACATGTGTATTTAGTCCATGACTCACATTCTTTACTTGGCATTCTTTACTTGGCTCCCTTATGTCTATCAATCTACTCATATGCATGTTTCTTTTATGCTAGGCTTATGTTCTTGCAACATTCTTTACACTATGTCCAAATGCAAGCCTATGGTGCCGCACGATAAGGGAAGTGTGCAAGCAGACACCCTATGTCCTAATGCGACGCCCATAGCTCCGCACGATAAGAAAGCATACAAGGAAAGTCATCTGGCCATGCCAACCCTATCATGCATTTCACTCATTCATTCTCATGCATTTACTTGGCGTTTATTATATATATCACTAGCATGCATTTCTTCTTATGCGTTATTGAACATGCATCAACAGGAGTTAAGTAACTCTCAGACATATAGGCGACCTAGTCGCTTCGGTAAACGCACCCACCTTGGTTTTGCTCTCCGATTGCTCGTCGACACTCGCAATCGGCCGCCCGCGGCACCCGTGACCCGGTTCGGCTCGAACTCACGCGCGACCAACCGAACAGCCACCGAACCACGATCTGAGACTTCCCCGCGTTAACTCACGTCTTCACAATGCCCCCGATTAGTTTTCATGAATTTAGGAGCTATATCTTGCGTGCTGCGGACATCTGGTAAGAATATATTATTTTATTAATATCTTTGCACTCGCTCGTCGGGTCACCGAACCGAGCGCGCCAACGCGTTCGTTAGGCCCCCAATTAGGTTTACATGGGGTCAAATGAGATCAAACCCCTCAATTTACAAAAACCCCATTTTGGATGCCCTAGGTTTGCATTTATGCAATCCTACCATTTGATCTCTAGAACAAGTAAAAGAGAGCTTGTATAATCTCTGGGAACTCATCTAAGAGTACTAGAACCCTCCATAGGGTGCCTAGAGCAAACCCTAGAAATCCACCATTAGAGCTCTACGAAGAAAACATGGTTTTCATGAGTTCTTCGGTTGCTACGGGGTTTCTACACTTGTAGAGAGCTCAAAATCCTAGATCTAGGGTTTAGAAACCCATTCCCCAAAGATCTACCATGAGAGGAGGGAGAGAGAGCACAAGCTTACCTCTCCACGAAGCCCTTATGCACAAAGGAGAGGAAGAAGAGGCCCCATGGTGAGCTCCACCATCATCTTCTTCATCCTCTCCATCTTCTTCTTCTTCTTCTCCTTTTCTTTCTCTCCTTGCTTTGGTCGACAGAGAAGAGAGGGAGAGAGTGATCTGAGGGGGGAGAGAGAGAGAGAAGAGAGGGTTTTAATCCCCTTTCTATTCACTTAACCCCCTGCACAATTGCTATAAGGCCCTTCAACTATGCACCATGTGCACAGCCCAAACTGGGCATTTTCGGGCTCAGGGACCGGTCTCCCTAACCCAGGACCGGTCCCAGAGAGCCTTGCTCCAATCTGCGCAGCTGGAGACCGGTCTCCCCCTTAAGAGACCGGTCCCAGAGAGCCTGCTCTCGCGGGACAGCCTTCCGGGACCGGTCTCCCTTTTCAGGGACCGGCCCCCCCAGGGACCATCAGCCTAGTCCAAGGACTTAGCCAAATTTTCAGCTTTTTCCGTTTCTTCTCCGTTCCAACTCACTTTTGGCTCGTTTGACCTCCGATTCTTTTCAAATCGAACCGAGCCTCTCCACACATGATTTAAATCATGTCCACATCATTATCTCATCCGCGCAAGCGCCGGATTTGGCTCACGGCCCAAAGTAGCCTTTCGGGCTCCGTTTTCGCACCTAGTGCACCGAAAACACCCGAAAGCTTCCAGACTTCACCGGAACCACTCTTATGGCCTTCTAAGCCAACATACCTCGTAACTTCAAGACTTTAGAAGTTCGATATGTCACAGTTAGTAACAATAGATGATAAACAAATAGCATTGGAGGAAGGCAAAGTAGACTTAGAAATCAAAGCAATATGATCCTTTTCTTTATCACTTGGCGATGATTCACTCGAAGAAGAATCATCCCAAGTTTTCGCTTGCAAAGCTTTTTGTTTATATGTCTTCTTTGAAGGACAATCCGTTGCTATATGGACGTAGCCTTTGCACTTGAAGCATTGGATCTCCCCTTCAAATTCATCTTTCTCTTTTGAAGACTTTGCAAGTTTTTTATCTTTAGATTTAGAAAAAGATTTTCGAAGTTGAAGCATTGTTCTTTCGAAAATTCCGTCGAAATTTCTTCGTGAGGAGCGCCAATTGTTGTTCAAAGTCCGCAAGCGTAATATTTTCGTCGGAATCCGTGTCGTCGTCTTCTTCCTTTGTTGATTTGAGTGCCATCCCTGTGCTTTTAGAAAAAGACTTGGAAGAAGATTGATTTGTAGGAAAAGTCATCTCATACGTTTGTAAAGCGCCTACTAATTCTTCGACTTTCATCTCGTCCGGATGCTTAACCGTTTCGATCGCGGCAACCTTTGCCCGAAAACGTTCCGGAAGAGTTCGAAGAATTTTTCTAACAACTTTTGACTCCGGGATTTTCTCTCCCAAGTTAGCACATGTACTCACTACGTCTTGTAGACGTGTATAGTACTCGGTAAAGGTCTCGTTTTCATCCATGAAAATCGAATCAAATTTGCTTGTAAGCATTTGTAATTTTTGGACCTTTACTAAGCTTGTTCCTTCATGCGTAACTTGTAGAGTATCCCAAATCTCTTTCGCGGTTTCACAAGCCGACACGCGAGTAAACTCCGTTTGCGACAAGGCATTAAATAAAGCGTTTATGCCCTTGCCGTTAAACGAAGATGCCTCGTTTTCATCTTTCGTCCACTTGTCTCGTGGTTTAGGCTTCTCAACATTATCGACCTTTTCGGTTGGAGGTTTCCATCCGAACTCAATTGATTTCCACACCCGCTATTCGATTGCAATTAGAAAAGCTCTCATGCGAACTTTCCAATAGGCATAATTCGTGCCGTCGAAAAGCGAAGGTCGATTAATGTTACCGCCTTCGGCCATTAGATATCAATATATCTAGATCCCTCTCTGATACCAAATGTGAGTTACGGGGAAGCCCCAAGGATCTATCTAGATTGTATCCAACACCTAGAGGGGGTTGAATAGGTGTAAAGGCCAAAAACCACAAATCTCAATGCTTTAAAAAGTAAATGCGGAAAATAAAAAGCACACCGAGATTTACGTGGGAAAACTACAACTCGGAGTAAAAAACCGACGGGACCAACACGCGAATACCAATCCACTAAAAGAAAAGATTACAAGGTGATTACCGACTCCACGGACTTAACCTCTCTAACTCTCTTATGGATCTCCGCGCACTCCACCGAGTTGTCCACGATCACGTCCGAATCCACGAACGCCCACGTTCCGAATCCACGAAACGCCTTACTTCGAATCCACGAAGTCTTCAATACGCCGAATCCACGACGCCACGCTCCGAATCCACGAAGTCTTCAATCACGCCGAATCCACGACCCCACCATGAATAGAATCATGAATATGGTGATCCTTCGTTGGAGTATCGATGAAAACCGAAGAAGAAAACTCCAAACGAATCGTAGATCAAATCGACATATAGAATAAGAATTACTATGTCTCGATTTGACCTAAAAGAGGCTATTTAGTAGAAAATAGGTTTTGAAAGAATTCCTAGCCTCTAGGGTTTCTCAAACATGTATTATGATGAAGTGCATAAAGTTTAGAGAACCCTAAGAACCTATTTATAGACTTTAGAATCAATTAGATTCGGATTAGAGAAAAATCAGATTTTTACCTATCTGTACCGGTACAAACTTGAACTGGTTACCGGTTCCCCAAGGACGGAAGATTATTTTTCGAAGCCTTGGAACCGGTAATGGGATTGATGGTTATACCGGTATAGCAACTTTTCCCATACCGGTACAGCATCTTTTTCCATACCGGTATAACTTTGTATTTTTGCTGATTTTCCATTTTTCGAAAACTACAAAGTTCTGTTACAGTTTCTAATCCGTTATTCAATGATTTTATGATTCTAATGCCTATAACTAAGTATGAATCACCATAACATGAATTAAAAACTTACCTAGGCATCGTGATTCTCATCGTGAGCCAATTCCTTTTTCTTCGAAGTCTTTGATTCTTCACCGTTCTTCGATCCGCTCCGATCCTTCAAGACTCCGACTCAATTCACGAAACTTGCCAACACAAAATCCTTAACAATTGCGGAACTAATGCCTCCGAGACGCTACACGCGTAGGTCGGGTCCGCATCATCGTCGGGAGACCCGGATCTACCCGGACCTCCTTTGGCGCCGAGTCGACGGGCCCTAGCGAGGTGCGGAGTTACGACGCATGACTGCGTTGACAGGTCGTTTTTATCGGCTCCAGGAGCTGATGGAGCGGCAGATTGCGGCGACGGCTACAGCAGCGGCCGAGAGTCGTACTCCACCCGCGCCCCCAGTACGCGTACTTGAGGCGGCTGAAGGCGAGGGTGTGGCAGCAGTTTCGGTGGCGGCATGTCCCCCGCCGGCAAGTGCACTTCCGGCGGCGTCGGGTTCGGTAACCCCCGATGCTTCGGCCGAGGGGACGGAACAAGGGCGACTGTTGACGGCCCTTTTTCGATTCATGAAGTTCCACCCACCAATCTTTGAAGGCGGACAAGTGGAGCCGGAGATAGTGGAGTCATGGATTGACTCAATGGAAACGATGTTCGAGGACTTTCGCACCTCGGATAGAGACAAGGTTTACTTCGCCACTCATTGTCTCGAGAAGACGGCGAAGGTGTGGTGGAAGCGATTGAAGCGAGATCGACCTTCTGATCTCCCACCTATCACCTGGGAGGAGTTCAAAAGGGAGATGTACGCCAACTACTTCCCGGACACGGTGAAGCGAAAGTTGCAGGATAAGTTCGAACTTTGAGGCGGGAGACCGCTCTCCGTAGCGGAGTTCGAGCAGAATTCTCCCACATTATAGATCGTGTTCGGAAGTTGTGCGAGACGACCGAGACCGTGCGGACTGGTTCTTGCGAGGACTCAGGCCGAGTATATATCGGGCGGTGCAGATACTTAAGCTCACTACTTATGCTGAGATTTTTGATCGTGCACTGTGGGCGGAGCACGGTGACGCTCATGTGCGCGAGGAACGTGAGCTTATGGCGGCGTCCAAGGATAAGGGAAAGAAGCGATCAGGTGGTCCTTCGGGGGGACAATTAAGTTCCAAGAAGCCCCCGAAGAACCCACGAACGCAGTCGTGGAGTCGTGGACCGCAGAGGTGCACTATTTGTGGCGGCGGGAATCATCGGGCACATCAATGCGGGCAATGGCCGGGCAAGTGCTACAATTGTGGGCAAGAGGGCATATTAGCCGCGATTGTCCGAGGGCCCCGCCTACCCCGTCGCTGGCATCGACTCCGCCGACGCCGCTTACTATGGAGGAGCTCCACCGCCGCTATGTCGGCCGGACGCGCGATGGCTCCGCGTCGCCCCGAGTTACCACGACCAGCCGCCGAGCGGACGGTATTCGCCGCTCCGGCCCAAGTGGAGGAACTCGCCGAAGCCGAGCCGTGAAGTTGTGGCGGTATGGTTTTAGTTAATGGAGTACGCTCCAGAGCTTTGATCGACAAGGGTGCCACTCCTTCAATCATAAGTAAATCATTTGCACGAGCTCATGATATAGATATAAAGGCTTGTGAAAACGTGTGGCGAATGGATAGCCCCGGCTAGGTAATTTATATTTATAAAGAATGCCCTGCATGTCCAGTGCAGATAGGTGACTGGATAATGCCAATCCGAACCTTAGTGCTAAAAGGGTTGAAGGATTTTGACATGATATTGGGCATGGACTGGCTTTCGAAATACTATGCGTCGATTGACTGCAAAGAGAAAGTGATCACGTTTCGTGAGCCAGGACAAGAGGAACTTGTTTACAAGGCGTGTAAGAGTTCTTGCTTCGCCGCGACAGTGTTGGCGACGAGAGCGAGGAAGCTTGTTAGCAGCGGTTGCGCCGCCTATATGGCGACCGTTGTAGAAGTTGAGCGAGTGACCCCGACACTCGAGGAACTACCAGTAGTTCGGGAGTTCCCCGACGTATTTCCTACCGACCACGGAATACCGCCAGAGCGGGAAATCGAGTTTGTAATCGACTTGGTTCCCGGAACCGCGCCGATTTCGAAGGCTCCATATCGGATGGCACCGGCGGAATTAAGACAGTTGAGGGCTCAATTGTTGGATCTCCTTGATAAGGAATTCATCCGGCCGAGTGTATCGCCGTGGGGAGCCCCGGTATTGTTTGTGCGAAAGAAGGATGGGACATTCCGACTCTGCGTGGATTACCGCGAGTTGAACAAGGTCACGATCAAGAACAAGTATCCACTACCCAGAATCGATGACTTGTTCGATCAATTGCAGGGGTCGAGTGTTTACTCAAAGATTGACCTCCAATCGGGCTATCATCAGTTGAGGATTAAGACAGAGGATGTTCAGAAAACCGCATTCCGTACGCGGTACGGACATTATGAATTCACGGTATGCCGTTTGGGTTCACGAATGCCCCGGCAGCGTTCATGGACTTAATGAACCGTGTCTTCAGGAAGTATTTAGATCAGTTTGTAGTAGTCTTCATAGATGACATACTGGTCTATTCCCGCAGTGACGAGGAACATGCGGAGCATTTACGCTTAGTACTTCAAATCCTTCGGGAGGAGAAGTTGTATGCCAAATTGAAGAAGTGCGACTTTTGGCTGAGGGAAGTTGCATTCCTGGGGCATGTTATTTCCGAGGGCGGAATTTCTGTTGACCCGAGGAAAATAGAGGCAATCAAGGATTGGCAGCGCCTACGAGCGTCACAAGTCCGAAGCTTTGTGGGCTTTGGGGGCTATTATAGGCGGGTCGTGGAAGGTTTCTCAAAAATTGTAATTCCACTTACCCGTCTAACGAAGAAAGGCACCAAGTTCGTTTGGAGCGACGAGTGCGACCGGAGTTTCCAAGAGTTGAAGGATAGATTAACTTCGACTCCGGTGCTCGCGCTGTTGCTGCAAGGCGAAGACTTCGTGGTTTATAGCGACGCGTCTTATTCAGGCTTGGGGTGTGTTTTGATGCAGGGCGGGAAGGTAATCGCATATGCGTCCCGTCAGTTGAAGACCTACGAGAAGAACTACCCTATCCATGACTTAGAGCTAGCCGCTGTGGTATTTGCTCTTAAGTTGTGGAGACATTATCTTTATGGCGCGCGTTGCGAGATATACACAGACCACAAGAGTCTGAAGTATTTGTTCACACAAAAGGAGCTGAATATGCGCCAACGGCGGTGGTTGGAGTTATTAAAGGATTATGATGTCTCGATCCTTTACCACCCCGGGAAGGCGAATGTAGTCGCCGATGCTCTTAGCAGGAAGTTGGTAGAAAACCTTGCGTTGAAGGTTACGGCTCAGGATCAATTATGCTTGGAGATGAAACGGCTAGATCTTGAGGTAGTAGCTCCAGAAGTACCGGCTATTTTAGCGGCTCTTATCGTTACACCGACCTTGTTGGAGCGGATCAAGAGTCTTCAATCTGCAGACCCTAATCTCCAAAAGGTGCGGCGCGACATTGAGAGCGGACACGGTGGCGATTTCACCATAGATGCCGCGGGTGCACTCCGGTTCCGCAACCGGTGGTGTGTACCCGAGAATGAAGAGGTCCGAAAACTGATTTTGGAGGAAGCTCATCGGGCTCCTTACAGTATTCACCCGGGCGGCACCAAGATGTACAAGGACTTGAAAATGCAGTACTGGTGGCCGGGGATGAAAGCGGACATTGGGCGCTTTGTGGCGCAATGTTTAGTATGTCAGCAAGTGAAGGCTGAACGCCGTTACCCAGCTGGAAAGCTTCAAAGCCTGCCTATCCCAGTTTGGAAATGGGAGGATATCGCGATGGATTTCGTGGTCGGACTGCCTCGTTCGACGGGCGGCCACGACGCGATTTGGGTGATTGTGGACCGCATGTCAAAGTCCGCACACTTTCTACCGATCCACACTACCTGGTCGGGCGAGAAACTGGCGCAGGTATATCTAGATGAGGTGGTCAGATTGCATGGGGTGCCGAAGTCGATTGTATCAGATCGAGATCCCCGATTCACCTCACATTTCTGGAAGAGCCTACAGGAAGCCCTTGGCACACGACTCGAGTTTAGTACCGCATTTCACCCTCAGACAGATGGACAGTCAGAGAGGACTATTCAGATTCTGGAGGATATGTTGCGGGCGTGTGTCATTGACTATAAAGGCGTGTGTCATTGACTATAAAGGAAGTTGGGCCAAATATTTGCCAATGGCCGAGTTCGCCTACAACAACAGCTACCAAGCTAGTGTGGAGATGGCACCATTTGAAGTCCTTTACGGACGAAAGTGCCGATCTCCTGTACACTGGGGTGATGTGGGTGAACGGGCTGTGGTTGGTCCTGAAGTGTTGCGAGAGGCCGAAGAGAAAGTTCGCCTCGCTCGCCAACGGATGCTTACGCGCAATCGAGACAAATGGGTTATGCGAATAAGCGCCGGAGAGACTTGGAATTCGCGGTTGGAGACCGCGTGTTCTTGAAGGTTTCGCCTATGAGAGGCGTAAGGCGGTTTGGAGTTCGAGGAAAGTTGAGTCCTCGGTACATTGGACCGTTCGAGGTGTTGGAGCGCATTGGAGCGGTAGCATATCGGATTGCATTGCCGCCGCACCTAGCGGACGTTCACAACGTGTTTCACATTTCCAACCTTCGGAAATATGTTCACAATCCCGAACATGCCATGATGTTTGAACCGCCGGAGCTTCAAGAGGACTTGAGCTACGAAGCGTTTCCGGTGGTAATTATTGCTCGGGAGGTGCGCAAATTGCGGAATCGTGAAATTCCTTATGTTCGAGTTCGGTGGAGTAATCACGACGATCGTGAAGCCACTTGGGAACTCGAGAGCGAGATGAAAACGCATCATCCTCATTTATTCGAGGAGTGAGGTATGAATTTAAATTTAAGTTTGAGTTAAGTTTAATATAAGGGTTCGTTTCGAGGACGAAACTCTTTTTAAGGCGGGGAGGATGTAAGGAAGTGAATTCTCGAAATCCGAGAGTTGCACCATGTTTAGAATCGACTGATTGTCGATTGGATGGACTTCGGAAAGTTCGAAGTTGATCCGAAGGCAAAAAGTGCACCGGAGTTGCTCCCGGTGAAGTTCGGAAGCCTTCGGGCGTTTTTGTGCGCATAGGCGCGAAAACGGAACCCGAAAAGCTATGTCGGGTCGCGAGCTAAATCCGACATTAGCGTGGATAGAAAGATGATGAAAACGTGTTCGAAAACATGTTTGGAAAGTCTCGGTGCGAGTTGAAAAGAGTCGGAGGCAAGACGAGCGAAAACGAGCGAAAACGGAGAAGAAACGAAAAATGCTGAAATTTGGCTAAGTCCTTAAATGTTGGGCTGAGGAGACCCACTGGGTCCGGACAAAGGAATGCTGTCCGGACAATGGATGTCCGGACAATGGATGCTGTCCGGAACCAGCAGGCTGTCAAGTGGGCAAAAATGGATTTCGCAGAGTGCTGTCCGAACAATGGGGGGATGTCCGGACCCTGCAGCCCGAAAATGCCCAATTTGGTGCAGTTTGAATTGTTGAGGGGGCTTTTGGCATTTTGTTATAATAGAGCCTATAGAGGGCTTCTCCTCTCTCCCTCACTGTTATTTCCCACACACACACAAACATAAACTCTCCCTCTCTCTCTAGGAAGAAGAAGAAGAAGGAGAAAGAGGAAAAGGAGAGGAAGGATTGGTGGAGGATTTGGTGGAGAAGCAAGCTAAGAGGGAGATCCTTGGCTTCATCTTCTTCCTCTCCACCATTGGAGCTTCTACTTGAGGTAAG
Organism: Aechmea fasciata; assembly: GCA_025177825.1. Taxonomy (NCBI): domain Eukaryota; kingdom Viridiplantae; phylum Streptophyta; class Magnoliopsida; order Poales; family Bromeliaceae; genus Aechmea; species Aechmea fasciata. Next base: position 188,162 of record CM045925.1, on the reverse strand, counting down.
CTTCAAGAGCTTTCATGGTAGCTTCTTCTAGCATGGATTTTATTCCTTAGAAACAATTTTCTTGGAACCCTAGCATCCTTAAGGGATGGTTTGCACAAGCAATTAGGGCTCTAATGTGGGATTTTGCTTGGGGCAAAATTCTAGGGCTCAAATTGGGGCTTTTCTTAGGATGAGGTTTTGATCTCTTTTAACCTCATTTCTAACATATTGTTAGGTCCACGAACGCGTGCGAGGCGACGGTTCGTCGATTCGGCGAACGGTTTAAGCGATCCGAGCCAAACAAAGGCTTTCAGCTTCGGAAATTGGCCGAAGAGTCGAAGTAGGCATTGGAGGCAACGAAAGCAACATTGTTGCTCCTGTGAACATCCCAAAAGGTGGGGGGTGCTTTACCGAAGCCGTTGGGCTCCCTTTTATGTCTAAGTAAATTATTGGTCATATTGCGTATATATGTGCATATGTATAGTTTTCATGCATGATAGGGTTGGTATGGTTAGATGACTTTCCTTGCATGCTTTCTTATCGTGCGGAGCTATGGGCGTCGCATTAGGACATAGGGAGTCTGCTTGCACACTTCCTTATCGTGCGGCACCATAGGCTTGCATTTGGACATAGGAAGCATCAGGATGAATATTGTGACACTGAACCCTAGAGATGACGGAATCTTGCATGATTATCAACTAGAGATATATGAACCAAGTATAGAGCTTGATGATTGGCAATATGACATTATGACATTGTGACATTGTAACTTAGTGTAAAGGACACTAGAGCTATGAAAACCAAGTAGATAACTTGATGAATGACATGTATAATGACATAGCGTAAAGAACACTAGAGATATGTGAACCGAGTATAGAACTTGATGAATGACATGTATAATGACATAGTGTAAAGAACACTAGAGATATGTGAACCAAGTATAGAACTTGATGAATGACATGTACAATGACATAGTGTAAAGAACACTAGAGATATGTGAACCAAGTATGGAACTTGATGATTATTAATTCCCCTGTGTGGATGCCCTCCAAAGTGGAGGAGATGGTTACTAGTTCCCCTGTGTTGGATGCCCTCCAAATTGGAGGAGAAGATCATACTCACACAGTCTGCTCAGCGCTCGTGACGTGGTCGCTCCACACGAGTAGTGCGAGTCTCCGGAGGTCTTGGCACGTGATTCGATAGGGATAGCCTATGTGGGGTCCCGAGGGATAGCCGATGTGGGGTCCCGCAGACAACCCATGGGGTTGAATGTGTTGAGTCGTGGGCGTGCCTACGGGCTAGCCATGGATTGGGTAATAAACTCCAAAGAGTAATGAGATTGGGTACAAAAGTACATATTGAGCATAATAGAATTGCAAACATACTGGTTAGAATTATATTAGCATGTTAGTAGTTACATGGCTAGAACATTTACTCTTACCTTGTTGTTACAGGCAAAGTAGTTATTGCATTCCTTCTACTATGCTTTACTTACAGCATTTACAACTTTAAATAAATATCTACCTGCTTATGCCTGTTTAGACCTAGTTGGGAGATCGGTGGGGTCGGTGGCCGAGCCCACTGGGAACTAAGGAAGTTAGTTCTCACCCCACTCTATCACAGGTACTAGCTCACGGGCGGTCGAGGAGGATCGCGGTAAGGGCATCGCGCCCTAGTCGATAGTGGCCACCTACTTGCATTAGAGCCACCCGTGGTATATTTTCGAGTCAAAATTGTATAAAGAAATGATGTAACCTACATTTTGGGAGATGAACATGTATTTATATTTTGAAGTAAAACAATCTAAACGAATGTTGAATGATTGTAATAGTTAGACTCTTCTCTCTTTATATTACTTGTATGGAATACTTGTATCTTGCTCTTATTGTTGTTCGCACCTTTAGGTGCATCTTTTTGTCATGTATGGTGTAGAATTTCATTTCCTGGGCAATTCTTTGTACATGACTTGTTGTCGAGCCTTGGGCGGACAGGGGAGGTGCTGTCCGTTCGGCGCCTGATCGGCGTCCCCGAACCGAACCAAATTGGTAGCGGTCTCGGGGCGTGACACGTAGGGCGCAACTGAGTAGTCTAATGTTGGTCCGGTTTTGGTTCTTGTGAATGTTGGCATCGATACATTGCAAATTTACACTCTCGGGGCATAATAGAACAAAATAATTTGGTTTTACTCTTTGTTCGATTGGATGAGAAAAAGTACTATTTCCAAAGTTATACTGGTAGGGCGCAACTGAGTAGTCTAATTTTGGTTCGGTTTTGGTTCTTTTGAACGTTGGAATCGATACATTGCAAATTTACACTCTCGGGGCATAATAGAACAAAATAACTAGGTTTGACTCTTTGTTCGATCGAATGAGAAAAAGTACTGTTTCCACAGTTATACTCGTAGGGCGCAACTGAATCGTCTAATGTTGGTCCGGTTTTGGTTCTTGTGGATGTTGGCATCAATACGTTGCAAATTTACATTCTCGGGGCATAATAGAACAAAATAATTAGGTTTTACTCTTTGTTCGATTGGATGAGAAAAAGTACTATTTCCAAATTTATACTCGTAGGGCGCAAGTGAATAGTCTAATGTTGGTCCGGTTTTGGTTCTTGTGGACGGTGGCATCGATTCATTGCAAATTTATACTCTCGGGGCATAATAGAACAAAATAATTTGGTTTTACTCTTTGTTCGATCGAATGAGAAAAAGTACTGTTTCCAAAGTTATACTGGTAGGGCGCAACTGAATAGTCTAATGTTGGTCCGGTTTTGGTTCTTGTGAACTTTGGCATCGATACATTGCAAATTTACACACTCGGGGCATAATAGAACAAAATAATTAGGTTTTACTCTTTGTTCGATGGGATGTGAAAAAGTACTGTTTCCAAAGTTATACTGGTAGGGCGCAACTGAATAGTCTAATGTTGGTCCGGTTTTGGTTCTTGTAAACGTTGGCATCAATACATTGCAAATTTACACTCTCGGGGTATAATAGAACAAAATAATTTGGTTTTACTCTTTGTTCGATCGAATGAGAAAAAGTACTGTTTCCAAAGTTATACTGGTAGGGCGCAACTGAATAGTCTAATGTTGGTCCGGTTTTGGTTCTTGTGAACGTTGGCATCGATACGTTGCAAATTTACACTCTCGGGGTATAATAGAACAAAATAATTTGGTTTTACTCTTTGTTCGATCGAATGAGAAAAAGTACTGTTTCCAAAGTTATACTGGTAGGGCGCAACTGAATAGTCTAATGTTGGTCCGGTTTTGGTTCTTGTGAACGTTGGCATCGATACGTTGCAAATTTACACTCTCGGGGCATAATAGAACAAAATAATTAGGTTTGACTCTTTGTTCGATCGAATGAGAAAAAGTACTGTTTCCAAGGTTATACTCGTAGGGCGCAACTGAATAGTCTAATGTTGGTCCGGTTTTGGTTCTTGTGGACGTTCGCATCGATACGTTGCAAATTTACACTCTCGGGGCATAATAGAACAAAATAATTAGGTTTTACTCTTTGTTCGATCGAAAGAGAAAAAAGTACAGTTTCCAAAGTTATACTCGTAGGGTGCAACTGAGTAGTCTAATTTTGGTCCGGTTTTGGTTCTTGCTAACGTTGGCATCGATACATTGCAAATTTACACTCTCGGGGCATAATGGAACAAAATAATTAGGTTTTACTCATTGTTCGATCGAAAGAGAAAAAGTACTGTTTCTAAAGTTATACTCGTAGGGCGCAACTGAATAGTCTAATGTTGGTCCGGTTTTGGTTCTTGTGGACGTTGGCATCGATACGTTGCAAATTTACACTCTCGGGGCATAATAGAACAAAATAATTATGTTTTACTCTTTGTTCGATCGAAAGAGAAAAAAGTACTGTTTCCAAAGTTATTCTCGTAGGGCGCAACTTAATAGTCTAATGTTGGTCCGGTTTTGGTTCTTGTGGACGTTGGCATCGATACGTTGCAAATTTACACTCTCGGGGCATAATAGAACAAAATAATTATGTTTTACTCTTTGTTCGATCGAAAGAGAAAAAAGTACTGTTTCCAAAGTTATACTCGTAGGGCGCAACTGAATAGTCTAATGTTGGTTCGGTTTTGTTTCTTGTGGATGTTGGCATCGATACGTTGCAAATTTACACTCTCGGGGCATAATAGAACAAAATAATTAGGTTTTACTCTTTGTTCGATCGAAAGAGAAAAAGTACTGTTTCCAAAGTTATGCTCGTACGGCGCAACTGAATAGTCTAATGTTGGTCCGGTTTTGGTTCTTGTTAACGTTGGCACCGATACATTGAAAATTTACACTCGCGGAGCATAATAGAACAAAATAATTTGGTTTTACTCTTCGTTCGATTGGATGAGAAAAAGTACTGTTTCCAAAGTTATACTAGTAGGGCGCAACTGAGTAGTCTAATTTTGGTCCGGTTTTGGTTCTTGTGGACGTTGGCATCGATACGTTGCAAATTTACACTCTCGGGGCATAATAGAACAAAATAATTAGGTTTTACTCTTTGTTCGATCGAATGAGAAAAACTACTTTTCCAAAGTTATACTAAGTAGAATAAATGTTGGTCGGTTTTAGTTCTTGTGGACGTTGGCATCGATACGTTTCAAATTTACACTCTCGGGGCATAATAGAGCAAAATAATTAGGTTTTACTCTTTGTTCGATTGAATGAGAAAAAGTACTGTTTCCAAAGTTATACTCGTAGAGCAATTGAATAGTCTACTTTGGTTGGTTCTTGTGGACGTTGGCATCGATACATTGCAAATTTACACTCTCGGGGCATAATAGAACAAAATAATTAGGTTTTACTCTTTGTTCGATCGAAAGAGAAAAAGTACTGTTTCCAAAGTTATACTCGTAGGGTGCAACTGAGTAGTCTAATTTTGGTCCGGTTTTGGTTCTTGTCCACGTTGGCATCGATACATTGCAAATTTACACTCTCGGGGCATAATAGAACAAAATAATTAGGTTTTACTCTTTGTTCGATCGAAAGAGAAAAAGTACTGTTTCCAAAGTTATACTCGTAGGTATCGTTTGGTTTGAGAATAAGCAAAAAGTAGCTATTCCAGGGATAGGTATAAATTGAGGGATAAGCGGGGATTAGATCAATTTTGCGTTTGGATGAAAATTGGGTTATTCTTGGATTTAAAAAAAATAGCGTTTGGTTAGGTAAGATAGAATAAGAAAGATAGTGGATTTTATAAATAAAAGATAATGATATTATTTTCTTAAATATATTTAAAATTGATTTTTAAAATTTTCAAATTTAAAATTTTAACTTAAAAATTTCAAAATTTGAAATTTAAAATCTAAAATTTTAAATTTAAATTTTTAAATTTTAAATTTCAAACTTTACATTTATGATCAAATTTAAATTTGAATAATATAAAATATCAAAATTTTTAATTTGAAAATTTTAAAATATTAAAATTTAAATTTAAATTTAAAATTTTAATTTATAATTATAAATTATAATTTTGAAATTATAAATTATAAAATTTAAAAATTGAAATTTTTATTTTTAAAATTTTTAAAATAAGAATAGGGGTGGGAAAAATTAATAAAAATAATTTTTAATAATAAATTTATAAATTTTATAAAAATTCTACTTAAACTTAAATCTAATAAAAAGAATTTATTATAATATTTAAATATAAATAATATGTATTAATATAATACAATTTATAATTTTATAATAAAAATAATGTATTATAATATGTAACATATTATATTTATATAATTTAATTTTAATTCAATTTAAAATTTTAATTATGTTTGAAATTAAGCATTGGAATAGCGCTATTCCACCAAAATGGTGGAATAGCAAATCCCTTGCTATTCCGGAATAACCGGGAATAGCAAGCTTTGACCGGGATAAAATATCCCGGCCAAATTTAATTGCGTTTGGCCGAATAGCGGGGATAACGAAAGTTATCCTCGCTTTATCCCCCAACCAAACGGGGCCGTAGGGCGCAACTGAATAGTCTAATGTTGGTCCGGTTTTGGTTCTTGTTAACGTTGGCATCGATACATTGCAAATTTACACTCTCGGGGCATAATAGAACAAAATAATTAGGTTTGACTCTGTGTTCGATCGAATGAGAAAAAGTACTGTTTTCAAAGTAATACTCGTAGGGCACACCTGAATAGTCTAATGTTGGTCCGGTTTTGGTTCTTGTGGACGTTGGCATCGATACATTGCAAATTTACACTCTCGGGGCATAATAGAACAAAATAATTTGGTTTTACTCTTTGTTCGATTGGATGAGAAAAAGTACTGTTTCCAAAGTTATACTGGTAGGGCGCAACTGAATAGTCTAATGTTGGTCCGGTTTTGGTTCTTGTAAACGTTGGCATCGATACATTGCAAATTTGCACTCTCGGGGTATAATAGAAGAAAATAATTTGGTTTTACTCTTTGTTCGATCGAATGAGAAAAAGTACTGTTTCCAAAGTTATACTGGTAGGGCGCAACTGAATAGTCTAATGTTGGTCCGGTTTTGGTTCTTGTGAACGTTCGCATCGATACGTTGCAAATTTACACTCTCGGGGCATAATAGAACAAAATAATTAGGTTTGACTCTTTGTTCGATCGAATGAGAAAAAGTACTGTTTCCAAGGTTATACTCGTAGGGCGCAACTGAATAGTCTAATGTTGGTCCGGTTTTGGTTCTTGTGGACGTTCGCATCGATACGATGCAAATTTACACTCTCGGGGCATAATAGAACAAAATAATTAGGTTTTACTCTTTGTTCGATCGAAAGAGAAAAAAGTACAGTTTCCAAAGTTATACTCGTAGGGTGCAACTGAGTAGTCTAATTTTGGTCCGGTTTTGGTTCTTGTTAACGTTGGCATCGATACATTGCAAATTTACACTCTCGGGGCATAATAGAACAAAATAATTAGGTTTTACTCTTTGTTCGATCGAATGAGAAAAAGTACTGTTTCCAAAGTTATTCTCGTAGGGCGCAACTGAATAGTCTAATGTTGGTCCGGTTTTGGTTCTTGTGGACGTTGGCATCGATACGTTGCAAATTTACACTCTCGGGGCATAATAGAACAAAATAATTATGTTTTACTCTTTGTTCGATCGAAAGAGAAAAAAGTACAGTTTCCAAAGTTATACTCGTAGGGCGCAAGTGAATAGTCTAATGTTGGTCTGGTTTTGGTTCTTGTGAATGTTGGCATCGATACATTGCAAATTTACACTCTCGGGGCATAATAGAACAAAATAATTAGGTTTTACTCTTTGTTCGATTGAATGAGAAAAAGTACTGTTTCCAAAGTTATACTAGTAGGGCGCAACTGAGTAGTCTAATTTTGGTCCGGTTTTGGTTCTTGTGAACGTTGGCATCGATACATTGCAAATTTACACTCTCGGGGCATAATAGAAAAAAATTATTTGGTTTTACTCTTTGTTCGATTGAATGAGAAATAGTACTGTTTCCAAAGTTATACTAGTAGGGCGCAACTGAGTAGTCTAGTTTTGTTCCGGTTTTGGTTCTTGTGAACGTTGGCATCGATACATTGCAAATTTACCCTCTCGGGGCATAATAGAACAAAATAATTACGTTTTACTCTTTGTTCGATTGAATGATAAAAAGTACTGTTTACAAAGTTATACTAGTAGGGCTCAACGGAGTAGTCTAATGTTGGTCCGGTTTTGGTTCTTGTTAACGTTGGCATCGATACATTGCAAATTTACACTCTCGGGGCATAATAGAACAAAATAATTAGGTTTTACTCTTTGTTCGATCGAAAGAAAAAAAAGTACTTTTCCAAAGTTATACTCGTAGGGCGCAACTGAATAGTCTAATGTTCGTCCGGTTTTGGTTCTTGTGAACGTAGGCATCGATACATTGCAAATTTACACTCTCGGGGCATAATAGAATAAAATAATTAGATTTTACTCTTTGTTCGATGGAATGAGAAAAATCTTTCCAAAGTTATACTCGTAGGGCGCAACTGAATAGTGTAATGTTGGTCCGGTTTTGGTTCTTGTGGACGTCTGCATCGATACGTTGCAAATTTACACTCTCGGGGCATAATAGAACAAAATAATTAGGTTTTACTCTTTGTTCGATTAGATGAGAAAAAATCTTGTTTCCAAAGTTATACTCGTAGGGCGCAACTGAATAGTCTAATGTTGGTCCGGTTTTGGTTCTTGTGAACGTTGGCATCGGTACATTGCAAATTTACACTCTCGGGGCATAATAGAACAAAATAATTAGGTTTTACTCTTTGTTCGATTGAAAGAGAAAAAGTACTGTTTCCAAAGTTATACTCGTAGGGCGCAAGTGAATAGTCTAATGTTGGTCCGGTTTTGGTTCTTGTGAATGTTGGCATCGATACGTTGCAAATTTACACTCTCGGGGCATAATAGAACAAAATTATTAGGTTTTACTCTTTGTTGGATTGAATGAGAAAAGTATTGTTTCCAAAGTTATACTAGTAGGGCGCAACTGAGTAGTCTAATATTGGTCCGGTTTTGGTTCTTGTGAACGTTTGCATCGATACATTGCAAATTTACACTCTCGGGGCATAATAGAACAAAATAATTTGGTTTTACACTTTGTTCGATTGGATGAGAAAAAGTACTGTTTGCAAAGTTATACTGGTAGGGCGCAACGGAGTAGTCTAATGTTGGTCCGGTTTTGGTTCTTGTTAACGTTGGCATCGATACATTGCAAATTTACACTCTCGGGGCATAATAGAACAAAATAATTAGGTTTTACTCTTGGTTCGATCGAATGAAAAAAAGTACTTTTCCAAAGTTATACTCGTAGGGCGCAACTGAGTAGTCTAATTTTGGTTCGGTTTTGGTTCTTGTGAACGTTGGCATCGATACATTGCAAATTTACACTCTCGGGGCATAATAGAACAAAATAATTAGGTTTTATTTGTTCGATCGAATGAGAAAAATCGTTTGCAAAGTTATACTCGTAGGCGCAAGAATAGTCTAATTTTGGTCCGGTTTTGGTTCTTCTGAACGTTGGCATCGATACATTGCAAATTTACCCTCTCGGGGCATAATAGAACAAAATAATTACGTTTTACTCTTTGTTCGATTGAATGATAAAAAGTACTGTTTGTAAAGTTATACTAGTAGGGCGCAACTGAGTAGTCTAATGTTGGTCCGGTTTTGGTTCTTGTGAACGTTGGCATCGATACGTTGCAAATTTACACTCTCGGGGCATAATAGAACAAAATAATTAGGTTTTACTCTTTGTTCGATCGAATGAGAAAAAAAATCTTGTTTCCAAAGTTATACTCGTAGGCGCAACCGAATAGTCTAATGTTCGTCGGTTTTGGTTCTTGTGAACGTAGGCATCGATACATTGCAAATTTACACTCTCGGGGCATAATAGAATAAAATAATTAGATTTTACTCTTTGTTCGATGGAATGAGAAAAAATCGTTTCCAAAGTTATACTGGTAGGTGCAACTGAGTAGTCTAATGTTGGTCCGGTTTTGGTTCTTGTGGACGTTTGCATCGATACGTTGCAAATTTACACTCTCGGGGCATAATAGAACAAAATAATTAGGTTTTACTCTTTGTTCGTTTGAATGAGAAAAAGTACTGTTTCCAAAGATATACCCGTAGGGCGCAACTGAATAGTCTAATGTAGGTCCGGTTTTGGTTCTTGTGAACGTTGGCATCGATACATTGCAAATTTACACTCTCGGGGCATAATAGAACAAAATAATTAGGTTTTACTCTTTGTTCGATTGAAAGAGAAAAAGTACTGTTTCCAAAGTTATACTCGTATGGCGCAAGTGAATAGTCTAATGTTGGTCGGTTTAGTTCTGTGAATGTTGGCATCGAAACATTGCAAATTTACACTCTCGGGGCATAATAGAACAAAATTATTAGGTTTTACTCTTCGATGGATTGAATGAGAAAAAGTATTGTTTCCAAAGTTATACTAGTAGGGCGCAACTGAGTAGTCTAATGTTGGTCCTGGTTTTGGTTCTTGTAAACGTTGGCATCGATACATTGCAAATTTGCACTCTCGGGGTATAATAGAACAAAATAATTTGGTTTTACTCTTTGTTCGATCGAATGAGAAAAATCTTGTTTCCAAGGTTATACCGGTAGGCGCAATCAATAGTCTAATGTTGGTCCGGTTTTGGTTCTTGTGAACGTTGGCATCGATACGTTGCAAATTTACACTCTCGGGCATAATAGAACAAAATAATTAGGTTTTACTCTTTGTTCGATCGAATGAGAAAAAGTACTGCTTTCCAAAGTTATACTCGTAGGCGCAATGAATAGTCTAATGTTCGTCCGGTTTTGGTTCTTGTGAACGTTGGCATCGATACGTTGCAAATTTACACTCTCGGGGCATAATAGAACAAAATAATTAGTTTTTACTCTTTGTTCGATTGAATGAGAAAAAGTACTGTTTCCGAAGTTATACTGGTAGGTGCAACTGAGTAGTCTAATGTTGGTCCGGTTTTGGTTCTTGTGGACGTTTGCATCGATACGTTGCAAATTTACACTCTCGGGGCATAATAGAACAAAATAATTAGGTTTTACTCTTGGTTCGATCGAATGAAAAAAAGTACTTTTCCAAAGTTATACTCGTAGGGCGCAACTGAGTAGTCTAATGTTGGTTCTGTTTTGGTTCTTGTGAACGTTGGCATCGATACATTGCAAATTTACACTCTCGGGGCATAATAGAACAAAATAATTAGGTTTTACTCTTTGTTCGATTGAATGAGAAAAAGTACTGTTTGCAAAGTTATACTCGTAGGGCGCAACTGAATAGTCTAATTTTGGTCCGGTTTTGGTTCTTCTGAACGTTGGCATCGATACATTGGAAATTTACCCTCTGGGGCATAATAGAACAAAATAATTACGTTTTACTCTTTGTTCGATTGAATGATAAAAAGTACCGTTTGTAAAGTTATACTAGTAGGCGCAATGAGTAGTCTAATGTTGGTCCGGTTTTGGTTCTTGTGAACGTTGGCATCGATACGTTGCAAATTTACACTCTCGGGGCATAATAGAACAAAATAATTAGGTTTTACTCTTTGTTCGATCGAATGAAAAAAAGTACTTTTTCCAAGTTATTCTCGTAGGGCGAAACTGAATAGTCTAATGTTCGTCCGCTTTGGTTCTTGTGAACGTAGGCATCGATACATTGCAAATTTACACTCTCGGGGCATAATAGAATAAAATAATTAGATTTTACTCTTTGTTCGATGGAATGAGAAAAATCTTGTTTCCAAAGTTATACTCGTAGGCGCAAACCGAGTAGTGTAATGTTGGTCCTGGTTTTGGTTCTTGTGGACGTTTGCATCGATACGTTGCAAATTTACACTCTCGGGGCATAATAGAACAAAATAATTAGGTTTTACTCTTTGTTCGTTTGAATGAGAAAAATCTTGTTTCCAAAGATATACCCGTAGGCGCAACCGAATAGTCTAATGTAGGTCCGGTTTGGTTCTTGTGAACGTTGGCATCGATACATTGCAAATTTACACTCTCGGGGCATAATAGAACAAAATAATTAGGTTTTACTCTTTGTTCGATTGAAAGAGAAAAAGTACTGTTTCCAAAGTTATACTCGTATGGCGCAACTGAATAGTCTAATGTTGGTCCGGTTTTTAGTTCTGTGAATGTTGGCATCGAAACATTGCAAATTTACACTCTCGGGCATAATAGAACAAAATTATTAGGTTTTACTCTTCGATGGATTGAATGAGAAAAAGTATTGTTTCCAAAGTTATACTAGTAGGGCGGAGTAGTCTAATGTTGGTCGGTTTTGGTTCTTGTAAACGTTGGCATCGATACATTGCAAATTTGCACTCTCGGATAATAGAACAAAATAATTTGGTTTTACTCTTTGTTCGATCGAATGAGAAAAAGTACTGCTTTCCAAAGTTATACCGGTAGGCGCAATCGAATAGTCTAATATTGGTCCGGTTTTTGTTCTTGTGAACGTTGGCATCGATACGTTGCAAATTTACACTCTCGGGGCATAATAGAACAAAATAATTAGGTTTTACTCTTTGTTCGATTGAATGAGAAAAAGTACTGTTTCTAAAGTTATACTCGTAGGGCGCAACTGAATAGTCTAATGTTCGTCCGGTTTTGGTTCTTGTGAACGTAGGAATCGATACATTGCAAATTTACACTCTCGGGGCATAATAGAACAAAATAATTAGGTTTTACTCTTTGTTCGATTGAATGAGAAAAAGTACTGTTTCCGAAGTTATACTGGTAGGTGCAACTGAGTAGTCTAATGTTGGTCCGGTTTTGGTTCTTGTGGACGTTTGCATCGATACGTTGCAAATTTACACTCTCGGGGCATAATAGAACAAAATAATTAGGTTTTACTCTTTGTTCGTTTGAATGAGAAAAAGTACTGTTTCCAAAGATATACTCGTAGGGCGCAACTGAATAGTCTAATGTAGGTCCGGTTTTGGTTCTTGTGAACGTTGGCATCGATACATTGCAAATTTACACTCTCGGGGCATAATAGAACAAAATAATTAGGTTTTACTCTTTGTTCGATTGAATGAGAAAAAGTACTGTTTCCAAAGTTATACTGTTAGGGCGCAACTGAGTAGTCTAATGTTGGTCCGGTTTTGGTTCTTGTGAATGTTGGCATGGATACGTTGCGAATATACACTCTCGGGGCGTAATAGAACAATATAATTAGGTTTTACTCTTCGATGGATTGAATGAGAAAAAGTATTGTTTCCAAAGTTATACTAGTAGGGCGCAACTGAGTAGTCTAATGTTGGTCCGGTTTTGGTTCTTGTAAACGTTGGCATCGATACATTGCAAATTTGCACTCTCGGGGTATAATAGAACAAAATAATTTGGTTTTACTCTTTGTTCGATCGAATGAGAAAAAGTACAGTTTCCAAAGTTATACTCGTAGGTCGCAACTTAATAGTCTAATGTTGGTCCTGTTTTGGTTCTTGTGAACGTTGGCATCGATACGTTGCAAATTTACACTCTCGGGGCATAATAGAACAAAATAATTAGGTTTTACTCTTTGTTCGATTGAATGAGAAAAATCTTGTTTCCAAAGTTATACTCGTAAAGCGCAATTTGAATAGTCTAATGTTGGTCCGGTTTTGGTTCTTGTGGACGTTCGCATCGATACGTTGCAAATTTACACTCTCGGGGCATAATAGAACAAAATAATTAGGTTTTACTCTTTGTTCGATCGAAAGAGAAAAAAGTACAGTTTCCAAAGTTATACTCGTAGGGTGCAACTGAGTAGTCTAATTTTGGTCCGGTTTTGGTTCTTGTTAACGTTGGCATCGATACATTGCAAATTTACACTCTCGGGGCATAATGGAACAAAATAATTAGGTTTTACTCATTGTTCGATCGAAAGAGAAAAATCGTTTCCAAAGTTATACTCGTAGGCGCAACTGAATAGTCTAATGTTGGTCCGGTTTTGGTTCTTGTGGACGTTGGCATCGATACGTTGCAAATTTACACTCTCGGGGCATAATAGAACAAAATAATTATGTTTTACTCTTTGTTCGATCGAAAGAGAAAAAAGTACAGTTTCCAAAGTTATACTCGTAGGGCGCAACTGAATAGTATAATGTTGGTTTGGTTTTGTTTTTTGTGGATGTTGGCATCGATACGTTGCAAATTTACACTCTCGGGGCATAATAGAACAAAATAATTAGGTTTTACTCTTTGTTCGATTGAATGAGAAAAAGTACTGTTTCCAAAGTTATACTAGTAGGGCGCAACTGAGTAGTCTAATTTTGGTCCGGTTTTGGTTCTTGTGAAAGTTGGCATCGATACATTGCAAATTTACACTCTCGGGGCATAATAGAAAAAAATTATTTGGTTTTACTCTTTGTTCGATTGCGATGAGAAATAATCTTTCCAAAGTTATACTAGTAGGGCGCAATCGAGTAGTCTAGTTTTGTTCCGGCTTTGGTTCTTCTGAACGTTGGCATCGATACATTGCAAATTTACCCTCTCGGGGCATAATAGAACAAAATAATTACGTTTTACTCTTTGTTCGATTGAATGATAAAAAGTATCTTTTTACAAAGTTATACTAGTAGTGGCGCAACCGAGTAGTCTAATGTTGGTCCGGTTTTGGTTCTTGTGAACGTTGGCATCGATACGTTGCAAATTTACACTCTCGGGCATAATAGAACAATGTAATTAGGTTTTACTCTTTGTTCGATCGAATGAGAAAAAGTACTGTTTCCAAAGTTATACTCGTAGGGCGCAACTGAATAGTCTAATGTTCGTCCGGTTTTGGTTCTTGTGAACGTAGGCATCGATACATTGCAAATTTACACTCTCGGGGCATAATAGAATAAAATAATTAGATTTTACTCTTTGTTCGATGGAATGAGAAAAAGTACTGTTTCCAAAGTTATACTCGTAGGGCGCAACTGAATAGTGTAATGTTGGTCCGGTTTTGGTTCTTGTGGACGTCTGCATCGATACGTTGCAAATTTACACTCTCGGGGCATAATAGAACAAAATAATTAGGTTTTACTCTTTGTTCGATTAGATGAGAAAAAGTACTGTTTCCAAAGTTATACTCGTAGGGCGCAACTGAATAGTCTAATGTTGGTCCGGTTTTGGTTCTTGTGAACGTTGGCATCGGTACATTGCAAATTTACACTCTCGGGGCATAATAGAACAAAATAATTTGGTTTTACTCTTTGTTCGATTGAAAGAGAAAAAGTACTGTTTCCAAAGTTATACTCGTAGGGCGCAACTGAATAGTCTAATGTTGGTCCGGGTTTGGTTCTTGTGAATGTTGGCATCGATACATTGCAAATTTACACTCTCGGGGCATAATAGAACAAAATTATTAGGTTTTACTCTTTGTTGGATTGAATGAGAAAAAGTATTGTTTCCAAAGTTATACTAGTAGGGCGCAACTGAGTAGTCTAATATTGGTCCGGTTTTGGATCTTGTGAACGTTTGCATCGAAACATTGCATATTTACACTCTCGGGGCATAATAGAACAAAATAATTTGGTTTTACACTTTGTTCGATTGGATGAGAAAAAGTACTGTTTGCAAAGTTATACTGGTAGGGCGCAACGGAGTAGTCTAATGTTGGCCCGGTTTTGGTTCTTGTTAACGTTGGCATCGATACGTTGCAAATTTACACTCTCGGGGCATAATAGAACAAAATAATTAGGTTTTACTCTTGGTTCGATCGAATGAAAAAAAGTACTTTTCCAAAGTTATACTCCTAGGGCGCAACTGAGTAGTCTAATTTTGGTTCGGTTTTGGTTCTTGTGAACGTTGGCATCGATACATTGCAAATTTACACTCTCGGGGCATAATAGAACAAAATAACTAGGTTTGACTCTTTGTTCGATCGGATGAGAAAAAATCGTTTGCAAAGTTATACTCGTAGGGCGCAACTGAATAGTCTAATGTTGGTCCGGTTTTGGTTCTTGTGAACGTTGGCATCGATACGTTGCAAATTTACACTCTCGGGGCATAATAGAACAAAATAATTACGTTTTACTCTTTGTTCGGTTGCATGAGAAAAAGTACTTTTGTAAAGTTATACTAGTAGGCGCAATCGAGTAGTCTAATGTTGGTCCGGTTTTGGTTCTTGTTAACGTTGGCATCGATACATTGCAAATTTACACTCTCGGGGCATAATAGAACAAAATAATTAGGTTTTACTCTTTGTTCGATCGAATGAGAAAAAGTACTGTTTCCAAAGTTATACTCGTAGGGCGCAACTGAATAGTCTAATGTTCGTCCGGTTTTGGTTCTTGTGAACGTAGGCATCGATACATTGCAAATTTACACTCTCGGGGCATAATAGAATAAAATAATTAGATTTTACTCTTTGTTCGATGGAATGAGAAAAAGTACTGTTTCCAAAGTTATACTCGTAGGGCGCAACTGAGTAGTGTAATGTTGGTCCGGTTTTGGTTCTTGTGGACGTTTGCATCGATACGTTGCAAATTTACACTCTCGGGGCATAATAGAACAAAATAATTAGGTTTTACTCTTTGTTCGTTTGAATGAGAAAAAGTACTGTTTCCAAAGATATACCCGTAGGGCGCAACTGAATAGTCTAATGTAGGTCCGGTTTTGGTTCTTGTGAACGTTGGCATCGATACATTGCAAATTTACACTCTCGGGGCATAATAGAACAAAATAATTAGGTTTTACTCTTTGTTCGATTGAAAGAGAAAAAGTACTGTTTCCAAAGTTATACTCGTATGGCGCAAGTGAATAGTCTAATGTTGGTCCGGTTTTAGTTCCTGTGAATGTTGGCATCGAAACATTGCAAATTTACACTCTCGGGGCATAATAGAACAAAATTATTAGGTTTTACTCTTCGATGGATTGAATGAGAAAAAGTATTGTTTCCAAAGTTATACTAGTAGGGCGCAACTGAGTAGTCTAATGTTGGTCTGGTTTTGGTTCTTGTAAACGTTGGCATCGATACATTGCAAATTTACACTCTCGGGGTATAATAGAACAAAATAATTAGGTTTTACTCTTTGTTCGATCGAAAGAGAAAAAAGTACTTTCCAAGGTTATACCGGTAGGCGCAATGAATAGTCTAATGTTGGTCCTGGTTTTGGTTCTTGTTAACGTTGGCATCGATACATTGCAAATTTACACTCTCGGGGCATAATAGAACAAAATAATTAGGTTTTACTCTTTGTTCGATCGAGTGAGAAAAAGTACTGTTTCCAAAGTTATACTCGTAGGGCGCAACTGAATAGTCTAATGTTCGTCCGGTTTTGGTTCTTGTGAACGTAGGCATCGATACATTGCAAATTTACACTCTCGGGGCATAATAGAATAAAATAATTAGATTTTACTCTTTGTTCGATGGAATGAGAAAAAGTACTGTTTCCAAAGTTATACTCGTAGGGCGCAACTGAATCGTGTAATGTTGGTCCGGTTTTGGTTCTTGTGGACGTTTGCATCGATACGTTGCAAATTTACACTCTCGGGGCATAATAGAACAAAATAATTAGGTTTTACTCTTTGTTCGATCGTATGAAAAAAAGTACTTTTCCAAAGTTATACTCGTAGGGCGCAACTGAGTAGTCTAATTTTGGTTCTGTTTTGGTTCTTGTGAACGTTGGCATCGATACATTACAAATTTACACTCTCGGGGCATAATAGAACAAAATAACTAGGTTTGACTCTTTGTTCGATCGAATGAGAAAAAGTACTGTTTGCAAAGTTATACTCGTAGGGCGCAACTGAATAGTCTAATTTTGGTCCGGTTTTGGTTCTTCTGAACGTTGGCATCGATACATTGCAAATTTACCCTCTCGGGGCATAATAGAACAAAATAATTACGTTTTACTCTTTGTTCGATTGAATGATAAAAAGTACTGTTTCCAAAGTTATACTAGTAGGGCGCAAATGAGTAGTCTAATGTTGGTCCGGTTTTGGTTCTTGTGAACGTTGGCATCGATACGTTGCAAATTTACACTCTCGGGGCATAATAGAACAAAATAATTAGGTTTTACTCTTTGTTCGATCGAATGAGAAAAATCGTTTCCAAAGTTATACTCGTAGGCGCAAATGAATAGTCTAATGTTCGTCGGTTTTGGTTCTTGTGAACGTAGGCATCGATACATTGCAAATTTACACTCTCGGGCATAATAGAATAAAATAATTAGATTTTACTCTTTGTTCGATGGAATGAGAAAAAGTACGTTTCCAATGTTATACTCGTAGGGCACAACTGAGTAGTGTAATGTTGGTCCGGTTTTGGTTCTTGTGGACGTTTGCATCGATACGTTGCAAATTTACACTCTCGGGGCATAATAGAACAAAATAATTAGGTTTTACTCTTTGTTCGTTTGAATGAGAAAAAGTACTGTTTCCAAAGATATACCCGTAGGGCGCAACTGAATAGTCTAATGTAGGTCCGGTTTTGGTTCTTGTGAACGTTGGCATCGATACATTGCAAATTTACACTCTCGGGGCATAATAGAACAAAATAATTAGGTTTTACTCTTTGTTCGATTGAAAGAGAAAAAGTACTGTTTCCAAAGTTATACTCGTATGGCGCAAGTGAATAGTCTAATGTTGGTCCGGTTTTAGTTCCTGTGAATGTTGGCATCGAAACATTGCAAATTTACACTCTCGGGGCATAATAGAACAAAATTATTAGGTTTTACTCTTCGATGGATTGAATGAGAAAAAGTATTGTTTCCAAAGTTATACTAGTAGGGCGCAACTGAGTAGTCTAATGTTGGTCCGGTTTTGGTTCTTGTAAACGTTGGCATCGATACATTGCAAATTTGCACTCTCGGGGTATAATAGAACAAAATAATTTGGTTTTACTCTTTGTTCGATCGAATGAGAAAAATCTTGTTTCCAAAGTTATACCGGTAGGCGCAACTGAATAGTCTAATGTTGGTCCGGTTTTGGTTCTTGTGAACGTTGGCATCGATACGTTGCAAATTTACACTCTCGGGGCATAATAGAACAAAATAATTAGGTTTTACTCTTTGTTCGATCGAATGAGAAAAAAATCTTGTTTCCAAAGTTATACTCGTAGGCGCAATCGAATAGTCTAATGTTGGTCCGGTTTTGGTTCTTGTGAACGTAGGCATCGATACATTGCAAATTTACACTCTCGGGGCATAATAGAATAAAATAATTAGATTTTACTCTTTGTTCGATGGAATGAGAAAAAGTACTGTTTCCAAAGTTATACTTGTAGGGCGCAACTGAGTAGTGTAATGTTGGTCCGGTTTTGGTTCTTGTGGACGTTTGCATCGATACGTTGCAAATTTACACTCTCGGGGCATAATAGAACAAAATAATTAGGTTTTACTCTTTGTTCGATGGAAAGAGAAAAATCTTGTTTCCAAAGATATATACCCGTAGCGAATAGTCTAATGTAGGTCCTGGTTTTGGTTCTTGTGAACGTTGGCATCGATACATTGCAAATTTACACTCTCGGGGCATAATAGAACAAAATAATTAGGTTTTACTCTTTGTTCGATTGAAAGAGAAAAAGTACTGTTTCCAAAGTTATACTCGTATGGCGCAAGTGAATAGTCTAATGTTGGTCCGGTTTTAGTTCCTGTGAATGTTGGCATCGAAACATTGCAAATTTACACTCTCGGGGCATAATAGAACAAAATTATTAGGTTTTACTCTTCGATGGATTGAATGAGAAAAAGTATTGTTTCCAAAGTTATACCAGTAGAGCGCAACTGAATAGTCTAATGTTGGTCCGGTTTTGGTTCTTGTAAACGTTGGCATCGATACATTGCAAATTTACACTCTCGGGGCTAATAGGACCAAAAAATTTGGGTTTACTCCTTGTTCGATCGAATGAGAAAAATCTTTCGAAAGTTATACTGGTAGGGCGCAACTGAATAGTCTAATGTTGGTCCGGTTTTGGTTCTTGTGAACGTTGGCATCGATACGTTGCAAATTTACACTCTCGGGGCATAATAGAACAAAATAATTAGGTTTGACTCTTTGTTCGATCGAATGAGAAAAAGTACTGTTTCCAAAGTTATACTCGTAAGGCGCAACTGAATAGTCTAATGTTGGTCCGGTTTTGGTTCTTGTGGACGTTCGCATCGATACGTTGCAAATTTACACTCTCGGGGCATAATAGAACAAAATAATTAGGTTTTACTCTTTGTTCGATCGAAAGAGAAAAAAGTACAGTTTCCAAAGTTATACTCGTAGGGTGCAACTGAGTAGTCTAATTTTGGTCCGGTTTTGGTTCTTGTTAACGTTGGCATCGATACATTGCAAATTTACACTCTCAGGGCATAATGGAACAAAATAATTAGGTTTTACTCTTTGTTCGATTGAATGAGAAAAATCTTTCCAAAGTTATACTCGTAGGCGCAATGAATAGTCTAATGTTGGTCGGTTTTGGTTCTTGTGGACGTCTGCATCGATACGTTGCAAATTTACACTCTCGGGGCATAATAGAACAAAATAATTATGTTTTACTCTTTGTTCGATTGAAAGAGAAAAAGTACTGTTTCCAAAGTTATACTCGTAGGGCGCAACTGAATAGTCTAATGTTGGTCCGGTTTTGGTTCTTGTGAATGTTGGCATCGATACATTGCAAATTTACACTCTCGGGGCATAATAGAACAAAAAAATTAGGTTTTACTCTTTGTTCGATTGAATGAGAAAAAGTACTGTTTCCAAAGTTATACTAGTAGGGCACAACTGAGTAGTCTAATTTTGGTCCGGTTTTGGTTCTTGTGAACGTTGGCATCGATACATTGCAAATTTACACTCTCGGGGCATAATAGAAAAAAATTATTTGGTTTTACTCTTTGTTCGATTGAATGAGAAATAGTACTGTTTCCAAAGTTATACTAGTAGGGCGCAACTGAGTAGTCTAGTTTTGTTCCGGTTTTGGTTCTTGTGAACGTTGGCATCGATACATTGCAAATTTACCCTCTCGGGGCATAATAGAACAAAATAATTACGTTTTACTCTTTGTTCGCTTGAATGAGAAAAAGTACTGTTTCCAAAGTTATACTCGTAGGGCGCAACTGAGTAGTCTAATTTTGGTCCGGTTTTGGTTCTTGTGAACGTTGGCATCGATACGTTGCAAATTTACACTCTCGGGCATAATAGAACAAAATAATTAGGTTTTACTCTTTGTTCGATCGAATGAGAAAAATCTTGTTTCCAAAGTTATACTCGTAGGCGCAATGAATAGTCTAATGTTCGTCCGGTTTTGGTTCTTGTGAACGTAGGCATCGATACATTGCAAATTTACACTCTCGGGGCATAATAGAATAAAATAATTAGATTTTACTCTTTGTTCGATGGAATGAGAAAAAGTACTGTTTCCAAAGTTATACTCGTAGGGCGCAACTGAATAGTGTAATGTTGGTCCGGTTTTGGTTCTTGTGGACGTCTGCATCGATACGTTGCAAATTTACACTCTCGGGGCATAATAGAACAAAATAATTATGTTTTACTCTTTGTTCGATTAGATGAGAAAAAGTACTGTTTCCAAAGTTATACTCGTAGGGCGCAACTGAATAGTCTAATGTTGGTCCGGTTTTGGTTCTTGTGAACGTTGGCATCGGTACATTGCAAATTTACACTCTCCTGGCGTAATAGAACATTATATTTTGGTTTTACTCTTTGTTCGGTGGAATGAGAAAAAGTACTGTTTCCAAAGTTATTGTCGTAGGGCGCAAGTGAATAGTCTAATGTTGGTCCGGTTTTGGTTCTTGTGAATGTTGGCATCGAAACATTGCAAATTTACACACTCGGGGCATAATAGAACAAAATTATTAGGTTTTACTCTTTGTTGGATTGAATGAGAAAAAGTATTGTTTCCAAAGTTATACTAGTAGGGCGCAACTGAGTAGTCTAATATTGGTCCGGTTTTGGATCTTGTGAACGTTTGCATCGAAACATTGCATATTTACACTCTCGGGGCATAATAGAACAAAATAATTTGGTTTTACACTTTGTTCGATTGGATGAGAAAAAATCTTGTTTGCAAAGTTATCTTGGTAGGGCGCAACTGAGTAGTCTAATGTTGGCCCGGTTTTGGTTCTTGTGAACGTTGGCATCGATACGTTGCAAATTTACACTCTCGGGGCATAATAGAACAAAATAATTAGGTTTTACTCTTGGTTCGATCGAATGAAAAAAAGTACTTTTCCAAAGTTATACTCGTAGGGCGCAACTGAGTAGTCTAATTTTGGTGCGGGTTTGGTTCTTTTGGCCGTTGTCATCGTTACATTGCAAATTTACACTCTCGGGCCATAATCGAACAAAGTAATTAAGTTTTACTCTATGTTCGGATGAATGAGAAAAAGTACTGTTTCCAAAGTTATACTCGTAGGGCGCAACTGAATAGTCTAATTTTGGTCCGGTTTTGGTTCTTCTGAACGTTGGCATCGATACATTGCAAATTTACCCTCTCGGGGCATAATAGAACAAAATAATTACGTTTTACTCTTTGTTCGATTGAATGATAAAAAATCTTGTTTGTAAAGTTATACTAGTAGGCGCTGAGTAGTCTAATGTTGGTCGGTTTTGGTTCTTGTGAACGTTGGCATCGATACGTTGCAAATTTACACTCTCGGGGCATAATAGAACAAAATAATTAGGTTTTACTCTTTGTTCGATCGAATGAGAAAAATCTTGTTTCCAAAGTTATACTCGTAGGCGCAAGTTGAATAGTCTAATTTTCGTCCGGTTTTGGTTCTTGTGAACGTAGGCATCGATACATTGCAAATTTACACTCTCGGGGCATAATAGAATAAAATAATTAGATTTTACTCTTTGTTCGATGGAATGACAAAAATCATTTCCAAAGTTATACTCGTAGGCGCAAGTCGAGTAGTGTAATGTTGGTCCGGTTTTGGTTCTTGTGGACGTTTGCATCGATACGTTGCAAATTTACACTCTCGGGCATAATAGAACAAAATAATTAGGTTTTACTCTTTGTTCGTTTGAATGAGAAAAATCTTGTTTCCAAAGATATACCCGTAGGCGCAATTTGAATAGTCTAATGTAGGTCGGTTTGGTTCTTGTGAACGTTGGCATCGATACGTTGCAAATTTACACTCTCGGGCATAATAGAACAAAATAATTAGGTTTTACTCTTTGTTCGATTGAAAGAGAAAAAGTACTGTTTCCAAAGTTATACTCGTATGGCGCAAGTGAATAGTCTAATGTTGGTCCGGTTTTAGTTCCTGTGAATGTTGGCATCGAAACATTGCAAATTTACACTCTCGGGGCATAATAGAACAAAATTATTAGGTTTTACTCTTCGATGGATTGAATGAGAAAAAGTATTGTTTCCAAAGTTATACTAGTAGGCGCAATGAGTAGTCTAATGTTGGTCCTGGTTTTGGTTCTTGTAAACGTTGGCATCGATACATTGCAAATTTGCACTCTCGGGGTATAATAGAACAAAATAATTTGGTTTTACTCTTTGTTCGATCGAATGAGAAAAATCTTGTTTCCAAGGTTATCGGTAGGCGCAATTTGAATAGTCTAATGTTGGTCCGGTTTTGGTTCTTGTGAACGTTGGCATCGATACATTGCAAATTTACACTCTCGGGGCATAATAGAACAAAATAATTAGGTTTTACTCTTTGTTCGATCGAAAGAGAAAAATCTTGTTTCCAAAGTTATACTCGTAGGCGCAATGAATAGTCTAATGTTGGTCCGGTTTTGGTTCTTGTGAACGTAGGCATCGATACATTGCAAATTTACACTCTCGGGGCATAATAGAATAAAATAATTAGATTTTACTCTTTGTTCGATGGAATGAGAAAAAGTACTGTTTCCAAAGTTATACTCGTAGGGCGCAACTGAGTAGTGTAATGTTGGTCCGGTTTTGGTTCTTGTGGACGTTTGCATCGATACGTTGCAAATTTACACTCTCGGGGCATAATAGAACAAAATAATTAGGTTTTACTCTTTGTTCGATCGAATGAGAAAAAGTACTGTTTCCAAAGTTATACTCGTAGGGCGCAACTGAGTAGTCTAATTTTGGTTCGGTTTTGGTTCTTGTGAACGTTGGCATCGATACATTGCAAATTTACACTCTCGGGGCATAATAGAACAAAATAACTAGGTTTGACTGTTTGTTCGATCGAATGAGAAAAAATCTTGTTTGCAAAGTTATACTCGTAGGCGCAATCGAATAGTCTAATTTTGGTCCGGTTTTGGTTCTTGTGAACGTTGGCATCGATACATTGCAAATTTACACACTCGGGGCATAATAGAACAAAATAATTACGTTTTACTCTTTGTTCGATTGAATGATAAAAAGAAATCTTGTTTGTAAAGTTATACTAGTAGGCGCAGAGTAGTCTAATGTTGGTCCGGTTTTGGTTCTTGTGAACGTTGGCATCGATACATTGCAAATTTACACTCTCGGGGCATAATAGAACAAAATAATTAGGTTTTACTCTTTGTTCGATCGAATGAGAAAAAGTACAGTTTCCAAAGTTATACTCGTAGGGCGCAACTGAATAGTCTAATGTTCGTCCGGTTTTGGTTCTTGTGAACGTAGGCATCGATACATTGCAAATTTACACTCTCGGGGCATAATAGAATAAAATAATTAGATTTTACTCTTTGTTCGATGGAAAGAGAAAAAATCGTTTCCAAAGTTATTCTCGTAGGTGCAACTGAGTAGTGTAATGTTGGTCCGGTTTTGGTTCTTGTGGACGTTTGCATCGATACGTTGCAAATTTACACTCTCGGGGCATAATAGAACAAAATAATTAGGTTTTACTCTTTGTTCGTATGAAAGAGAAAAATCTTGTTTCCAAAGATATACCCGTAGGCGCAAGAATAGTCTAATGTAGGTCCGGTTTTGGTTCTTGTGAACGTTGGCATCGATACATTGCAAATTTACACTCTCGGGGCATAATAGAACAAAATAATTAGGTTTTACTCTTTGTTCGATTGAAAGAGAAAAAGTACTGTTTCCAAAGTTATACTCGTAGGGCGCAAGTGAATAGTCTAATGTTGGTCTGGTTTTGGTTCTTGTGAATGTTGGCATCGATACATTGCAAATTTACACTCTCGGGGCATAATAGAACAAAATAATTAGGTTTTACTCTTTGTTCGATTGAATGAGAAAAAGTACTGTTTCCAAAGTTATACTAGTAGGGCGCAACTGAGTAGTCTAATGTTGGTCCGGTTTTGGTTCTTGTAAACGTTGGCATCGATACATTGCAAATTTACACTCTCGGGGTATAATAGAACAAAATAATTTGGTTTTACTCTTTGTTCGATCGAATGAGAAAAAGTACTGTTTCCAAGGTTATACTGGTAGGGCGCAACTGAATAGTCTAATGTTGGTCTGGTTTTGGTTCTTGTGAACGTTGGCATCGATACGTTGCAAATTTACACTCTCGGGGCATAATAGAACAAAATAATTAGGTTTTACTCTTTGTTCGATCGAATGAGAAAAAGTACTGTTTCCAAAGTTATACTCGTAGGGCGCAACTGAATAGTCTAATGTTCGTCCGGTTTTGGTTCTTGTGAACGTAGGCATCGATACATTGCAAATTTACACTCTCGGGGCATAATAGAATAAAATAATTAGATTTTACTCTTTGTTCGATGGAATGAGAAAAAGTACTGTTTCCAAAGTTATACTTGTAGGGCGCAACTGAGTAGTGTAATGTTGGTCCGGTTTTGGTTCTTGTGGACGTTTGCATCGATACGTTGCAAATTTACACTCTCGGGGCATAATAGAACAAAATAATTAGGTTTTACTCTTTGTTCGTTTGAATGAGAAAAAGTACTGTTTCCAAAGTTATACCCGTAGGGCGCAACTGAATAGTCTAATTTTGGTCCGGTTTTGGTTCTTGTGAACGTTGGCATCGATACATTGCAAATTTACACTCTCGGGGCATAATAGAACAAAATAATTAGGTTTTACTCTTTGTTCGATTGAAAGAGAAAAAGTACTGTTTCCAAAGTTATACTCGTATGGCGCAAGTGAATAGTCTAATGTTGGTCCGGTTTTAGTTCCTGTGAATGTTGGCATCGAAACATTGCAAATTTACACTCTCGGGGCATAATAGAACAAAATTATTAGGTTTTACTCTTCGATGGATTGAATGAGAAAAAGTATTGTTTCCAAAGTTATACTAGTAGGGCGCAACTGAGTAGTCTAATGTTGGTCTGGTTTTGGTTCTTGTAAACGTTGGCATCGATACATTGCAAATTTGCACTCTCGGGGTATAATAGAACAAAATAATTTGGTTTTACTCTTTGTTCGATCGAATGAGAAAAAGTACTGTTTCCAAAGTTATACTGGTAGGGCGCAACTGAATAGTCTAATGTTGGTCCGGTTTTGGTTCTTGTGAACGTTGGCATCGATACGTTGCAAATTTACACTCTCGGGGCATAATAGAACAAAATAATTAGGTTTGACTCTTTGTTCGATCGAATGAGAAAAAGTACTGTTTCCAAAGTTATACTCGTAAGGCGCAATTTGAATAGTTTAATGTTGGTCTGGTTTTGGTTCTTGTGGACGTTGGCATCGATACGTTGCAAATTTACACTCTCGGGGCATAATAGAACAAAATAATTAGGTTTTACTCTTTGTTCGATCGAAAGAGAAAAAAGTACAGTTTCCAAAGTTATACTCGTAGGGTGCAACTGAGTAGTCTAATTTTGGTCCGGTTTTGGTTCTTGTTAACGTTGGCATCGATACATTGCAAATTTACACTCTCGGGGCATAATGGAACAAAATAATTAGGTTTTACTCATTGTTCGATCGAAAGAGAAAAAGTACTGTTTCCAAAGTTATACTCGTAGGGCGCAACTGAATAGTCTAATGTTGGTCCGGTTTTGGTTCTTGTGGACGTTGGCATCGATACGTTGCAAATTACACTCTCGGGGCATAATAGAACAAAATAATTAGGTTTTACTCTTTGTTCGATCGAAAGAGAAAAATGTACAGTTTCCAAAGTTATACTCGTAGGGCGCAACTGAATAGTCTAACGTTGGTTCGGTTTTGGTTCTTTTGGATGTTGGCATCGATAGGTTGCAAATTTACACTCTCGGGGCATAATAGAACAAAATAATTAGGTTTTACTCTTTGTTCGATCGAAAGAGAAAAAGTACTGTTTCCAAAGTTATACTCGTACGGCGCAACAGAATAGTCTAATGTTGGTCCGGTTTTGGTTCTTGTTAACGTTGGCGTCGATACATTGAAAATTTACACACTCGGAGCATAATAGAACAAAATAATTTGGTTTTACTCTTCGTTCGATTGGATGAGAAAAAGAACTGTTTCCAAAGTTATACTAGTAGGGCGCAACTGAGTAGTTTAATTTTGGTCCGGTTTTGGTTCTTGTGGACGTTGGCATCGATACGTTGCAAATTTACACTCTCGGGGTATAATAGAACAAAATAATTAGGTTTGACTCTTTGTTCGATCGAATGAGAAAAAATACTATTTCCAAAGTTATACTCGTAGGGCGCAACTGAATAGTCTAATGTTGGTCCGGTTTTGGTTCTTGTGGATGTTGGCATCGATACTTTGCAAATTTACACTCTCGGGGCATAATAGAACAAAATAACTAGGTTTGACTCTTTGTTCGATCGAATGAGAAAAAGTACTGTTTCCAAAGTTATACTCGTAGGGCGCAACTAGGTAGTCTAATGTTGGTCCGGTTTTGGTTCTTGTGAACGTTGGCATCGACACGTTGCTAATTTACACTCTCGGGGCATAATAGAACAAAATAATTAGGTTTTACTCTTTGTTCGATTGAATGAGAAAAAAATCTTGTTTTAGAAGTTATCTTTGGTAGGTGCAACTGAGTAGTCTAATGTTGGTCCGGTTTTGGTTCTTGTGGACGTTGGAATCGATCCGTTACAAATTTACACTCTCGGGGCATAATAGAACAAAATAATTAGGTTTTACTCTTTGTTCGATCGAATGAGAAAAAGTACTGTTTCCAAAGTTATACTCGTAGGTCGCAACTGAATAGTCTAATGTTGGTCCGGTTTGGTTCTTGTTAACGTTGGCATCGATACATTGCAAATTTACACACTCGGGGCATAATAGAACAAAATAATTAGGTTTTACTCTTTGTTCGATTGAAAGAGAAACAGTACTGTTTCCAAAGTTATACTCGTAGGGCGCAAGTGAATAGTCTAATTGTCACGCCCCGAGACCCGCTACCAATTTGGTCCGGTTCGGGCGCGTCGAACAGACGCCAGACGGACAGCACCTCCCCTGTCCGCCTAAGGCCGACAACGAGATTGTGTACAACAAGTGCCCAGAACAACTTGATACAATATACACAATCAACCACAAAGAGGGCACCACTAGTGCCAAAACACACGAGAGCAAGCGACACAAGTAATTCACAAGTTAAAAATAGAGATAACTTACCTATTACATTCATTCATTTGTCTTATTACATTTAAACCCTCTTAATACATGAGTGGCTTACATACATCAAAACCTCACCACCTATACACAATCTACTCTCAAAAGGGGTAAAAGCGAGGTACTCTAATGCAGTAGGAAGGTAAACTAGTGATACCACTAGGGCGCCAAGCCCTTGCCGCGGTCCTCACCCGGTGTCGACGTACTAGGACCTGAAATAGAGTGGGGTGAGAACTATCTTCCATAGTTCCCAGTGGGTTCGGCCTCCGACTCCGCCGGTCTACCCACTAGGTCCAAGGAGGCAAAAGGTAGACGATAGATAGATACGAGAATATCTGAAAGCGGTAAGATGCTATAAAAAGTAAATGCTTAAATCTACTATGCCTCAAAACTGAAGTTATATGCATGCAACTCATAATAAAGGATAGCTATTACTCTATTATGCTCAATGAGTTCACAATTCCCTTGAATACCCAATCCACTTGGCTTGCCCAAAGGCTTGCCACACTCTCGCGTCCCTTGCCTCGACGACGAGGAGTCTAAACTGCTCAACTCGCCCGAGGCCGTATGTGGATAGCTGCTGCCGGTCAAGCCGCTACTACCATAGCATGTGCCTAGTACTCCGGAGTGCACGTCTCGTGTGGAGCGACCACCACGAGGATTAAACAGCCAACGCGAGCACGGTCCAATCCTCGCCCACGGAGGATACCCTAGCTAATAGGGATGTCATCACACTTGTTTTCGACTCTATAGTGTTCACACTAATTAATGCCACTCGTTCATGTTTACTAGGTGCCACTCGTTCATGTTTATACCACTCCGCTATATCACATACTAGTAGCCCTCAGCTCACATTACACCTAATTCTCATGCATATTAAGTTGAAAGCATAACGTAAGCTAGGTTGATTCATATATATATATATATATTAGACATTCCGACTAGCACCCAATTTACACTTTATGCACGATATGCAAAGTTGTTCACTATTCTATGCTTGGACATAAAAAGTAGCCCGGTGACTTCGGGATGGACACCACCCACCTTTTGACGTAGCAACACGGTGGAAAGTCTTGTTCTCAAGTTCGCTTGTCGCCGCTTAGCACTTGAGCGGAAACGAAGTAGCGACGCACCTCACTTGGCGATATCTTTACTTAGACTCGACGGCTCGCAAAACGGTCGCCGCCAACGAGTTCAAACACCTATTAATTAGGTTTACAAGTGATCAAAAGAGATCAAGACTCAACATTAAGAGAAATCCCATTTTTGATGCCCTAGGGCTCCACACATGGAAATCATGTGTTAGGAACCCTAGAAGCATGCATTTAGGGCCTAATAGCACCCCTAGGTTCTATCAAAACAACCCCAAAAGCTCAAAACCTAAAACCCTAGAAATCACCATTAGAGGGTTTGAGGCCTACCTTGAGCTTTGCTCCAATGGAGAGGAAGAAGGTGTGGAGAAGGTGATGGTGTTCTTCTCCTTGGTCTTCTCCTTCTTCTTCTACTTCTTCTCCTTTGCTTCTTCAAGAGAGGAGAGGGATCTTAGAGAGAGAAAGAGAGAGTGCTAGGGCTCATGGCATAAGGGGAAATGAGAGGGATCGTGTCCCCTTGTGCCCAAATAGCCTAATCTAGGCTAAAATTGCAAATAAGCCCCTCAACAATTCAAAGCGCACCAAAGGCATTTTCGGGCTGCATTGTCCTGGACAAAGACCCCATTGTCCGGACAAGACTCTGCGAAATCCATTTTTTGCCCATTTGACGACTACGTCGTGTCCGGACGGCATCCATTGTCCGGACAGCCATTGTCCAGACAGCATTCCTTTGTCCGGACCCAGTGGGTCTCCTCAGCCCAACATTTAAGGACTTAGCCAAATTTCAGCACTTTTCGTTTCTTCTCCGTTTTCGCCCGTTTCGCTCGTCTTGCGTCCGATTCTTTTCAAATCGCACCGAGACTTTCCAAACATGTTTTCGAACACGTTTTCATCATCTTTTCATCCACGCTAATGTCGGATTTAGCTCGCGACCCGACATAGCTTTTCGGGTTCCGTTTTCGCGCCTATGCGCACAAAAACGCCCAAAGGCTTCCGCACTTCAACGGGAGCAACTCCGGTGCACTTTACGCTTCGGATCAACTTCGAACTTTCCGAAGTCCATCCAATCGACAATCAGTCGATTCTGAACATGGTGAAACTCTCGGATTTCGAGAATTCACTTCGTTACATTCTCTCCACCTTAAAAGAGTTTCGTCCGCGAAACGAACTCAACTTAGCTAAGTGCTTATATACTCAAAGCCCATACCTTATTCAACTTTCGAATAGGTGAGGATGGTTCTTTCTCATCTCGTCCTCGAGCTCCCACGTAGCTTCGCGATCGCTATGATTGCTCCATCGGATCTTGACGTAGGAAATCTCGCGGTTTCTCGGTTTGCGCACTTCCTAGGGCCAAGATCGTAGTCGGAAACTCTTCATAGCTTAAATCCTCCTGGAGCTCCGGGTGTTCATACGACATGGTATGCTCGGGGTCGTGAACATATTTGCGGAGGTTAGAAACATGGAATACGTTATGCACGTCCGCTAGATTCGGAGGTAGCGCAAGTCGGTAGGCTACCGTTCCAATCCTCTCAAGTACCTCATACGGGCCAATAAATCGGGGACTTAGCTTTCCCCGCACCCCGAACCTCTTCACACCCTTCATGGGCGATACCTTCAAGAAGACACGATCGCCCACGGTGAACTCCAGATCTCGACGGCGCCTATTGGAGTAACTTTTCTGCCGCGATTGTGCCGTGAGCAACCTTTTACGGGCAAGATGCACTTTTTCTTCTGCTTCTCGCAAGACATCCGGGCCGAACTCCGTGCGTTCACCCACTTCGCTCCAATAAATGGGAGATCGGCATTTTCGCCCATATAGAGCCTCAAAGGGTGCCATCTTCACACCGGCGTGATAACTATTATTATAGGCGACCCGGCCATCGGCAAATATTTGCACCAATTGCCCTTATAATCGATAACACACCCCCGCAGCATATCCTCCAATGTCTGTATGGTTCTCTCTGTCTGACCGTCTGACTGAGGATGGAATGCGGTGCTGAAGTCGAGTCGTGTGCCCAATGCCTCTTGCAGGTTCTTCCAGAAGTGCGAGGTAAATCGGGGGTCTCGGTCTGATACAATAGATTTCGGCACCCCGTGTAATCTCACCACTTCGTCAAGGTATACCTGCGCCAACTTGTCGCCTCCCCAAGTAATGTGGATCGGCAAGAAATGCGCTGATTTAGTCAGGCGATCTACAATTACCCGTGACCGCGTCGTGGCCGCCCGTCGAACGAGGTAAGCCGACAATGAAATCCATCGAGATATCCTCCCACTTCCATTCGGGAATAGGTAGGCTTTGGAGTTTTCCCGCTGGAAATCGGTGCTCGGCTTTCACCCGCCGCGTGTCAAACACCTCGCCACGAAGCGCCCCACATCCGCTTCATTCCGGCCACCAATAAAGTGTCTTCAATTCTTGGTAAGTCTTGGTGCCACCGGGGTGATCATTATAGGGTGACCAATGTGCTTCCTGCAAGATCAATTTGCGAAGCTCCTCGTTCTCGGGTACACACCATCGGTTTCGAAACCGAAGTGCACCACTAGCATCGACACTAAAATCTCCGCCGCGACCCTCCTCAATGTCACGCCGTATCTTTTGGAGATTCGGGTCCGCGGATTGCAACTCCTTGATCCTTTCCGGCAAGGTCGGTTGTACAACAAGTGTCATCAACCTTGTCGGAATCTCCGGGGCTACAACCTCCAAGTCCATTCGCCCCATTTCCTTCCACAAGGGCTCTTGATTGGTAACCCATAGTGCCAGATTCTCCGCCGACTTCCTACTCAGTGCGTCGGCGACTACATTTGCCTTCCCCGGGTGGTATAGAATGTCAACATCATAATCTTTCAACAATTCTAACCACCGCCGCTGACGCATGTTCAGCTCCTTCTGGGTAAACAAATACTTCAAGCTTTTGTGGTCGGTGTAGATCTCACAGTGTGCCCCATACAAATAGTGCCTCCACAGCTTCAGTGCAAAGATCACCGCCGCTAGCTCCAAGTCATGAATGGGGTAATTTTCCTCATGTTTCTTCAATTGGCGGGATGCATAGGCAATTACTCTCCCGCCTTGCATCAAGACACACCCCAAACCCAGATAGGATGCATCGCTGTAACACACCTCATCTTCGCCTTGCACCGTAGGGCGAGTATTGGAGTCGACGTCAATCTTTCCTTTAGCTCTTGAAAGCTTCGCTCGGTCGTCACTCCAAACAAACCTGGTGCACTTTGGCGTCAGGCGAGTAAGTGGAATTACAATCTTCGAGAATCCTTCCACAAACCGCCGATAATAGCCCGCTAGACCGACGAAGCTACGGACTTCCGTTACATTGGTCGGGCGCGGCCAATCCTTTATCGCCTCCACTTTCCTCGGGTCAACAGAAACACCACCCTCGGAAATCACGTGGCCTAGAAAAGCGACCTCACGGAGCCAGAAGTCACACTTCTTTAACTTCGCGTATAGCTTCTCCTCCCGAAGGATTTGAAGCACAGTACGCAAATGCTCCGCGTGCTCCTCATCATTGCGCGAATAGACCAAGATGTCGTCTATAAAGACCACGACAAATCGGTCCAAATACGCCCTGAAGACATGGTTCATTAGGTCCATGAATGCTGCCGGGGCATTGGTAAGCCCAAACGGCATGACCGTGAATTCATAATGACCGTATCGCGTACGAAATGCGGTCTTCTGTACGTCTTCCGGCTTAATCTTTAACTGGTGGTAGCCGGACTGAAGGTCTATCTTAGAGTACACACGTGACCCCTGTAGCTGATCAAACAAGTCGTCAATTGGGGGCAACGGGTATCTATTCTTGATAGTAACCTTGTTCAACTCGCGATAGTCGACGCAGAGTCGAAAGGATCCATCCTTCTTGCGCACAAACAGGACCGGGGCTCCCCACGGGGATACACTCGGCTTAACGAACCCCTTATCCAGCAGGTCCTGTAATTGATCTCTTAACTCCCTCAATTCGGCCGGTGCCATACGGTACGGGGCCTTAGAGATCGGCGCGGTCCCGGGAATCAAGTCTATCACGAACTCGATCTCCCTGTCCGGAGGCATACCCGGCAACTCTGCAGGGAAAACATCTGGGAATTCCTTTACCACTGACAGTTCCTCAAGTGTCGGGGTCACTCGGTCCACTTCTACAACGGTCGCCAAATAAGCCGCGCAACCGTTGCGGACCAATTTCCTAGCTCTCGTCGCCGACACTGT
This sequence comes from Aechmea fasciata, assembly GCA_025177825.1. Classification (NCBI taxonomy): domain Eukaryota; kingdom Viridiplantae; phylum Streptophyta; class Magnoliopsida; order Poales; family Bromeliaceae; genus Aechmea; species Aechmea fasciata. The sequence goes on along the minus strand of CM045925.1, from coordinate 155,016 downwards.
GGCGGCGAAGCACGAGCTATGACAAGCCTTATACTTGAACTCCTCTTGACCCGGCTCCCGAAATGTAACCACCTTGCTCTTGCAGTCGATGGACACATAATACTGCGAAAGCCAGTCCATGCCTAAAATCACATCATACACCTTCAACCTCTTAATTACTAACATGCGGATCGGCATTATCCAGTTTTCAATCTGCACTGGACAAGACAAACACTCCTTGCGAATAATAAAATCGCGTCCAGGGCCCGACACCTTCCATGTACCATCACTGAATTGATACTCTATCCCATGCATGTCGGCAAAAATGCGACTAAGAAATGAATGAGTAGCGCCGGTGGCGAACATAGCTCTAGCGCGAACGCCATTAATTAAAATTATACCTGCCACCACATTGCGCTCCTCGGCTTCTGGAGGTTCCTCGACTTGAGCGGCGAACACCCGTCCGCTCGGAGCCGACCATGCTACTTCAGGTGGACGCGGCACCATTGCCCGCCCGGCTGATGTCGCGGCAGGGGGAGCTCCATATCGAGCTGGAACGGCTGGAGCTGATGCAACAGACGGGACAGGGGAAGCTCCTCTCTGAGGACAATCGCGTATAACATGCCCCGCCTGCCCACATCTGAAGCACTTCCCGTGGCGCTGCTCGCAGACCATAGGCCGGTGGTCTCCGCCGCAGAACAGGCATCGCTGCGGTCCACGCGTCCACGACTTTGCCTTCGCATACTTCGGGGGCCGCTTAGAACTAGATTGCCCCGCCGAACCGCCGCTTGGTCGCTTCCTTCCCTTGTCTTTCTCGAACGTCTCGCGATCCTCCCGCTCGCAAGCGTTCCCGTGCTCAATCCACAGGGCGCGGTCCAGCACTTCAGCAAAAGTTTGGAACTTGAAGGAATGCACAGAACGGAACACCCCGGGCCGAAGTCCGCGCACAAAGCACTCCGCCCGCTCTTGCTCCGTCCCGTTACTTCGGACACAACTCAGAGATGTGTGAACTCCCGCTCATACTCCCGAACAAAGGCGGTTTCCTTGCTTCAATCTCCCGAAGTCTTCCCGCATTCTCCGCTTCTCACTATCCGGAAGTACTCCGCAACCATCAACCCTCGTAACTCCTCCCAAGTGATCGAAGGAAGATCCGGATCGATTCCCGCTTCACCCGTCTCCACCACACTCGGCCTGCTTGTCGAAACAGGAAATGGCCAAGTGCACCTTGTCCCGCTCTTCCGCATACATGTTCTCGAACAAGGACTCCATGGTGAGTAGCCACGTCTCCACCACATACGGGTCAACCACTTCACCGTCGAAAGTAGGAGGGCGAAGCTTCATAAACCTCGTGAGAGCGGTGTAACCTCGCTCTCGTTCCGCTTCTCCAACCGCCGCATCAGGTGTAGATGCACTTGACGGGAGGAATAACCACCGGTGGGGGTTGCGCCACCACCGGAACCGCCGCTGTACCCTCGCCCTCAGCAGCATTAGGGGCGCATGCCGAAGGCGCGGGTGGATCACGATCCCGGTGTGCCGCCGCGGCCGCCGTCGCAGCCACCTGCTGCTCCAACAGCTCCTGGAGCCGATCGAAACGACCCGTCAATGCGGTTACTTGGGCCCGCAACTCCCGGACTTCGCTAGGCCCGGCCTCCACTGGTGCCACTGGTGGCGTAGCCTGCTCTGGTGCCACCGGAGGCACGGCTCGTTCCGGCACCTCGGGGAGAGGAGCCGAACCCGTCCTACGCACGTAGCGTCTCTTCGGTGCCATCAACCTGAAACGCAAGCATTTGGTTAATTACTTAACCCTTCTTAACGTCGTCGCAATTACGAGACTCAACGACTTAACCACTTAAATCAGGCGAAAGCTTCTAAGCGTACTAGCCCTTGACCCTTGGTGTGGTGTTGTCGGCCGCCAACACTACTTCCTGAGTCGCAAACTAGTATCACTCGAGTCCATCTCTAGTAACTACTAGAGATTCACTTCGACCCAATCCATAACTTCCGCCACCGTCTTAGGTTCACGTCGCACTCACGCACCTATACCTTAAGGTTCACCGTCCTAAGGTCTCCTAGGTCAGTCCTAGACTCTCTCTTTTTGCTTGCTCTCACTAGCTCTGATACCATAAATATCTGTCACGCCCCGAGACCCGCTACCAATTTGGTCCGGCTCGGGCGCGTCGAACAGACGCCCGACGGACAGCACCCCCCCTGTCCGCCTAAGGCCGACAACGAGATTGTGTACAACAAGTGCCCGTAACAACTTGATACTATATACACAATCAACCACAAAGAGGGCACCACTAGTGCCAAAACACACGAGTGCAAGCGACACAAGTAATTCACAAGCGAAAAAGAGAGATAACTTACCTATTACATTCATTCATTTGTCTTATTACATTTAAACCCTCTTAATACATGAGTGGCTTACATACATCAAAACCTCACCACCTATACACAATCTACTCTCAAAAGGGGTAAAAGCGAGGTACTCTAATGCAGTAGGAAGGTAAACTAGTGATACCACTAGGGCGCCAAGCCCTTGCCGCGGTCCTCACCCGGTGTCGACGTACTAGGACCTGAAATAGAGTGGGGTGAGAACTATCTTCCATAGTTCCCAGTGGGTTCGGCCTCCGACTCCGCCGGTCTACCCACTAGGTCCAAGGAGGCAAAAGGTAGACGATAGATAGATACGAGAATATCTGAAAGCGGTAAGATGCTATAAAAAGTAAATGCTTAAATCTACTATGCCTCAAATCTGAAGTTATATGCATGCAACTCATAATAAAGGATAGCTATTACTCTATTATGCTCAATGAGTTCACAATTCCCTTGAATACCCAATCCACTTGGCTTGCCCAAAGGCTTGCCACACTCTCGCGTCCCTTGCCTCGACGACGAGGAGTCTAAACTGCTCAACTCGCCCGAGGCCGTCTGTGGATAGCTAGCTGCTGTCGGTCAAGCCGCTACTACCATAGCCTGTGCCTAGTACTCCGGAGTGCACGTCTCGTGTGGAGCGACCACCACGAGGATTAAACAGACAACGCGAGCACGGTCCAATCCTCGCCCACGGAGGATACCCTAGCTAATAGGGATGTCATCACACTTGTTTTCGACTCTATAGTGTTCACACTAATTAATGCCACTCGTTCATGTTTACTAGGTGCCACTCGTTCATGTTTATACCACTCCGCTATATCACATACTAGTAGCCCTCAGCTCACATTACACCTAATTCTCATGCATATTAAGTTGAAAGCATAACGTAAGCTAGGTTGATTCATATATATATATATATATTAGACATTCCGACTAGCACCCAATTTACACTTTATGCACGATATGCAAAGTTGTTCACTATTCTATGCTTGGACATAAAAAGTAGCCCGGTGACTTCGGGATGGACACCACCCACCTTTTGACGTAGCAACACGGTGGAAAGTTTCGTTCTCACGTTCGCTTGTCGCCGCTTAGCACTTGAGCGGAAACGAAGTAGCGACGCACCTCACTTGGCGATATCTTTACTTAGACTCGAAGGCTCGCAAAACGGTCGCCGCCAACGAGTTCAAACACCTATTAATTAGGTTTACAAGTGATCAAAAGAGATCAAGACTCAACATTAAGAGAAATCCCATTTTTGATGCCCTAGGGCTCCACACATGGAAATCATGTGTTAGGAACCCTAGAAGCATGCATTTAGGGCCTAATAGCACCCCTAGGTTCTATCAAAACAACCCCAAAAGCTCAAAACCTAAAACCCTAGAAATCACCATTAGAGGGTTTGAGGCCTACCTTGAGCTTTGCTCCAATGGTGAGGAAGAAGGTGTGGAGAAGGTGATGGTGTTCTTCTCCTTGGTCTTCTCCTTCTTCTTCTACTTCTTCTCCTTTGCTTCTTCAAGAGAGGAGAGCGATCTTAGAGAGAGAAAGAGAGAGTGCTAGGGCTCATGGCATAAGGGGAAATGAGAGGGATCGTGTCCCCTTGTGCCCAAATAGCCTAATCTAGGCTAAAATTGCAAATAAGCCCCTCAACAATTCAAACTGCACCAACCGGCATTTTCAGCCGCATTGTCCTGGACAAAGACCCCATTGTCCTGGACAAAGACTCGCGAAATCCATTTTTGCCCATTTGACAGCATCGTGTCCGGACAAAGATCCATTGTCCGGACATCCATTGTCCGACAAAGATTCCTTTGTCCGGACCTGGGTCTCCTCACCCAACATTTAAGGACTTAGCCAAATTTCAGCACTTTTCGTTTCTTCTCCGTTTTCGCCCGTTTTCGCTCGTCTTGCGTCCGATTCTTTTCAAATCGCACCGAGACTTTCCAAACATGTTTTCGAACACGTTTTCATCATCTTTTCATCCACGCTAATGTCGGATTTAGCTCGCGACCCGACATAGCTTTTCGGGTTCCGTTTCGCGCCTATGCGCACAAAAACGCCCAAAGGCTTCCGAACTTCACCGGAGCAACTCCGTGCACTTTCTCGCTTTCGGATCAACTTCGAACTTTCCGAAGTCCATCCAATCGACAATCAGTCGATTCTGAACATGGTGAAACTCTCGGATTTCGAGAATTCACTTCGTTACACTAATGCTGGTCTGGTTTTGGTTCTTGTGAATGTTGGCATTGATACATTGCAAATTTACACTCTCGGGGCATAATAGAACAAAATAATTAGGTTTTACTCTTTGTTCGATTGAATCAGAAAAAGTACTGTTTCCAAAGTTATACTACTAGGGCACAACTGAGTAGTCTAATTTTGGTCCGGTTTTGGTTCTTGTGAACGTTGGCATCGATACATTGCAAATTTACACTCTCGGGGCATAATAGAAAAAAATAATTTGGTTTTACTCTTTGTTCGATTGAATGAGAAATAGTACTGTTTCCAAAGTTATACTAGTAGTGCGCAACTGAGTAGTCTAATTTTGTTCCGGTTTTGGTTCTTGTGAACGTTGGCATCGATACATTGCAAATTTACCCTCTCGGGGCATAATAGAACAAAATAATTACGTTTTACTCTTTGTTCGATTAAATGATAAAAAGTACTGTTTACAAAGTTATACTAGTAGGGCGCAACAGAGTAGTCTAATGTTGGTCCGGTTTTGGTTCTTGTGAACGTTGGCATCGATACGTTGCAAATTTACACTCTCGGGGCATAATTGTGACATATCGAACTTCTAAAGTCTTGAAGTTACGAGGTATGTTGGCTTAGAAGGCCATAAGAGTGGTTCCGGTGAAGTCTGGAAGCTTTCAGGTGTTTTTGGTGCACTAGGTGCGAAAACGGAGCCCGAAAGGCTACTTTGGGCCGTGAGCCAAATCCGGCACTTGCGCGGATGAAATGACGATGTGGACATGATTTAAATCATGTGTGGAGAGGCCCGGTTCAATTTGAAAAGAATCGGAGGTCAAACGAGCCAAAAGTGAGTTGGAACGGCGAAGAAACGGAAAAAGTCGAAAATTTGGCTAAGTCCTTGGAGTAGGCCGATGGTCCAGGGGACCGGTCCCCGAAAAGGAGACCGGTCCGGAAGGTCTGTCCCGCGAGAGCAAAGGGCTCTGGGACCGGTCTCTTAAGGGGGAGACCGGTCTCCGGTGCGCAGAGTGGAGCAAGGCTCTCGGGACCGGTCCCTGGGTTAGGAGACCGGTCTACGAGCCCGAAAATGCCCGATTTAATGTTTCAAATATTGTAAAGTTGAGGGGCCTTATAGCAATTGTGCAGAGGGTTAGTTGTAAAGAGAGGGATAAAACCTCTTCTCTCTCTCTCTCTCCCTCACTCTGATCGCTCCCTCCCTCTCTCTCTCTCTTCTCTGTTCGACAGCAAGAAGAAGAGAAGAAGGAAAGAAGAAGAAGAAGAAGAAGAAGAAGAAAAGGAAGAAGGAGATGGAGAAGAAGATGATGGTGATGATGATGATGACCATCTCCTCCTTCTCCCTCAAGTGGGCAAGCTCTTGAGAGGTAAGCTTGAGCTCTCCCTCTCTCTCTCATGGTAGATCCCCTTGTAGTGGGTCTTAAACCCTAGAGTTGGGATTTATGGAACCCTAGCATGCTAGCAAGATGAGTATTCCCCATTTCGTAGATCGATTTGGTGAATTTGGCTATAGTTGCATCTAGGGCATCCAAATGGGGATTTTAGAAATAGATGAGATTGATCTCATTTGACCCCATAGGAACCTAATTGGGGGTGCAACGAACGCGTTGGCGCGCTCGGTTCGGTGATCCGACGAGCGGTTGCAAAGATATTAATATTTTAATATATTCATACCGTATGTCCAAAGACGCAAGATAGGAGCCCTAAATTCACGAAACGGAACTGGGGCAACTTGAAGACGTGGGGCAACGGCACGAAGTCTCGGATCGAGATTCGGAGATCGTTCGGTTGGTCGCGCACGAGTTGAGCCGAATCGGGTCACGGGTGCACGGCGGCCGATTGCAAGTGTCGACGGGCAATCGGAGAGCAAAACAGGTGGGTGTGTTTATCGAAGCGACTAGGACGCCTGTATGTCTAAGAGTCATTTAACTCTTGTTGATGCATGTTCAATAACGCATAAGTAGAAATGCATGTTAGTGATATAGAGTAAAATGCTAAGTAGTTGCAAGTAAATGAATGAAATGCATGATAATAGCATAAAGTACGATGCTAGAAGAGTAAAAGAATGCATGCTTAGCATAATAGAAACATGCATATGAGTGGATTGATAGACATAAGAGAGCCAAGTAAAGAATGCCAAGTAAAGAATGTGAGTCATGGACTAAATGCACATATAGATCGAGTGGCATCTAACCTAGTGTAAAGAACATAGGTTATAGTAAACCTAGAGTCAATGGATCTAGGTGAGTGGCATCTAACCTAGTGTAAAGAACATAGGTTATAGTAAACCTAGAGTCAATGGATCTAGGTGAGTGGCATTGAACCTAGTGTCAAGGACATAGGTTGAGCAACGATGGCAATGGACCCAGTGTGAGTAAACATAGGTCGAGCTAGAATGACATTGAACCTAGAGTTAAGACAACCTAGGTTATGTGACAAGGAGTGAACCCTAGAGTCAAGTGGACCTAGGATGTAAAGAACAATGGACCTATTGGGTCGACTCTTGAGGGTTAAGGCCAACCCTCAAGCAAAGTGGAATGGATTCCGGAATCCCAGTAATTGTGAGCTCGATAGTTCTGGTTCCGCGGGTGTATGCGGCATGTTCCTCTCCCACCGGAAGAACTTCGAGAATTGTGACTAAGCAAGAACAAAGTGAGCGCTAGGGTGTATGCGGCATGTTCCTCTCCCTATCGGGGAATCTTGGCTATGGGTGTATGCGGCATGTTCTTCTCCCACCGGCGGATCCCCGACCACGGTGCACGGACCTTCGGGCGGACCGTTGGGCGATGTGGTTCTTGGCTTGCAGCCGAGGTGTATGTGACAGGGTCCTTCACCTCGAGCCAGGCAAAGTGCGGATTATCCGCTATTGATTGACTCGTGGCCGAGTCGGGTGGCTAGCTGGAATCAGGTAGAAAGAACCTTGAGAGCTAGTGATATGTATGGTGAACCTAAGGTAATAGACACCTTAGAAGCAAGTTGGACTTGAGATGGAAACCTAGGGTTATAGAAACCTTGGAAGTTAATGACATGAGCTAAGGTAAGTAGAAACCTTAGAGTTACAACGGGTATGAGTTATGAATAGCTAAGTAAGAATGAAATAGCTAAAGAATAGCGAAAAGGTAAAGAAAAGCTAAGAGCTAAAGTAATAATTTGCATGTTGCACTTGTGAGGCATGTTTTTATGTTAGTTGCAAGTTATATACCTATATATGTTTTTGGACTAACATATTTGCAGGGCCTCCTTGGACCTATTGGTCGAGCTGTTCTCTTGGGTGACCGTACCCACGAGAACTATGGACAATAGTTCTCACCTCCGTGTTGTGGTTTTGGGGGTACAGGTATACACGTGAGCGGCGCAGCAGCAGCGCGAGGCAAGGGCGTAGATCTGTAGATAGCGCCCTACCAGGAGACCAGAGGTAGCAGTACCCTGAGGCCGTTTTAATAGCGGGGACTAGAGGGTAGTGAGCAAAATGTAACTAACTGGTGAAAGGATGTAATAATGAGTAGATTGTATTTGGAAGTCTAATGTAAATTAATCGGTGATGTAAAATCAATGTGGAATGAATGTAATAACATAAGATGTGTTTATGTTGTTTGATACCTAGCTTCCTTATGCAATCGTTGTATGTTGAATACTGTTCATAGTTGGAACCTTCTTGTAATTATATCGATTGCGACGCCTTGACGTAGTGGAAACTCGTCCGTTCGGTTCACGGCGCCGAATCCGACCGAATTGGCGGGCTCGGGCGTGATGATTAGTTGGTATCAGAGCATAATTAGAGAATGGGACAATGGTTTAGGTGAACCTAGGAGACCCTAGGATAGTAAACCATAGGAGAATAAGGCTCGTGAGAGACGAGGACTTGTGACTATTGGCGAAAGGTTAATCGATTGGGTCAAGAGTTAGAAACCTCTAAGACGGATATTAGAGGTAGACTCGAGGTGTGGTTTATTCTCAACCGAGGATGTTCATGTTGGGTATACACAACATGACACCGAGTGATGAGAATAGATGCCCTTGCATGACTTTCGCCCGATTTGAGTCAATGTTAAGTTGTTTCGTGCTTGACCTACAAGGTTGAGAGTTAATCGAGTTGTCCTGTTTCAGGAAAAGATGGCACCGCGTAGGCGATCTTCACCCAGATCGGCGCGGGAGGGAACAAGTAGTGTTCCTGAGCAACCCGAGGCGAGTGGAGACCCGGTGCTCCGCGAGCAGATGAGTACGCTCATGGGCGTAGTGCTGCGACAGGAGGAGCAGATCAAGGAGCTCCATGAGTTGTTGCGGCGGCCGCGCCGCGCGGTAGCGCAGCCGTGTGCCGACAGAGTGGCGATGGATTCGGGGGCGCAGCTCTCCGGTTACGTGGAAATGGAGGCAGAGAAGGAACGGGCTTTGGCGGCCCTTATGGCCTTCAAGGAGTTCGATCCGCCTATTTTCGATGGAGAGAACGACGATCCATGGATCGTAGAGATGTGGATTGACTCTATGGAAACGCTCTTTGAGGAGCTACACACCTTGGAGCGGGACAAGGTACCTTTAGCTGTGCATTGCTTGAAGCAGTCAGCGAAGGCGTGGTGGAAAGGCATTCGACGAAATCGATCGCCTAGCCTCCCTTCTATGGCATGGAATGAGTTTCGGGGGTTGGTGTTTTCTACGTACTTCCCCGACACTGAAAGGAGAAAGCTTCAGGACAAGTTCAGGAAGCTGCAACAAGGAGACCGCTCTGTGAGAGAATACGAGCGAGAGTTTTCTCGTATCGTGAATTGTGTCCCGGATGTGGTGCGGGACGACAAGGAAAGTGCTGAATGGTTCCTGCATGGGCTCCGACCGGGGTTTTACAAGAAGGTGCAAATCCTTAAGCTCACAACTTTTGCGGAGGTGTTGGACCGGGCATTGTGGGCCGAACATGGCGAGGCTTTCGTGCGTGAGGAGCGCGAATCTCGTAGGCATGAGCGAGGATGGGCGAGGCCATCGTTGAGCAATTTGGGTGGTCGGTCAAGTTCTAGACACCACTCAAGGTCGTCCTCTACCCGATCCTCCTCTCGGATGCGTGATCCGTGGTGGCTCCCACCGTGCGCGGCGGTGTGCGCCGCGTGACGGAAGGTGTATCCGTTGTGGGCGCCTGTGCCATGCGGGATGAGTGCCCGCAAGACGAGAGTCACACCTTGATGATGGCGACGATGTTCTCCTCTCCCGGACAACCTGTGGACGTGCAGCCTTTGGCACGGTCTGGAGAGCGGGGTGTGGTGATCAAGCAACCGGAGGGTTCGCGGCGCGCGTCAAGCGGTCACGGACCTACGACCTGGTTGTGGAATCTGCCACGATGACTTCGGGCGTATGGGTTAATTAAATCAAGCGAGAATTTCTGCATGATTTTAAGTTAATGCATTGCATGTATTCATTGAATGGTCAGTTGCTACTATTGATACATCATTATAGTAGGGACCTAGTGACGGGTGAGAGGAGATACCCGTGCATGCTTGCGGTGAAAGTGTGGCGCCTGCTAGAGCAGGTAGAAAGCCAAGTGGCACTAGCAAATGGCTAGTTGCGATTCGTGGGCGAGACGAAGTGGTGCGACGACTCTCAAGGCAACGAGTAGTAGATTGCGAGAGTTAAGCCGTGATACTTGAGGATACCCGAGTAATCCGAATGTTTCGGATGTAGTACCGATAGACCGACGGTGGAAGTAGAACCGCTGTTGAGAGCATGATCGACTAGTTGCCGAGTACGCGCGTGTGAGGCCAAGTGATACCTCGAATTGAGGTGGGCGAGTGGTGCTCGTGTAGTTGGAGTGCATAGGCCGAGCGGCCAGATGCCTGGCATAGTTAGAACCACTATTGAGGAAATAGTTGGTTAGCGCCGAATTTGGCCTGTGGGCCTAGCGATACCTCCATGTGGGGTTAGAAAAGTTGCTTAGTAGGCGGTGCGTGGGGCGCAGTCCTGCCCCAAAGCGGAGACTTAGCATAGAACGCTACAGAGGCGTGGAACGCCCGAGTACAGGTACTCGTAGAGTGCGGTTTCGATTCAGCCGAGAGAGTAGATTGGCAGTAGCACTTTAGCGTTGCTAAGTGTGAAGCGGGCCATGGTTCACTCGTGGGGCTGATGGCTTGCACTAGGTGCCAAGGAGTCGATAGATTGCGTAGCTCTATAGAGCATGTCGTGTAGGATGACGTTAGCGGGTAGTGCTTGGGGACGACCCGTGCTGGACGTGGAGCCCGGGCCCATCAAGGCACACCGCGAGAGGCACGGCCCTGCACTGCTTGGTAGGGGCGAGAGTTTTGGTCGTGACGGTAGTCCGAGCTTGGACCCGAGAACGTGAAAATGCCACGTGTTGGATCTTAAGATCGATAATGCGCCGAGAGTGCGGTTGTGACCCAATCCGAGAGTTGAGTGTGGTTTGGGGTTTTGATTGCTCCTGATTGGAGTGTGTGCGAATTCCCAAGTGAGAATTTCACCGAAAGTGCTGATTGGGTCTACGCTATTAACGAGAGAACGCTAAGCGTAGTTGAAACACGTCTAAGCGATAGGCTGACGTAGAGTTGGCGACCATTGGTCCACCCGTAGAGACCGAGGTAAGCGGTGAGTTGATAACTCTAACGAAGAGTTGACCAGGATTCGCGAGCGAAGTGTTCGTGTAAGTGATCGCCTAAGGAGCAGAATAAGTCGTGGCAATTGAAATTGAAGCAAGTGGTCTCTAGGAGACACTTCGATAGAAGAAGCCACATGACAATTGAGGATAATGCTCTTTTACGGAATGGAGGCGAGATGCGCCAAAGTGTACCATCTCACGATGGAGCAAGATTCGGTTGATATTGAAGCACTCACCACTATGTGATGCTCCTAAGATGTTGCTTTAGGCAATGTGGGTGATTGGATCTGAGTGCGCTCAGAGATGAGATGAGTAAACGCAAGGTGAAGTTTCTTGCAAACTGTTTGCGAGTGATGTTGGAGCGTGAGAGGTCGTTGAATGTCGACTTGCGCTTCCACTAATGTTTATCGGAGTTGTAATGCACTTTTGAAGTTGTGCTTAGCAAATGTGAATGAAACTACTCTCACATTCTTCGTGATGGGCCTGTGAATGATTCTAATTAGTGAAAGGCCGCTCCGAAGACAAAAAGTGCATTGGAATCTCCTAAATTACTCGATAAATTGAATTGGATGGTGAGTTGATGGAGATGAGTAAGTTTCGCGGACGAAACTCTTTTAAGGAGGGGAGAATGTGACATATCGAACTTCTAAAGTCTTGAAGTTACGAGGTATGTTGGCTTAGAAGGCCATAAGAGTGGTTCCTGGTGAAGTCTCGGAAGCTTTGTGTTTTTGGTGCACTAGGTGCGAAAACGGAGCCCGAAAGGCTACTTTGGGCCGTGAGCCAAATCCGGCACTTGCGCGGATGAAATGACGATGTGGACATGATTTAAATCATGTGTGGAGAGGCCCGGTTCAATTTGAAAAGAATCGGAGGTCAAACGAGCCAAAAGTGAGTTGGAACGGAGAAGAAACAACAAAAGCCGAAAATTTGGCTAAGTCCTTGGAGTAGGCCGATGGTCCTGGGGACCGGTCCTCGAAAAGGAGACCGGTCCGGAAGGTCGTCCCGCGAGAGCAGCTCTCCGGGACCGGTCTCTTAAGGGGGAGACCGGTCTCTGCAGAGTGGAGCAAGGCTCTCCGGGACCGGTCTGGGTTAGGGAGACCGGTCTCGAGCCCGAAAATGCCCGGTTGGGTCGTTTCAAATATTGTAAAGTTGAGGGGCCTTATAGCAATTGTGCAGGGGGTTAGTTGTAAAGAGAGGGATAAAACCTCTTCTCTTTCTCTCTCTCCCTCACTCTGATCGCTCCCTCCCTCTCTCTCTCTCTCTTCTCTGTTCGACAGCAAGAAGAAGAGAAGAAGGAAAGAAAAGGAAGAAGGAGATGGAGAAGAAGATGATGGTGATGATGATGATGACCATCTCCTCCTTCTCCCTCAAGTGGGCAAGCTCTTGAGAGGTAAGCTTGAGCTCTCCCTCTCTCTCTCTCATGGTAGATCCCCTTGTAGTGGGTCTTAAACCCTAGAGTTGGGATTTATGGAACCCTAGCATGCTAGCAAGATGAGTATTCCCCATTTCGTAGATCGATTTGGTGAATTTGGCTATAGTTGCATCTAGGGCATCCAAATGGGGATTTTAGAAATAGATGAGATTGATCTCATTTGACCCCATAGGAACCTAATTGGGGGTGCAACGAACGCGTTGGCGCGCTCGGTTCGGTGATCCGACGAGCGGTTGCAAAGATATTAATATTTTAATATATTCATACCAGATGTCCGCAGCACGCAAGATAGGATCCCTAAATTCACGAAAACGGAACTGGGGCAACTTGAAGACGTGGGGCAACGGCACGAAGTCTCAGATCGAGATTCGGAGATCGTTCGGTTGGTCGCGCACGAGTTGAGCCGAATCGGGTCACGGGTGCCGCGGGCGGCCGATTGCAAGTGTCGACGGGCAATCGGAGAGCAAAACCAAGGTGGGTGTGTTTACCGAAGCGACTAGGTCGCTCGTATGTTCAAGAGTCATTTAACTCTTGTTGATGCATGTTCAATAACGCATAAGTAGAAATGCATGTTAGTGATATAGAGTAAAATGCTAAGTAGTTGCAAGTAAATGAATGAAATGCATGATAATAGCATAAAGTACGATGCTAGAAGAGTAAAAGAATGCATGCTTAGCATAATAGAAACATGCATATGAGTGGATTGATAGACATAAGAGAGCCAAGTAAAGAATGCCAAGTAAAGAATGTGAGTCATGGACTAAATGCACATATAGATCGAGTGGCATCTAACCTAGTGTAAAGAACATAGGTTATAGTAAACCTAGAGTCAATGGATCTAGGTGAGTGGCATCTAACCTAGTGTAAAGAACATAGGTTATAGTAAACCTAGAGTCAATGGATCTAGGTGAGTGGCATTGAACCTAGTGTCAAGGACATAGGTTGAGCAACGATGGCAATGGACCCAGTGTGAGTAAACATAGGTCGAGCTAGAATGACATTGAACCTAGAGTTAAGACAACCTAGGTTATGTGACAAGGAGTGAACCCTAGAGTCAAGTGGACCTAGGATGTAAAGAACAATGGACCTATTGGGTCGACTTTTGAGGGTTAAGGCCAACCCTCAAGCAAAGTGGAATGGATTCCGGAATCCCCGTAATTGTGAGCTCGATAGTTCTGGTTCCGCGGGTGTATGCGGCATGTTCCTCTCCCACCGGAAGAACTTCGAGAATTGTGACTAAGCAAGAACAAAGTGAGCGCTAGGGTGTATGCGGCATGTTCCTCTCCCTATCAGGGAATCTTGGCTATGGGTGTATGCGGCATGTTCCTCTCCCACTGGCGGATCCCTGACGACGGTGCACGGACCTTCGGGCGGACCGTTGGGCGATGTGGTTCTTGGCTTGCAGGCTGAGGTGTATGTGACAGGGTCCTTCACCTCGAGCCAGGCAAAGTGCGGATTATCCGCTATTGATTGACTCGTGGCCGAGTCGGGTGGCTAGCTGGAATCAGGTAGAAAGAACCTTGAGAGCTAGTGATATGTATGGTGAACCTAAGGTAATAGACACCTTAGAAGCAAGTTGGACTTGAGATGGAAACCTAGGGTTATAGAAACCTTGGAAGTTAATGACATGAGCTAAGGTAAGTAGAAACCTTAGAGTTACAACGGGTATGAGTTATGAATAGCTAAGTAAGAATGAAATAGCTAAAGTACAGAATAGCGAAAAGGTAAAGAAAAGCTAAGAGCTAAAGTAATAATTTGCATGTTGCACTTGTGAGGCATGTTTTTATGTTAGTTGCAAGTTATATACCTATATATGTTTTTGGACTAACATATTTGCAGTGCCTCTTTGGACCTATTGGTCGAGCTGTTCTCTTGGGTGACCGTACCCACGAGAACTATGGACAATAGTTCCCACCCCGTGTTGTGGTTTTGGGGGTACGGTATACACGTGAGCGGCGCCAGCGCGAGGCAAGGGCGTAGATACGTAGATAGCGCCCTACCGGAGACAGAGGTAGCGACTCGAGGCCGTTTTAATAGCGGGGACTAGAGGGTAGTGAGCAAAATGTAACTAACTGGTGAAAGGATGTAATAATGAGTAGATTGTATTTGGAAGTCTAATGTAAATTAATCGGTGATGTAAAATCAATGTGGAATGAATGTAATAACATAAGATGTGTTTATGTTGTTTGATACCTAGCTTCCTTATGCAATCGTTGTATGTTGAATCGTTCCTAGTTGGAACCTTCTTGTAATTATATCGATTGCGACGCCTTGGACGTACAGGGGAAACTCTGTCCGTTCGGCGGTCTGCCGGCGCGCCGAATCCGACCGAATTGGCGGGCTCGGGGCGTGACAATAATAGAACAAAATAATTAGGTTTTACTCTTTGTTCGATCGAATGAGAAAAAGTACTGTTTCCAAAGTTATACTCGTAGGGCGCAACTGAATAGTCTAATGTTCGTCCGGTTTTGGCTCTTGTGAACGTAGGCATCGATACATTGCAAATTTACACTCTCGGGGCATAATAGAATAAAATAATTAGATTTTACTCTTTGTTCGATGGAATGAGAAAAAGTACTGTTTCCAAAGTTATACTCGTAGGGCGCAACTGAATAGTGTAATGTTGGTCCGGTTTTGGTTCTTGTGGACGTCTGCATCGATACGTTGCAAATTTACACTCTCGGGGCATAATAGAACAAAATAATTAGGTTTTACTCTTTGTTCGATTAGATGAGAAAAAGTACTGTTTCCAAAGTTATACTCGTAGGGCGCAACTGAATAGTCTAATGTTGGTCCGGTTTTGGTTCTTGTGAACGTTGGCATCGGTACATTGCAAATTTACACTCTCGGGGCATAATAGAACAAAATAATTAGGTTTTACTCTTTGTTCGATTGAAAGAGAAAAAGTACTGTTTCCAAAGTTATACTCGTAGGGCGCAAGTGAATAGTCTAATGTTGGTCCGGTTTTGGTTCTTGTGAATGTTGGCATCGAAACATTGCAAATTTACACTCTCGGGGCATAATAGAACAAAATTATTAGGTTTTACTCTTTGTTGGATTGAATGAGAAAAAGAATTGTTTCCAAAGTTATACTAGTAGGGCGCAACTGAGTAGTCTAATATTGATCCGGTTTTGGTTCTTGTGAACGTTTGCATCGATACATTGCAAATTTACACTCTCGGGGCATAATAGAACAAAATAATTTGGTTTTTCACTTTGTTCGATTGGATGAGAAAAAGTACTGTTTGCAAAGTTATACTGGTAGGGCGCAACGGAGTAGTCTAATGTTGGTCCGGGTTTGGTTCTTGTTAACGTTGGCATCGATACATTGCAAATTTACACTCTCGGGGCATAATAGAACAAAATAATTAGGTTTTACTCTTTGTTCGATCGAATGAAAAAAAGTACTTTTCCAAAGTTATACTCGTAGGGCGCAACTGAGTAGTCTAATTTTGGTTCGGTTTTGGTTCTTGTGAACGTTGGCATCGATACATTGCAAATTTACACTCTCGGGGCATAATAGAACAAAATAACTAGGTTTGACTCTTTGTTCGATCGAATGAGAAAAATCCGTTTGCAAAGTTATACTCGTAGGCGCAATTGAATAGTCTAATTTTGGTCCGGTTTGGTTCTTCCGAACGTTGGCATCGATACATTGCAAATTTACCCTCTCGGGCATAATAGAACAAGATAATTACGTTTTACTCTTTGTTCGATTGAATGATAAAAAAATCGTTTACAAAGTTATACTAGAAGGGCGCAACTGAGTAGTCTAATGTTGGTCCGGTTTTGGTTCTTGTGAACGTTGGCATCGATACGTTGCAAATTTACACTCTCGAGGCATAATAGAACAAAATAATTAGGTTTTACTCTTTGTTCGATCGAATGAGAAAAAGTACTGTTTCCAAAGTTATACTCGTAGGGCGCAACTGAATAGTCTAATGTTCGTCCGGTTTTGGTTCTTGTGAACGTAGGCATCGATACATTGCAAATTTACACTCTCGGGGCATAATAGAATAAAATAATTAGGTTTTACTCTTTGTTCGATGGAATGAGAAAAAGTCTGTTTCCAAAGTTATACTCGTAGGCGCAATCGAATAGTGTAATGTTGGTCGGTTTTGGTTCTTGTGGACGTTTGCATCGATACGTTGCAAATTTACACTCTCGGGGCATAATAGAACAAAATAATTAGGTTTTACTCTTTGTTCGATTGAATGAGAAAAAGTACTGTTTCCAAAGTTATACTCGTAGGGCGCAACTGAATAGTCTAATGTAGATCCGGTTTTGGTTCTTGTGAACGTTGGCATCGATACATTGCAAATTTACACTCTCGGGGCATAATAGAACAAAATAATTAGGTTTTACTTTTTGTTCGATCGCAAGAGAAAAAGTACTGTTTCCAAAGTTACAATCGTAGGGCGCAACTGAATAGTCTAATGTTGGTCCGGTTTTGGTTCTTGTGAATGTTGGCATCGATACGTTGCAAATTTACACTCTCGGGCATAATAGAACAAAATTATTAGGTTTTACTCTTTGATGGATTGAATGAGAAAATGTATTGTTTCCAAAGTTATACCGGTAGGCCCGAGTAGTCTAATGTTGGTCCGGTTTGGTTCTTGTTAACGTTGGCATCGATACATTGCAAATGTACACACTCGGGGCATAATAGAACAAAATAATTAGGTTTTACTCTTTGTTCGATTGAAAGAGAAAAAGTACTGTTTCCAAAGTTATACTCGTAGGGCGCAACTGAATAGTCTAATGTTGGTCCGGTTTTGGTTCTTGTGAACGTTGGCATCGATACGTTGCAAATTTACACTCTCGGGGCATAATAGAACAAAATAATTAGGTTTGACTCTTTGTTCGATCGAATGAGAAAAAGTACTGTTTCCAAAGTTATACTCGTAGGGCGCAACTGAATAGTCTAATGTTGGTCCGGTTTTGGTTCTTGTGGACGTTGGCATCGATACGTTGCAAATTTACACTCTCGGGGCAAAATAGAACAAAATAATTAGGTTTTGCTCTTTGTTCGATCGAAAGAGAAAAAAGTACAGTTTCCAAAGTTATACTCGTAGGGTGCAACTTAGTAGTCTAATTTTGGTCCGGTTTTGGTTCTTGTTAACGTTGGCATCGATACATTGCAAATTTACACTCTCGGGGCATAATGGAACAAAATAATTAGGTTTACTCCTTTGTCGATCGAAAGAGAAAAATCTTGTTTCCAAAGTTATACTCGTAGAATTTGAATAGTCTAATGTTGGTTCGGTTTTGGTTCTTGTGGATGTTGGCATCGATACGTTGCAAATTTACACTCTCGGGGCATAATAGAACAAAATAATTAGGTTTTACTCTTTGTTCGATCGAAAGAGAAAAAGTACTGTTTCAAAAGTTATACTGGAATAGTCTAATGTTGGTCGGTTTTTGGTTCTTGTTAACGTTGGCATCGATACATTGAAAATTTACACTCTCGGAGCATAATAGAACAAAATAATTTGGTTTTACTCTTCGTTCGATTGGATGAGAAAAAGTACTGTTTCCAAAGTTATACTAGTAGGGCGCAACTGAGTACTCTAATTTTGGTCCGGTTTTGGTTCTTGTGGACGTTGGCATCGATACGTTGCAAATTTACACTCTCGGGGTATAATAGAACAAAATAATTAGGTTTGACTATTTGTTCGATCGAATGAGAAAAAATACTATTTCCAAAGTTCTACTCGTAGGGCGCAATTGAATAGTCTAATGTTGATCCGGTTTTGGTTCTTGTAGATGTTGGCATCGATACGTTGCAAATTTACACACTCGGGGCATAATAGAACAAAATAACTAGGTTTGACTCTTTGTTCGATCGAATGAGAAAAATCTTTCCAAAGTTATACTCGTAGGCGCAACTAGGTAGTCTAATGTTGGTCGGTTTTGGTTCTTGTGAACGTTGGCATCGATACGTTGCAAATTTACACTCTCGGGGCATAATAGAACAAAATAATTAGGTTTTACTCTTTGTTCGATTGAATGAGAAAAAGTACTGTTTCCGAAGTTATACTGGTAGGTGCAACTGAGTAGTCTAATGTTGGTCCGGTTTTGGTTCTTGTGGACGTTGGCATCGATCCGTTACAAATTTACACTCTCGGGGCATAATAGAACAAAATAATTAGGCTTTACTCTTTGTTCGATCGAATGAGAAAAAATACTGTTTCCAAAGTTATACTCGTAGGGCGCAACTGAATAGTCTAATGTTGGTCCGGTTTGGTTCTTGTTAACGTTGGCATCGATACATTGCAAATGTACACACTCGGGGCATAATAGAACAAAATAATTAGGTTTTACTCTTTGTTCGATTGAAAGAGAGAAAAATCGTTTCCAAATTTATACTCGTAGGGCGCAAGTGAATAGTCTAATGTTGGTCCGGTTTTGGTTCTTGTGAATGTTGGCATCGAAACATTGCAAATTTACACTCTCGGGGCATAATAGAACAAAATTATTAGGTTTTACTCTTTGATGGATTGAATGAGAAAAAGTATTGTTTCCAAAGTTATACTAGTAGGGCGAATCGAGTAGTCTAATGTTGGTCGGTTTTGGTTCTTGTAAACGTTGGCATCGATACATTGCAAATTTGCACTCTCGGGTATAATAGAACAAAATAATTTGGTTTTACTCTTTGTTCGATCGAATGAGAAAAGTAATCTTTCCAAAGTTATTCGGTAGGCGCAAATGAATAGTCTAATGTTGGTCCGGTTTTGGTTCTTGTGAACGTTGGCATCGATACGTTGCAAATTTACACTCTCGGGGCATAATAGAACAAAATAATTAGGTTTGACTCTTTGTTCGATCGAATGAGAAAAATCTTGTTTCCAAAGTTATACTCGTAGGCGCAATTGAATAGTCTAATGTTGGTCGGTTTTGGTTCTTGTGGACGTTGGCATCGATACGTTGCAAATTTACACTGGGGCAAAATAGAACAAAATAATTAGGTTTTGCTCTTTGTTCGATCGAAAGAGAAAAAAGTACAGTTTCCAAAGTTATACTCCTAGGGTGCAACTTAGTAGTCTAATTTTGGTCCGGTTTTGGTTCTTGTTAACGTTGGCATCGATACATTGCAAATTTACACTCTCGGGGCATAATGGAACAAAATAATTAGGTTTTACTCATTGTTCGATCGAAAGAGAAAAAGTACTGTTTCCAAAGTTATACTCGTAGGGCGCAACTGAATAGTCTAATGTTGGTCCGGTTTTGGTTCTTGTGGACGTTGGCATCGATACGTTGCAAATTTACACTCTCGGGGCATAATAGAACAAAATAATTAGGTTTTACTCTTTGTTCGATCGAAAGAGAAAAAGTACAGTTTCCAAAGTTATACTCGTAGGGCGCAACTGAATAGTCTAATGTTGGTTCGGTTTTGGTTCTTGTGGATGTTGGCATCGATACGTTGCAAATTTACACTCTCGGGGCATAATAGAACAAAATAATTAGGTTTTACTCTTTGTTCGATCGAAAGAGAAAAAAGTACAGTTTCCAAAGTTATACTCGTAGGGCGCAACTGAATAGTCTAATGTTGGTCCGGTTTTGGTTCTTGTTAACGTTGGCATCGATACATTGAAAATTTACACTCTCGGAGCATAATAGAACAAAATAATTTGGTTTTACTCTTCGTTCGATTGGATGAGAAAAAGTACTGTTTCCAAAGTTATACTAGTAGGGCGCAACTGAGTAGTCTAATTTTGGTCCGGTTTTGGTTCTTGTGGACGTTGGCATCGATACGTTGCTAATTTACACTGTAACGAAGTGAATTCTCGAAATCCGAGAGTTTCACCATGTTCAGAATCGACTGATTGTCGATTGGATGGACTTCGGGAAGTTTGAAGTTGATCCGAAGGCAAAAAGTGCACCGGAGTTGCTCCCGGTGAAGTTCGGAAGTCTTTGGGCGTTTTTGTGCGTATAGGCGCGAAAACGGAACCCGAAAAGCTATGTCGGGTCGCGAGCTAAATCCGACATTAGCGTGGATGAAAAGATGATGAAAACGTGTTCGAAAACATGTTTGGAAAGTCTCGGTGCGATTTGAAAAGAATCGGACGCAAGACGAGCGAAAACGGAGAAGAAACGACGAAAACGAAAATTTGGCTAAGTCCTTGGAGTAGGCTGATGGTCCCTGGGGGGACCGGTCCCTGAAAAGGGAGACCGGTCCCGGAAGGCTGTCCCGCGAGAGCAGGCTCTCTGGGACCGGTCTCTTAAGGGGGGAGACCGGTCTCCAGCTGCGCAGAGTGGAGCAAGGCTCTGGGACCGGTCCTGGGTTTGGGAGACCGGTCCCTGAGCCCGAAAAATGCCCAGTTTGGGCAGTTTGCAAAGTTGAGGGGCCTCCTTGCATCTTGTTACAATTGAGGGTTAAAGAGGGATTTTCCCTTACTCTTTCCCTCATTTCCTCTCACACACACACACATCTCTCTCCCTCTCTCTCTCTAGAAAGAAGAAGAAGCAGAAGGAGAAGGAGGAGGAGGAGAAGAAGTAGAAGAAGAAGGAGAAGACAAAGGAGAGGAGCTTCATCATCTTCTCCATCTCTTCTTCCTCTCCATTGGAGCAAGCTCAAGGTAGGCCTCAAACCCTCTAATGGTGATTTCTAGGGTTTTGGGTTTTGAGCTTTTGGGAGTGGTTAGATGGAACCTATGGGTGCTAAGAAGCACTAAATGCATGCTTCTAGGGTTTCTAGTGCATGATCTCCATGTGTGAAGCCCTAGAGCATCAAAAATGGGGTTTTACTAGATGTAGGGTTTTGATCTCTTTTGATCATTGGTAAACCTAATTAATAGGTGTTTGAACGCGTTGGCGGCGACCGTTTTGTGATCCGTCGAGTCTAAGTAAAGATATCGCCAAGTGAGGTGCGTCGCTACTTCGACGTTGCTCAAGTGCTAAGCGGCGACAAGCGAACGTGAGAACAAGACTTTCCACCGTGTTGCTACGTCAAAAGGTGGGTGGTGTCCATCCCGAAGTCGCCGTGCTACTCCTTATGTCCAAGTGTAGAATAATGAACAACCTTGCATATTGTGCACAAAGTGTGAATTGGGTGCTAGTTGGAAGGTCTAATTAATATGTTGATTAACCTAGCTTACTTTATGCTTTCAACTTAGTATGCATGAGAATTAGGTGCAGTGTGAGATGAGAGCTACTAGTATGTGATATAGCTGAGTGGTTTGAATATGGACGAGTGGCACCTAGTAAACATGAATGAGTGGCATTAATTAGTGTGAACACTATAGAGTCGAAAACAAGTGTGATGACATCCCTATTAGCTAGGGTATCCTCCGTGGGCGAGGATTGGACCGTGCTCGCGTTGTCTGTTTTATCCTCGTGGTGGTCGCTCCACACGAGACGTGCACTCCGGAGTACTAGGCTCAGGCTATGGTAGTAGCGGCTTGACAGGCAGCAGCTAGCTATCCACAGACGGCCTCGGGCGAGTTGAGCAGTTTAGACTCCTCGTCGTCGAGGCAAGGGACGCGAGAGTGTGGCAAGCCCTTGGGCAAGCCAAGTGGATTGGGTATCCAAGGGAATTATGAACTCATTGAGCATAATAGAGTAATAGTTACCTTTTACTATGAGTTTCATGCATATAATTCAGATTTGAGGCATAGTAGATTTATGCATTTACTTTTACAGTATCTTACCGCTTTCAGATATTTTCATATCTATCTACTGTCTACTCTTTGCCTCCTTGGACCTAGTGGGGAGACCGGCGGAGTCGGAGGCCGAACCCACTGGGAACTATGGAAGATAGTTCTCACCCCACTCTATTTCAGGTCCTAGTGCGTCTGCGCCGGGTGAGGATCGCGGCAAGGGCTTGGCGCCCTAGTGGTATTACTAGTTTACCTTTCCTAATGCACTAGAGTACCTCGCTTTTACCTTTTGAGAGTAGATATTTGTATAGGTGGTGAGGTTTTGTTGTATGTACGCCACTTGTGTATTATGAGGGTTCAATGTAATACAAACTTGTGAATGAATGTAATAGATAAGTTATCTCTCTTTTCACTTGTTGACTACTCGTGACGCTTGCTCTCGTGCGATTGGCACTTGGTTGTGCCCTCTTTGTTATCGATTGTGTATGTTGTTTCAAGTTTGTTCGGGCACTTGTTGTACACAATCTTGTTGCTAGTCTTTGTCCGTCGGCGTTCGAGTCGACGCGCCCGAGCCGGACCAAATTGGTAGCGGGTCTCGGGGCGTGACAGATATTTATGGTATCAGAGCTAGTGAGAGCAAGCAAAAAGAGAGAGTCTAGGACTGACCTAGGAGACCTTAGGACGGTAAACCTTAAGGTATAGGTGCGTGAGTGCGACGTGAACCTATGACGGTGGCGGAAGTTATGGATTAGGTCGAAGTTGAATCTCTAGTAGTTACTAGAGATGGACTCAAGTGATACTAGTTTGCGACTCAGGAAGTAGTGTTGGCGGCCGACAACACCACACCAAGGGTCAAGGGCTAGTACGCTTAGAAGCTTTCGCCCGATTTAAGTGATTAAGTCATTGAGTCTCGTGGTTGCGATGACGTTATGAAAGGTTAAGTTATTAACCGAATGTTTGCGTTTCAGGATCTATGGCACCTAGAGGACGCCCCCGAAAGAACTCTGCCCGCACCGCCTCCCGAGGTGCCGGAGCCGGTCGCGCCTCCCGAGGCGCCGAGCGAGCGAGGCCACCGGTGGCGCCGCCGGAGGCCGGGCCTAGCGAGGTGCGGCGATTACGGGCCCGGATGACCGCATTGACGAGTCGCTTCGATCGGCTCCGGAGGCGATGGAGCGGCAAGTGGGCTGCGGCGGCGGCCGCGGCGGCAAATCGGAATCGCGATCCACCCGCGCCTTCGGCACGCGGCCCTAATGCTGCCGAGGGCGAGGGTACAGCGGCGGTTCCGGTGGTGGCGCAACCCCCACCGGTGGTTATTCCTCCCGCGCTGTCAAGTGCATCTACACCTGATGCGGCGGTTGGAGAAGCGGAACGAGAGCGAGGTTACACCGCTCTCACGAGGTTCATGAAGCTTCGCCTCCGCCTTCGACGGTGAAGTGGTTGACCCGTATGTGGTGGAGACGTGGCTACTCACCATGGAGTCCTTGTTCGAGAACATGTATGCGGAAGAGCGGGACAAGGTGCACTTAGCCACTTCCTGTTTCGACAAGCAGGCCCGAGTGTGGTGGAGACAGACGAGGTTGAATCGATCCCCAGATCTTCCACCGATCAGTTGGGAGGAGTTACGAGGGTTGATGGTTGCGGAGTACTTCCCGGATAGTGAGAAGCGAAGAATGCGGGAAGACTTCAGGAGATTGAAGCAAGGAAACCGCACTGTTCGGGAGTATGAGCGGGAGTTTACACACCTTCTGAGTTGTGTCCCGGAAGTAGCCAGGACGGAGCAAGAGCGGGCGGAGTGCTTTGTGCGGGGACTTAGGCCTGGGGTGTTGCGTTCTGTGCATTCCTTCAAGTTCCAAACTTTTGCTCAAGTGCTAGACCGCGCCCTGTGGATTGAGCACGGGAACGCTTGCGAGCGAGAGGATCGCGAGACGTTCGAGAAAGACAAGGGAAGGAAGCGACCAAGCGGTGGTTCGGCGGGGCAATCTAGTTCTAAGCGTCCCCCGAAGTATGCCAAGGCGAAGTCGTGGACGCGTGGACCGCGGCGATATTCGCGGTGGTGACCACCGGCCTATGGTCTGCGAGCGGCGCCACGGGAAGTGCTTCGGATGTGGGCGGGCGGGGCATGTTATACGTGATTGCCCCCGAGAGAGGAGCCTCCCCGTCCGTCGTTGCATCAGCTCCAGCCGTTCCAGCTCGATATGGAGCTCCCCCTGCTGCGACATCAGCCGGGCGGGCAATGGTGCCGCGTCCACCTGAAGTAGCACGGTCAGCTCCGAGCGGACGGGTATTCGCCGCTCAAGTCGAAGAACCTCCGGAAGCCGAGGAGCGCAATGTGGTAGCAGGTATAATTTTAATAAATGGCATTCGCGCTAGAGCTATGTTCGACACCGGCGCTACTCACTCGTTTCTTAGTCGCATTTTTGCCGACATGCATGGGATAGAGTATCAGTTTAGCGATAGTACCTGGAAGGTGTCGGGTCCAGGACGCGATTTTATTATTCGCAAGGAGTGTTTGTCCTGTCCAGTGCAGATTGAAAACTGGATAATGCCGATCCGCATGTTAGTGATTAAGAGGTTGAAGGTGTATGATGTAATCTTGGGCATGGACTGGCTTTCGAAGTATTATGTGTCCATCGATTGCAAGAGCAAGGTGGTTACATTTCGGGAGCCGGGTCAAGAGGAGTTCAAGTATAAGGCTTGTCATAGCTCGTGCTTCGCCGCCACAGTGTCGGCGACGAGAGCTAGGAAGTTGGTCCGCAACGGTTGCGCGGCTTATTTGGCGACCGTTGTAGAAGTGGACCGAGTGGCCCCGGCACTCGAAGAACTGTCCGTAGTAAAGGAATTCCCAGATGTTTTCCCTGCAGAATTGCCGGGTATGCCTCCGGACAGGGAGATCGAGTTCGTGATAGACTTGATTCCCGGGACCGCGCCGATCTCTAAGGCCGCGTACCGTATGGCACCGGCCGAATTGAGGGAGTTAAGAGATCAATTACAGGACCTGCTTGATAAAGGGTTCGTTAAGCCGAGTGTATCCCCGTGGGGAGCCCCGGTCCTGTTTGTGCGCAAGAAGGATGGATCCTTTCGACTCTGCGTCGACTATCGCGAGTTGAACAAGGTTACTATCAAGAATAGATACCCGTTGCCCCGAATTGACGACTTGTTTGATCAGCTACAAGGGTCACGTGTGTACTCTAAGATAGACCTTCAGTCCGGCTACCACCAGTTAAAGATTAAGCCGGAAGACGTACAGAAGACCGCATTTCGTACGCGATACGGTCATTATGAATTCACGGTCATGCCGTTTGGGCTTACCAATGCGCCGGCAGCATTCATGGACCTAATGAACCGTGTCTTCAGGGCGTATTTGGACCGATTTGTCGTGGTCTTCATAGACGACATCTTGGTCTATTCGCGCAATGATGACGAGCACGCGGAGCATTTGCGTATTGTGCTTCAAATCCTTCGGGAGGAGAAGCTATACGCGAAGTTAAAGAAGTGTGACTTCTGGCTCCGTGAGGTCGCTTTTCTAGGCCACGTGATTTCCGAGGGTGGTGTTTCTGTTGACCCGAGGAAAGTGGAAGCGATAAAGGATTGGCCGCGCCCGACCAATGTGACGGAAGTCCGTAGCTGCGTCGGTCTAGCGGGCTATTATCGGCGGTTTGTGGAAGGATTCTCGAAGATTGTAATCCCACTTACTCGCCTGACGCAAAAGTGCACCAGGGTTGTTTGGAGTGACGATTGTGAGCGAAGCTTTCAGGAGCTAAAGGAGAGATTGACGTCGACTCCAATACTCGCCCTACCGGTGCAAGGCGAAGATTATGTAGTTTATAGCGATGCATCCTATCTGGGTTTGGGGTGTGTCTTGATGCAAGGTGGGAAGGTGATTGCTTATGCGTCCCGCCAGTTGAAGAGTCACGAGGAAAATTACCCCATTCATGACTTAGAGCTAGCGGCGGTGATCTTTGCACTGAAGCTGTGGAGGCACTATTTGTATGGTGCACACTGCGAGATCTACACCGACCACAAAAGCTTGAAGTATTTGTTTACCCAGAAGGAGCTGAACATGCGTCAGCGGCGGTGGTTAGAATTGTTGAAAGATTATGATGTTGACATTCTATACCACCCGGGGAAGGCGAATGTAGTCGCCGACGCACTGAGTAGGAAGTCGGCGGAGAATCTAGCACTATGGGTTACCAATCAAGAGCCCCTGTGGAAGGAAATGGGGCGAATGGACTTGGAGGTTGTAGCCCCAGAAGTTCCGTCAAGGTTGATGATGCTTGTTGTACAACCGACCTTGCCGGAAAGGATCAAGGAGTTGCAATCCGCAGACCCGAATCTCCAGAAGATACGGCGTGACATTGAAGAGGGTCGCGGCGGAGAATTTGGTGTCGATACTAGTGGTGCACTTCGGTTTCGAAACCGATGGTGTGTACCCGAGAACGAGGAGCTTCGCAAATTGATCTTGCAGGAAGCACATTGGTCACCCTATAATGATCACCCCGGTGGCACCAAGACTTACCAAGAATTGAAGACACTTTATTGGTGGCCCGGAATGAAGGCAGATGTGGGGCGCTTCGTGGCGAGGTGTTTGACCTGCCAGCAGGTGAAAGCCGAGCATCGATTTCCAGCGGGAAAACTCCAAAGCCTACCTATTCCCGAATGGAAGTGGGAGGATATCTCGATGGATTTCATTGTCGGCTTACCTCGTTCGACGGGCGGCCACGACGCAGTCTGGGTAATTGTGGATCGCCTGACTAAATCAGCGCATTTCTTGCCGATCCACATTACTTGGGGAGGCGACAAGCTGGCGCAGGTATACCTTGACGAAGTGGTGAGATTACACGGGGTGCCGAAATCTATTGTATCGATCGAGACCCCGATTTACCTCGCACTTCGGAAGAACCCGCAAGAGGCGTTGGGCACACGACTCGACTTCAAAGACCGCATTCCATCCTCGGTCGGACGGTCGGACGAGAGAGAACCATACGGACATTGGAGGATATGCGGGCGTGAGACATCGATTATAAGGGCAATTGGTGCAAATATTTGCCGATGGCCGAATTCGCCTATAATAATAGTTAGCACGCCAGTGTGAAGATGGCACCCTTTGAGGCTCTATATGGGCGAAAATGCCGATCTCCCATCTATTGGAGTGAAGTGGGTGAACGCACGGAGTTCGGCCCGGATATCTTGCGAGAAGCAGAAGAAAAAGTGCATCTTGCCCGTAAAAGGTTGCTCACGGCGCAATCGCGGCAGAAAAGTTACTCCAATAGGCGCCGTCGAGATCTGGAGTTCACCGTGGGCGATCGTGTCTTCTTAAAGGTATCGCCCATGAAAGGTGTGAAGAGGTTCGGGGTGTGGGGAAAGCTAAGTCCCCGATTTATTCGCCCGTATGAGGTACTTGAGAGGATTGGAACGGTAGCTTACCGACTTGCGCTACCTCCGAATCTAGCGGACGTGCATAACGTATTCCACGTTTCTAACCTCCGCAAATATGTTCACGACCCCGAGCATACCATGTTGTATGACCCCCCGGAACTCCATAAGGATTTAAGCTATGAAGAGTTTCCGACTATGATCTTGGCCCGGGAAGTGCGCAAATTGAGAAACCGCGAGATTTCCTACGTCAAGATCCGATGGAGCAATCATAGCGATCGCGAAGCTACGTGGGAACTCGAGGACGAGATGAGAAAGAACCATCCTCACCTATTCGAAAGTTGAATAAGGTATGGGCTTTGAGTATGTAAGCACTTAGCTAAGTTGAGTTCGTTTCGCGGACGAAACTCTTTTAAGGTGGAGAGAATGTAACGAAGTGAATTCTCGAAATCCGAGAGTTTCACCATGTTCAGAATCGACTGATTGTCGATTGGATGGACTTCGGGAAGTTTGAAGTTGATCCGAAGGCAAAAAGTGCACCGGAGTTGCTCCCGGTGAAGTTCGGAAGTCTTTGGGCGTTTTTGTGCGTATAGGCGCGAAAACGGAACCCGAAAAGCTATGTCGGGTCGCGAGCTAAATCCGTCATTAGCGTGGATGAAAAGATGATGAAAACGTGTTCGAAAACATGTTTGGAAAGTCTCGGTGCGATTTGAAAAGAATCGGACGCAAGACGAGCGAAAACGGAGAAGAAACGACGAAAAGCTGAAAATTTGGCTAAGTCCTTGGAGTAGGCTGATGGTCCACGGGGACCGGTCCCTGAAAAGGAGACCGGTCTCGGAAGGCTGTCCCGCGAGAGCAGGCTCTCTGGGACCGGTCTCTTAAGGGGGAGACCGGTCCCCAGCTGCGCAGAGTGGAGCAAGGCTCTCTGGGACCGGTCCTGGGTTTGGGAGACCGGTCCCTGAGCCCGAAAAATGCCCAGTTTGGGCAGTTTGCAAAGTTGAGGGGCCTCCTTGCATCTTGTTACAATTGAGGGTTAAAGAGGGATTTTCCCTTACTCTTTCCCTCATTTCCTCTCACACACACACACATCTCTCTCCCTCTCTCTAGAAAGAAGAAGAAGCAGAAGGAGAAGGAGGAGGAGGAGAAGAAGTAGAAGAAGGAGAAGACAAAGGAGAGGAGCTTCATCATCTTCTCCATCTCTTCTTCCTCTCCATTGGAGCAAGCTCAAGGTAGGCCTCAAACCCTCTAATGGTGATTTCTAGGGTTTTGGGTTTTGAGCTTTTGGGAGTGGTTAGATGGAACCTATGGGTGCTAAGAAGCACTAAATGCATGCTTCTAGGGTTTCTAGTGCATGATCTCCATGTGTGAAGCCCTAGAGCATCAAAAATGAGGTTTTACTAGATGTAGGGTTTTGATCTCTTTTGATCATTGGTAAACCTAATTAATAGGTGTTTGAACGCGTTGGCGGCGACCGTTTTGTGATCCGTCGAGTCTAAGTAAAGATATCGCCAAGTGAGGTGCGTCGCTACTTCGACGTTGCTCAAGTGCTAAGCGGCGACAAGCGAATGTGAGAACAAGACTTTCCACCGTGTTGCTACGTCAAAAGGTGGGTGGTGTCCATCCCGAAGTCGCCGGGCTACTCCTTATGTCCAAGTGTAGAATAATGAACAACCTTGCATATTGTGCACAAAGTGTGAATTGGGTGCTAGTTGGAAGGTCTAATTAATATGTTGATTAACCTAGCTTACTTTATGCTTTCAACTTAGTATGCATGAGAATTAGGTGCTGTGTGAGATGAGAGCTACTAGTATGTGATATAGCAGAGTGGTTTGAATATGGACGAGTGGCACCTAGTAAACATGAATGAGTGGCATTAATTAGTGTGAACACTATAGAGTCGAAAACAAGTGTGATGACATCCCTATTAGCTAGGGTATCCTCCGTGGGCGAGGATTGGACCGTGCTCGCGTTGTCTGTTTTATTCTCGTGGTGGTCGCTCCACACGAGACGTGCACTCCGGAGTACTAGGCACTGAGGCTATGGTAGTAGCGGCTTGGCCGGCGGCTAGCTATCCACGAGACGGCCTCGGGCGAGTTGAGCAGTTTAGACTCCTCGTCGTCGAGGCAAGGGACGCGAGAGTGGGGCAAGCCCTTGGGCAAGCCAAGTGGATTGGGTATCCAAGGGAATTATGAACTCATTGAGCATAATAGAGTAATAGTTACCTTTTACTATGAGTTTCATGCATATAATTCAGATTTGAGGCATAGTAGATTTATGCATTTACTTTTACAGTATCTTTACCGCTTTCAGATATTTTCATATCTATCTACTGTCTACTCTTTGCCTCCTTGGACCTAGTGGGGAGACCTGCGGATGCGGAGGCCGAACCCCCTCGGAACTATGGAAGATAGTTCTCACCCCACTCTATTTCGTCCTAGTGCGTCTACGCCGGGTGAGGATCGCGGCAAGGGCTTGGCGCCCTAGTGGTATTACTAGTTTACCTTTCCTAATGCACTAGAGTACCTCGCTTTTACCTTTTGAGAGTAGATATTTGTATAGGTGGTGAGGTTTTGTTGTATGTACGCCACTTGTGTATTATGAGGGTTCAATGTAATACAAACTTGTGAATGAATGTAATAGATAAGTTATCTCTCTTTTCACTTGTTGACTACTCGTGACGCTTGCTCTCGTGGGATGGGCACTGGTAGTGCCCTCTTTGTTATCGATTGTGTATGTTGTTTCAAGTTCGTTCTGGGTACTTGTTGTACACAATCTTGTTGCTAGCCTTAGGCGGACAGGGAAGGTGCTGTCCGTCTGGCGTCTGTTCGACGCGCCCGAGCCGGACCAAATTGGTAGCGGGTCTCGGGGCGTGACATACACTCTCGGGGTATAATAGAACAAAATAATTAGGTTTGACTCTTTGTTCGATCGAATGAGAAAAAATACTATTTCCAAAGTTATACTCGTAGGGCGCAATTGAATAGTCTAATGTTGATCCGGTTTTGGTTCTTGTGGATGTTGGCATCGATACGTTGCAAATTTACACTCTCGGGGCATAATAGAACAAAATAACTAGGTTTGACTCTTTGTTCGATCGAATGAGAAAAAGTACTGTTTACAAAGTTATACTAGTAGGGCGCAACTAGGTAGTCTAATGTTGGTCCGGTTTTGGTTCTTGTGAACGTTGGCATCGATACGTTGCAAATTTACACTCTCGGGGCATAATAGAACAAAATAATTAGGTTTTACTCTTTGTTCGATTGAATGAGAAAAAGTACTGTTTCCGAAGTTATACTGGTAGGTGCAACTGAGTAGTCTAATGTTGGTCCGGTTTTGGTTCTTGTGGACGTTGGCATCGATCCGTTACAAATTTACACTCTCGGGGCATAATAGAACAAAATAATTAGGTTTTACTCTTTGTTCGATCGAATGAGAAAAATCGTTTCCAAAGTTATACTCGTAGGCTTTGAATAGTCTAATGTTGGTCCGGTTTGGTTCTTGTTAACGTTGGCATCGATACATTGCAAATGTACACACTCGGGGCATAATAGAACAAAATAATTAGGTTTTACTCTTTGTTCGATTGAAAGAGAAAAAGTACTGTTTCCAAAGTTATACTCGTAGGGCGCAAGTGAATAGTCTAATGTTGGTCCGGTTTTGGTTCTTGTGAACGTTGGCATCGAAACATTGCAAATTTACACCCTCGGGGCATAATAGCACAAAATTATTAGGTTTTACTCTTTGATGGATTGAATGAGAAAATGTATTGTTTCCAAAGTTATACTGGTAGGGCGCAACTGAGTAGTCTAATGTTGGTCCGGTTTTGGTTCTTGTAAACGTTGGCATCGATACATTGCAAATTTGCACTCTCGGGGTATAATAGAACAAAATAATTTGGTTTTACTCTTTGTTCGATCGAATGAGAAAAATGTTTCCAAAGTTATTCTCGGTAGGCGCAATTGAATAGTCTAATGTTGGTCCGGTTTTGGTTCTTGTGAATGTTGGCATCGATACGTTGCAAATTTACACTCTCGGGGCATAATAGAGCAAAATAATTAGGTTTTACTCTTTGTTCGATCGAAAGAGAAAAATCTTGTTTCCAAAGTTATACTCGTAGGGCGCATTGAATAGTCTAATGTTGGTCGGTTTTGGTTCTTGTGGACGTTGGCATCGATACGTTGCAAATTTACACTCTCGGGCAAAATAGAACAAAATAATTAGGTTTTGCTCTTTGTTCGATCGAAAGAGAAAAAAGTACAGTTTCCAAAGTTATACTCCTAGGGTGCAACTTAGTAGTCTAATTTTGGTCCGGTTTTGGTTCTTGTTAACGTTGGCATCGATACATTGCAAATTTACACTCTCAGGGCATAATGGAACAAAATAATTAGGTTTTACTCATTGTTCGATCGAAAGAGAAAAAGTACTGTTTCCAAAGTTATACTCGTAGGGCGCAACTGAATAGTCTAATTTTGGTCCGGTTTTGGTTCTTGTGAACGTTGGCATCGATACGTTGCAAATTTACACTCTCGGGGCATAATAGAACAAAATAATTAGGTTTTACTCTTTGTTCGATCGAAAGAGAAAAAGTACGATTTCCAAAGTTATACTCGTAGGCGCTTGAATAGTCTAATGTTGGTCCGGTTTTGGTTCTTGTGGAATGTTCGCATCGATACGTTGCAAATTTACACTCTCGGGGCATAATAGAACAAAATAATTAGGTTTTACTCTTTGTTCGATCGAAAGAGAAAAAGTACTATTTCCAAAGTTATACTCGTATGCGTAACCG
Source organism: Aechmea fasciata (assembly GCA_025177825.1). Taxonomy (NCBI): domain Eukaryota; kingdom Viridiplantae; phylum Streptophyta; class Magnoliopsida; order Poales; family Bromeliaceae; genus Aechmea; species Aechmea fasciata. The sequence goes on along the minus strand of CM045925.1, from coordinate 122,680 downwards.
AATAGTCTAATGTTGGTCCGGTTTTGGTTCTTGTTAACGTTGGCATCGATACGTTGCAAATTTACACTCTCGGAGCATACTAGAACAAAATAATTAGTTTTTACTCTTTGTTCGATTGGATGAGAAAAAGTACTGTTTCCAAAGTTATACTAGTAGGGCGCAACTGAGTAGTCTAATTTTGGTCCGGTTTTGGTTCTTGTGGACGTTGGCATCGATACGTTGCAAATTTACACTCTCGGGGTATAATAGAACAAAATAATTAGGTTTGACTCTTTGGTCGATCGAATGAGAAAAAATACTATTTCCAAAGTTATACTCGTAGGGCGCAATTGAATAGTTTAATGTTGATCCGGTTTTGGTTCTTGTGGATGTTGGCATCGATACGTTGCAAATTTACACTCTCGGGGCATAATAGAACAAAATAACTAGGTTTGACTCTTTGTTCGATCGAATGAGAAAAAGTACTGTTTCCAAAGTTATACTCGTAGGGCGCAACTAGGTAGTCTAATGTTGGTCCGGTTTTGGTTCTTGTGAACGTTGGCATCGATACGTTGCAAATTTACACTCTCGGGGCATAATAGAACAAAATAATTAGGTTTTACTCTTTGTTCGATTGAATGAGAAAAATCTTGTTTCGGTAATGGTGCGTGTGATTCGGTAGAGTTTGTCATGTAGGATCGCGAGATTGATGATGCACCGAGTGTGTAGTGACCTAACCCGAGGATTTTATGGGGTATGGGGTCATGGTTGCTCTGGGTTGGAGTGAGTGCGAATTCCAAAGTGAGAATTTCGCCCGATTATGATTGGGTCTGCATCCGTGAGCGGAAGACGCTACGCGTAGTTGAGGCAGGTATAGGCGATAGGCATACGTAAGATTGGTGGGCTGTGGCTCGCCTGAGGAAATTGACGTAATCGGTTTGGCCGATAACTCTGTGAATGAGTTGGATGCGATTCACGAACGGGATGTTCGTGTGAGTTGGTTGCGACAACGAAGTCGGGTGGCCGTGGCTTAGAGTATTAGAGGATAAAGAGAAAGAAATGTGCTCTTATAAGACATTGAGCTACTGGAAGCCACGTGAGAATTGGAATCCCCGATTGCTCGATAAATCGAGTTGGCGTATGAATTGGATTAAAGTGAGTAAGTTTCGGGGACGAAACTCTTTTAAGGAGGGGAGAATGTAAGGTACCGGACTTCTAAAATCATGAGGTTATGATGCTCAATTGGTTGGAAAGCCATTTGAATGGCCCCGATGAAGTTCGGTGAAGTTCGGGAGCATTCGGGCGTTCCGGTGCGCGAAGGCGCGGAAACGGAACCCGAAAGGCTATGTTGGGCCGTGAGCTAAATCCGGCATTAGCGTGGATGAAAAGATGATGAAAACGTGTTCGAAAACATGTTTGGAAAGTCTCGGTGCGATTTGAAAAGAATCGGACGCAAGACGAGCGAAAACGAGCGAAAACGGAGAAGAAACGAAAAGTGCTGAAATTTGGCTAAGTCCTTAAATGTTGGGCTGAGGAGACCCACTGGGTCCGGACAAAGGAATGCTGTCCGGACAATGGATGTCCGGACAATGGATGATGTCCGGACACAGTAAGCTGTCAAATGGGCAAAAATGGATTTCGCAGGGTGCTGTCCGGACAATGGGGTGCTGTCCGGACAATGCAGCCCGAAAATGCCCAGTTTGGTGCAGTTTGAATTGTTGAGGGGGCTTTTGGCGTTTTGTTACAATAGAGCCTATAGAGGGCTTCTCTTCTCCCCCTCTCCCTCATTTCACACACACAGACACAAACGCTCTCCCTCTCTCTCTCTCTAAACGAAAAGGGAAGGAAAGAAAGAAAAGAGGAAGAAGAAGAAGGAAGAGAAGGAGATGAAGAAGATGATGATGATGATCAAGACCATCTTCTTCCTCTTCTCTTGGTGCATGAGAGCAAGCTTAAGAGGTAAGCTTGCTACCTCTTTAATGGTATCTCTCTCTAGTTTAGGTTTTAAGCTTTGAGGATGGTTTTAGTAGAACCCTGGCATGCTAAATGCATGATTAGAGCTTGAATCTAAGGCTCTAATGGTGGATTTTGCAATATAGCAAACCTAGGGTCAAAAATGGGGTTTTGCTATATACTTGAGTTTGATCTCATTTGAGGGTATGTAAACCTAATTGAGGGTATAACGAACGCGTTGGCGCGCTCGGTTCGGTGATCCGACGAGCGTGTGCGAGGTTATTAATATTTTAATATATTCTTACCAGATAGCCGCAGCACGCGAAATAGAAGCCCATAATTCGTGAAATCGGAACCAGGGCATCGTGAAGGCGTGGGGTAACGCCACGAGACCTCAGATCGAGGATCGGTGACCGTTTGGGTGGCCGCGCAAGAGTCCGGGCCAAACCCGATACCGAGTGCCGTGGAGGCCGATTGCGAGTGACGACGAGCAATCGGAACGCAATAAAAGGTGGGGGGTGTCGTCCGAAGCCATCGAGCTTCCTTCTATGTCTTAGTGCTTTATTGATTACATATAGCATGATGTATATATATAGTGCTTTATGGATTTGCATTATATGGTGATGATACATGCATTCCTACTCCTAGTATGATGTCTATGATTAATATAGTATTATGATGTGAATACTTGATGTGATGGACATAGGACTAGGAGATGACATTGGAAACCTATGATGCAAAATGTAAGAAGAACCTAGCATGTATGACATAGTATTGTGAAACACTATAATGACATGATTAATGTGGATTAAACTCTAGTTGAATGACAACTTAGTGAACATGTGCAAGTAGTGTGTGGAAAACATTAAACCATGAGAATTGGGTGTACTTGATATAACTACATATAAATGCATTAGAACTATATGCTAGATGATGACATGATAAAGAAATGCTAAGTGATATAGTTGATTGCACGTCGATATACATGCGTAGTAAAGATATGCTATGTGTTGAGAACATTAAATTGTGACGAGTGGCATTAAACCTAGTGTCATGAACCTAGGATAGATCGAGTGGCATTAACCTAGTCATGAACATAGGTTGGACAAGTGAACCTAGAATCAGGATCTAGGTGGATTGACATCAAACCTAGTGTTGTTAAACATAGGTCGAGCATTAACCTAGTGTCATGAACCTAGGATGGATAAGAATGGCAAGGAACCTAGTGTTATGGAACATAGGTCGACAGTGAACCTAGAGTCAGTTAGATCTAGGTGGATTGACATGGGAGCTTAGCCCAGTTGAGACACTAGGAAGTTGAGTGTAAAGATATGATGAACACCCTAGTTGGTAGGGTATCCTCCGTGGGCGAGGATTGGATCGTGCTCGCGTTGTCTGTTATACTCGTGGTGGTCGCTCCACACGGGTTGTGCACTCCGGAGTATTAGGCACACGCTACGGTAGGAGCTACGGCCGGTTAGTAGCTTGCTATCCACAGACGGTCTCGGGCGGGTTGAGCAGTTTAGACTCCTCGCTGTCGAGACAAGGGACGCGAGAGTGAGGCAAGCCCTCGGGCCAGCCAAGAGATTGGGTTCACAAAGAAATGGCAAATCTTTGAGCATAGTAGTATGGTAGTTAGCCCTTACTATGAGTTACATTGTCGTTGAGCATAGTTGCCTAATAGATGGCCTAATGGATCTAGCCTCAGACCCTGAGTGAACATACTATTCCTTCACCTTTGAGATATGAGTTGAGATAGGCTGAGTGAGACTGTGTCGGGTAAAGAGCGGGGTAGCTCCTTACCTAGGACTTGCGAGACATGAGTTGAGATTAGTAGAGTGAGATTATGTGCTGGGATTAGTAAAGTGAGAGGACCACAAGATGTGAAAACTTAGGCGGGGTAGCCTAAGGGATTGGGTCAAGGGACTTGAAGTCTTAGGCGGGGTAGCCTAACGGATTGGGTCATGAATTGGGTCATGACATGAATAGCATAAGAGGGTTTGCATTCATACCGCGTTTAGACGTAATAGACAGTATAGCTATATTGTTGTTGAATTCCTTATATCGTTGAAATACACTAGCAAGACATTAAGTTGTGGCAAGATGACATTGAACATAGTGGTATAGTAGCTAGCTTTCACTATGAGTTTATGCATTACATTGACCTGAGGCATAGCAAGATATTGCATCTCTATTTACAGTATAGTGATTTCTATTATATCTATCTATCTATCTATCCGTCTTCTCGTGCCTCCTTGGACCTAGTGGGAAGATTGGTGGGGTCGTGGCGGCCGGAGCCCAGGAACTATAGTTATATAGTTCTCACCCCGTGTGGTTGGGGTACTATTACAGGTACAGGTACGAGTCCGCCAGCTGAGGATCGTGGTAGGGGCTTAGCGCCCTAGTGCTAGTGAGTAGATGCTTCCTATCTGCACTAGAGTTTCCATATGTACATATTGGAGAGTAGATGATGTATAGGTGGTGAGGCATTTTGAGTAATTGTAAGCTTTATGTTCATATTTTGGAAGTTGTATGACAATCAATTTGTATTAAACAGTTGTATGGATGTAATAGATTAGTATCTCTCTTTTATTCACTTGTATGTTACTCGTGATGCTTGCTCTTGTATGTTTAGCACTGGTTGTGCTCTCGTCGCTGTTGTTTGATCTTGTACGTATTCAAGTTGTTTCCTGGGAACTTGTTGTACTTGATCTCGTCGCTTTAGCCTTGGGCGGACGGGGAGAGTCTTTGTCAGATTCGGCGTACATTTGACGTGCCCGGGCCGGACCAAATTGGTAGCGCGCTCGGGGCGTGACAGACTTTGTGGTATCAGAGCGAGTTAAGAGCAAGCAAAGAGAGAAAGTCTAGAATTGCCCTAAGAGACCTTAGGACGGTAAACCTTAAGGCTATAGGCTCGTGAGAGACGAGGACTTGAGACGGGCGGCGAAAGTTTAATTGATTGGGTCAAGAGTAGAAACCTCTAAAACGGATATTAGAGGTAGACTCGAGGTGTCGTTTATTCTCATCCGAGGGTGTTCATGTTGGATGCATACAACATGAAACCGAGCGATGAGAATAGACGCCCTTGTGTGACTTTCGCCTAATTTGAGTCGGTGTCAGTTGTTTCGCGCTCGACCTTGAGGGTCGAGAGTTGACCGAGTTGTCGTGTCTTCGAAAGCGATGGTACGGCGTAGGCGATCTTTAATTAGATCGATGCGGGTCGGGACAAGTGATGATCTGAGCGATTCGATGCGAGCGGAGAATTGAAACTTCGCTATCGGTTGGCCCCACCGTGATAGTAGTCGGGCCACAAGTCGAGTTAGTGCAATGTCAGCAGAAGGCTGCCATATGCTAGAAGAAGCGAGTGAGAAGACTCCAAGAGACGGTGGGTCCGTGGTGACCACACCAGTTTCGGTTCGTTGAGTACGGCCGGGAGTTGCGACGAAGGTGTAGAGGACTGGCGTCGAGTGGGATCGATTGCCAGGTCTCCCTCCTATGGTTTTGGATGAGTTTCGGGGATTAGCATTCTCCGTTTACTTCCTCGATGGTGGAAGGTGAAGGCTTCAGGAGAGGCTCCCGAAGCTGTGGCGTGTAGACCGCACCGTGAAGCAATACGAGTAAGAGTTTTCTCGTATTGTGAGTTGCGTCCCGAACGTAGTGCGGGATGATGGTGGTGCGGCTAATTTGGTCGTGCGGAGGCTTCGACCAGACGTTGTCAAGGTTGCGCATGTAGGGAAGTGAATTCTCGGAATCTGAGAATTTGACTTCGCTCAGCATCGGCTGGTTGTCGAGGGGGATGAGCTTCGGAAAGTTCGAAGCTAATCCGAAGGTGAAGTGTGCACCGGAGTTGGCCTCGAGTGTGAAATGCGCAAGCTGGAGGAAGCTTGAATTACGGAGGGATGTCCAGGACATTGATGCGAAGACCGGTCCCATACTCAAAACTTGCCCAGTTTGGGCAGTGTGTGTTTTGAGTGCGGTTGCAATCCCGAACCCTGGGAGTGCCTCTGTGACTTCTTTAGGCGGGATTGTAGAAGATCTCACCAGGCGCGGCGGTGTACGCCGCGGGGACGAGAAGAGGTGTTGTGGGCGGCAAGTGGCCGTGGTGTGCGACCCAAGTTGGGGAACCTCTGCTGCGATGAAGCGATGTTTCGGCAAGTATGGTTTAGTTGAAGCAGTTGCATGCTTCTGCGTGGTGAAAGGATAGGTGCATAGCGTGCATTGTCGTGGTTGGTTGCTACTATTAATACATTATATAGTAGGGACCAAGTAGACGGGTGAATGAGGATACCCGGGCATGCTTGCATACAAAGGTGTGGTACCTATTGGAACAGGTAGAGAGCAAGCTGGCAATAGCGAGTTGCTAGTGAGAGTCTAATGGTAAGACTCGCGATAAAGATGGAGATAGCAAACCGACTCTCAAGGCAAAGTGATTAGCCGATTGCGAGAGTCGAATCATAACCCTTTCAAACACCAGAGTAGTTCGAGAGTTTCGAATATAGTTCCGGTAGAACGAATAGTGAAAGTATAATCACTGATGAAAGAGCGAGCGGATAGTTGCCGGGTCCGAGCACGTAGGTCTTGTGGTACCTTGAGTTGAGGTGGACGAGTCGTGCTTGTGACCGGTGCGCATAGGCAGGAGTGCCTAATGCTAAAGATTTAGTTTATAGCGCATAGAACGCACGAGTGTAGGTACTCGTGGCGTGCTGTACTGGCTCAGCCGGGTGAGTGTGTAGGCAGTAGCACTGTGGCATCGCTAAGTGTGAAGCGTGCCTGTGACCATCGTGGGGCTGATGGCTCGCATTAGGTGCCCAGGAGCCGGTAGTGGTGCGTGTGATTCGGTAGAGTTTGTCATGTAGGATCGCGAGATTGATGATGCACCGAGTGTGTAGTGACCCAACCCGAGGATTTTATGTGGTTTGGGGTCATGGTTGCTCTGGGTTGGAGTGAGTGCGAATTCCAAAGTGAGAATTTCGCCCGATTATGATTGGGTCTGCATCCGTGAGCGGAAGACGCTACGCGTAGTTGAGGCAGGTATAGGCGATAGGCATACGTAAGATTGGTGGCCTGTGGCTCGCCTGAGGAAATTGACGTAATCGGTTTGGCCGATAACTCTGTGAATGAGTTGGATGCGATTCACGAACGGGATGTTCGTGTGAGTTGGTTGCGACAACGAAGTCGGGCTGGCCGTGGCTTAGAGTATTAGAGGATAAAGAGAAAGAAATGTGCTCTTATAAGACATTGAGCTACTGGAAGCCACGTGAGAATTGGAATCCCCGATTGCTCGATAAATCGAGTTGGCGTATAAATTGGATTAAAGTGAGTAAGTTTCGGGGACGAAACTCTTTTAAGGAGGGGAGAATGTAAGGTACCGGACTTCTAAAATCATGAGGTTATGATGCTCAATTGGTTGGAAAGCCATTTGAATGGCCCCGATGAAGTTCGGTGAAGTTCGGGAGCATTCGGGCGTTCCGGTGCGTGAAAGCGCGAACGGAAGGCTATGTTGGGCCGTGAGCTAAATCCGGCATTAGCGTGGCTGAAAAGATGATGAAAACGTGTTCGAAAACATGTTTGGAAAGTCTCGGTGCGATTTGAAAAGAATCGGACGCAAGACGAGCGAAAACGAGCGAAAACGGAGAAGAAACGAAAAGTGCTGAAATTTGGCTAAGTCCTTAAATGTTGGGCTGAGGAGACCCACTGGGTCCGGACAAAGGAATGCTGTCCGGACAATGGATGTCCGGACAATGGATGATGTCCGGACACAGTAAGCTGTCAAATGGGCAAAAATGGATTTCGCAGTCTTTGTCCAGGACAATGGGAGTCTTTGTCCAGGACAATGCGGCCGAAAATGCCAGGTTGGTGCGTTTGAATTGTTGAGGGGGCTTTTGGCGTTTTGTTAGAATAGAGCCTATAGAGGGCTTCTCTTCTCCCCCTCTCCCTCATTTCACACACACATACACAAACTCTCTCTCTCCCTCTCTCTCTCTCTCTAAACGAAAAGGGAAGGAAAGAAAGAAAAGAGGAAGAAGAAGAAGGAAGAGAAGGAGATGAAGAAGATGATGATGATGATCAAGACCATCTTCTTCCTCTTCTCTTGGTGCATGAGAGCAAGCTTAAGAGGTAAGCTTGCTACCTCTTTAATGGTATCTCTCTCTAGTTTAGGTTTTAAGCTTTGAGGATGGTTTTAGTAGAACCCTGGCATGCTAAATGCATGATTAGAGCTTGAATCTAAGGCTCTAATGGTGGATTTTGCAATATAGCAAACCTAGGGTCAAAAATGGGGTTTTGCTATATACTTGAGTTTGATCTCATTTGAGGGTATGTAAACCTAATTGAGGGTATAACGAACGCGTTGGCGCGCTCGGTTCGGTGATCCGACGAGCGTGTGCGAGGTTATTAATATTTTAATATATTCTTACCAGATAGCCGCAGCACGCGAAATAGAAGCCCATAATTCGTGAAATCGGAACCAGGGCATCGTGAAGGCATGGGGTAACGCCACGAGACCTCAGATCGAGGATCGGTGACCGTTTGGGTGGCGCGCAAGAGTCGGGCCAAACCGTCTAGAGTGCCGTGGAGGCGATTGCGAGTGACGACGAGCAATCGGAGCATAATAAAAGGTGGGGGTGTCGTCAAGCCATCGAGCTTCCTTCTATGTCTTAGTGCTTTATTGATTACATAAAGCATGATGTATATATATAGTGCTTTATGGATTTGCATTATATGGTGATGATACATGCATTCCTACTCCTAGTATGATGTCTATGATTAATATAGTATTATGATGTGAATACTTGATGTGATGGACATAGGATTAGGAGATGACATTGGAAACCTATGATGCAAAATGTAAGAAGAACCTAGCATGTATGACATAGTATTGTGAAACCCTATAATGACATGATTAATGTGGATTAAACTCTAGTTGAATGACAACTTAGTGAACATGTGCAAGTAGTGTGTGGAAAACATTAAACCATGAGAATTGGGTGTACTTGATATAACTACATATAAATGCATTAGAACTATATGCTAGATGATGACATGATAAAGAAATGCTAAGTGATATAGTTGATTGCACGTCGATATACATGCGTAGTAAAGATATACTATGTGTTGAGAACATTAAATTGTGACGAGTGGCATTAAACCTAGTGTCATGAACCTAGGATAGATCGAGTGGCATTAACCTAGTCATGAACATAGGTTGGACAAGTGAACCTAGAATCAGGATCTAGGTGGATTGACATCAAACCTAGTGTTGTTAAACATAGGTCGAGCATTAACCTAGTGTCATGAACCTAGGATGGATAAGAATGGCAAGGAACCTAGTGTTATGGAACATAGGTCGACAGTGAACCTAGAGTCAGTTAGATCTAGGTGGATTGACATGGGAGCTTAGCCCAGTTGAGACACTAGGAAGTTGAGTGTAAAGATATGATGAACACCCTAGTTGGTAGGGTACCCTCCGTGGGCGAGGACTGGATCGTGCTCGCGTTATGCATTATACTCGTGGTGGTCGCTCCACACGGGTTGTGCACTCCGGAGTATTAGGCACACGCTACGGTAGGAGCTACGGCCGGTTAGTAGCTTGCTATCCACAGACGGTCTCGGGCGGGTTGAGCAGTTTAGACTCCTCGCTGTCGAGACAAGGGACGCGAGTGAGGCAAGCCCTCGGGCCAGCCAAGAGATTGGGTTCACAAAGAAATGGCAAATCTTTGAGCATAGTAGTATGGTAGTTAGCCCTTACTATGAGTTACATTGTCGTTGAGCATAGTTGCCTAATAGATGGCCTAATGGATCTAGCCTCAGACCCTGAGTGAACATACTATTCCTTCACCTTTGAGATATGAGTTGAGATAGGCTGAGTGAGACTGTGTCGGGTAAAGAGCGGGGTAGCTCCTTACCTAGGACTTGCGAGACATGAGTTGAGATTAGTAGAGTGAGATTATGTGCTGGGATTAGTAAAGTGAGAGGACCACAAGATGTGAAAACTTAGGCGGGGTAGCCTAAGGGATTGGGTCAAGGGACTTGAAGTCTTAGGCGGGGTAGCCTAACGGATTGGGTCATGAATTGGGTCATGACATGAATAGCATAAGAGGGTTTGCATTCATACCGCGTTTAGACGTAATAGACAGTATAGCTATATTGTAGTTGAATTCCTTATATCGTTGAAATACACTAGCATGACAATAAGTTGTGGCAAGATGACATTGAACATAGTGGTATAGTAGCTAGCTTTCACTATGAGTTTATGCATTACATTGACCTGAGGCGTAGCAAGATATTGCATCTCTATTTACAGTATAGCTGCTGATTTCTATTATATCTATCTATATATCTGTCTGTCTTTCTGTGCCTCCTTGGACCTAGTGGGAAGATCGGTGGGGTCGGCGGCCGAGCCCACTGGGAACTATAGTTATATAGTTCTCACCCCGTGTGGTTGGGGTACAATTACAGGTACAGGTACGAGTACGCCAGCTGAGGATCGTGGTAGGGGCTTAGCGCCCTAGTGCTAGTGAGTAGATGCTTCCTATCTGCACTAGAGTTTCCATATGTACATATTGGAGAGTAGATGATGTATAGGTGGTGAGGCATTTTGAGTAATTGTAAGCTTTATGTTCATATTTTGGAAGTTGTATGACAATCAATTTGTATTAAACAGTTGTATGGATGTAATAGATTAGTATCTCTCTTTTATTCACTTGTATGTTACTCGTGATGCTTGCTCTTGTATGTTTAGCACTGGTTGTGCTCTCGTCGCTGTTGTTTGATCTTGTACGTATTCAAGTTGTTTCCTGGGAACTTGTTGTACTTGATCTCGTCGCGTTCGCCTTGGGCGGACAGGGGGGGTGCTGTCCGTTCGGCGTCTGTTTGACGTGCCCGGGCCGGACCAAATTGGTAGCGGGCTCGGGGCGTGACACGAGGCATAATAGAAAAAAATAATTTGGTTTTACTCTTTGCTCGATTGAATGAGAAATAATCTTGTTTCCAAAGTTATACTAGTAGGCGCAGAGTAGTCTAATGTTGGTCCGGTTTTGGTTCTTGTGAACGTTTGCATCGATACATTGCAAATTTACACTCTCGGGGCATAATAGAACAAAATAATTAGGTTTTACTCTTTGTTCGATCGAATGAAAAAAAGTACTTTTCCATTTACTCTTTGTTGGATTGAATGAGAAAAAGTATTGTTTCCAAAGTTATACTAGTAGGCGCAATGAGTAGTCTAATATTGGTCGGTTTTGGTTCTTGTGAACGTTTGCATCGATACATTGCAAATTTACACTCTCGGGCGTAATAGAACAATATAATTAGGTTTTACCTTTGTTCGATTGAATGAGAAAAAGTACTGTTTCCAAAGTTATACTGTTAGGGCCCAATTCGGTAGTCTAATATTGATCCGGTTTTGGTTCTTGTGAACGTTGACCTCGATAAGTTGCAAATTTACACTCTCGGGCGTATAGAACAATATAAATAGGTTTTACCTCTTGTTCGATTGAATGAGAAAAAGTACTGTTTCCAAAGTTATACTGTTAGGGCCCAACTGAGTAGTCTAATGTTGATCCAGTTTTTGTTCTTGTGAACGTAGACCTCGATAAGTTGCAAATTTACACTCTCGGGGCATAATAGAACAATATAATTAGGTGTTACCTCTTGTTCGATTGAATGAGAAAAAGTACTGTTTCCAAAGTTATACTGTTAGGGCCCAATTGAGTAGTCTAATGTTGATCCGGTTTTGGTTCTTGTGAACGTAGACCACGATAAGTTGCAAATTTACACACTCGGGGCGTAATAGAACAATATAAATAAGTTTTACCCCTTTGTTCGATTGAATGAGAAAAAGTATTGTTTCCAAAGTTATACTGTTAGGGCCCAATTGGGTAGTCTAATGTTGATCCGGTTTTGGTTCTTGTGAACGTAGACCTCGATAAGTTGCAAATTTACACACTCGGGGCGTAATAGAACAATATAAATAGGTTTTACCCTACGATCGATTGAATGAGAAAAATCTTTCCAAAGTTATCTTGTTAGGGCTCAAGTGAGTAGTCTAATGTTGATCGGTTTTGGGTCTTGTGAACGTTGACCTCGATAAGTTGCAAATTTACACACTCGGGCGTAATAGAACAATATAAATCGGTTTACCCTTTGTTCGATTGAATGAGAAAAAGTTCTTTCCAAAGTTATCTTGTTAGGGCCCAGGAGTAGTCTAATGTTGATCCGGTTTTGTTCTTGTGAACGTTGACCTTGACGATAAGTTGCAAATTTACACTCTCGGGCGTAATAGAACAATATAATTAGGTTTTACCTTTGTTCGATTGAATGAGAAAATGTCTTGTTTCTAAAGTTATCTTGTTAGGGCCCAGGCGAGTAGTCGTAATGTTTCTCGGTTTTGGTTCTTGTGAACGTAGACCTCGATAAGTTGCAAATTTACACTCTCGGGGCATAATAGAACAATATAATTAGGTGTTACCTCTTGTTCGATTGAATGAGAAAAATCTTGTTTCCAAAGTTATCTTGTTAGGGCCAAGCGAGTAGTCTAATGTTGATCCGGTTTTGTTCTTGTGAACGTAGACCTCGATAAGTTGCAAATTTACACTCTCGGGCGTAATAGAACAATATAATTAGGTTTTACCTCTTGATCGATTGAATGAGAAAAATCTTGTTTCCAAAGTTATAATGTTAGGGCCCAATTGAGTAGTCTAATTTTGACCCGGTTTTGGGTCTTGTGAACGTTAACCTCGATAAGTTGCAAATTTACACACCCGGGGCGTAATAGAACAATATAATTAGGTTTGACCCATTGTTCGATTGAATGAGAAAAAGTTCTGTTTCCAAAGTTATCTTGTTAGGGCCCAAGGAGTAGTCTAATGTTGATCCGGTTTTGTTCTTGTGATCGTAGACCTTGACAAGTTGCAAATTTACACTCTCGGGCGTAATAGAACAATATAAATAGGTTTTACCTTTGTTCGATTGAATGAGAAAAATCTTGTTTCCAAAGTTATCTTTGTTAGGGCCCAATTGGGTAGTCTAATGTTGATCCGGTTTTGGTCTTGTGAACGTAAACCACCATGAGTTGCAAATTTACACACTCGGGCGTAGTAGAACAATATAAATAGGTTTTACCCTACGATCGATTGAATGAGAAAAAAATCTTGTTTCCAAAGTTATCTTTGTTAGGGCTCAACTTAGTAGTCTAATGTTGATCCGGTTTTGGGTCTTGTGAACGTTGACCTCGATAAGTTGCAAATTTACACACTCGGGGCGTAATAGAACAATATAAATCAGTTTTACCTTTGTTCGATTGAATGAGAAAAAGTTCTTGTTTCCAAAGTTATCTAGTTAGGGCCCAAGAGTAGTCTAATGTTGATCCGGTTTTGTTCTTGTGAACGTAGACCTTGACGATAAGTTGCAAATTTACACTCTCGGGCGTAATAGAACAATATAATTAGGTTTTACCCTTGTTCGATTGAATGAGAAAATGTCTTGTTTCTAAAGTTATCTTTGTTAGGGCCCAAGCGAGAGTAGCGTAATGTTTCTCTAGTTTTGGTTCTCGTGAACGTTGACCTCGATAAGTTGCAAATTTACACTATCGGGGCATAATAGAACAATATAATTAGGTGTTACCTCTTGTTCGATTGAATGAGAAAAATCTTGTTTCCAAAGTTATCTTGTTAGGGCCAAGCGAGTAGTCTAATGTTGATCAGTTTTTGTTCTTGTGAACGTAGACCTCGATAAGTTGCAAATTTACACTCTCGGGGCGTAATAGAACAATATAATTAGGTTTTACCCTGTGTTCGATTGAATGAGAAAAAGTACTGTTTCCAAAGTTATACTGTTAGGGCTCAACTGAGTAGTCTAATGTTGATCCGGTTTTGGTTCTTGTGAACGTTGACCTCGATAAGTTGCAAATTTACACACTCGGGGCATAATAGAACAATATAAATCAGTTTTACCCACTGTTCGATTGAATGAGAAAAAGTTCTGTTTCCAAAGTTATACTGTTAGGGCCTAATGAGTAGTCTAATGTTGATCCGGTTTTGGTTCTCGTGAACGTTGACCTCGATAAGTTGCAAATTTACACTATCGGGGCATAATAGAACAATATAATTAGGTGTTACCACTTGTTCGATTGAATGAGAAAAAGTACTGTTTCCAAAGTTATCTTTGTTAGGGCCCAATTGGGTAGTCTAATGTTGATCGGTTTTGGTCTTGTGAACGTAGACCACGATAAGTTGCAAATTTACACACTCGGGCGTAGTAGAACAATATAAATAGGTTTTACCTCGATCGATTGAATGAGAAAAATCTTGTTTCCAAAGTTATCTTGTTAGGGCTCAAGGAGTAGTCTAATGTTGATCGGTTTTGGGTCTTGTGGAGGTTGACCTCGATAAGTTGCAAATTTACACACTCGGGGCGTAATAGAACAATATAAATCGGTTTACCCATTGTTCGATTGAATGAGAAAAAGTTCTGTTTCCAAAGTTATACTGTTAGGGCCCAACTGAGTAGTCTAATGTTGATCCGGTTTTGTTCTTGTGAACGTAGACCTCGATAAGTTGCAAATTTACACTCTCGGGGCGTAATAGAACAATATAATTAGGTTTTACCCTTGTTCGATTGAATGAGAAAAAGTACTGTTTCCAAAGTTATACTGTTAGGGCCCAATTGGTAGTCTAATGTTGATCCGGTTTTGGTTCTTGTGAACGTAGACCACGATAAGTTGCAAATTTACACACTCGGGCGTAGTAGAACAATATAAATAGGTTTTACCCTGATCGATTGAATGAGAAAAATCTTTGTTTCCAAAGTTATACTGTTAGGGCCCAATTGAGTAGTCTAATGTTGATCCAGTTTTTGTTCTTGTAAACGTAGACCTCGATAAGTTGCAAATTTACACTCTCGGGGCGTAATAGAACAATATAATTAGGTTTTACTCTTTGTTCGATTGAATGAGAAAAAGTTCTTTTTTCCAAAGTTATACTGTTAGGGCGCAATGAGTAGTCTAATGTTGATCCGGTTTTGTTCTTGTGAACGTTGGCATCGATAGGTTGCAAATTTACACTCTCGGGGCGTAATAGAACAAAATAATAAGGTTTTACTCATTGTTCGATTGAATGAGAAAAATCTGTTTCCAAAGTTATCTTTGTTAGGGCCCAATTGAGTAGTCTAATGTTGATCCAGTTTTTGTTCTTGTGAACGTAGACCTCGATAAGTTGCAAATTTACACTCTCGGGGCGTAATAGAACAATATAATTAGGTTTTACGCTCTGATCGATTGAATGAGAAAAATCTTGTTTCAAAGTTATCTTGTTAGGGCTCAAGAGTAGTCTAATGTTGATCCGGTTTTGGGTCTTGTGAACGTTGACATAGATAGGTTGCAAATGTACACTCTCGGGCGTAATAGAACAATATAAATCGGTTTTACCACTTTGTTCGATTGAATGAGAAAAAGTTACTGTTTCCAAAGTTATCTTGTTAGGGCCCAGTGAGTAGTCTAATGTTGATCCGGTTTTGTTCTTGTGAACGTAGACCTTGAAGTTGCAAATTTACACTCTCGGGCGTAATAGAACAATATAATTAGGTTTTACCTTCGATTGAATGAGAAAATGTCTTGTTTCTAAAGTTATCTTGTTAGGGCCCAGTAGTAGCGTAATGTTTCTCCGGTTTTGGTTCTTGTGAACGTTGGCATCGATACGTTGCAAATTTACACTCTCGGGGCATAATAGAACAATATAATTAGGTGTTACCTCTTGTTCGATTGAATGAGAAAAATCTTGTTTCCAAAGTTATCTTGTTATGGCCAATGAGTAGTCTAATGTTGATCCGGTTTTGTTCTTGTGAACGTAGACCTCGATAAGTTGCAAATTTACACTCTCGGGCGTAATAGAACAATATAATTAGGTTTTACCCTGTTCGATTGAATGAGAAAAATCTTGTTTCCAAAGTTATACTGTTAGGGCCCAACTGAGTAGTCTAATGTTGATCCGGTTTTGGTTCTTGTGAACGTAGACCACGATAAGTTGCAAATTTACACACTCGGGGCGTAATAGAACAATATAAATCGGTTTTACCCACTGTTCGATTGAATGAGAAAAAGTTCTGTTTCCAAAGTTATACTGTTAGGGCCCAACTGAGTAGTCTAATGTTGATCCAGTTTTGTTCTTGTGAACGTAGACCTTGACAAGTTGCAAATTTACACTCTCGGGCGTAATAGAACAATATAAATAGGTTTTACCCACTGTTCGATTGAATGAGAAAAAGTACTGTTTCCAAAGTTATACTGTTAGAGCCCAATTGGGTAGTCTAATGTTGATCCGGTATTGGTTCTTGTGAACGTAGACCTCGATAAGTTGCAAATTTACACACTCGGGGCGTAATAGAACAATATAATTAGGTTTTACCCACTGTTCGATTGAATGAGAAAAAGTACTGTTTCCAAAGTTATCTTGTTAGGGCTCAACTTAGTAGTCTAATGTTGATCCGGTTTTGGGTTCTTGTGAACGTTGACCTCGATAAGTTGCAAATTTACACACTCGGGCGTAATAGAACAATATAAATCGGTTTACCCTTTGTTCGATTGAATGAGAAAAAGTTACTTTCCAAAGTTATAGTTAGGGCCCAATGAGTAGTCTAATGTTGATCCGGTTTTGTTCTTGTGAACGTAGACCTCGATAAGTTGCAAATTTACACTCTCGGGGCGTAATAGAACAATATAATTAGGCTTTACCCACTGTTCGATTGAATGAGAAAAAGTACTGTTTCCAAAGTTATACTGTTAGGGCCCAATTCGGTAGTCTAATGTTGATCCGGTTTTGGTTCTTGTGAACGTAGACCTCGATAAGTTGCAAATTTACACACTCGGGGCGTAGTAGAACAATATAAATAGGTTTTACCCTACGATCGATTGAATGAGAAAAATCTTGTTCCAAAGTTATCTTGTTAGGGCCCAATGAGTAGTCTAATGTTGATCCGGTTTTGTTCTTGTGAACGTAGACCTTGACGAGTTGCAAATTTACACTCTCGGGCGTAATAGAACAATATAATTAGGTTTTACCCTTGTTCGATTGAATGAGAAAATGTCTTGTTTCTAAAGTTATCTTGTTAGGGCCCAGCGAGTAGTGTAATGTTTCTCGGTTTTGGTTCTGTGAACGTTGACCTCGATAAGTTGCAAATTTACACTCTCGGGGCATAATAGAACAATATAATTAGGTGTTACCTCTTGTTCGATTGAATGAGAAAAAGTACTGTTTCCAAAGTTATACTGTTAGGGCCAACTGAGTAGTCTAATGTTGATCCAGTTTTGTTCTTGTGAACGTAGACCTCGATAAGTTGCAAATTTACACTCTCGGGCGTAATAGAACAATATAATTAGGTTTTACCTCGATCGATTGAATGAGAAAAATCTTGTTTCCAAAGTTATCTTTGTTAGGGCTCAACTGAGTAGTCTAATGTTGATCCGGTTTTGGGTCTTGTGAACGTTGACCTCGATAAGTTGCAAATTTACACACTCGGGGCGTAATAGAACAATATAAATCAGTTTACCCACTGTTCGATTGAATGAGAAAAAGTTCTGTTTCCAAAGTTATACTGTTAGGGCCCAACTGAGTAGCGTAATGTTTCTCCGGTTTTGGTTCTCGTGAACGTTGACCTCGATAAGTTGCAAATTTACACTATCGGGGCATAATAGAACAATATAATTAGGTTTTACCTCTTGTTCGATTGAATGAGAAAAAGTACTGTTTCCAAAGTTATACTGTTAGGGCCCAATTGGGTAGTCTAATGTTGATCCGGTTTTGTTTCTTGTGAACGTAGACCACGATAAGTTGCAAATTTACACACTCGGGGCGTAGTAGAACAATATAAATAGGTTTTACCCTGATCGATTGAATGAGAAAAATCATTTCCAAAGTTATCTTGTTAGGGCTCAGATGAGTAGTCTAATGTTGATCCGGTTTTGGGTCTTGTGAACGTTGACCTCGATAAGTTGCAAATTTACACACTCGGGGCGTAATAGAACAATATAAATCAGTTTACCCACTGTTCGATTGAATGAGAAAAAGTTCTGTTTCCAAAGTTATACTGTTAGGGCCCAATTGGGTAGTCTAATGTTGATCCGGTTTTGGTTCTTGTGAACGTAGACCTTGACAAGTTGCAAATTTAAACTCTCGGGGCGTAATAGAACAATATAAATAGGTTTTACCCACTGTTCGATTGAATGAGAAAAAGTACTGTTTCCAAAGTTATACTGTTAGGGCCCAATTGGGTAGTCTAATGTTGATCCGGTTTTGGTTCTTGTGAACGTAGACCACGATAAGTTGCAAATTTACACACTCGGGACATAATAGAACAATATAAATAGGTTTTACCTCGATCGATTGAATGAGAAAAATCATTTCCAAAGTTATCTTGTTAGGGCTCAAGTGAGTAGTCTAATGTTGATCCGGTTTTGTTCTTGTGAACGTTGACCTCGATAAGTTGCAAATTTACACACTCGGGCGTAATAGAACAATATAAATCGGTTTTACCCCGTTCGATTGAATGAGAAAAAGTTGTTTCCAAAGTTATCTTTGTTAGGGCCCAATGAGTAGTCTAATGTTGATCCGGTTTTGTTCTTGTGAACGTAGACCTTGACGATAAGTTGCAAATTTACACTCTCGGGCGTAATAGAACAATATAATTAGGTTTTACCCACTGTTCGATTGAATGAGAAAAAGTCTTGTTTCCAAAGTTATCTTTGTTAGGGCCCAGTGAGTAGTCTAATGTTTCTCCGGTTTTGGTTCTTGTGAACGTTGACCTCGATAAGTTGCAAATTTACACTATCGGGCGTAATAGAACAATATAATTAGGTGTTACCTCTTGTTCGATTGAATGAGAAAAATCTTGTTTCCAAAGTTATCTTGTTGGGGCCCAGTAGTCTAATGTTGATCCGGTTTTGTTCTTGTGAACGTAGACCTCGATAAGTTGCAAATTTACACTCTCGGGCGTAATAGAACAATATAATTAGGTTTTACCCTGTTCGATTGAATGAGAAAAATCTTGTTTCCAAAGTTATCTTTGTTAGGGCCCATTGGGTAGTCTAATGTTGATCGGTTTTGGTTCTTGTGAACGTAGACCACGATAAGTTGCAAATTTACACACTCGGGCGTAGTAGAACAATATAAATAGGTTTTACCCTTTGATCGATTGAATGAGAAAAATCTTGTTTCCAAAGTTATCTTGTTAGGGCTCAATGAGTAGTCCAATGTTGATCCGGTTTGGTCTTGTGAACGTTGACCTCGATAAGTTGCAAATTTACACACTCGGGGCATAATAGAACAATATAAATAGTTTTTACCTTTGTTCGATTGAATGAGAAAAATCTTGTTTCCAAAGTTATCTTGTTAGGGCCCAATTGGGTAGTCTAATGTTGATCCGGTTTTGGTTCTTGTGAACGTAGACCACGATAAGTTGCAAATTTACACACTCGGGCGTAATAGAACAATATAAATAGGTTTTACCTCGATCGATTGAATGAGAAAAATCTTGTTTCCAAAGTTATCTTGTTAGGGCTCAAGAGTAGTCTAATGTTGATCCGGTTTTGGGTCTTGTGAACGTTGACCTCGATAAGTTGCAAATTTACACTCGGGCGTAATAGAACAATATAAATCAGGTTTTACCTTTGTTCGATTGAATGAGAAAAAGTTACTGTTTCCAAAGTTATAGTTAGGGCCCAAGTGAGTAGTCTAATGTTGATCCGGTTTTGTTCTTGTGAACGTAGACCTTGACGATAAGTTGCAAATTTACACTCTCGGGCGTAATAGAACAATATAATTAGGCTTTACCCCTTTGTTCGATTGAATGAGAAAAATCTTGTTTCCAAAGTTATATTGTTAGGGCCCAATTGGGTAGTCTAATGTTGATCCGATTTTGGTTCTTGTGAACGTAGACCACGATAAGTTGCTAATTTACACACTCGGGGCGTAGTAGAACAATATAAATAGGTTTTACCCTCGATCGATTGAATGAGAAAAAATCTTGGTTCCAAAGTTATACTGTTAGGGCTCAACTGAGTAGTCTAATGTTGATCCGGTTTTGCTTCTTGTGAACGTAGACCTTGACGAGTTGCAAATTTACACTCTCGGGGCGTAATAGAACAATATAATTAGGTTTTACTCTTTGTTCGATCGAAAGAGAAAATGTCTTGTTTCTAAAGTTATCTTGTTAGGGCCCAAGAGTAGTCTAATGTTGATCGGTTTTGGTTCTTGTGAACGTTGGCATCGATATATTGCAAATTTACACTCTCGGGGCGTAATAGAACAATATAATTAGGTGTGACCTCTTGTTCGATTGAATGAGAAAAAGTACTGTTTCCAAAGTTATACTGTTAGGGCCAACTGAGTAGTCTAATGTTGATCCTGTTTTTGTTCTTGTGAACGTAGACCTCGATAAGTTGCAAATTTACACTCTCGGGGCGTAATAGAACAATATAATTAGGTTTTACCCTCTGATCTATTGAATGAGAAAAATCTTGTTTCCAAAGTTATCTTTATTAGGGCTCAAGCGAGTAGTCTAATGTTGATCCGGTTTCTGTTCTTGTGAACGCTGACCTCGATAAGTTGCAAATTTACCCTCTCGGGGCATAATAGAACAATATAAATAGGTTTTACCTATTGTTCGATTGAATGAGAAAAATCTTGTTTCCAAAGTTATCTTGTTAGGGCCCAATTGGGTAGTCTAATGTTGATCCGGTTTTGGTTCTTGTGAACGTAGACCACGATAAGTTGCAAATTTACACACTCGGGCGTAGTAGAACAATATAAATAGGTTTTACCCTGATCGATTGAATGAGAAAAAAAATCTTGTTTCCAAAGTTATCTTGTTAGGGCTCAACTGAGTAGTCTAATATTGATCCGGTTTTGGTTCTTGTGAACGTAGACCACGATAAGTTGCAAATTTACACACTCGGGGCGTAATAGAACAATATAAATCAGTTTTACCCACTGTTCGATTGAATGAGAAAAAGTTCTGTTTCCAAAGTTATAGTTAGGGCCCAACTGAGTAGTCTAATGTTGATCCAGTTTTTGTTCTTGTGAACGTAGACCTCGATAAGTTGCAAATTTACACTCTCGGGGCGTAATAGAACAATATAATTAGGTTTTACCCACTGTTCGATTGAATGAGAAAAAGTACTGTTTCCAAAGTTATACTGTTAGGGCCCAATTCGGTAGTCTAATATTGATCCGATTTTGGTTCTTGTGAACGTAGACCACGATAAGTTGCAAATTTACACACTCGGGGCGTAGTAGAACAATATAAATAGGTTTTACCCTCTGATCGATTGAATGAGAAAAAGTACTGTTTCCAAAGTTATACTGTTAGGGCTCAACTGAGTAGTCTAATGTTGATCCGGTTTTGGGTCTTGAGAACGTTGACCTCGATAAGTTGCAAATTTACACACTCAGGGCGTAATAGAACAATATAAATCAGTTTACCCACTGTTCGATTGAATGAGAAAAAGTTCTGTTTCCAAAGTTATACTGTTAGGGCCCAATTGGGTAGTCTAATGTTGATCCGGTTTTGGTTCTTGTGAACGTAGACCACGATAAGTTGCAAATTTACACACTCGGGGCGTAGTAGAAAAATATAAATAGGTTTTACCCACTGTTCGATTGAATGAGAAAAAGTACTGTTTCCAAAGTTATACTGTTAGGGCCCAATTGGGTAGTCTAATGTTGATCCGGTTTTGGTTCTTGTGAACGTAGACCACGATAAGTTGCAAATTTACACACTCGGGCGTAAGTAGAACAATATAAATAGGTTTTACCCCTCGATCGATTGAATGAGAAAAATCTTGTTTCCAAAGTTATCTTTGTTAGGGCTCAAGCGAGTAGTCTAATGTTGATCGGTTTTGGGTCTTGTGAACGTTGACCTCGATAAGTTGCAAATTTACACACTCGGGCGTAATAGAACAATATAAATCGGTTTTACCCCTTTGTTCGATTGAATGAGAAAAAGTTCTTTGTTTCCAAAGTTATCTTGTTAGGGCCCAAGCGAGTAGTCTAATGTTGATCCGGTTTTGTTCTTGTGAACGTAGACCTTGACGATAAGTTGCAAATTTACACTCTCGGGCGTAATAGAACAATATAATTAGTTTTACCCTTTGTTCGATTGAATGAGAAAATGTATTGTTTCTAAAGTTATACTGTTAGGGCCCAACTGAGTAGCGTAATGTTTCTCCGGTTTTGGTTCTCGTGAACGTTGACCTCGATAAGTTGCAAATTTACACTATCGGGGCATAATAGAACAATATAATTAGGTGTTACCTCTTGTTCGATTGAATGAGAAAAAGTACTGTTTCCAAAGTTATACTGTTAGGGCCCAATTGAGTAGTCTAATGTTGATCCAGTTTTTGTTCTTGTGAACGTAGACCTCGATAAGTTGCAAATTTACACTCTCGGGGCGTAATAGAACAATATAATTAGGTTTTACCCTCTGTTCGATTGAATGAGAAAAGTCTTGTTTCTAAAGTTATCTTGTTAGGGCCCAGTGAGTAGTGTAATGTTTCTCCGGTTTTGGTTCTCGTGAACGTTGACCTCGATAAGTTGCAAATTTACACTATCGGGGCATAATAGAACAATATAATTAGGTGTTACCTCTTGTTCGATTGAATGAGAAAAATCTTGTTTCCAAAGTTATCTTTGTTGGGGCCAGTGAGTAGTCTAATGTTGATCCGGTTTTGTTCTTGTGAACGTAGACCTCGATAAGTTGCAAATTTACACTCTCGGGCGTAATAGAACAATATAATTAGGTTTTACCTCATTCGATTGAATGAGAAAAAGTACTGTTTCCAAAGTTATACTGTTAGGGCCCAATTGGGTTGTCTAATATTGATCCGGTTTTGGTTCTTGTGAACGTAGACCACGATAAGTTGCAAATTTACGCACTCGGGGCGTAATAGAACAATATAAATAGGTTTTACCCACTGTTCGATTGAATGAGAAAAATCTTGTTTCCAAAGTTATCTTGTTAGGGCTCAAGCGAGTAGTCTAATGTTGATCCGGTTTTGGGTCTTGTGAACGTTGACCTCGATAAGTGCAAATTTACACACTCGGGCATAATAGAACAATATAAATAGTTTTTACCTTTGTTCGATTGAATGAGAAAAATCTTGTTTCCAAAGTTATCTTGTTAGGGCCCAATTGGGTAGTCTAATGTTGATCCGGTTTTGGTTCTTGTGAACGTAGACCACGATAAGTTGCAAATTTACACACTCGGGGCGTAGTAGAACAATATAAATAGGTTTTACCCTCTGATCGATTGAATGAGAAAAAGTACTGTTTCCAAAGTTATACTGTTAGGGATCAACTGAGTAGTCTAATGTTGATCCGGTTTTGGGTCTTGTGAACGTTGACCTCGATAAGTTGCAAATTTACACACTCGGGGCGTAATAGAACAATATAAATCAGTTTTACCCACTGTTCGATTGAATGAGAAAAAGTTCTGTTTCCAAAGTTATACTGTTAGGGCCCAACTGAGTAGTCTAATGTTGATCCAATTTTTGTTCTTGTGAACGTAGACCTTGACGAGTTGCAAATTTACACTCTCGGGGCGTAATAGAACAATATAATTAGGTGTGACCTAATGTTCGATTGAATGAGAAAAAGTACTGTTTCCAAAGTTATACTGTTAGGGCCCAATTCGGTAGTCTAATATTGATCCGATTTTGGTTCTTGTGAACGTAGACCACGATAAGTTGCAAATTTACACACTCGGGGCATAGTAGAACAATATAAATAGGTTTTACCCTGATCGATTGAATGAGAAAAATCTTGTTTCCAAAGTTATCTTGTTAGGGCCCAGGAGTAGTCTAATGTTGATCCAGTTTTGTTCTTGTGAACGTAGACCTTGACGAGTTGCAAATTTACACTCTCGGGGCGTAATAGAACAATATAATTAGGTTTTACCCACTGTTCGATTGAATGAGAAAATGTACTGTTTCTAAAGTTATACTGTATGGGCCCAACTGAGTAGTGTAATGTTTCTCCGGTTTTGGTTCACGTGAACGTTGACCTCGATAAGTTGCAAATTTACACTATCGGGGCATAATAGAACAATATAATTAGGTGTTACCTCCTGTTCGATTGAATGAGAAAAATCTTTGTTTCCAAAGTTATCTTGTTATGGCCAATGAGTAGTCTAATGTTGATCCGGTTTTGTTCTTGTGAACGTAGACCTCGATAAGTTGCAAATTTACACTCTCGGGGCGTAATAGAACAATATAATTAGGTTTTACCCTGTGTTCGATTGAATGAGAAAAAGTACTGTTTCCAAAGTTATACTGTTAGGGCTCAATTGAGTAGTCTAATGTTGATCCGGTTTTGGGTCTTGTGAACGTTGACCTCGATAAGTTGCAAATTTACACACTCGGGGCGTAATAGAACAATATAAATCAGTTTTACCCACTGTTCGATTGAATGAGAAAAAGTTCTGTTTCCAAAGTTATAGTTAGGGCCCAACTGAGTAGTCTAATGTTGATCCAGTTTTTGTTCTTGTGAACGTAGACCTTGACGAGTTGCAAATTTACACTCTCGGGGCGTAATAGAACAATATAATTAGGTTTTACCCTTTGTTCGATTGAATGAGAAAAATCTTTGTTTCCAAAGTTATCTTTGTTAGGGCCCAATTGGGTAGTCTAATGTTGATCCGATTTTGGTTCTTGTGAACGTAGACCACGATAAGTTGCAAATTTACACACTCGGGGCGTAGTAGAACAATATAAATAGGTTTTACCCTGATCGATTGAATGAGAAAAAATCTTGTTTCCAAAGTTATCTTGTTAGGGCTCAAGAGTAGTCTAATGTTGATCCGGTTTTGGGTCTTGTGAACGTTGACCTCGATAAGTTGCAAATTTACACACTCGGGCGTAATAGAACAATATAAATCGGTTTTACCTTTGTTCGATTGAATGAGAAAAAGTTCTTTCCAAAGTTATCTTGTTAGGGCCCAACTGAGTAGTCTAAGGTTTATCCAGTTTGGGTTCTTGTGATCGTAGACCTTGACAAGTTACAAATTTACACTCTCGGGGCGTAATAGAACAATATAAATAGGTTTTACCCACTGTTCGATTGAATGAGAAAAAGTACTGTTTCCAAAGTTATCTTTGTTAGGGCCCAATTGGGTAGTCTAATGTTGATCCGGTTTTGGTTCTTGTGAACGTAGACCACGATAAGTTGCAAATTTACACACTCGGGACATAATAGAACAATATAAATAGGTTTTACCCACTGTTCGATTGAATGAGAAAAATCTTGTTTCCAAAGTTATCTTGTTAGGGCTGAGTAGTCTAATGTTGATCGGTTTTGGGTCTTGTGAACGTTGACCTCGATAAGTTGCAAATTTACACACTCGGGCGTAATAGAACAATATAAATCGGTTTACCACATTTGTTCGATTGAATGAGAAAAAGTTACATTTCCAAAGTTATCTTTGTTAGGGCCCAATTGAGTAGTCTAATGTTGATCCGGTTTTTACTCTTGTGAACGTAAACCACGATAAGTTGCAAATTTACACTCTCGGAGCGTAATAGAACAATATAATTAGGTTTTACCCAATGTTCGATTGAATGAGAAAATGTACTGTTTCTAAAGTTATACTGTTAGGGCCCAATTGGGTAGTGTAATGTTTCTCCGGTTTTGGTTCACGTGAACGTTGACCTCGATAAGTTGCAAATTTACACTATCGGGGCATAATAGAACAATATAATTAGGTGTTACCTCTTGTTCGATTGAATGAGAAAAAGTACTGTTTCCAAAGTTATACTGTTATGGCCCAACTGAGTAGTCTAATGTTGATCCGGTTTTTGTTCTTGTGAACGTAGACCTCGATAAGTTGCAAATTTACACTCTCGGGGCGTAATAGAACAATATAATTAGGTTTTACCCTGATCGATTGAATGAGAAAAATCTTGTTTCCAAAGTTATCTTTGTTAGGGCTCAAGCGAGTAGTCTAATGTTGATCCGGTTTTGGGTCTTGTGAACGTTGACCTCGATAAGTTGCAAATTTACACACTCGGGCGTAATAGAACAATATAAATCGGTTTACCCTTGTTCGATTGAATGAGAAAAAGTTGTTTCCAAAGTTATACTGTTAGGACCCAAATGAGTAGTCTAATGTTGATCCAGTTTTGTTCTTGTGAACGTAGACCTTGACTAGTTGCAAATTTTCAATCTTGGGGCGTAATAGAACAATATAAATAGGTTTTACCCACTGTTCGATTGAATGAGAAAAATCTTGTTTCCAAAGTTATCTTTGTTAGGGCCCAATTGGGTAGTCTAATGTTGATCCGGTTTTGGTTCTTGTGAACGTAGACCACGATAAGTTGCAAATTTACACACTCGGGCGTAAGTAGAACAATATAAATAGGTTTACCCTACGATCGATTGAATGAGAAAAAGAAATCTTGTTTCCAAGGTTATGTTGTTAGGGCTCAACTGAGTAGTCTAATGTTGATCCGGTTTTGGGTCTTGTGAACGTTGACCTCGATAAGTTGCAAATTTACACACTCGGGGCGTAATAGAACAATATAAATCAGTTTTACCCACTGTTCGATTGAATGAGAAAAAGTTCTGTTTCCAAAGTTATACTGTTAGGGCCCAACTGAGTAGTCTAATGTTGATCCAGATTTTGTTCTTGTGAACGTAGACCTTGACGTGTTGCAAATTTACACTCTCGGGGCGTAATAGAACAATATAATTAGGTTTTACCCACTGTTCGATTGAATGAGAAAATGTACTGTTTCTAAAGTTATCTTGTTAGGGCCCAAGAGTAGTCTAATGTTGATCCAGTTTTTGTTCTTGTGAACGTAGACCTCGATAAGTTGCAAATTTACACTCTCGGGGCATAATAGAACAATATAATTAGGTGTTACCTCTTGTTCGATTGAATGAGAAAAAGTACTGTTTCCAAAGTTATCTTTGTTAGGGCCAAGCGAGTAGTCTAATGTTGATCCGGTTTTGTTCTTGTGAACGTAGACCTCGATAAGTTGCAAATTTACACTCTCGGGCGTAATAGAACAATATAATTAGGTTTTACCTAGATCGATTGAATGAGAAAAATCTTGTTTCCAAAGTTATCTTTGTTAGGGCTCAAGCGAGTAGTCTAATGTTGATCCGGTTTTGGGTCTTGTGAACGTTGACCTCGATAAGTTGCAAATTTACACACTCGGGCGTAATAGAACAATATAAATCGGTTTACCCTTTGTTCGATTGAATGAGAAAAAGTTCTGTTTCCAAAGTTATCTTTGTTAGGGCCCAAGAGTAGTCTAATGTTGATCCGTTTTGTTCTTGTGATCGTAGACCTTGACAAGTTGCAAATTTACACTCTCGGGGCGTAATAGAACAATATAAATAGGTTTTACCCACTGTTCGATTGAATAAGAAAAAGTACTGTTTCCAAAGTTATCTTGTTAGGGCCCAATTGGGTAGTCTAATGTTGATCCGGTTTTGGTTCTTGTGAACGTAGACCACGATAAGTTGCAAATTTACACTCGGGCGTAGTAGAACAATATAAATAGGTTTTACCCTGATCGATTGAATGAGAAAAAAGTCTTTTTTCCAAAGTTATACTGTTAGGGCTCAACTGAGTAGTCTAATGTTGATCCGGTTTTGGGTCTTGTGAACGTTGACCTCGATAAGTTGCAAATTTACACACTCGGGGCGTAATAGAACAATATAAATCGGTTTTACCCACTTGTTCGATTGAATGAGAAAAAGTTAACATTTCCAAAGTTATCTTTGTTAGGGCCCAATGAGTAGTCTAATGTTGATCCGGTTTTGTTCTTGTGAACGTAGACCTTGACGATAAGTTGCAAATTTACACTCTCGGGCGTAATAGAACAATATAATTAGGTTTTACCTTGTTCGATTGAATGAGAAAATGTCTTGTTTCTAAAGTTATCTTGTTAGGGCCCAAGAGTAGCGTAATGTTTATCCGGTTTTGGTTCTCGTGAACGTTGAACTCGATAAGTTGCAAATTTACACTATCGGGGCATAATAGAACAATATAATTAGGTGTTACCTCTTGTTCGATTGAATGAGAAAAAGTACTGTTTCCAAAGTTATACTGTTATGGCCAACTGAGTAGTCTAATGTTGATCCGGTTTTGGTTCTTGTGAACGTAGACCACGATAAGTTGCAAATTTACACACTCGGGGCGTAGTAGAACAATATAAATAGGTTTTACCCCCTGTTCGATTGATTGAGAAAAAAATCTTGTTTCCAAAGTTATCTTGTTAGGGCTCAAGCGAGTAGTCTAATGTTGATCCGGTTTTGGGTCTTGAACGTTGACCTCGATAAGTTGCAAATTTACACACTCGGGCGTAATAGAACAATATAAATCGGTTTACCTTGTTCGATTGAATGAGAAAAAGTTCATTTCCAAAGTTATCTTGTTAGGGCCCAATGAGTAGTCTAATGTTGATCCGGTTTTGTTCTTGTGATCGTAGACCTTGACAAGTTGCAAATTTAAACTCTCGGGGCGTAATAGAACAATATAAATAGGTTTTACCCACTGTTCGATTGAATGAGAAAAAGTACTGTTTCCAAAGTTATACTGTTAGGGCCCAATTGGGTAGTCTAATGTTGATCCGGTTTTGGTTCTTGTGAACGTAGACCACGATAAGTTGCAAATTTACACACTCGGGACATAATAGAACAATATAAATAGGTTTTACCCTACGATCGATTGAATGAGAAAAATCTTGTTTCCAAAGTTATACTGTTAGGGCTCAACTGAGTAGTCTAATGTTGATCCGGTTTTGGGTCTTGTGAACGTTGACCTCGATAAGTTACAAATTTACACACTCGGGGCATAATAGAACAATATAAATAGGTTTTACCCACTGTTCGATTGAATGAGAAAAAGTACTGTTTCCAAAGTTATACTGTTAGGGCCCAATTGTGTAGTCTAATGTTGATCCGGTTTTGGTTCTTGTGAACGTAGACCTTGACGAGTTGCGAATTTACACTCTCGGGGCGTAATAGAACAATATAATTAGGTTTTACCCACTGTTCGATTGAATGAGAAAATGTACTGTTTCTAAAGTTATACTGTTAGGGCCCAACTGAGTAGCGTAATGTTTCTCCGGTTTTGGTTCTCGTGAACGTTGACCTCGATAAGTTGCAAATTTACACTATCGGGGCATAATAGAACAATATAATTAGGTGTTACCTCTTGTTCGATTGAATGATAGAAAATCTTGTTTCCAAAGTTATCTTTGTTAGGGCCCAACCGAGTAGTCTAATGTTGATCCGGTTTTGTTCTTGTGAACGTGGACCTCGATAAGTTGCAAATTTACACTCTCGGGCGTAATAGAACAATGTAATTAGGTTTTAGCCTCTGTTCGATTGAATGAGAAAAAGTACTGTTTCCAAAGTTATACTGTTAGGGCCCAATTGGGTAGTCTAATGTTGATCCGGTTTTGGTTCTTGTGAACGTAGACCACGATAAGTTGCAAATTTACACACTCGGGGCGTAGTAGAACAATATAAATAGGTTTTACCCCTTGATCGATTGAATGAGAAAAATCTTGTTTCCAAAGTTATCTTTTGTTGGGGCTCAAGTAGTCTAATGTTGATCCGGTTTTGGGTCTTGTGAACGTTGACCTCGATAAGTTCACAAATTTACACTCTCGGGGGCATAATAGAACAATATAAATAGGTTTTACCCTTTGTTCGATTGAATGAGAAAAATCTTGTTTCCAAAGTTATCTTTGTTAGGGCCCAATTGGGTAGTCTAATGTTGATCCGGTTTTGGTTCTTGTGAACGTAGACCACGATAAGTTGCAAATTTACACACTCGGGACGTAGTAGAACAATATAAATAGGTTTACCCTTTGATCGATTGAATGAGAAAAAGTACTGTTTCCAAAGTTATATTGTTAGGGCTCAAGCGAGTAGTCTAATGTTGATCCGGTTTTGGGTCTTGTGAACGTTGACTTCGATAAGTTGCAAATTTACACACTCGGGCGTAATAGAACAATATAAATCAGGTTTTACCTTGTTCGATTGAATGAGAAAAAGTTCTGTTTCCAAAGTTATAGTTAGGGCCCAACTGAGTAGTCTAATGTTGATCCAGTTTTTGTTCTTGTGAACGTAGACCTTGACGAGTTGCAAATTTACACTCTCGGGGCGTAATAGAACAATATAATTAGGTTTTACCCACTGTTCGATTGAATGAGAAAATGTACTGTTTCTAAAGTTATACTGTTAGGGCCCAACTGAGTAGTGTAATGTTTCTCCGGTTTTGGTTCTCGTGAACGTTGACCTCGATAAGTTGCAAATTTACACTATCGGGGCATAATAGAACAATATAATTAGGTGTTACCTCTTGTTCGATTGAATGAGAAAAAGTACTGTTTCCAAAGTTATACTGTTAGGGCCAACTGAGTAGTCTAATGTTGATCCAGTATTTGTTCTTGTGAACGTAGACCTCGATAAGTTGCAAATTTACACTCTCGGGGCGTAATAGAACAATATAATTAGGTTTTACCCACTGATCGATTGAATGAGAAAAAGTACTGTTTCCAAAGTTATACTGTTAGGGCTCAACTGAGTAGTCTAATGTTGATCCGGTTTTGGGTCTTGTGAACGTTGACCTCGATAAGTTGCAAATTTACACACTCGGGGCGTAATAGAACAATATAAATCAGTTTACCCATGTTCGATTGAATGAGAAAAAGTTCTGTTTCCAAAGTTATACTGTTAGGGCCCAACTGAGTAGTCTAATGTTGATCCAGTTTTTGTTCTTGTGATCGTAGACCTTGACAAGTTGCAAATTTACACTCTCGGGGCGTAATAGAACAATATAAATAGGTTTTACCCACTGTTCGATTGAATGAGAAAAAGTACTTTTTCCAAAGTTATACTGTTAGGGCCCAATTGGGTAGTCTAATGTTGATCCGGTTTTGGTTCTTGTGAACGTAGACCACGATAAGTTGCAAATTTACACACTCGGGGCGTAGAACAATATAAATAGGTTTTACCTGATCGATTGAATGAGAAAAATCTTGTTTCCAAAGTTATACTGTTAGGGCCCAACTGAGTAGTCTAATGTTGATCCGGTTTTGGTTCTTGTGAACGTTGACCTCGATAAGTTGAAAATTTACACTCTCGGGGCATAATAGAACAATATAAATAGGTTTTACCCACTGTTCGATTGAATGAGAAAAAGTTGTTTCCAAAGTTATCTTGTTAGGGCCCAATAGTAGTCTAATGTTGATCCGGTTTTGTTCTTGTGAACGTAGACCTTGACGAGTTGCAAATTTACACTCTCGGGCGTAATAGAACAATATAATTAGGTTTTACCTTGTTCGATTGAATGAGAAAATGTCTTGTTTCTAAAGTTATCTTGTTAGGGCCCAAGTGAGTAGCGTAATGTTTCTCGGTTTTGGTTCTCGTGAACGTTGACCTCGATAAGTTGCAAATTTACACTATCGGGGCATAATAGAACAATATAATTAGGTGTTACCTCTTGTTCGATTGAATGAGAAAAAATCTTGTTTCCAAAGTTATCTTGTTATGGCCAAGCGAGTAGTCTAATGTTGATCCGGTTTTGGTTCTTGTGAACGTAGACCACGATAAGTTGCAAATTTACACTCGGGCGTAAGTAGAACAATATAAATAGGTTTTACCCTTTGATCGATTGAATTGAGAAAAATCTTGTTTCCAAAGTTATCTTGTTAGGGCTCAATGAGTAGTCTAATGTTGATCCGGTTTTGGGTCTTGAACGTTGACCTCGATAAGTTGCAAATTTACACACTCGGGCGTAATAGAACAATATAAATCGGTTTTACTCTTTTGTTCGATTCAATGAGTAAAGTTACTGTTTCCAAAGTTATCTTGTTAGGGCCCAATGAGTAGTCTAATGTTGATCCGGTTTTGTTCTTGTGATCGTAGACCTTGACAAGTTGCAAATTTAAACTCTCGGGCGTAATAGAACAATATAAATAGGTTTTACCATTCGATTGAATGAGAAAAATCTTGTTTCCAAAGTTATCTTGTTAGGGCCCAATTGGGTAGTCTAATGTTGATCCGGTTTTGGTTCTTGTGAACGTAGACCACGATAAGTTGCAAATTTACACACTCGGGCGTAGTAGAACAATATAAATAGGTTTTACCTTGATCGATTGAATGAGAAAAATCTGTTTCCAAAGTTATACTGTTAGGGCTCAACTGAGTAGTCTAATGTTGATCCGGTTTTGGGTCTTGTGAACGTTGACCTCGATAAGTCCCAAATTTACACACTAGGGGCGTAATAAAACAATATAAATCGGTTTTACCCTTTGTTCGATTGAATGAGAAAAAGTTGTTTCCAAAGTTATCTTTGTTAGGGCCCAGTAGTAGTCTAATGTTGGTCCGGTTTTTGTTCTTGTGAACGTAGCCCTTGACGAGTTGCAAATTTACACTCTCGGGGCGTAATAGAACAGTATAATTAGGTTTTACCCTCTGTTCGATTGAATGAGAAAATGTACTGTTTCTAAAGTTATACTGTTAGGGCCCAACTGAGTAGCGTAATGTTTCTCCGGTTTTGGTTCTCGTGAACGTTGACCTCGATAAGTTGCAAATTTACACTATCGGGGCATAATAGAACAATATAATTAGGTGTTACCTCTTGTTCGATTGAATGATAAAAAGTACTGTTTCCAAAGTTATACTGTTAGGGCCCAACTGAGTAGTCTAATGTTGATCCAGTTTTTGTTCTTGTGAACGTGGACCTCGATAAGTTGCAAATTTACACTCTCGGGCGTAATAGAACAATATAATTAGGTTTTACCCTCTGTTCGATTGAATGAGAAAAAATCTTGTTTCCAAAGTTATCTTTGTTAGGGCCCAATTGGGTAGTCTAATGTTCGTTCGGTTTAGGTTCTTAGGAACGTAGGCATCGATACGTTGCAAATTTACACTCTCGGGGCATAATAGAACAAAATAATTAGGGTTTACTCTTTGATCGATTGAATGAGAAAAAGTACTGTTTCCAAAGTTATACTGTTAGGGCGCAACTGAGTAGTCTAATGTTGGTCCGGTTTTGGTTCTTGTGAACGTTGACCTCGATAAGTCACAAATTTACATCGGGCATAATAGAACAAAATAATTAGGTTTTACTCTTTGTTCGATTGAATGAGAAAAAGTTTTCCAAAGTTATCTTTGTTAGGGCCCAATTGGGTAGTCTAATGTTGATCCGGTTTTGGTTCTTGTGAACGTAGACCACGATAAGTTGCAAATTTACACACTCGTAGCGTAGTAGAACAATATAAATAGGTTTTACCCTCTGATCGATTGAATGAGAAAAATCTTGTTTCCAAAGTTATCTTGTTAGGGCTCAACTGAGTAGTCTAATGTTGATCCGGTTTTGGGTCTTGTGAACGTTGACCTCGATAAGTTGCAAATTTACACACTCGGGGCGTAATAGAACAATATAAATCAGTTTTACCCACTGTTCGATTGAATGAGAAAAAGTTCTGTTTCCAAAGTTATACTGTTAGGGCCCAACTGAGTAGTCTAATGTTGATCCAGTTTTTGTTCTTGTGAACGTAGACCTTGACGAGTTGCAAATTTACACTCTCGGGGCGTAATAGAACAATATAATTAGGTTTTACCCACTGTTCGATTGAATGAGAAAATGTACTGTTTCTAAAGTTATCTTGTTAGGGCCCAGTGAGTAGTGTAATGTTTCTCGGTTTTGGTTCTCGTGAACGTTGACCTCGATAAGTTGCAAATTTACACTATCGGGGCATAATAGAACAATATAATTAGGTGTTACCTCTTGTTCGATTGAATGAGAAAAATCTTTTCCAAAGTTATCTTGTTAGGGCCAATGAGTAGTCTAATGTTGATCCGGTTTTGTTCTTGTGAACGTAGACCTCGATAAGTTGCAAATTTACACTCTCGGGCGTAATAGAACAATATAATTAGGTTTTACCCTCCGATCTATTGAATGAGAAAAATCTTGTTTCCAAAGTTATCTTGTTAGGGAGTAGTCTAATGTTGATCCGGTTTTGGGTCTTGTGAACGTTGACCTCGATAAGTTGCAAATTTACACACTCGGGCGTAATAGAACAATATAAATCGATTACCCATTTGTTCGATTGAATGAGAAAAAGTTGTTTCCAAAGTTATCTTGTTAGGGCCCAATTGAGTAGTCTAATGTTGATCCGGTTTTGTTCTTGTGATCGTAGACCTTGACAAGTTGCAAATTTACACTCTCGGGGCGTAATAGAACAATATAAATAGGTTTTACCCACTGTTCGATTGAATGAGAAAAAGTACTGTTTCCAAAGTTATACTGTTAGGGCCCAATTGGGTAGTCTATTGTTGATCCGGTTTTGGTTCTTGTGAACGTAGACCACGATAAGTTGCAAATTTACACACTCGGGGCGTAGTAGAACAATATAAATCGGTTTTACCCTCGATCGATTGAATGAGAAAAAATCTTTGTTTCCAAAGTTATCTTGTTAGGGCTCAAGCGAGTAGTCTAATGTTGATCCGGTTTTGGGTCTTGTGAACGTTGACCTCGATAAGTTGCAAATTTACACACTCGGGCGTAATAGAACAATATAAATCGGTTTTACCCCTTTGTTCGATTGAATGAGAAAAAGTTACATTTCCAAAGTTATCTTTGTTAGGGCCCAACTGAGTAGTCTAATGTTGATCCAGTTTTTGTTCTTGTGAACGTAGACCTTGACGAGTTGCAAATTTACACTCTCGGGGCGTAATAGAACAATATAATTAGGTTTTACCCACTGTTCGATTGAATGAGAAAATGTACTGTTTCTAAAGTTATACTGTTAGGGCCCAACTGAGTAGCGTAATGTTTCTCCGGTTTTGGTTCTTGTGAACGTTGACCTCGATAAGTTGCAAATTTACACTATCGGGGCATAATAGAACAATATAATTAGGTGTTACCTCTTGTTCGATTGAATGAGAAAAATCTTTGTTTCCAAAGTTATCTTGTTATGGCCAAGGAGTAGTCTAACGTTGATCCGGTTTTGTTCTTGTGAACGTAGACCTCGATAAGTTGCAAATTTACACTCTCGGGCGTAATAGAACAATATAATTAGGTTTTACCTGATCGATTGAATGAGAAAAATCTTGTTTCCAAAGTTATCTTGTTAGGGCTCAAGAGTAGTCTAATGTTGATCCGGTTTTGGGTCTTGTGAACGTTGACCTCGATAAGTTGCAAATTTACACACTCGGGCGTAATAGAACAATATAAATCGGTTTACCATTTGTTCGATTGAATGAGAAAATGTACTGTTTCCAAAGTTGTACTGATAGTGCGCAATTGAGTAGTCTAATGTTGATCCAGTTTTGTTCTTGTGAACGGAGACCTTGACAAGTTGCAAATTTACACTCTCGGGGCGTAATAGAACAATATAATTAGGTTTTACCCACTGTTCGATTGAATGAGAAAAAGTACTGTTTCCAAAGTTATACTGTTAGGGCCCAATTGGGTAGTCTATTGTTGATCCGGTTTTGGTTCTTGTGAACGTAGACCACGATAAGTTGCAAATTTACACACTCGGGGCGTAGTAGAACAATATAAATCGGTTTTACCCTCTGATCGATTGAATGAGAAAAATCTTTGTTTCCAAAGTTATACTGATAGGGCGCAATTGAGTAGTCTAATGTTGATCCGGTTTTGGTTTTTGTGAACGTTGGCCTCGATAAGTTGCAAATTTACACTCTCGGGGCGTAATAGAACAAAATAATTAGGTTATACTCTTTGTTCGATTGAATGAGAAAAAGTTCTGTTTCCAGAGTTATCTTGTTAGGGCCCAGTGAGTAGTCTAATGTTGATCCGAGTTTTGTTCTTGTGAACGTAGACCTTGACGAGTTGCAAATTTACACTCTCGGGCGTAATAGAACAATATAATTAGGTTTTACCCCTGTTCGATTGAATGAGAAAATGTCTTGTTTCTAAAGTTATCTTGTTAGGGCCCAAGAGTAGCGTAATGTTTCTCCGGTTTGGTTCTCGTGAACGTTGACCTCGATAAGTTGCAAATTTACACTATCGGGCATAATAGAACAATATAATTAGGTGTTACCTCTTGTTCGATTGAATGAGAAAAATCTTGTTTCCAAAGTTATCTTGTTATGGCCAAGCGAGTAGTCTAACGTTGATCCGAGTTTTGTTCTTGTGAACGTAGACCTCGATAAGTTGCAAATTTACACTCTCGGGCGTAATAGAACAATATAATTAGGTTTTACCCTACGATCGATTGAATGAGAAAAATCTTGTTTCCAAAGTTATCTTGTTAGGGCTCAAGCGAGTAGTCTAATGTTGATCCGGTTTTGGGTCTTGTGAACGTTGACCTCGATAAGTTGCAAATTTACACACTCGGGGCGTAATAGAACAATATAAATCGGTTTACCCACTGTTGGTTGGAATGGAAAAAGTTCCTGTTTCCAAAGTTATCTTTGTTAGGGCCCAAGCGAGTAGTCTAATGTTGATCCGGTTTTGTTCTTGTGATCGTAGACCTTGACAAGTTGCAAATTTACACTCTCGGGCGTAATAGAACAATATAAATAGGTTTTACCATTGTTCGATTGAATGAGAAAAATCTTGTTTCCAAAGTTATCTTTGTTAGGGCCCAATTGGGTAGTCTAATGTTGATCCGGTTTTGGTTCTTGTGAACGTAGACCACGATAAGTTGCAAATTTACACACTCGGGCGTAGTAGAACAATATAAATAGGTTTTACCCTCGATCGATTGAATGAGAAAAATCTTGTTTCCAAAGTTATCTTTGTTAGGGCTCAATGAGTAGTCTAATGTTGATCCGGTTTTGGTTCTTGTGAACGTAGACCACGATAAGTTGCAAATTTACACACTCGGGGCGTAATAGAACAATATAAATCAGTTTTACCCTCTGTTCGATTGAATGAGAAAAAGTTCTGTTTCCAAAGTTATACTGTTAGGGCCCAACTGAGTAGTCTAATGTTGATCCAGTTTTTGTTCTTGTGAACGTAGACCTTGACGAGTTGCAAATTTACACTCTCGGGGCGTAATAGAACAATATAATTAGGTTTTACCCACTGTTCGATTGAATGAGAAAAAGTACTGTTTCTAAAGTTATACTGTTAGGGCCCAACTGAGTAGCGTAATGTTTCTCCGGTTTTGGTTCTCGTGAACGTTGACCTCGATAAGTTGCAAATTTACACTATCGGGGCATAATAGAACAATATAATTAGGTGTTACCTCTTGTTTGATTGAATGAGAAAAAGTACTGTTTCCAAAGTTATCTTGTTAGGGCCCAGAGTAGTCTAATGTTGATCCGGTTTTTGTTCTTGTGAACGTAGACCTCGATAAGTCACAAATTTACACTCTCGGGGCATAATAGAACAATATAATTAGGTTTTACCCACTGTTTGATTGAATGAGAAAAAGTACTGTTTCCAAAGTTATACTGTTAGGGCCCAATTGTGTAGTCTAATGTTGATCCGGTTTTGGTTCTTGTGAACGTAGACCACGATAAGTTGCAAATTTACACACTCGTGGCGTAGTAGAACAATATAAATAGGTTTTACCCTCTGATCGATTGAATGAGAAAAATCTTGTTTCCAAAGTTATCTTGTTAGGGCTCAAGAGTAGTCTAATGTTGATCCGGTTTTGGGTCTTGAACGTTGAGCTCGATAAGTTGCAAATTTACACACTCGGGGCGTAATAGAACAATATAAAACAGTTTACCCACTGTTCGATTGAATGAGAAAAAGTTCTGTTTCCAAAGTTATACTGTTAGGGCCCAACTGAGTAGTGTAATGTTGATCCAGTTTTTGTTCTTGTGATCGTAGACCTTGACAAGTTGCAAATTTAAACTCTCGGGGCGTAATAGAACAATATAAATAGGTTTTACCCACTGTTCGATTGAATGAGAAAAATCTTTTTCCAAAGTTATCTTGTTAGGGCCCAATTGGGTAGTCTAATGTTGATCCGGTTTTGGTTCTTGTGAACGTAGACCACGATAAGTTGCAAATTTACACACTCGGGCGTAGTAGAACAATATAAATAGGTTTTACCCTCGATCGATTGAATGAGAAAAAAATCTTGTTTCCAAAGTTATCTTGTTAGGGCTCAAGTGAGTAGTCTAATGTTGATCCGGTTTTGGTTCTTGTGAACGTTGGCATCGATAGGTTGCAAATTTACACTCTCGGGGCGTAATAGAACAAAATAAATCGAGTTTTACCCCTTTGTTCGATTGAATGAGAAAAAGTTGTTTCCAAAGTTATCTTGTTAGGGCCCAAGTAAGTAGTCTAATGTTGATCCGGTTTTGTTCTTGTGAACGTAGACCTTGACGAGTTGCAAATTTACACTCTCGGGCGTAATAGAACAATATAATTAGGTTTTACCACGATTGAATGAGAAAATGTCTTGTTTCTAAAGTTATCTTTGTTAGGGCCCAATGAGTAGCGTAATGTTTCTCGGTTTTGGTTCTCGTGAACGTTGACCTCGATAAGTTGCAAATTTACACTATCGGGGCATAATAGAACAATATAATTAGGTGTTACCTCTTGTTCGATTGAATGATAAAAAATCTTTGTTTCCAAAGTTATACTGATAGGGCGCAATTGAGTAGTCTAATGTTGATCCGGTTTTGGTTCTTGTGAACGTTGGCATCGATAGGTTGCAAATTTACACTCTCGGGGCGTAATAGAACAAAATAATTAGGTTTTACCTCTGTTCGATTGAATGAGAAAAATCTTTGTTTCCAAAGTTATCTTTGTTAGGGCCCAATTGGGTAGTCTAATGTTGATCCGGTTTTGGTTCTTGTGAACGTAGACCACGATAAGTTGCAAATTTACACACTCGGGCGTAGTAGAACAATATAAATAGGTTTTACCCTTGATCGATTGAATGAGAAAAATCTTGTTTCCAAAGTTATCTTGTTAGGGCTCAAGTTGAGTAGTCTAATGTTGATCCGGTTTTGGGTCTTGTGAACGTTGACCTCGATAAGTCACAAATTTACACAGTCGGGGCATAATAGAACAATATAAATAGGTTTTACCCATTGTTCGATTGAATGAGAAAAAGTACTGTTTCCAAAGTTATACTGTTAGGGCCCAATTGGGTAGTCTAATGTTGATCCGGTTTTGGTTCTTGTAAACGTAGACCACGATAAGTTGCAAATTTACACACTCGGGCGTAGTAGAACAATATAAATAGGTTTTACCCTACGATCGATTGAATGAGAAAAATCTTGTTTCCAAAGTTATCTTGTTAGGGCTCAAGTTGAGTAGTCTAATGTTGATCGGTTTTGGGTCTTGTGAACGTTGACCTCGATAAGTCACAAATTTACACACTCGGGGCATAATAGAACAATATAAATAGGTTTTTTGTTCGATTGAATGAGAAAAATCTTGTTTCCAAAGTTATCTTGTTAGGGCCCAATTGGGTAGTCTAATGTTGATCCGGTTTTGGTTCTTGTGAACGTAGACCACGATAAGTTGCAAATTTACACACTCGTAGCGTAGTAGAACAATATAAATAGGTTTTACCCTGATCGATTGAATGAGAAAAATCTTGTTTCCAAAGTTATCTTGTTAGGGCTCAAGTTGAGTAGTCTAATGTTTATCCGATTCTTGGTCTTGTGAACGTTGACCTCGATAAGTTGCAAATTTACACACTCGGGGCGTAATAGAACAATATAAATCAGTTTTACCCACTGTTCGATTGAATGAGAAAAAGTTCTGTTTCCAAAGTTATAGTTAGGGCCCAACTGAGTAGTCTAATGTTGATCCAGTTTTTGTTCTTGTGAACGTAGACCTTGACGAGTTGCAAATTTACACTCTCGGGGCGTAATAGAACAATATAATTAGGTTTTACCCACTGTTCGATTGAATGAGAAAAAGTACTGTTTCCAAAGTTATACTGTTAGGGCCCAATTCGGTAGTCTAATATTGATCCGATTTTGGTTCTTGTGAACGTAGACCACGATAAGTTGCAAATTTACACACTCGGGGCGTAGTAGAACAATATAAATAGGTTTTACCCTCTGATCGATTGAATGAGAAAAAGTACTGTTTCCAATGTTTTCCTGTTAGGGCTCAACTGAGTAGTCTAATGTTGATCCGGTTTTGGGTCTTGTGAACGTTGACCTCGATAAGTTGCAAATTTACACACTCGGGGCGTAATAGAACAATATAAATCAGTTTTACCCACTGTTCGATTGAATGAGAAAAAGTTCTGTTTCCAAAGTTATACTGTTAGGGCCCAACTGAGTAGTCTAATGTTGATCCAGTTTTTGTTCTTGTGATCGTAGACCTTGACAAGTTGCAAATTTAAACTCTCGGGGCGTAATAGAACAATATAAATAGGTTTTACCCACTGTTCGATTGAATGAGAAAAAGTACTGTTTCCAAAGTTATACTGTTAGGGCCCAATTGGGTAGTCTAATTGTTGATCCGGTTTTGGTTCTTGTGAACGTAGACCACGATAAGTTGCAAATTTACACACTCGGGCGTAGTAGAACAATATAAATAGGTTTTACCCTACGATCGATTTAATGAGAAAAATCTTGTTCCCAAGTTATACTGTTAGGGCTCAAACTGAGTAGTCTAATGTTGATCCGGTTTTGGGTCTTGTGAACGTTGACCTCGATAAGTTGCAAATTTACACACTCAGGGCGTAATAGAACAATATAAATCAGTTTTACCCCTGTTCGATTGAATGAGAAAAAGTTCTGTTTCCAAAGTTATACTGTTAGGGCCCAAGTGAGTAGTCTAATGTTGATCCAGTTTTTGTTCTTGTGAACGTAGACCTTGACGAGTTGCAAATTTACACTCTCGGGGCGTAATAGAACAATATAATTAGGTTTTGCCCACTTTTCGATTGAATGAGAAAATGTACTGTTTCTAAAGTTGTACTGTTAGGGCCCAACTGAGTAGCGTAATGTTTCTCCGGTTTTGGTTCTCGTGAACGTTGACCTCGATAAGTTGCAAATTTACACTATCGGGGCATAATAGAACAATATAATTAGGTGTTACCTCTTGTTCGATTGAATGAGAAAAATCTTGTTTCCAAAGTTATCTTTGTTATGGCCAAGTGAGTAGTCTAATGTTGATCCGGTTTTGTTCTTGTGAACGTAGACCTCGATAAGTTGCAAATTTACACTCTCGGGCGTAATAGAACAATATAATTAGGTTTTACCCTCGATCGATTGAATGAGAAAAATCTTGTTTCCAAAGTTATCTTGTTAGGGCTCAAGCGAGTAGTCTAATGTTGATCCGGTTTTGGGTCTTGTGAACGTTGACCTCGATAAGTTGCAAATTTACACACTCGGGCGTAATAGAACAATATAAATCGGTTTACCCCTTTGTTCAATTGAATGAGAAAAAGTTCTGTTTCCAAAGTTATACTGTTAGGGCCCAACTGAGTAGTCTAATGTTGATCCAGTTTTTGTTCTTGTGATCGTAGACCTTGACGAGTTGCAAATTTACACTCTCG
The DNA here is from genome assembly GCA_025177825.1 of Aechmea fasciata. NCBI lineage: Eukaryota > Viridiplantae > Streptophyta > Magnoliopsida > Poales > Bromeliaceae > Aechmea > Aechmea fasciata. The sequence goes on along the minus strand of CM045925.1, from coordinate 81,276 downwards.
GGGCGTAATAGAACAATATAATTAGGTTTTACCCACTGTTCGATTGAATGAGAAAATGTACTGTTTCTAAAGTTATCTTTGTTAGGGCCCAATGAGTAGCGTAATGTTTCTCGGTTTTGGTTCTCGTGAACGTTGACCTCGATAAGTTGCAAATTTACACTATCGGGGCATAATAGAACAATATAATTAGGTTTTACCTCTTGTTTGATTGAATGAGAAAAAGTACTGTTTCCAAAGTTATACTGTTAGGGCCCAACTGAGTAGTCAAATGTTGATCCAGTTTTTGTTCTTGTGAACGTAGACCTCGATAAGTTGCAAATATATACTCTGGGGGCGTAATAGAACAATATAATTAGGTTTTACCCTCTGTTCGATTGAATGAGAAAAAGTACTGTTTCCAAAGTTATACTGTTAGGGCCCAATTGGGTAGTCTAATGTTGATCCGGTTTTGGTTCTTGTGAGCGTAGACCACGATAAGTTGCAAATTTACACACTCGGGGCGTAATAGAACAATATAAATAGGTCTTACCCTTTGAACGATTGAATTGAGAAAAATCTTGTTTCCAAAGTTATACTGTTAGGGCTCAACTGAGTAGTCTAATGTTGATCTGGTTTTGGGTCTTGTGAACGTTGACCTCGATAAGTTGCAAATTTACACACTCGGGCGGTAATAGAACAATATAAATCGGTTTACCCCTTTGTTCGATTGAATGAGAAAAAGTTACTGTTTCCAAAGTTATCTTTGTTAGGGCCCAATGAGTAGTCTAATGTTGATCCGGTTTTGTTCTTGTGATCGTAGACCTTGACAAGTTGCAAATTTAAACTCTCGGGCGTAATAGAACAATATAAATAGGTTTTACCTTTGTTCGATTGAATGAGAAAAATCTTGTTTCCAAAGTTATCTTTGTTAGGGCCCAATTGGGTAGTCTAATGTTGATCCGGTTTTGGTTCTTGTGAACGTAGACCACGATAAGTTGCAAATTTACACACTCGGGCGTAGTAGAACAATATAAATAGGTTTTACCCTTTGATCGATTGAATGAGAAAAAGTACTGTTTCCAAAGTTATACTGTTAGGGCTCAACTGAGTAGTCTAATGTTGATCCGGTTTTGGGTCTTGTGAACGTTGACCTCGATAAGTCACAAATTTACACACTCGGGGCGTAATAGAACAATATAAATAGGTTTTACCCACTGTTCGATTGAATGAGAAAAAGTACTGTTTCCAAAGTTATACTGTTAGGGCCCAATTGGGTAGTCTAATGTTGATCCGGTTTTGGTTCTTGTGAACGTAGACCACGATAAGTTGCAAATTTACACACTCGGGGCGTAGTAGAAAAATATAAATAGGTTTTACCCTCTGATCGATTGAATGAGAAAAAGTACTATTTCCAAAGTTATACTGTTAGGGCTCAACTGAGTAGTCTAATGTTGATCCGGTTTTGGGTCTTGTGAACGTTGACCTCGATAAGTTGCAAATTTACACACTCGGGGCGTAATAGAACAATATAAATCAGTTTTACCCACTGTTCGATTGAATGAGAAAAAGTTCTGTTTCCAAAGTTATAGTTAGGGCCCAACTGAGTAGTCTAATGTTGATCCAGTTTTTGTTCTTGTGAACGTAGACCTTGACGAGTTGCAAATTTACACTCTCGGGGCGTAATAGAACAATATAATTAGGTTTTACCCACTGTTCGTTTGAATGAGAAAATGTACTGTTTCTAAAGTTATACTGTTAGGGCCCAACTGAGTAGTGTAATGTTTCTCCGGTTTTGGTTCTCGTGAACGTTGACCTCGATAAGTTGCAAATTTACACTATCGGGGCATAATAGAACAATATAATTAGGTGTTACCTCTTGTTCGATTGAATGAGAAAAAAAATCTTGTTTCCAAAGTTATCTTGTTAGGGCCAAGCGAGTAGTCTAATGTTGATCCGTTTTGTTCTTGTGAACGTAGACCGTGACGAGTTGCAAATTTACACTCTCGGGGCGTAATAGAACAATATAATTAGGTTTACCCTCGATCTATTGAATGAGAAAAATCTTGTTTCCAAAGTTATCTTTGTTAGGGCTCAAAGTAGTCTAATGTTGATCCGGTTTTGGGTCTTGTGAACGTTAACCTCAATAAGTTGCAAATTTACCCACTCGGGGAGTAATAGAACAATATAAATCAGTTTACCCACTGTTCGATTGAATGAGAAAAAGTTCTGTTTCCAAAGTTATACTGTTAGGGCCCAACTGAGTAGTCTAATGTTGATCCAGTTTTTGTTCTTGTGATCGTAGACCTTGACAAGTTGCAAATTTACACTCTCGGGGCGTAATAGAACAATATAAATAGGTTTTACCCACTGTTCGATTGAATGAGAAAAAGTACTGTTTCCAAAGTTATACTGTTAGGGCCCAATTGGGTTGTCTATTGTTGATCCGGTTTTGGTTCTTGTGAACGTAGACCACGATAAGTTGCAAATTTACACACTCAGGGCGTAGTAGAACAATATAAATAGGTTTTACCCTCTGATCGATTGAATGAGAAAAATCTTGTTTCCAAAGTTATCTTTGTTAGGGCTCAGCGAGTAGTCTAATGTTGATCCGGTTTTGGGTCTTGTGAACGTTGACCTCGATAAGTTGCAAATTTACACACTCGGGCGTAATAGAACAATATAAATCGGTTTACCCTTTGTTCGATTGAATGAGAAAAAGTTCTGTTTCCAAAGTTATACTGTTAGGGCCCAACTGAGTAGTCTAATGTTGATCCGGTTTTTGTTCTTGTGAACGTAGACCTTGACGAGTTGCAAATTTACACTCTCGGGGCGTAATAGAACAATATAATTAGGTGTTACCTCTTGTTCGATTGAATGAGAAAATGTCTTGTTTCTAAAGTTATCTTGTTAGGGCCCAGAGTAGCGTAATGTTTCTCGGTTTTGGTTCTCGTGAACGTTGACCTCGATAAGTTGCAAATTTACACTATCGGGGCATAATAGAACAATATAATTAGGTGTTACCTCTTGTTCGATTGAATGAGAAAAATCTTGTTTCCAAAGTTATCTTTGTTATGGCCAAGCGAGTAGTCTAATGTTGATCCGGTTTTGTTCTTGTGAACGTAGACCTCGATAAGTTGCAAATTTACACTCTCGGGCGTAATAGAACAATATAATTAGGTTTTACCTACGATCGATTGAATGGGAAAAATCTTGTTTCCAAAGTTATCTTGTTAGGGCTCAAGAGTAGTCTAATGTTGATCCGGTTTTGGGTCTTGTGAACGTTGACCTCGATAAGTTGCAAATTTACACACTCGGGCGTAATAGAACAATATAAATCGGTTTACCTTGTTCGATTGAATGAGAAAAAGTTCTGTTTCCAAAGTTATCTTTGTTAGGGCCCAATGAGTAGTCTAATGTTGATCCGGTTTTGTTCTTGTGATCGTAGACCTTGACAAGTTGCAAATTTACACTCTCGGGCGTAATAGAACAATATAAATAGGTTTTACCCACTTGTTCAATTGAATGAGAAAAATCTTGTTTCCAAAGTTATCTTTGTTAGGGCCCAATTGGGTAGTCTAATGTTGATCCGGTTTTGGTTCTTGTGAACGTAGACCACGATAAGTTGCAAATTTACACACTCGGGCGTAGTAGAACAATATAAATAGGTTTTACCCTACGATCGATTGAATGAGAAAAATCTTGTTTCCAAAGTTATCTTGTTAGGGCTCAAGTTGAGTAGGCTAATGTTGATCCGGTTTTGGGTCTTGTGAACGTTGACCTCGATAAGTTGCAATTTTACACACTCGGGGAGTAATAGAACAATATAACTCAGTTTTACCCACTGTTCGATTGAATGAGAAAAAGTCCTGTTTCCAAAGTTATACTGTTAGGGCCCAAGCGAGTAGTCTAATGTTGATCCGGTTTTGTTCTTGTGAACGTAGACCTTGACGAGTTGCAAATTTACACTCTCGGGCGTAATAGAACAATATAATTAGGTTTTACCTTTGTTCGATTGAATGAGAAAATGTCTTGTTTCTAAAGTTATCTTGTTAGGGCCCAGTAGCGTAGTAGCGTAATGTTTCTCCGGTTTTGGTTCTCGTGAACGTTGACCTCGATAAGTTGCAAATTTACACTATCGGGGCATAATAGAACAATATAATTAGGTGTTACCTCTTGTTTGATTGAATGAGAAAAAAATCTTTGTTTCCAAAGTTATCTTTGTTAGGGCCCAAGCGAGTAGTCTAATGTTGATCCGGTTTTTGTTCTTGTGAACGTAGACCTCGATAAGTTGCAAATATACACTCTCGGGCGTAATAGAACAATATAATTAGGTTTTACCTCTGTTCGATTGAATGAGAAAAAATCTTGTTTCCAAAGTTATACTGTTAGGGCCCAATTGGGTAGTCTAATGTTGATCCGGTTTTGGTTCTTGTGAACGTAGACCACGATAAGTTGCAAATTTACACACTCGGGGCGTAGTAGAACAATATAAATAGGTTTTACCCTCTGATCGATTGATTGAGAAAAAGTACTGTTTCCAAAGTTATACTGTTAGGGCTCAACTGAGTAGTCTAATGTTGATCCGGTTTTGGGTCTTGTGAACGTTGGCATGGATACGTTGCGAATATACACTCTCGGGGCGTAATAGAACAATATAAATCGGTTTACCTTTGTTCGATTGAATGAGAAAAAGTTACATTTCTAAAGTTATCTTGTTAGGGCCCAATGAGTAGTCTAATGTTGATCCGAGTTTTTGTTCTTGTGATCGTAGACCTTGACAAGTTGCAAATTTAAACTCTCGGGCGTAATAGAACAATATAAATAGGTTTTACCTTGTTCGATTGAATGAGAAAAAGTACTGTTTCCAAAGTTATACTGTTAGGGCCCAATTGGGTAGTCTAATGTTGATCCGGTTTTGGTTCTTGTGAACGTAGACCACGATAAGTTGCAAATTTACACACTCGGGACGTAGTAGAACAATATAAATAGGTTTTACCCTCGATCGATTGAATGAGAAAAATCTTGTTTCCAAAGTTATCTTTGTTAGGGCTCAATGAGTAGTCTAATGTTGATCCGGTTTTGGGTCTTGTGAACGTTGACCTCGATAAGTTGCAAATTTACACACTCGGGGCGTAATAGAACAATATAAATAAGTTTTACCCTCTGTTCGATTGAATGAGAAAAAGTTCTGTTTCCAAAGTTATACTGTTAGGGCCCAACTGAGTAGTCTAATGTTGATCCAGTTTTTGTTCTTGTGAACGTAGACCTTGACGAGTTGCAAATTTACACTCTCGGGGCGTAATAGAACAATATAATTAGGTTTTACCCTCTGTTCGATTGAATGAGAAAAAGTACTGTTTCCAAAGTTATACTGTTAGGGCCCAATTGGGTAGTCTAATGTTGATCCGGTTTTGGTTCTTGTGAACGTAGACCACGATAAGTTGCAAATTTACACACTCGGGGCGTAGTAGAACAATATAAATAGGTTTTACCCCTTGATCGATTGAATGAGAAAAATCTTTGTTTCCAAAGTTATCTTTAGGGCTCAAGAGTAGTCTAATGTTGATCCGGTTTTGGGTCTTGTGAACGTTGACCTCGATAAGTTGCAAATTTACACACTCGGGCGTAATAGAACAATATAAATCGGTTTACCATTTGTTCGATTGAATGAGAAAAAGTTACGTTTCCAAAGTTATCTTTGTTAGGGCCCAAGCGAGTAGTCTAATGTTGATCCGTTTTGTTCTTGTGATCGTAGACCTTGACAAGTTGCAAATTTACACTCTCGGGCGTAATAGAACAATATAAATAGGTTTTACCCCTTTGTTCGATTGAATGAGAAAAAGTACTGTTTCCAAAGTTATACTGTTAGTGCCCAATTGGTTAGTCTAATATTGATCCGGTTTTGGTTCTTGTGAACGTAGACCACGATAAGTCGCAAATTTACACACTCGGGGAGTAATAGAACAATATAAATAGGTTTTACCCACTGTTCGATTGAATGAGAAAAATCTTGTTTCCAAAGTTATCTTGTGTTAGGGCTCAAGAGTAGTCTAATGTTGATCCGGTTTTGGGTCTTGTGAACGTTGACCTCGATAAGTTGCAAATTTACACACTCGGGCGTAATAGAACAATATAAATCGGTTTACCCTTGTTCGATTGAATGAGAAAAAGTTTGTTTCCAAGGTTATACTGTTAGGGCCCAACTGAGTAGTCTAATGTTGATCCAGTTTTTGTTCTTGTGAACGTAGACCTTGACGAGTTGCAAATTTACACTCTCGGGGCGTAATAGAACAATATAATTAGGTTTTACCCCCTGTTCGATTGAATGAGAAAATGTACTGTTTCTAAAGTTATACTGTTAGGGCCCAACTGAGTAGCGTAATGTTTCTCCGGTTTTGGTTCTCGTGAACGTTGACCTCGATAAGTTGCAAATTTACACTATCGGGGCATAATAGAACAATATAATTAGGTGTTACCTCTTGTTTGATTGAATGAGAAAAATCTTTGTTTCCAAAGTTATCTTGTTAGGGCCAATGAGTAGTCTAATGTTGATCCGAGTTTTTGTTCTTGTGAACGTAGACCTCGATAAGTTGCAAATATACACTCTCGGGCGTAATAGAACAATATAATTAGGTTTTACCTCTTCGATTGAATGAGAAAAATCTTTTTCCAAAGTTATACTGTTAGGGCCCAATTGGGTAGTCTAATGTTGATCCGGTTTTGGTTCTTGTGAACGTAGACGACGATAAGTTGCAAATTTACACACTCGTGGCGTAGTAGAACAATATAAATAGGTTTTACCCTTTGATCGATTGATTGAGAAAAAGTACTGTTTCCAAAGTTATACTGTTAGGGCTCAACTGAGTAGTCTAATGTTGATCCGGTTTTGGGTCTTGAGAACGTTGACCTCGATAAGTTGCAAATTTACACACTCAGGGCGTAATAGAACAATATAAATCAGTTTTCCCACTGTTTGATTGAATGAGAAAAAGTTCTGTTTCCAAAGTTATCTTTGTTAGGGCCCAGTGAGTAGTCTAATGTTGATCCGGTTTTGTTCTTGTGATCGTAGACCTTGACAAGTTGCAAATTTAAACTCTCGGGCGTAATAGAACAATATAAATAGGTTTTACCCATTTGTTCGATTGAATGAGAAAAATCTTGTTTCCAAAGTTATCTTGTTAGGGCCCAATTGGGTAGTCTAATGTTGATCCGGTTTTGGTTCTTGTGAACGTAGACCACGATAAGTTGCAAATTTACACACTCGGGCGTAGTAGAACAATATAAATAGGTTTTACCCGATCGATTGAATGAGAAAAATCTTGTTTCCAAAGTTATCTTGTTAGGGCTCAAGCGAGTAGTCTAATGTTGATCCGGTTTTGGGTCTTGTGAACGTTGACCTCGATAAGTTGCAAATTTACACACTCGGGCGTAATAGAACAATATAAATCGGTTTTACCTTTGTTCGATTGAATGAGAAAAAGTTGTTTCCAAAGTTATCTTGTTAGGGCCCAAGAGTAGTCTAATGTTGATCCGGTTTTGTTCTTGTGAATGTAGACCTCGATAAGTTGCAAATTTACACTCTCGGGGCGTAATAGAACAATATAATTAGGTTTTACCCTGTGTTCGATTGAATGAGAAAATGTCTTGTTTCTAAAGTTATCTTGTTAGGGCCCAATGTTTCTCCGGTTTTGGTTCTCGTGAACGTTGACCTCGATAAGTTGCAAATTTACACTATCGGGCATAATAGAACAATATAATTAGGTGTTACCTCTTGTTCGATTGAATGATAAAAAATCTTGTTTCCAAAGTTATCTTGTTAGGGCCCAAGAGTAGTCTAATGTTGATCCGGTTTTGTTCTTGTGAACGTGGACCTCGATAAGTTGCAAATTTACACTCTCGGGCGTAATAGAACAATATAATTAGGTTTTACCCTCTGTTCGATTGAATGAGAAAAATCATTTCCAAAGTTATCTTATTAGGGCCCAATTGGGTAGTCTAATGTTGATCCGGTTTTGGTTCTTGTGAACGTAGACCACGATAAGTTGCAAATTTACACACTAGGGGCGTAGTAGAACAATATAAATAGGTTTTACCCCTTGATCGATTGAAAGAGAAAAAGTACTGTTTCCAAAGTTATACTGTTAGGGCTCAACTGAGTAGTCTAATGTTGATCCGGTTTTGGGTCTTGTGAACGTTGACCTCGATAAGTCACAAATTTACACTATCGGGGCATAATAGAACAATATAATTAGGTGTTACCCACTGTTCGATTGAATGAGAAAAAGTACTGTTTCCAAAGTTATACTGTTAGGGCCCAATTGGGTAGTCTAATGTTGATCCGGTTTTGGTTCTTGTGAACGTAGACCACGATAAGTTGCAAATTTACACACTCGGGCGTAGTAGAACAATATAAATAGGTTTTACCCTGATCGATTGAATGAGAAAAATCTTGTTTCCAAAGTTATCTTGTTAGGGCTCAGGAGTAGTCTAATGTTGATCCGGTTTTGGGTCTTGTGAACGTTGACCTCGATAAGTTGCAAATTTACACACTCGGGCGTAATAGAACAATATAAATCGGTTTTGACTGCATGCTGTTACGTTGAATGAGAAAAAGTTACTGTTTCCAAAGTTATCTTGTTAGGGCCCAGTGAGTAGTCTAATGTTGATCCGAGTTTTTGTTCTTGTAAACGTAGACCTTGACGAGTTGCAAATTTACACTCTCGGGCGTAATAGAACAATATAATTAGGTTTTACCCCTGTTCGATTGAATGAGAAAGCATCTTGTTTCTAAAGTTATCTTGTTAGGGCCCAAGCGAGTAGCTTAATGTTTCTCCGGTTTTGGTTCTCGTGAACGTTGACCTCGATAAGTTGCAAATTTACACTATCGGGGCATAATAGAACAATATAATTAGGTGTTACCTCTTGTTTGATTGAATGAGAAAAAGTACTGTTTCCAAAGTTATACTGTTAGGGCCCAACTGAGTAGTCTAATGTTGTTCCAGTTTTTGTTCTTGTGAACGTAGACCTCGATAAGTTGCAAATATACACTCTCGGGGCGTAATAGAACAATATAATTAGGTTTTACCCTCTGTTCGATTGAATGAGAAAAAGTACTGTTTCCAAAGTTATACTGTTAGGGCCCAATTGGGTAGTCTAATGTTGATCCGGTTTTGGTTCTTGTGAACGTAGACCACGATAAGTGGCATATTTACACACTGGGGGCGAATAAGAACAATATAAATAGGTTTTACCCTTTGTTCGATTGATTGAGAAAAAGTACTGTTTCCAAAGTTATACTGTTAGGGCTCAACTGAGTAGTCTAATGTTGATCCGGTTTTGGGTCTTGAGAACGTTGACCTCGATAAGTTGCAAATTTACACACTCGGGCGTAATAGAACAATATAAATCGGTTTACCTTTGTTCGATTGAATGAGAAAAAGTTCTGTTTCTAAAGTTATACTGTTAGGGCCCAACTGAGCAGTCTAATGTTGATCCGATTTTTGTTCTTGTGATCGTAGACCTCGATTAGTTGCAAATTTTCACTCTCGGGGCGTAATAGCACAATATAAATAGGTTTTACCCACTGTTCGATTGAATGAGAAAAAGTACTGTTTCCAAAGTTATACTGTTAGGGCCCAATTGGGTAGTCTAATGTTGATCCGGTTTTGGTTCTTGTGAACGTAGACCACGATAAGTTGCAAATTTACACACTCGGGCGTAGTAGAACAATATAAATAGGTTTTACCCTACGATCGATTGAATGAGAAAAATCTTGTTTCCAAAGTTATCTTGTTAGGGCTCAATGAGTAGTCTAATGTTGATCCGGTTTTGGGTCTTGTGAACGTTGACCTCGATAAGTTGCAAATTTACCCACTCGGGGCGTAATAGAACAATATAAATCAGTTTTACCCACTGTTCGATTGAATGAGAAAAAGTTCTGTTTCCAAAGTTATACTGTTAGGGCCCAACTGAGTAGTCTAATGTTGATCCAGTTTTTGTTCTTGTGAACGTAGACCTTGACGAGTTGCAAATTTACACTCTCGGGGCGTAATAGAACAATATAATTAGGTTTTACCCACTGTTCGATTGAATGAGAAAAATCATTTCCAAAGTTATCTTGTTAGGGCCCAATTGGGTAGTCTAATGTTGATCCGGTTTTGGTTCTTGTGAACGTAGACCACGATAAGTTGCAAATTTACACACTCGGGGCGTAGTAGAACAATATAATTAGGTTTTACCCCTTGATCGATTGAAAGAGAAAAAATCTTTGTTTCCAAATTTATCTTGTTAGGGCCCAACTGAGTAGTCTAATGTTGATCCGGTTTTGGTTCTTGTGAACGTTGACCTCGATAAGTTGCAAATTTACACACTCGGGGCGTAATAGAATAATATAAATCTTTTTTACCCACTGTTCGATTGAATGAGAAAAAGTTCTGTTTCCAAAGTTATACTGTTAGGGCCCAACTGAGTAGTCTAATGTTGATCCAGTTTTTGTTCTTGTGATCGTAGACCTTGACAAGTTGCAAATTTACACTCTCGGGGCGTAATAGAACAATATAAATAGGTTTTACCCACTGTTCGGTTGAATGAGAAAAAGTACTGTTTCCAAAGTTATACTGTTAGGGCCCAATTGGGTAGTCTAATGTTGATCCGGTTTTGGTTCTTGTGAACGTAGACCACGATAAGTCGCAAATTTACACACTCGGGGCGTAATAGAACAATATAAATAGGTTTTTCCCTCTGATCGATTGAATGAGAAAAAGTACTGTTTCCAAAGTTATACTGTTAGGGCTCAACTGAGTAGTCTAATGTTGATCCGGTTTTGGGTCTTGTGAACGTTGACCTCGATAAGTTGCAAATTTACACACTCGGGGCGTAATAGAACAATATAAATCAGTTTAACCACTGTTCGATTGAATGAGAAAAAGTTCTGTTTCCAAAGTTATACTGTTAGGGCCCAACTGAGTAGTCTAATTGTCACGCCCCGAGCCCGCCAATTCGGTCGGATTCGGCGCGCCGGCAGACCGCCGAACGGACAGAGTCTCCCCTGTACGTCCAAGGCGTCGCAATCGATACAATTACAAGAAGGTTCCAACTGGGAACAGTATTCAACCTACAACGATTGCAGAAGGAAGCTAGGGATCAAACAACATAAACACATCTTATGTTATTACATTCATTCCACATTCATTTTACATCTCCGATTAATTTACATTAGACTTCCAAATACAATCTACTCATTATTACATCCTTTCACCAGTTAGTTACATTGTGCTCACTACTCTCTAGTCCCCGCTATTAAAACGGCCTCGAAGTGCTACCTCAGTCTCTAGTAGGGCGCTATCTACGAGATCTACGCCCTTGCCTCGCTGGCTGCTGCGCCGCTCACGTGTATACTGTACCCCAAAACCACAACACGGGGTGAGAACTATTGTCCATAGTTCTCGTGGGTACGATCACCCAAGAGAAACATTTCGACCAATAGGTCCAAGGAGGCAACGCAAATATGTTAGTCCAAAAACATATATAGGTATATAACTTGCAACTAACATAAAAACATGCCTCACAAGTGCAACATGCAAATTATTACTTTAGCTCTTAGCTTTTCTTTACCTTTTCGCTATTCGTACTTTAGCTATTTCATTCTTACTTAGCTATTCATAACTCATACCCGTTGTAACTCTAAGGTTTCTACTTACCTTAGCTCATGTCATTAACTTCCAAGGTTTCTATAACCCTAGGTTTCCATCTCAAGTCCAACTTGCTTCTAAGGTGTCTATTACCTTAGGTTCACCATACATATCACTAGCTCTCAAGGTTCTCTCTACCTGATTCCAGCTAGCCACCCGACTCGGCCACGAGTCAATCAATAGCGGATAATCCGCACTTTGCCTGGCTCGAGGTGAAGGACCTTGTCGCATACACCTCAGCACTGCAAGCCAAGAACCACATCGCCCAACGGTCCGAAGGTCCGTGCACCGTGGTCGAGGATCCGCAGTGGGAGAGGAACATACGCATACACCCATAGCCAAGATTCCCGATAGGGAGAGGAACATGCCGCATACACCCTAGCGCTCACTTTGTTCTTGCTTAGTCACAATCCTCGACGTTCTTCCGGTGGGAGAGGAACATTCCGCATACACCCTCGGAACCCGAACTATCGAGCTCACATTCTTGGGATTAGGAATCCATTCCACTTTGCTTGAGGGTTGGCCTTAACCCTCAAGAGTCGACCCACTAGGTCCATTGTTCTTTACATCCTAGGTCCACTTGACTCTAGGGTTCATTCCTTGTCACATAACCTAGATTGTCTTAACTCTAGGTTCAATGTCATTCTAGCTCGACCTAGGTTTACTCACACTAGGTCCATTGCCATCGTTGTTCAACCTATGTCCTTGACACTAGGTTCAATGCCACTCACCTAGATCCATTGACTCTAGGTTTGCTATAACCCATGTTCATTACACTAGGTTAGATGCCACACTCCTAGGTCCATTGACTCTAGGTTTACTATAACCTATGTTCTTTACACTAGGTTAGATGCCACTCGATCTATATGTGCATTTAGTCCATGACTCACATTCTTTACTTGGCATTCTTTACTTGGCTCTCTTATGTCTATCAATCCACTCATATGCATGTTTCTATTATGCTAAGCATGCATTCTTTTACTCTTCTAGCATCGTACTTTATGCTATTATCATGCATTTCATTCATTTACTTGCAACTACTTAGCATTTTACTCTATATCACTAACATGCATTTCTACTTATGCGTTATTGAACATGCATCAACAAGAGTTAAATGACTCTTAGACATACAGGCGACCTAGTCGCTTCGGTAAACACACCCACCTTGGTTTTGCTCTCCGATTGCTCGTCGACACTTGCAATCGGCCGCCCGCGGCACCCGTGACCCGATTCGGCTCAACTCGTGCGCGACCAACCGAACGATCTCCGAATCTCGATCTGAGACTTCGTGCCGTTGCCCCACGTCTTCAAGTTGCCCCAGTTCCGTTTTCGTGAATTTATGGCTCCTATCTTGCGTGCTGCGGACATCTGGTATGAATATATTAAAATATTAATATCTTTGCAACCGCTCGTCGGATCACCGAACCGAGCGCGCCAACGCGTTCGTTGCACCCCCAATTAGGTTCCTATGGGGTCAAATGAGATCAATCTCATCTATTTCTAAAATCCCCATTTGGATGCCCTAGATGCTACTATAGCCAAATTCACCAAATCGATCTACGAAATGGGGAATACTCATCTTGCTAGCATGCTAGGGTTCCATAAATCCCAACTCTAGGGTTTAAGACCCACTACAAGGGGATCTACCATGAGAGAGAGAGAGGGAGAGCTCAAGCTTACCTCTCAAGAGCTTGCCCACTTGAGGGAGAAGGAAGAGATGGTCATCATCATCATCACCATCATCTTCTTCTCCATCTCCTTCTTTCTTTTCTTCTTCTTCTTCTTCTTCTTCTTCTTTCCTTCTTCTCTTCTTCTTGCTGTCGAACAGAGAAGAGAGAGAGAGAGAGAGAGGGAGGGAGCGAACAGAGTGAGGGAGAGAGAGAGAGAGAGGTTTTAGCACTCTCTTTACAACTAACCCCCGCACAATTGCTATAAGGCCCCTCAACTTTACAATATTTGAAACAAATCGGGCATTTTCGGGCTCGGGGACCGGTCTCCCTAACCCAGGACGGGTCCCAGAGAGCCTTGCTCCACTCTGCGCAGCTGGAGACCGGTCTCCCCCTTAAGAGACCGGTCCCAGAGAGCCTGCTCTCGCGGGACAGCCTTCCGGGACCGGTCTCCCTTTTCAGGGACCGGTCCCCCCAGGGACCATCAGCCTAGTCCAAGGACTTAGCCAAATTTTCGCCGTTTCTTCTCCGTTCCAACTCACTTTTGGCTCGTTTGACCTCCGATTCTTTTCAAATCGAACCGAGCCTCTCCACACATGATTTAAATCATGTCCACATCATTATCTCATCCGCGCAAGCGCCGGATTTGGCTCACGGCCCAAAGTAGCCTTTCGGGCTCCGTTTTCGCACCTAGTGCACCGAAAACACCTGAAAGCTTCCAGACTTCACCGGAACCACTCTTATGGCCTTCTAAGCCAACATACCTCGTAACTTCAAGACTTTAGAAGTTCGATATGTCACACTAATGTTGATCCAGTTTTTGTTCTTGTGAACGTAGACCTTGACGAGTTGCAAATTTACACTCTCGGGGCGTAATAGAACAATATAATTAGGTTTTACCCACTGTTCGATTGAATGAGAAAAAGTTCTGTTTCCAAAGTTATACTGTTAGGGCCCAACTGAGTAGCGTAATGTTTCTCCGGTTTTGGTTCTCGTGAACGTTGACCTCGATAAGTTGCAAATTTACACTCTCGGGGCATAATAGAACAATATAATTAGGTGTTACCTCTTGTTTGATTGAATGAGAAAAAGTACTGTTTCCAAAGTTATACTGTTAGGGCCCAACTGAGTAGTCTAATGTTGATCCAGTTTTTGTTCTTGTGAACGTAGACCTCGATAAGTTGCAAATATACACTCTCGGGGCGTAATAGAACAATATAATTAGGTTTTACCCTCTGTTCGATTGAATGAGAAAAAGTACTGTTTCCAAAGTTATACTGTTAGGGCCCAATTGGGTAGTCTAATGTTGATCCGGTTTTGGTTCTTGTGAACGTAGACCACGATAAGTTGCAAATTTACACACTCGGGGCGTAGTAGAACAATATAAATAGGTTTTACCCTTTGATCGATTGATTGAGAAAAAGTACTGTTTCCAAAGTTATACTGTTAGGGCTCAACTGAGTAGTCTAATGTTGATCCGGTTTTGGGTCTTGAGAACGTTGACCTCGATAAGTTGCAAATTTACACACTCAGGGCGTAATAGAACAATATAAATCAGTTTACCCACTGTTCGATTGAATGAGAAAAAGTTCTGTTTCCAAAGTTATACTGTTAGGGCCCAATTGGGTAGTCTAATGTTGATCCGGTTTTGGTTCTTGTGAACGTAGACCACGATAAGTTGCAAATTTACACACTCGGGACGTAATAGAACAATATAAATAGGTTTTACCCTCCGATCGATTGAATGAGAAAAATCTTGTTTCCAAAGTTATCCGTTAGGGCTCAACTGAGTAGTCTAATGTTGATCCGGTTTTGGGTCTTGTGAACGTTGACCTCGATAAGTTGCAAATTTACATACTCAGGGCGTAATAGAACAATATAAATCAGTTTTACCCACTGTTCGATTGAATGAGAAAAAGTTCTGTTTCCAAAGTTATAGTTAGGGCCCAACTGAGTAGTCTAATGTTGATCCAGTTTTTGTTCTTGTGAACGTAGACCTTGACGAGTTGCAAATTTACACTCTCGGGGCGTAATAGAACAATATAATTAGGTTTTACCCACTGTTCGATTGAATGAGAAAATGTACTGTTTCTAAAGTTATACTGTTAGGGCCCAACTGAGTAGCGTAATGTTTCTCCGGTTTTGGTTCTCGTGAACGTTGACCTCGATAAGTTGCAAATTTACACTATCGGGGCATAATAGAACAATATAATTAGGTGTTACCTCTTGTTTGATTGAATGAGAAAAAGTACTGTTTCCAAAGTTATACTGTTAGGGCCCAACTGAGTAGTCTAATGTTGATCCAGTTTTTGTTCTTGTGAACGTAGACCTCGATAAGTTGCAAATATACACTCTCGGGGCGTAATAGAACAATATAATTAGGTTTTACCCTCTGTTCGATTGAATGAGAAAAAGTACTGTTTCCAAAGTTATACTGTTAGGGCCCAATTGGGTAGTCTAATGTTGATCCGGTTTTGGTTCTTGTGAACGTAGACCACGATAAGTTGCAAATTTACACACTCGGGGCGTAGTAGAACAATATAAATAGGTTTTACCCTTTGATCGATTGATTGAGAAAAAGTACTGTTTCCAAAGTTATACTGTTAGGGCTCAACTGAGTAGTCTAATGTTGATCCGGTTTTGGGTCTTGAGAACGTTGACCTCGATAAGTTGCAAATTTACACACTCAGGGCGTAATAGAACAATATAAATCAGTTTACCCACTGTTCGATTGAATGAGAAAAAGTTCTGTTTCCAAAGTTATACTGTTAGGGCCCAACTGAGTAGTCTAATGTTGATCCAGTTTTTGTTCTTGTGATCGTAGACCTTGACAAGTTGCAAATTTAAACTCTCGGGGCGTAATAGAACAATATAAATAGGTTTTACCCACTGTTCGATTGAATGAGAAAAAGTACTGTTTCCAAAGTTATACTGTTAGGGCCCAATTGGGTAGTCTAATGTTGATCCGGTTTTGGTTCTTGTGAACGTAGACCACGATAAGTTGCAAGTTTACACACTCGGGGCGTAATAGAACAATATAATTAGGTTTTACCCTCTGATCTATTGAATGAGAAAAAGTACTGTTTCCAAAGTTATACTGTTAGGGTTCAACTGAGTAGTCTAATGTTGATACGGTTTTGGGTCTTGTGAACGTTGACCTCGATAAGTTGCAAATTTACACACTCGGGGCGTAATAGAACAATATAAATCAGTTTTACCCACTGTTCGATTGAATGAGAAAAAGTTCTGTTTCCAAAGTTATACTGTTAGGGCCCAACTGAGTAGTCTAATGTTGATCCAGTTTTTGTTCTTGTGAACGTAGACCTTGACGAGTTGCAAATTTACACTCTCGGGGCGTAATAGAACAATATAATTAGGTTTTACCCACTGTTCGATTGAATGAGAAAATGTACTGTTTCTAAAGTTATACTGTTAGGGCCCAACTGAGTAGCGTAATGTTTCTCCGGTTTTGGTTCTCGTGAACGTTGACCTCGATAAGTTGCAAATTTACACTATCGGGCATAATAGAACAATATAATTAGGTGTTACCTCTTGTTCGATTGAATGAGAAAAAGTACTGTTTCCAAAGTTATACTGTTAGGGCCCAACTGAGTAGTCTAATGTTGATCCAGTTTTGTTCTTGTGAACGTAGACCTCGATAAGTTGCAAATTTACACTCTCGGGGCGTAATAGAACAATATAATTAGGTTTTACCCTCTGTTCGATTGAATGAGAAAAAGTACTGTTTCCAAAGTTATACTGTTAGGGCCCAATTGGGTAGTCTAATGTTGATCCGGTTTTGGTTCTTGTGAACGTAGACCACGATAAGTTGCAAATTTACACACTCGTGGCGTAGTAGAACAATATAAATAGGTTTTACCCTTGATCGATTGAATGAGAAAAATCTTGTTTCCAAAGTTATACTGTTAGGGCTCAACTGAGTAGTCTAATGTTGATCCGGTTTTGGGTCTTGTGAACGTTGACCTCGATAAGTCACAAATTTACACAGTCGGGGCATAATAGAACAATATAAATAGGTTTTACCCACTGTTCGATTGAATGAGAAAAAGTACTGTTTCCAAAGTTATACTGTTAGGGCCCAATTTGGTAGTCTAATGTTGATCCGGTTTTGGTTCTTGTGAACGTAGACCACGATAAGTTGCAAATTTACACACTCGGGCGTAGTAGAACAATATAAATAGGTTTTACCCTCTCGATCGATTGAATGAGAAAAAGTACTGTTTCCAAAGTTATACTGTTAGGGCTCAACTGAGTAGTCTAATGTTGATCCGGTTTGGGTCTTGTGAACGTTGACCTCGATAAGTTGCAAATTTACACACTCGGGGCGTAATAGAACAATATAAATAAGTTTTACCCACTGTTCGATTGAATGAGAAAAAGTTCTGTTTCCAAAGTTATAGTTAGGGCCCAACTGAGTAGTCTAATGTTGATCCAGTTTTTGTTCTTGTGAACGTAGACCTTGACGAGTTGCAAATTTACACTCTCGGGGCGTAATAGAACAATATAATTAGGTTTTACCCTCTGTTCGATTGAATGAGAAAATGTCTTGTTTCTAAAGTTATCTTTGTTAGGGCCCAATGAGTAGTGTAATGTTTCTCGGTTTTGGTTCTCGTGAACGTTGACCTCGATAAGTTGCAAATTTACACTATCGGGGCATAATAGAACAATATAATTAGGTGTTACCTCTTGTTCGATTGAATGAGAAAAAAATCTTTCCAAAGTTATCTTGTTAGGGCCAAGAGTAGTCTAATGTTGATCCTGTTTTGTTCTTGTGAACGTAGACCTCGATAAGTTGCAAATTTACACTCTCGGGCGTAATAGAACAATATAATTAGGTTTTACCCTACGATCTATTGAATGAGAAAAATCTTGTTTCCAAAGTTATCTTGTTAGGGCTCAATGAGTAGTCTAATGTTGATCGGTTTTGGGTCTTGTGAACGTTGACCTCGATAAGTTGCAAATTTACACTCGGGCGTAATAGAACAATATAAATCGGTTTACCATTTGTTCGATGGAATGAGAAAAAGTTCTGTTTCCAAAGTTATACTGTTAGGGCCCAACTGAGTAGTCTAATGTTGATCCAGTTTTTGTTCTTGTGATCGTAGACCTTGACAAGTTGCAAATTTACACTCTCGGGGCGTAATAGAACAATATAAATAGGTTTTACCCACTGTTCGATTGAATGAGAAAAAGTACTGTTTCCAAAGTTATACTGTTAGGGCCCAATTGGGTAGTCTAATGTTGATCCGGTTTTGGTTCTTGTGAACGTTGACCACGATAAGATGCAAATTTACACACTATGGGCGTAGTAGAACAATATAATTAGGTTTTACCCTACGATCGATTGAATGAGAAAAATGTTATGTTTCTAAAGTTATACTGTTAGGGCCCAACTGAGTAGCGTAATGTTTCTCCGGTTTTGGTTCTCGTGAACGTTGACCTCGATAAGTTGCAAATTTACACTATCGGGGCATAATAGAACAATATAATTAGGTGTTACCTCTTGTTCGATTGAATGAGAAAAAAATCTTGTTTCCAAAGTTATCTTGTTAGGGCCCAGTGAGTAGTCTAATGTTGATCCAGTTTTGTTCTTGTGAACGTAGACCTCGATAAGTTGCAAATTTACACTCTCGGGCGTAATAGAACAATATAATTAGGTTTTACCCTCGATCTATTGAATGAGAAAAATCTTGTTTCCAAAGTTATACTGTTAGGGCTCAACTGAGTAGTCTGATGTTGATCCGGTTTTGGGTCTTGTGAACGTTGACCTAGATAAGTTGTAAATTTACACTCTCGGGCGTAATAGAACAATATAAATCGGTTTACCTTGTTCGATTGAATGAGAAAAAGTTACATTTCCAAAGTTATCTTGTTAGGGCCCAAGAGTAGTCTAATGTTGCTCCGGTTTTGGGTCTTGTGAACGTTGACCGAGATAAGTTGCAAATTTACACTCTCGGGGCATAATAGAACAATATAAATCGGTTTACCTTTGTTCGATTGAATGAGAAAAAGTTCTGTTTCCAAAGTTATCTTTGTTAGGGCCCAACTGAGTAGTCTAATGTTGATCCAGTTTTATTCTTGTGAACGTAGACCTTGACGAGTTGCAAATTTACACTCTCGGGGCGTAATAGAACAATATAATTAGGTTTTACCCACTGTTCGATTGAATGAGAAAATGTCTTGTTTCTAAAGTTATCTTGTTAGGGCCCAATGAGTAGCGTAATGTTTCTCCGGTTTTGGTTCGTGAACGTTGACCTCGATAAGTTGCAAATTTACACTCTCGGGCATAATAGAACAATATAATTAGGTGTTACCTCTTGTTCGATTGAATGAGAAAAATCTTGTTTCCAAAGTTATCTTTGTTAGGGCCCAAGAGTAGTCTAATGTTGATCCGATTTTGTTCTTGTGAACGTAGACCTCGATAAGTTGCAAATTTACACTCTCGGGCGTAATAGAACAATATAATTAGGTTTTACCTCTGTTCGATTGAATGAGAAAAAATCTTGTTTCCAAAGTTATCTTTAGGGCCCAATTGGGTAGTCTAATGTTGATCGGTTTTGGTTCTTGTGAACGTAGACCACGATAAGTTGCAAATTTACACACTCGGGCGTAGTAGAACAATATAAATAGGTTTTACCCTTGATCGATTGAATGAGAAAAATCTTGTTTCCAAAGTTATCGTTAGGGCTCAGTAGTCTAATGTTGATCCGGTTTTGGGTCTTGTGAACGTTGACCTCGATAAGTCACAAATTTACACAGTCGGGGCATAATAGAACAATATAAATAGGTTTTACCCACTGTTCGATTGAATGAGAAAAAGTACTGTTTCCAAAGTTATACTGTTAGGGCCCAATTGGGTAGTCTAATGTTGATCCGGTTTTGGTTCTTGTGAACGTAGACCACGATAAGTTGCAAATTTACACACTCGTAGCGTAGTAGAACAATATAAATAGGTTTTACCCTGATCGATTGAATGAGAAAAATCTTGTTTCCAAAGTTATCTTGTTAGGGCTCAATTGAGTAGTCTAATGTTGATCGGTTTTGGGTCTTGTGAACGTTGACCTCGATAAGTTGCAAATTTACACACTCGGGCGTAATAGAACAATATAAATCGGTTTTACCCACTTTGTTCGATTGAATGAGAAAAAGTTACTTCCAAAGTTATAGTTAGGGCCCAGTGAGTAGTCTAATGTTGATCCAGTTTTGTTCTTGTGAACGCAGACCTTGACGAGTTGCAAATTTACACTCTCGGGGCGTAATAGAACAATATAATTAGGTTTTACCCACTGTTCGATTGAATGAGAAAATGAATTGTTTCTAAAGTTATCTTTGTTAGGGCCCAAGGAGTAGCGTAATGTTTCTCGGTTTTGGTTCTCATGAACGTTGACCTCGATAAGTTGCAAATTTACACTATCGGGGCATAATAGAACAATATAATTAGGTGTTACCTCTTGTTCGATTGAATGAGAAAAAGTACTGTTTCCAAAGTTATACTGTTAGGGCCCAACTGAGTAGTCTAATGTTGATCCAGTTTTTGTTCTTGTGAACGTAGACCTCGATAAGTTGCAAATTTACACTCTCGGGGCGTAATAGAACAATATAATTAGGTTTTACCCTCTGTTCTATTGAATGAGAAAAAGTACTGTTTCCAAAGTTATACTGTTAGGGCCCAACTGGGTAGTCTAATGTTGATCCGGTTTTGGTTCTTGTGAACGTAGACCACGATAAGTTGCAAATTTACACTCTCGGGGCGTAATAGAACAATATAAATAGGTTTTACCCCTTGATCGATTGAATGAGAAAAATCTTGTTTCCAAAGTTATACTGTTAGGGCTCAACTGAGTAGTCTAATGTTGATCCGGTTTTGGGTCTTGTGAACGTTGACCTCGATAAGTCACAAATTTACACAGGCGGGGCATAATAGAACAATATAAATAGGTTTTACCCACTGTTCGATTGAATGAGAAAAAGTACTGTTTCCAAAGTTATACTGTTAGGGCCCAATTGGGTAGTCTAATTGTAAGGTACCGGACTTCTAAAATCATGAGGTTATGATATTCAATTGGTTGGAAAGCCATTTGAATGGCCCCGATGAAGTTCGGTGAAGTTCGGGAGCATTCGGGCGTTTCGGTGCGCGAAGGCGCGGAAACGGAACCCGAAAGGCTATGTTGGGCCGTGAGCTAAATCCGGCATTAGCGTGGATGAAAAGATGATGAAAACATGCTCTAAAACATGTTTGGAAGGTCTCGGTTCGATTTGAAATGAATCGGAGGTCGAACGAGCAAAAACAGGCGAAAACGGACCCGAAAGTGAAAATGCGAAAAAGGTGAAATTTGGCTAAGTACTTGGGAGTCGGACATTGGTTGGATGTCCAGGTCTCAGCCGAAATTGATTTGGGGCATTCAAAGGGATGCATTGTTGAGGGGCTTGTTTGCAAAACTGCCTTGTGTTAGGTGTATAGAGAGGGTTGGGCCCTCTTTCTCTCTCACTCCCTCACTCTAATCTCTCTTTCTCTCCCTCTCTCTCTCTCTCTAAACGAAAAAGGGAAGAAAGAAAGAGAAGAAAAGAGGAAAGAGGAAGGAGAAGGATTTGGAGGAGAAGGAGCTTGAAGGTGGGGTCTTCATTGTCATCTTCTTCCTCCTCGCATTGGAGCAAGCTTTTGGAGGTAAGCTTGAAGCTCTCTAATGGTGAATCTCTAGAGTTAGGGTTATATACTCTAGAATTGGTTTTGTTGGAACCCTAGGATGCTAATTAGATTATTAATGCATGATTCATGGAGTTAAATGCTCCCGTTTCCGCGCCTTCGGGTTGGAAATGCTCCCGTTTCCGCTAATGCCGGATTTAGCTCACGGCCCAACATAGCCTTTCGGGTTCCGTTTCCGCGCCTTCGCGCACCGAAACGCCCGAATGCTCCCGAACTTCACCGAACTTCATCGGGGCTATTCAATTGGTTGGAAAGCCATTTGAATGGCCCCGATGAAGTTCGGTGAGTCATCGGCGTTTCGTCCAGCCGAACATGAGCTTCAAATAGCCAACGTCAACTCATTTGGATGAAAAGATGATGAAAACATGCTCGAAAACATGTTTGGAAGGTCTCGGTTCGATTTGAAATGAATCGGAGGTCGAACGAGCAAAACAAAGTGAAAACGGACCCGAAAAGTGAAAATCGAAAAGGCTGAAATTTGGCTAAGTACTTGGGGTCCGGACATTGGTTGGATGTCCGGTCTCCGAGCCCCGAAATTGCCCAGTTTGGGCTGTTCAAAGAGATGCATTGTTGAGGGGCTTGTTTGCAAAACTGCCTTGTGTTAGGTGTATAGAGAGGGTTGGGCCCTCTTTCTCTCTCACTCCCTCACTCTAATCTCTCTTTCTCTCCCTCTCTCTCTCTCTAAACGAAAAAGGGAAGAAAGAAAGAGAAGAAAAGAGGAAAGAGGAAGGAGAAGGATTTGGAGGAGAAGGAGCTTGAAGGTGGGGTCTTCATTGTCATCTTCTTCCTCCTCGCATTGGAGCAAGCTTTTGGAGGTAAGCTTGAAGCTCTCTAATGGTGAATCTCTAGAGTTAGGGTTATATACTCTAGAATTGGTTTTGTTGGAACCCTAGGATGCTAATTAGATTATTAATGCATGATTCATGGAGTTAAATGATGGATTTTGCTATAGTAGCATCTAGGGCATCCAAAAGAGGGTTTTGAGTAATAGTAGGGTTTGATCTAAATTAACCCTATAGAAACCTAATTGAGGGTATAACGAACGCGTTGGCGCGCTCGGTTCGGTGATCCGACTGTTGCAAAGATATTAATATTTTAATATATTCTTACCAGATAGCCGCAGCACGTGAAATAGAAGCCCATAATTCGTGAAATCAGAACCGGGGCATCGTGAAGGCGTGGGGCAACGCCACGAAGTCTCAGGTCGAGGATCGGTGACCGTTTGGGTGGCCGCGCAAGAGTCCGGGCCAAACCCGATATCGAGTGTCGTGGAGGCCGATTGCAAGTGACGACGAGCAATCGGAACGCAATAAAAGGTGGGGGGTGTTGTCCGAAGCCATTGAGCTTCCTTCTATGTCTTAGTGCTTTATTGATTTACATATAGCATGATGTATATATATATATATAGTGCTTTATGGATTTGCATTATAGGGTGATGATACATGCATTCCTACTCCTAGTATGATGTCTATGATTAATATAGTATTATGATGTGAATACTTGATGTGATGGACATAGGATTAGGAGATGACATTGGAAACCTATGATGCAAAATGTAAGAAGAACCTAGCATGTATGACATAGTATTGTGAAACCCTATAATGACATGATTAATGTGGATTAAACTCTAGTTGAATGACAACTTAGTGAATATGTGCAAGTAGTGTGTTGAGAACATCAAACTATGACGAGTGGCATTTAGTCAATGTTAATCTATGGACGAGTGTCATGTTGCATGAGAACTTAGTGTAGTTGATACTACGGCATTGAACATAGGGATAGGTGCATTTCCCTAATTGTGGCATATTGCATTAACCTAGTGTCGTGAACATAGGTTGAACAGATATGAACCTAGTGTTATTGAACCTAGGATAGATCGAGTGGCATTAACCTAGCGTCATGAACATAGGGTGAACAGATATCAACCTAGTGTTATTGAACCTAGAGTGGATCAAGAGTGGCATTGACTCAGTGTTATTTAACATAGGTCAGATAGGAACCTAGTGTTGTGGAACATGGATTGACAGTGAACCTAGAATTAGTTACATCTAGGTGAGTGGCATGTGAAATACAAGTGTAGTATTAACACTATGATATGGACATAGGGATAGAGGATTTCCCGTGTTGTTGAGAGTGACAATTGATATTAGTGTAGTTGACACACTGTGATGTTGAAATAGGTATAGTTGGATTCTAGGATATGATGAACCCTCTAGTTGGTAGGGTACTCCCGGTTCACGGGATTTGGATCGCGCTCACCATGTCTGCGCACAGGGTTGGTCGCTCCACACACAGTTTGTGCACTCCGGAGTTGGCCTTGAGAGGAGGGCTAAAGTAGCTGCCCTTGGACTAAAGTATCTCGTCCGAGGGATGGTTGGACTTGTGACCCCGCACCTAGGAGATTAAGAGTGTGTGACGGAAAGACGAGCCCTCGGGCTCACAGCAAGATTGGGTGACTTGAGAACTTGTTGATTGTTGAGTCTAATAGTATAGTAGTTAACCTTTACTATGAGTCGGATTGTCGTTGAGCATAGTCACCTAATAGAGAGCCTAATAGACTTATCTTCAGACCGTGAGTGGACATGGTATTCCTTCACCTATGAGCGTTGAGATTAGTACAGCGATGTGAGTTGAGCTTATGAGTTGGGAATAGTAGAGTGAGATGATCACAAGATCTAAAGACTTAGGCGGGGTAGCCTAAAGGATTGGGTCACAGGATTTCCAGGCTTAGGCGGGGTAGCCTAAGGGATTGGGCCATGAATTGGGTCATAGCATGAACAGCATAAGAGGACTTGCATTCATACCGTGATCTGACATAGTAGACTGCATAGCTAGGTTGTAGTTATATTCACTATATCGTTAAAGTACACTAGCATGATTGCAGGTTGTAGCTAGATGATATTGAACATAGTGGTATAGTAGCTAGCCTTCACTATGAGTTATGCGTGCATTACATTGACCTGAGGCATAGCAAGATATTGCATCCTGATTTACAGTATAGCTGCTGATTTCCCTTATATCTATCTATCTATCTATCTGTCTTCTGTGCCTCCTTGGACCTAGTGGGAAGATCGGCGGGGTCGGCGGCCGAGCCCACTGGGAACTATATTTATATAGTTCTCACCCCGTGTGGTTGGGGTACTATTACAGGTACAGGTACGAGTCCGCCAGCTGAGGATCGTGGTAGGGGCTTAGCGCCCTAGTGCTAGTGAGTAGATGCTTCCTACTTGCATTAGAGTTTCCATATGTACATATTGGAGAGTAGATGATGTATAGGTGGTGAGGCATTTTGAGTAATTGTAAGCTTTATGTTCATATTTTGGAAGTTGTATGACAATCAATTTGTATTAAACAGTTGTATGGATGTAATAGATTAGTATCTCTCTTTTATTCACTTGTATGTTACTCGTGATGCTTGCTCTTGTATGTTTAGCACTGGTTGTGCTCTCGTCGCTGTTGTTTGATCTTGTACGTATTCAAGTTGTTTCCTGGGAACTTGTTGTACATGATCTCGTTGCTTTAGCCTTGGGCGGACGGGGAGAGTCTTTGTCCGTCGGCGTCTGTTTGGCGATGCCGGGCCGGACCAAATTGGTAGCGGGCTTGGGCGTGACGAGTTTGTGGTATCAGAGCGAGTTAAGAGCAAGCAAAGAGAGAAAGTCTAGGATTGACCTAGGAGACCTTAGGACGGTAAACCTTAAGGTTATAGGCTCGTGAGAGACGAGGACTTGAGACGTGCGGCGAAAGTTTAATTGATTGGGTCAAAAGTAGAAACCTCTAAAACAGATATTGGAGGTAGACTCGAGGTGTCGTTATTCTCAACCGAGGGTGTTCATGTTGGATGCATACAACATGAAACCGAGCGATGAGAATAGACGCCCTTGTGTGACTTTCGCCTGATTTGAGTCGGTGTCAGTTGTTTCGTGCTCGACCTTGAGGGTCGAGAGTTGACCGAGTTGTCGTGTCTTAGAAGGCGATGGTACGGCGTAGGCGATCTTTAATTAGATCGATGCGGGTCGGGACAAGTGACGATCCTGAGCGAATCGATGCGAGCGGAGAATTGAAACTTCGCTATCTGTTGGCCCCACCTGTGATAGTGGTGAGGCCACAAGTCGAATTAGTGCGATGTCAGCAGAAGGCTGCCATATGCTGGAAGGAGCAAGTGGAAAGACTCCAAGAGACGGTGGGTCCGTGGTGACCACACCAGTTTCGGTTCGTTGAGTACGGCCGGGAGTTGCGATGAAGGTGTAGAGGCGGCGTCGAGTGGGATCGATTGCCGGGTCTCCCTCTATGGTTTTGGATGAGTTTTGGGGATTAGCATTCTCCGTTTACTTCCTCGATGGTGGAAGGTGAAGGGTTTCGGAGAGGCTCCGAAGGCGTGGCATGTAGGCGCAGAGTGAGGCAATGCGAGCGAGAATTTTCTCGTATCGTGAGTTGCGTCCCTGACGTAGTGCGGGATGATGACAATGTGGCCAATTTGGTCGTGTGGAGACTTCGGCCTGACGTTGTCAAGGTTGCGCATGTAGGGAAGTGAATTCTTAGAATCTGAGAATTTGACTTCGCTCAGCATCAACTAATTGTCGAGGGGATGAGCTTCGGAAAGTTCGAAGATAATCCGAAGGTGAAGTGTGCACCGGAGTTGGCCTCGAGTGTGAAATGCGCAAGCTGGAGGGAAGCTTCAGAATTCTGGAGGGCTGTCCGGACATTGATGCGAAGACCGGACAACCAAGGACCGGACATTGTAGGATGTCCGGACTCAGTACGCTGATTCTGCCCCGAAGACATTGGGGACCGGTCTCCCTACATGAGGACCGGTCGCCATGTGCGCAGACCCGGGGGCAGGGACACTTGGAGACCGGTCTCCATGGCGAAGACCGGTCCCCATACTCAAAACTTGCCCGGTTGGGCGGTGTGTGTTTTGAGTGCGGTTGCAATCCGAACCACAGGAGTGCCTGCGCGACTTCTTTAGGATGCGGGATTGTAGAAGATCTCACCAGGCGCGGCGGTGTACGCCGCGGGACGAGAGATGTGTTGTGGGCGGCAAGTGGCCGTGGTGTGCGACCCAAGTTGGGGAACCTACTGCGGCGATGTTTCGGCAAGTATGGTTTAGTTGAACGATTTGCATGTACGCATGGTGAAAGGATAGTGCATAGCGTGCATTGTCGTGGTTGGTTGCTACTATTAATACATTATATAGTAGGGACCAAGTAGACGGGTGAATGAGGATACCCGGGCATGCTTGCATGCAAAGGTGTGGTACCTATTGGAACGGGTAGAGAAAGGCAGCGTGCGAGTCGCTAGTGAGAGTCTAATGGTAAGACTCGCGATGAAGATGGAGATAGCGGACCGACTCTCAAGGCAAAGTGATTAGCCGATCGTGAGAGTCGAATCGTAACCCTTTCAAACACCAGAGTAGTTCGAGAGTTTCGAATATAGTTCTGGTAGAACGAATAGTGAAAGTATAATCACTGTTGAGAGAGCGAGCGAACAGTTGCCGAGTACGAGCACGTAGGTCTTGTGGTACCTCTAGTTGAGGTGGACGAGTCGTGCTTGTGGCCGGTGTGCATAGGCAGGAGTGCCTCATGCTAGAATTAGTATATGGCGCGTAGAGCACTCAAATGTAGGTACTCGTGGAGTACGGTACTGGCTCAGTCGGGTGAGTGTGTTGGCGGTAGCACTTCAGCGATGCTAAGTGTGAAGCATGCCTTGGATCACCCGTGAAGCTGATGGCTCGCACTAGGTGCATAGGAGCCGATAGTGGTGCGTGTGAATCGGTAGAGTTGTCATGTAGGATCGCGAGATTGATGATGCACCGAGTGTGTAGTGACCCAACCCGAGGATTTTATATGGTTTGGGGTCATGGTTGCTCTGGGTTGGAGTGAGTGTGAATTCCAAAGTGAGAATTTCGCCCGATTATGATTGGGTCTACATCCGTGAGCGGAAGACGCTACGTGTAGTTGAGACAGGTGTAGGCGATAGGCATACGTAAGATTGGTGGCCTGTGGCTCACCTGAGGAAATTGACGTAATCGGTTTGGCCGATAACTCTGTGAATGAGTTGGATGCGATTCACGAACGGGATGTTCGTGTGAGTTGGTTGCGACAACGAAGTCGGGCTAGCCGTGGCTTAGAGTATCAGAGGATAAAGAGAAAGAAATGTGCTCTTATAAGACATTGAGCTACTGGAAGCCACGTGAGAATTGGAATCCCCGATTGCTCGATAAATCGAGTTGGAGTATGAATTGGATTAAAGTGAGTAAGTTTCGGGGACGAAACTCTTTTAAGGAGGGGAGAATGTAAGGTACCGGACTTCTAAAATCATGAGGTTATGATATTCAATTGGTTGGAAAGCCATTTGAATGGCCCCGATGAAGTTCGGTGAAGTTCGGGAGCATTCGGGCGTTTCGGTGCGCGAAGGCGCGGAAACGGAACCCGAAAGGCTATGTTGGGCCGTGAGCTAAATCCGGCATTAGCGTGGATGAAAAGATGATGAAAACATGCTCGAAAACATGTTTGGAAGGTCTCGGTTCGATTTGAAATGAATCGGAGGTCGAACGAGCAAAAACAGGCGAAAACGGACCCAAAAGCTGAAAAATGAAAAAAGGCTGAAATTTGGCTAAGTACTTGGGAGTCGGACATTGGTTGGATGTCCAGGTCCTCGAACTTGAGTGCCCGATTTGAGGTGTTCAAAGAGATGCATTGTTGAGGGGCTTGTTTGCAAAACTGCCTTGTGTTAGGTGTATAGAGAGGGTTGGGCCCTCTTTCTCTCTCACTCCCTCACTCTAATCTCTCTTTCTCTCCCTCTCTCTCTCTCTAAACGAAAAAGGGAAGAAAGAAAGAGAAGAAAAGAGGAAAGAGGAAGGAGAAGGATTTGGAGGAGAAGGAGCTTGAAGGTGGGGTCTTCATTGTCATCTTCTTCCTCCTCGCATTGGAGCAAGCTTTTGGAGGTAAGCTTGAAGCTCTCTAATGGTGAATCTCTAGAGTTAGGGTTATATACTCTAGAATTGGTTTTGTTGGAACCCTAGGATGCTAATTAGATTATTAATGCATGATTCATGGAGTTAAATGATGGATTTTGCTATAGTAGCATCTAGGGCATCCAAAAGAGGGTTTTGAGTAATAGTAGGGTTTGATCTAAATTAACCCTATAGAAACCTAATTGAGGGTATAACGAACGCGTTGGCGCGCTCGGTTCGGTGATCCGACGAGCGGTTGCAAAGATATTAATATTTTAATATATTCTTACCAGATAGCCGCAGCACGTGAAATAGAAGCCCATAATTCGTGAAATCAGAACCGGGGCATCGTGAAGGCGTGGGGCAACGCCACGAAGTCTCAGGTCGAGGATCGGTGACCGTTTGGGTGGCCGCGCAAGAGTCCGGGCCAAACCCGATATCGAGTGTCGTGGAGGCCGATTGCAAGTGACGACGAGCAATCGGAACGCAATAAAAGGTGGGGGGTGTTGTCCGAAGCCATTGAGCTTCCTTCTATGTCTTAGTGCTTTATTGATTTACATATAGCATGATGTATATATATATATAGTGCTTTATGGATTTGCATTATAGGGTGATGATACATGCATTCCTACTCCTAGTATGATGTCTATGATTAATATAGTATTATGATGTGAATACTTGATGTGATGGACATAGGATTAGGAGATGACATTGGAAACCTATGATGCAAAATGTAAGAAGAACCTAGCATGTATGACATAGTATTGTGAAACCCTATAATGACATGATTAATGTGGATTAAACTCTAGTTGAATGACAACTTAGTGAATATGTGCAAGTAGTGTGTTGAGAACATCAAACTATGACGAGTGGCATTTAGTCAATGTTAATCTATGGACGAGTGTCATGTTGCATGAGAACTTAGTGTAGTTGATACTACGGCATTGAACATAGGGATAGGTGCATTTCCCTAATTGTGGCATATTGCATTAACCTAGTGTCGTGAACATAGGTTGAACAGATATGAACCTAGTGTTATTGAACCTAGGATAGATCGAGTGGCATTAACCTAGCGTCATGGACATAGGTTGAACAGATATGAACCTAGTGTTATTGAACCTAGAGTGGATCAAGAGTGGCATTGACTCAGTGTTATTTAACATAGGTCAGATAGGAACCTAGTGTTGTGGAACATGGATTGACAGTGAACCTAGAATTAGTTACATCTAGGTGAGTGGCATGTGAAATACAAGTGTAGTATTAACACTATGATATGGACATAGGGATAGAGGATTTCCGTGTTGTTGAGAGTGACAATTGATATTAGTGTAGTTGACACCTGTGATGTTGAACATAGGGATAGTTGGATTCTATGATATGATGAACCCTCTAGTTGGTAGGGTACTCCCGAGTTCACGGGATTTGGATCGCGCTCACCATGCACATGCTGCACTTTGGGGTTGGTCGCTCCACACGTGTGCACTCGGAGTTAGCGAGAGGAGGGCTAAAGTAGGCGCCCTTGGACTAAAGTATCTGTCCGCGAGGCGGTCTCGGGGGATGGTTGGACTTGTGACACCGCCCTAGGAGATTAAGAGTGTGAGACGGAAGAACGAGCCCTCGGGCTCACAGCAAGATTGGGTGACTTGAGAACTTGTTGATTGTTGAGTCTAATAGTATAGTAGTTAACCTTTACTATGAGTCGGATTGTCGTTGAGCATAGTCACCTAATAGAGAGCCTAATAGACTTATCTTCAGACCGTGAGTGGACATGGTATTCCTTCACCTATGAGAGTTGAGATTAGTACAGCGATATGAGTTGAGATTATGAGTTGGGAATAGTAGAGTGAGATGATCACAAGATCTAAAGACTTAGGCGGGGTAGCCTAAAGGATTGGGTCACAGGATCTCCAGGCTTAGGCGGGGTAGCCTCAGGGATTGGGCCATGAATTGGGTCATAGCATGAACGACATAAGAGGACTTGCATTCATACCGTGATCTGACATAGTAGACTGCATAGCTAGGTTGTAGTTATATTCACTATATCGTTAAAGTACACTAGCATGATTGCAGGTTGTAGCTAGATGATATTGAACATAGTGGTATAGTAGCTAGCCTTCACTATGAGTTATGCGTGCATTACATTGACCTGAGGCATAGCAAGATATTGCATCTGATTCTGATATAAATTTCTTGATTTCCATTATATCTATCTATCTCTCTGTCTGTCTTTCTGTGCCTCCTTGGACCTAGTGGGCAGATCGGCGGGGTCGGCGGCCGAGCCTTGGGAACTATATTTATATAGTTCTCACCCCGTGGGGTTGGGGTACTATTACAGGTACAGGTACGAGTGTGCCAGCTGAGGATCGTGGGAGGGGCTTAGCGCCCTAGTGCTAGTGAGTAGATGCTTCCTACTTGCATTAGAGTTTCCATATGTACATATTGGAGAGTAGATGATGTATAGGTGGTGAGGCATTTTGAGTAATTGTAAGCTTTATGTTCATATTTTGGAAGTTGTATGACAATCAATTTGTATTAAACAGTTGTATGGATGTAATAGATTAGTATCTCTCTTTTATTCACTTGTATGTTACTCGTGATGCTTGCTCTTGTATGTTTAGCTTGGTTGTGCTCTCGTCATTGTTTGATCTTGTACGTATTCAAGTTGTTTCCTGGGAACTTGTTGTACTTGATCTCGTCGCTTTAGCCTTGGGCGGACAGGGGAGGTGCTGTCCGTTCGGCGTCTGTTTGACGTGCCCGGGCCGGACCAAATTGGTAGCGCGCTTGGGGCGTGACACTAATGTTGATCCGGTTTTGGTTCTTGTGAACGTAGACCACGGTAAGTTGCAAATTTACACACTCGGGGCGTAGTAGAACAATATAAATAGGTTTTACCCTCTGATCGATTGAATGACAAAAAGTACTGTTTCCAAAGTTATACTGTTAGGGCTCAACTGAGTAGTCTAATGTTGATCCGGTTTTGGGTCTTGTGAACGTTGACCTCGATAAGTTGCAAATTTACACACTCGGGCGTAATAGAACAATATAAATCGGTTTACCTTTGTTCGATTGAATGAGAAAAAGTTCTGTTTCCAAAGTTATACTGTTAGGGCCCAACTGAGTAGTCTAATGTTGATCCAGTTTTTGTTCTTGTGATCGTAGACCTTGACAAGTTGCAAATTTACACTCTCGGGGCGTAATAGAACAATATAAATAGGTTTTACCCACTGTTCGATTGAATGAGAAAAAGTACTGTTTCCAAAGTTATACTGTTAGGGCCCAATTCGGTAGTCTAATATTGATCCGATTTTGGTTCTTGTGAACGTAGACCACGATAAGTTGCAAATTTACACACTCGGGGCGTAGTAGAACAATATAAATAGGTTTTACCCTCTGATCGATTGAATGAGACAAATCTTGTTTCCAAAGTTATACTGTTAGGGCTCAACTGAGTAGTCTAATGTTGATCCGGTTTTGGGTCTTGTGAACGTTGACCTCGATAAGTTGCAAATTTACACTCTCGGGGCATAATAGAACAATATAATTAGCTTTTACCCCTTGTTCGATTGAATGAGAAAAAATCTTTGTTTCCAAAGTTATCTTTGTTATGGCCAATGAGTAGTCTAATGTTGATCCAGTTTTTGTTCCTGGGAACGTAGACCTCGATAAGGTGCCAAAATAGACTCTCGGGGCGTAATAGAACAATATAATTAGGTTTTACTCTTTGTTCGATTGAATGAGAAAAAGTACTGTTTCCAAAGTTATACTGTTAGGGCGCAACTGAGTAGTCTAATGTTGATCCGGTTTTGGGTCTTGTGAACGTTGACCTCGATAAGTTGCAAATTTACACACTCGGGGCGTAATAGAACAATATAAATCGGTTTACCCACTGTTCGATTGAATGAGAAAAAGTTCTGTTTCCAAAGTTATACTGTTAGGGCCCAACTGAGTAGTCTAATGTTGATCCAATTTTTGTTCTTGTGATCGTAGACCTTGACAAGTTGCAAATTTACACTCTCGGGGCGTAATAGAACAATATAAATAGGTTTTACCTTTGTTCGATTGAATGAGAAAAATCTGTTTCCAAAGTTATCTTTGTTAGGGCCCAATTGGGTAGTCTAATGTTGATCCGGTTTTGGTTCTTGTGAACGTAGACCACGATAAGTTGCAAATTTACACACTCGGGCGTAGTAGAACAATATAAATAGGTTTTACCCTACGATCGATTGAATGAGAAAAATCTTTGTTTCCAAAGTTATCTTTGTTAGGGCTCGAGTAGTCTAATGTTGATCCGGTTTTGGGTCTTGTGAACGTTGACCTCGATAAGTTGCAAATTTACACACTCGGGCGTAATAGAACAATATAAATCGGTTTACCACATTCGATTGAATGAGAAAAAGTTCTGTTTCCAAAGTTATAGTTAGGGCCCAACTGAGTAGTCTAATGTTGATCCAGTTTTTGTTCTTGTGAACGTAGACCTTGACGAGTTGCAAATTTACACTCTCGGGGCGTAATAGAACAATATAATTAGGTTTTACCCACTGTTCGATTGAATGAGAAAAAGTTCTGTTTCCAAAGTTATACTGTTAGGGCCCAACTGAGTAGTGTAATGTTTCTCCGGTTTTGGTTCTCGTGAACGTTGACCTCGATAAGTTGCAAATTTACACTATCGGGGCATAATAGAACAATATAATTAGGTGTTACCTCTTGTTCGATTGAATGAGAAAAAGTACTGTTTCCAAAGTTATACTGTTAGGGCCAACTGAGGAGTCTAAATTTGATCAAGTTTTTGGTCTTGTGAACGTAGACCTCGATAAGTTGCAAATTTACACTCTCGGGCGTAATAGAACAATATAATTAGGTTTTACCCTCGATCTATTGAATGAGAAAAATCATTTCCAAAGTTATCTTGTTAGGGCTCAAGTAGTCTAATGTTGATCCGGTTTTGGGTCTTGTGAACGTTGACCTCGATAAGTTGCAAATTTACACACTCGGGCGTAATAGAACAATATAAATCGGTTTACCACTTTGTTCGATTGAATGAGAAAAAGTTACATTTCCAAAGTTATCTTTGTTAGGGCCCAATTGAGTAGTCTAATGTTGATCCAGTTTTTGTTCTTGTGATCGTAGACCTTGACAAGTTGCAAATTTACACTCTCGGGGCGTAATAGAACAATATAAATAGGTTTTACCCACTGTTCGATTGAATGAGAAAAAGTACTGTTTCCAAAGTTATATTGTTAGGGCCCAATTGGGTAGTCTAATGTTGATCCGGTTTTGGTTCTTGTGAACGTAGACCACGATAAGTTGCAAATTTACACACTCGGGGCGTAGTAGAACAATATAAATAGGTTTTACCCTCTGATCGATTGAATGAGAGAAATCTTGTTTCCAAAGTTATACTGTTAGGGCCCAACTGAGTAGCGTAATGTTTCTCTAGTTTTGGTTCTCGTGAACGTAGACCTCGATAAGTTGCAAATTTACACTATCGGGGCATAATAGAACAATATAATTAGGTGTTACCTCTTGTTCGATTGAATGAGAAAAAGTACTGTTTCCAAAGTTATACTGTTAGGGCCAACTGAGTAGTCTAATGTTGATCCAGTTTTTGTTCTTGTGAACGTAGACCTCGATAAGTTGCAAATTTACACTCTCGGGGCGTAATAGAACAATATAATTAGGTTTTACCCTCTGATCTATTGAATGAGAAAAAGTACTGTTTCCAAAGTTATACTGTTAGGGCTCAACTGAGTAGTCTAATGTTGATCCGGTTTTGGGTCTTGTGAACGTTGACCTCGATAAGTTGCAAATTTACACACTCGGGGCGTAATAGAACAATATAAATCAGTTTACCCACTGTTCGATTGAATGAGAAAAAGTTCTGTTTCCAAAGTTATACTGTTAGGGCCCAACTGAGTAGTCTAATGTTGATCCAGTTTTTGTTCTTGTGAACGTTGACCTTGACAAGTTGCAAATTTACACTCTCGGGGCGTAATAGAACAATATAAATAGGTTTTACCCACTGTTCGATTGAATGAGAAAAAGTACTGTTTCCAAAGTTATATTGTTAGGGCCCAACTGAGTAGTCTAATGTTGATCCGGTTTTGGTTCTTGTGAACGTTGACCTCGATAAGTTGCAAATTTATACTCTCGAGGTATAATAGAACAATATAATTAGGTTTTACCACTTCGATTGAATGAGAAAATGTCTTGTTTCTAAAGTTATCTTGTTAGGGCCCAAGTGAGTAGCGTAATGTTTCTCGGTTTTGGTTCTCGTGAACGTTGACCTCGATAAGTTGCAAATTTACACTCTCGGGGCATAATAGAACAATATAATTAGGTGTTACCTCTTGTTCGATTGAATGAGAAAAAGAAATCTTGTTTCCAAAGTTATCTTGTTAGGGCCCAATGAGTAGTCTAATGTTGATCCGGTTTTGTTCTTGTGAACGTAGACCTCGATAAGTTGCAAATTTACACTCTCGGGCGTAATAGAACAATATAATTAGGTTTTACCTCTGTTCGATTGAATGAGAAAAAATCTTTGTTTCCAAAGTTATCTTTTAGGGCCCAATTGGGTAGTCTAATGTTGATCCGGTTTTGGTTCTTGTGAACGTAGACCACGATAAGTTGCAAATTTACACACTCGGGGCGTAGTAGAACAATATAAATAGGTTTTACCCCTTGATCGATTGAATGAGAAAAATCTTGTTTCCAAAGTTATACTGTTAGGGCTCAACTGAGTAGTCTAATGTTGATCCGGTTTTGGGTCTTGTGAACGTTGACCTCGATAAGTCACAAATTTACACAGTCGGGGCATAATAGAACAATATAAATAGGTTTTACCCACTGTTCGATTGAATGAGAAAAAGTACTGTTTCCAAAGTTATACTGTTAGGGCCCAATTGGGTAGTCTAATGTTGATCCGGTTTTGGTTCTTGTGAACGTAGACCACGATAAGTTGCAAATTTACACACTCGGTAGTAGAACAATATAAATAGGTTTTACCCTACGATCGATTGAATGAGAAAAATCTTGTTTCCAAAGTTATCTTTGTTAGGGCTCAACTGAGGAGTCTAAGGTTGTCCCGATTTGGGTCTTGTGAACGTTGACCTCGATAAGTTGCAAATTTACACACTCGGGGCGTAATAGAACAATATAAATCAGTTTTACCCACTGTTCGATTGAATGAGAAAAAGTTCTGTTTCCAAAGTTATAGTTAGGGCCCAACTGAGTAGTCTAATGTTGATCCAGTTTTTGTTCTTGTGAACGTAGACCTTGACGAGTTGCAAATTTACACTCTCGGGGCGTAATAGAACAATATAATTAGGTTTTACCCACTGTTCGATTGAATGAGAAAATGTCCTGTTCCAAAAGTTATCTTTGTTAGGGCCCAATTGAGTAGCGTAATGTTTCTCCGGTTTTGGTTCTCGTGAACGTTGACCTCGATAAGTTGCAAATTTACACTATCGGGGCATAATAGAACAATATAAATAGGTGTTACCTCTTGTTCGATTGAATGAGAAAAAGTACTGTTTCCAAAGTTATACTGTTATGGCCAACTGAGTAGTCTAATGTTGATCCAGTTTTTGTTCTTGTGAACGTAGACCTCGATAAGTTGCAAATTTACACTCTCGGGGCGTAATAGAACAATATAATTAGGTTTTACCCTCTGTTCGATTGAATGAGAAAAAGTACTGTTTCCAAAGTTATACTGTTAGGGCCCAATTGGGTAGTCTATTGTTGATCCGGTTTTGGTTCTTGTGAACGTAGACCACGATAAGTTGCAAATTTACACACTCGGGGCGTAGTAGAACAATATAAATAGCTTTTACCCCTTGATCGATTGAATGAGAAAAATCTTGTTTCCAAAGTTATCGTTAGGGCTCAACTGAGTAGTCTAATGTTGATCCGGTTTTGGGTCTTGTGAACGTTGACCTCGATAAGTCACAAATTTACACAATCGGGGCATAATAGAACAATATAAATAGGTTTTACCCACTGTTCGATTGAATGAGAAAAAGTACTGTTTCCAAAGTTATACTGTTAGGGCCCAATTGGGTAGTCTAATGTTGATCCGGTTTTGGTTCTTGTGAACGTAGACCACGGTAAGTTGCAAATTTACACACTCGGGGCGTAGTAGAGCAATATAAATAGGTTTTACCCTACGATCGATTGAATGAGAAAAATCTTGTTTCCAAAGTTATCTTGTTAGGGCTCAAGTGAGTAGTCTAATGTTGATCCGGTTTTGGGTCTTGTGAACGTTAACCTCGATAAGTTGCAAATTTACACTCTCGGGACATAATAGAACAATATAATTAGGTTTTACCCACTGTTCGATTGAATGAGAAAAAGTTACATTTCCAAAGTTATACTGTTAGGGCCCAACTGAGTAGTCTAATGTTGATCCAGTTTTTGTTCTTGTGATCGTAGACCTTGACAAGTTGCAAATTTACACTCTCGGGGCGTAATAGAACAATATAAATAGGTTTTACCCACTGTTCGATTGAATGAGAAAAAGTACTGTTTCCAAAGTTATACTGTTAGGGCCCAATTAGGTAGTCTAATATTGATCCGATTTTGGTTCTTGTGAACGTAGACCACGATAAGTTGCAAATTTACACACTCGGGGCGTAGTAGAACAATATAAATAGGTTTTACCACCTGATCGATTGAATGAGAGAAAAATCTTGTTGCCAAAGTTATACTGTTAGGGCTCAACTGAGTAGTCTAATGTTGATCCGGTTTTGGGTCTTGTGAACGTTGACCTCGATAAGTTGCAAATTTACACTATCGGGGCATAATAGAACAATATAATTAGGTGTTACCTCTTGTTCGATTGAATGAGAAAAATCTTGTTTCCAAAGTTATCTTGTTATGGCCAAGAGTAGTCTAATGTTGATCCAGTTTTGTTCTTGTGAACGTAGACCTCGATAAGTTGCAAATTTACACTCTCGGGCGTAATAGAACAATATAATTAGGTTTTACCCTGATCGATTGAATGAGAAAAATCTTGTTTCCAAAGTTATCTTGTTAGGGCTCAAGAGTAGTCTAATGTTGATCCGGTTTTGGGTCTTGTGAACGTTGACCTCGATAAGTTGCAAATTTACACACTCGGGCGTAATAGAACAATATAAATCGGTTTACCTTTGTTCGATTGAATGAGAAAAAGTTCTTTTTCCAAAGTTATACTGTTAGGGCCCAACTGAGTAGTCTAATGTTGATCCAATTTTTGTTCTTGTGATCGTAGACCTTGACAAGTTGCAAATTTACACTCTCGGGGCGTAATAGAACAATATAAATAGGTTTTACCAACTGTTCGATTGAATGAAAAAAAGTCCTGTTTCCAAAGTTATACTCTTAGGGCCCGATTGGGTAGTCTAATGTTGATCCGGTTTTGGTTCTTGTGAACGTAGACCACGATAAGTTGCAAATTTACACACTCGGGCGTAGTAGAACAATATAAATAGGTTTTACCCTACGATCGATTGAATGAGAAAAATCTTTGTTTCCAAAGTTATCTTTGTTAGGGCTCAAGTGAGTAGTCTAATGTTGATCGGTTTTGGGTCTTGTGAACGTTGACCTCGATAAGTTGCAAATTTACACACTCGGGCGTAATAGAACAATATAAATCGGTTTTACCACTTTGTTCGATTGAATGAGAAAAAGTTACTTTCCAAAGTTATCTTGTTAGGGCCCAAGTGAGTAGTCTAATGTTGATCCGGTTTTGTTCTTGTGAACGTAGACCTTGACGAGTTGCAAATTTACACTCTCGGGCGTAATAGAACAATATAATTAGGTTTTACCCTTTGTTCGATTGAATGAGAAAATGTCTTGTTTCTAAAGTTATCTTGTTAGGGCCCAGTAGAGTAGCGTAATGTTTCTCCGGTTTTGGTTCTCGTGAACGTTGACCTCGATAAGTTGCAAATTTACACTATCGGGGCATAATAGAACAATATAATTAGGTGTTACCTCTTGTTTGATTGAATGAGAAAAATCTTGTTTCTAAAGTTATCTTGTTAGGGCCCAATGAGTAGTCTAATGTTGATCCGTTTTGGTCTTGTGAACGTAGACCTCGATAAGTTGCAAATATACACTCTCGGGGCGTAATAGAACAATATAATTAGGTTTTAACCTCTGTTCGATTGAATGAGAAAAAGTACTGTTTCCAAAGTTATACTGTTAGGGACCAATTGGGTAGTCTAATGTTGATCCGGTTTTGGTTCTTGTGAACGTAGACGACGATAAGTTGCAAATTTACACACTCGGGGCGTAGTAGAACAATATAAATAGGTTTTACCCTTTGATCGATTGATTGAGAAAAATCTTTGTTTCCAAAGTTATCTTTGTTGGGGCTCAAGCGAGTAGTCTAATGTTGATCCGGTTTTGGGTCTTGTGAACGTTGACCTGGATATGTTGTAAATTTACACATTCGTGGAGTAATAGAACAGTATAAATCAGTTTACCCACTGTTCGATTGAATGAGAAAAAGTTATGTTTCCAAAGTTATACTGTTAGGGCCCAACTGAGTAGTCTAATGTTGATCCAGTTTTTGTTCTTGTGATCGTAGACCTTGACAAGTTGCAAATTTAAACTCTCGGGGCGTAATAGAACAATATAAATAGGTTTTACCTGTTCGATTGAATGAGAAAAAATCTTGTTTCCAAAGTTATCTTGTTAGGGCCCAATTGGGTAGTCTAATGTTGATCCGGTTTTGGTTCTTGTGAACGTAGACCACGATAAGTTGCAAATTTACACACTCGGGCGTAGTAGAACAATATAAATAGGTTTTACCCTACGATCGATTGAATGAGAAAAAAATCTTGTTTCCAAAGTTATACTGTTAGGGCTCAACTGAGTAGTCTAATGTTGATCCGGTTTTGGGTCTTGTGAATGTTGACCTCGATAAGTTGCAAATTTACACACTCGGGGCTTAATAGAACAATATAAATCAGTTTTACCCACTGTTCGATTGAATGAGAAAAAGTTACATTTCAAAAGTTATCTTTGTTATGGCCCAAGAGTAGTCTAATGTTGATCCGATTTTGTTCTTGTGAACGCAGACCTTGACGAGTTGCAAATTTACACTCTCGGGGCGTAATAGAACAATATAATTAGGTTTTACCCACTGTTCGATTGAATGAGAAAATGAATTGTTTCTAAAGTTATCTTTAGGGCCAAGTGAGTAGCGTAATGTTTCTCGGTTTTGGTTCTCGTGAACGTTGACCTCGATAAGTTGCAAATTTACACTATCGGGGGCATAATAGAACAATATAATTAGGTGTTACCTCTTGTTCGATTGAATGAGAAAAATCTTTGTTTCCAAAGTTATCTTGTTAGGGCCCAATGAGTAGTCTAATGTTGATCCGAGTTTTTGTTCTTGTGAACGTAGACCTCGATAAGTTGCAAATTTACACTCTCGGGCGTAATAGAACAATATAATTAGGTTTTACCCTGTTCGATTGAATGAGAAAAATCTTGTTTCCAAAGTTATCTTGTTAGGGCCCAATTGGGTAGTCTAATGTTGATCCGGTTTTGGTTCTTGTGAACGTAGACCACGATAAGTTGCAAATTTACACACTCGCGCATAGTAGAACAATATAAATAGGTTTTACCCCTTGATCGATTGAATGAGAAAAATCTTGTTTCCAAAGTTATCTTGTTTAAAAGAATTTGAGCCAAGGTAATCTAAATGTTGATCGGTTTTGGGTCTTGTGAACGTTGACCTCGATAAGTCACAAATTTACACACTCGGGGCGTAATAGAACAATATAAATAGGTTTTACCCACTGTTCGATTGAATGAGAAAAAGTACTGTTTCCAAAGTTATACTGTTAGGCCCAATTGGGTAGTCTAATGTTGATCCGGTTTTGGTTCTTGTGAACGTAGACCACGATAAGTTGCAAATTTACACACTCGGGGCGTAGTAGAACATCATAAATAGGTTTTACCCTCTGATCGATTGAATGAGAAAAAATCTTGTTTCCAAAGTTATCTTGTTAGGGCTCAAGTAGTAGTCTAATGTTGATCCGGTTTTGGGTCTTGTGAACGTTGACCTCGATAAGTTGCAAATTTACACACTCGGGCGTAATAGAACAATATAAATCGAGTTTTACCTGTTCGATTGAATGAGAAAAAGTTACTGTTTCCAAAGTTATAGTTAGGGCCCAAGTGAGTAGTCTAATGTTGATCCGAGTTTTGTTCTTGTGAACGTAGACCTTGACGAGTTGCAAATTTACACTCTCGGGCGTAATAGAACAATATAATTAGGTTTTACCCAGTCGATTGAATGAGAAAATGTCTTGTTTCTAAAGTTATACGATTAGGGCCCAAGCGAGTAGTGTAATGTTTCTCGGTTTTGGTTCTCGTGAACGTTGACCTCGATAAGTTGCAAATTTACACTATCGGGGCATAATAGAACAATATAATTAGGTGTTACCTCTTGTTCGATTGAATGAGAAAAATCTTGTTTCCAAAGTTATCTTTGTTAGGGCCAATGAGTAGTCTAATGTTGATCCGAGTTTTGTTCTTGTGAACGTAGACCTCGATAAGTTGCAAATTTACACTCTCGGGCGTAATAGAACAATATAATTAGGTTTTACCTCGATCTATTGAATGAGAAAAATCTTGTTTCCAAAGTTATCTTGTTAGGGCTCAGCGAGTAGTCTAATGTTGATCCGGTTTTGGGTCTTGTGAACGTTGACCTCGATAAGTTGCAAATTTACACACTCGGGTCGTAATAGAACAATATAAATCAGTTTACCCACTGTTCGATTGAATGAGAAAAAGTTCTGTTTCCAAAGTTATACTGTTAGGGCCCAACTGAGTAGTCTAATGTTGATCCAGTTTTCGTTCTTGTGATCGTAGACCTTGACGAGTTGCAAATTTACACTCTCGGGGCGTAATAGAACAATATAATTAGGTTT
Source organism: Aechmea fasciata (assembly GCA_025177825.1). Classification (NCBI taxonomy): domain Eukaryota; kingdom Viridiplantae; phylum Streptophyta; class Magnoliopsida; order Poales; family Bromeliaceae; genus Aechmea; species Aechmea fasciata. Next base: position 39,343 of record CM045925.1, on the reverse strand, counting down.
TACCCACTGTTCGATTGAATGAGAAAAAGTACCGTTTCCAAAGTTATACTGTTAGGGCCCAATTCGGTAGTCCAATGTTGATCCGGTTTTGGTTCTTGTGAACGTAGACCACGATAAGTTGCAAATTTACACACTCGGGGCGTAGTAGAACAATATAAATAGGTTTTACCCTCTGATCGATTGAATGAGAAAAATCTTGTTTCCAAAGTTATCTTGTTAGGGCTCAACCGAGTAGTCTAATGTTGATCGGTTTTGGGTCTTGTGAACGTTGACCTCGATAAGTTGCAAATTTACACACTCGGGCGTAAAAGAACAATATAAATCGGTTTTACCCCTTTGTTCGATTGAATGAGAAAAAGTTACATTTCCAAAGTTATCTTTGTTAGGGCCCAAGCGAGTAGTCTAATGTTGATCCGATTTTTGTTCTTGTGAACGTAGACCTTGACGAGTTGCAAATTTACACTCTCGGGCGTAATAGAACAATATAATTAGGTTTTACCCTTTGTTCGATTGAATGAGAAAATGTCTTGTTTCTAAAGTTATCTTTGTTAGGGCCCAAGGAGTAGCTTAATGTTTCTTCGGTTTTGGTTCTCGTGAACGTTGACCTCGATAAGTTGCAAATTTACACTAGCGGGGCATAATAGAACAATATAATTAGGTGTTACCTCTTGTTCGATTGAATGAGAAAGAAATCTTGTTTCCAAAGTTATCTTTGTTGGGGCCCAGAGTAGTCTAATGTTGATCCGGTTTTTGTTCTTGTGAACGTTGACCTCAATAAGATGCAAATTTACACTATCGGGGCATAATAGAACAATATAATTAGGTTTTACCTCTTGAATGAATGAGAAAAATCTTGTTTCCAAAGTTATCTTGTTAGGGCCCAATTGGGCGAGTCTAATGTTGATCCGGTTTTGGTTCTTGTGAACGTAGACCACGATAAGTTGCAAATTTACACACTCGTGGCGTAGTAGAACAATATAAATAGGTTTTACCCTCTGATCGATTGAATGAGAAAAAGTACTGTTTCCAAAGTTATACTGTTAGGGCTCAACTGAGTAGTCTAATGTTGATCCGGTTTTGGGTCTTGTGAACGTTGACCTTGATAAGTCACAAATTTACACAGTCGGGGCATAATAGAACAATATAAATAGGTTTTACCCACTGTTCGATTGATTGAGAAAAAGTACTGTTTCCAAAGTTATACTGTTAGGGCCCAATTGGGTAGTCTAATGTTGATCCGGTTTTGGTTCTTGTGAACGTAGACCACGATAAGTTGCAAATTTACACACTCGGGCGTAGTAGAACAATATAAATAGGTTTTACCCTCGATCGATTGAATGAGAAAAATCTTGTTTCCAAAGTTATCTTTGTTAGGGCACAAGAGTAGTATAATGTTGATCCGGTTTTGGGTCTTGTGAACGTTGACCTCGATAAGTTGCAAATTTACACACTCGGGCGTAATAGAACAATATAAATCGAGTTTTACCCCTTTGTTCGATTGAATGAGAAAAAGTTATTTCCAAAGTTATCTTTGTTAGGGCCCAAGCGAGTAGTCTAATGTTGATCCGATTTTGTTCTTGTGAACGTAGACCTTGACGAGTTGCAAATTTACACTCTCGGGCGTAATAGAACAATATAATTAGGTTTTACCTTTCGATTGAATGAGAAAATGTCTTGTTTCTAAAGTTATCTTTGTTAGGGCCCAGTGAGTAGTGTAATGTTTCTCGGTTTTGGTTCTCGTGAACGTTGACCTCGATAAGTTGCAAATTTACACTATCGGGGCATAATAGAACAATATAATTAGGTGTTACCTCTTGTTCGATTGAATGAGAAAAATCTTGTTTCCATAGTTATCTTGTTAGGGCCAAGAGTAGTCTAATGTTGGTCCAGTTTTGGTTCTTGTGAACGTAGACCTCGATAAGTTGCAAATTTACACTCTCGGGGCGTAATAGAACAATATAATTAGGTTTTACCCTCTCTAATCGATTGAATGAGAAAAAGTACTGTTTCCAAAGTTATACTGTTAGGGCTCAACTGAGTAGTCTAATGTTGATCCGGTTTTGGGTCTTGTGAACGTTGACCTCGATAAGTTGCAAATTTACATACTCGGGGCGCAATAGAACAATATAAATCAGTTTACCTTTGTTCGATTGAATGAGAAAAAGTACTGTTTCCAAAGTTATACTGTTAGGGCCCAACTGAGTAGTCTAATGTTGATCCAGATTTTGTTCTTGTGAACGTAGACCTTGACGAGTTGCAAATTTACACTCTCGGGGCGTAATAGAACAATTTAATTAGGTTTTACCCACTGTTCGATTGAATGAGAAAATGTACTGTTTCTAAAGTTATCTTGTTAGGGCCCAAGTGTAATGTTTCTCGGTTTTGGTTCTCGTGAACGTTGACCTCGATAAGTTGCAAATTTACACTATCGGGGCATAATAGAACAATATAATTAGGTGTTACCTCTTGTTCGATTGAATGAGAAAAATCTTGTTTCCAAAGTTATCTTTGTTAGGGCCAACTGAGTAGTCTAATGTTGATCCAGTTTTTGTTCTTGTGAACGTAGACCTCGATAAGTTGCAAATTTACACTCTCGGGGCGTAATAGAACAATATAATTAGGTTTTACCCTCTCTAATCGATTGAATGAGAAAAAGTACTGTTTCCAAAGTTATACTGTTAGGGCTCAACTGAGTTGTCTAATGTTGATCCGGTTTTGGGTCTTGTGAACGTAGACAACGATACGTTGCCATTATACACTCTCGGGGCATAATAGAACAATATAAATCAGTTTTACCCACTGTTCGATTGAATGAGAAAAAGTTCTGTTTCCAAAGTTATTCTGTTATGGCCCAACTGAGTAGTCTAATGTTGATCCAGTTTTTGTTCTTGTGATCGTAGACCTTGACAAGTTGCAAATTTACACTCTCGGGGCGTAATAGAACAATATAATTAGGTGTTCACCACTGTTCGATTGAATGAGAAAAATCTTTTTCCAAAGTTATCTTTTAGGGCCCAATTGGGTAGTCTAATGTTGATCCGGTTTTGGTTCTTGTGAACGTAGACCACGATAAGTTGCAAATTTACACACTCGGGCGTAGTAGAACAATATAAATAGGTTTTACCTACGATCGATTGAATGAGAAAAATCTTGTTTCCAAAGTTATCTTGTTAGGGCTCAACTGAGTAGTCTAATGTTGATCCGGTTTTGGGTCTTGTGAACGTTGACCTCGATAAGTTGCAAATTTACTCACTCAGGTCGTAATAGAACAATATAAATCAGTTTTACCCACTGTTCGATTGAATGAGAAAAAGTACTGTTTCCAAAGTTATACTGTTAGGGCCCAATTGAGTAGTCTAATGTTGATGCAGTTTTTGTTCTTGTGAACGTAGACCATGACGAGTTGCAAATTTACACTCTCGGGGCGTAATAGAACAATATAATTAGGTTTTACCCACTGTTCGATTGAATGAGAAAATGTATTGTTTCTAAAGTTATACTGTTAGGGCCCAACTGAGTAGTGTAATGTTGCTCCGGTTTTGGTTCTCATGAACGTTGACCTCGATAAGTTGCAAATTTACACTATCGGGGCATAATAGAACAATATAATTAGGTGTTACCTCTTGTTCGATTGAATGAGAAAAAGTACTGTTTCCAAAGTTATACTGTTAGGGCCAACTGAGTAGTCTAATGTTGATCCAGGTTTTGTTCTTGTGAACGTAGACCTCGATAAGTTGCAAATTTACACTCTCGGGGCGTCCTAGCACAATATAATTAGGTTTTACCCTCATTCGATTGAATGAGAAAAATCTTGTTTCCAAAGTTATCTTGTTAGGGCCCAATTGGGTAGTCTAATGTTGATCCGGTTTTGGTTCTTGTGAACGTAGACTACGATAAGTTGCAAATTTACACACTCGGGGAGTAGTAGAACAATATGAATAGGTTTTACCCTCTGATCGATTGAATGACAAAAAGTACTGTTTCCAGAGTTATCTTGTTAGGGCTCAGTGAGTAGTCTAATGTTGATCCGGTTTTGGGTCTTGTGAACGTTGACCTCGATAAGTCACAAATTTACACACTCGGGGCATAATAGAACAATATAAATAGGTTTTACCCACTGTTCGATTGAATGAGAAAAAGTACTGTTTCCAAAGTTATACTGTTAGGGCCCAATTGGGTAGTCTAATGTTGATCCGGTTTTGGTTCTTGTGAACGTAGACCACGATAAGTTGCAAATTTACACACTCGGGCGTAGTAGAACAATATAAATAGGTTTTACCCTCGATCGATTGAATGAGAAAAAAATCTTTGTTTCCAAAGTTATCTTGTTAGGGCTCAAGCGAGTAGTCTAATTTGATCCGGTTTTGGGTCTTGTGAACGTTGACCTCGATAAGTTGCAAATTTACACACTCCGGCGTAATAGAACAATATAAATCGGTTTACCTTTGTTCGATTGAATGAGAAAAAGTTACTGTTTCCAAAGTTATCTTGTTAGGGCCCAAGCGAGTAGTCTAATGTTGATCCGTTTTGTTCTTGTGAACGTAGACCTTGACGAGTTGCAAATTTACACTCTCGGGCGTAATAGAACAATATAATTAGGTTTTACCTTTCGATTGAATGAGAAAATGTCTTGTTTCTAAAGTTATCTTGTTAGGGCCCAAGTGAGTAGTGTAATGTTTCTCAGGTTTTGGTTCTCGTGAACGTTGACCTCGATAAGTTGCAAATTTACACTATCGGGGCATAATAGAACAATATAATTAGGTGTTACCTCTTGTTCGATTGAATGAGAAAAAGTACTGTTTCCATAGTTATACTGTTAGGGCCAACTGAGTAGTCTAATGTTGATCCAGTTTTTGTTCTTGTGAACGTAGACCTCGATAAGTTGCAAATTTACACTCTCGGGGCGTAATAGAACAATATAATTAGGTTTTACCCTACGATCGATTCAATGAGAAAAATCTTGTTTCCAAAGTTATCTTGTTAGGGCTCAAGAGTAGTCTAATGTTGATCCGGTTTGGGTCTTGTGAACGTTGACCTCGATAAGTTGCAAATTTACACACTCGGGCGTAATAGAACAATATAAATCGGTTTACCATTGTTCGATTGAATGAGAAAAAGTTCTCTTTCCAAAGTTATACTGTTAGGGCCCAACTGAGTAGTCTAATGTTGATCCAGTTTTTGTTCTTGTGATCGTAGACCTTGACAAGTTGCAAATTTACACTCTCGGGCGTAATAGAACAATATAAATAGGTTTTACCCAGTTCGATTGAATGAGAAAAAAAATCTTGTTTCCAAAGTTATACTGTTAGGGCCCAATTGGGTAGTCTAATGTTGATCCGGTTTTGGGTCTTGTGAACGTAGACCTCGATAAGTTGCAAATTTACACTCTCGGGGCGTAATAGAACAATATAATTAAGTTTTACCCTCTGATCGATTGAATGAGAAAAAGTACTATTTCAAAAGTTATACTGTTAGGGCTCAACTGAGTAGTCTAATGTTGATCCGGTTTTGGGTCTTGTGAACGTTGACCTCGATAAGTTGCAAATTTACACACTCGGGGCGTAATAGAACAATATAAATAGGTTTTACCCACTGTTCGATTGAATGAGAAAAAGTTCTGTTTCCAAAGTTATACTGTTAAGGCCCAAGTGAGTAGTCTAATGTTGATCCGGTTTTGGTTCTTGTGAACGTAGACCTTGACGAGTTGCAAATTTACACTCTCGGGCGTAATAGAACAATATAATTAGATTTTACCCTTTGTTCGATTGAATGAGAAAATGTCTTTGTTTCTAAAGTTATCTTTGTTAGGGCCCAGTAGAGTAGCGTAATGTTTCTCGGTTTGGTTCTCGTGAACGTTGACCTCGATAAGTTGCAAATTTACACTATCGGGGCATAATAGAACAATATAATTAGGTGTTACCTCTTGTTCGATTGAATGAGAAAAATCTTGTTTCCAAAGTTATCTTGTTGAGGCCCAATGAGTAGTCTAATGTTGATCCGATTTTGTTCTTGTGAACGTAGACCTCGATAAGTTGCAAATTTACACTCTCGGGCGTAATAGAACAATATAATTAGGTTTTACCCTCTTCGATTGAATGAGAAAAAATCTTGTTTCCAAAGTTATCTTGTTAGGGCCCAATTTGGTAGTCTAATGTTGATCGGTTTTGGTTCTTGTGAACGTAGACCACGATAAGTTGCAAATTTACACACTCGGGCGTAGTAGAACAATATAAATAGGTTTTACCTTTGTTCGATTGAATGAGAAAAAATCTGTTTCCAAAGTTATCTTGTTAGGGCCCAATTGGGTAGTCTAATGTTGATCCGGTTTTGGTTCTTGTGAACGTAGACCACGATAAGTTGCAAATTTACACACTCGGGCGTAGTAGAACAATATAAATAGGTTTTACCCTCTGATCGATTGAATGAGAAAAAGTACTGTTTCCAAAGTTATACTGTTAGGGCCCAACTGAGTAGTCTAATGTTGATCCAGTATTTGTTCTTGTGATCGTAGACCTTGACAAGTTGCAAATTTACACTCTCGGGCGTAATAGAACAATATAAATAGGTTTTACCTTTGTTCGATTGAATGAGAAAAATCTTGTTTCCAAAGTTATCTTGTTAGGGCCCAATTGGGTAGTCTAATGTTGATCCGGTTTTGGTTCTTGTGAACGTAGACCACGATAAGTTGCAAATTTACACACTCGGGCGTAGTAGAACAATATAAATAGGTTTTACCCTACGATCGATTGAATGAGAAAAAGTACTATTTCCAAAGTTATCTTGTTAGGGCTCAAGGAGTAGTCTAATGTTGATCCGGTTTTGGGTCTTGTGAACGTTGACCTCGATAAGTTGCAAATTTACACACTCGGGCGTAATAGAACAATATAAATCGGTTTTACCTTTGTTCGATTGAATGAGAAAAAGTTACATTTCCAAAGTTATCTTGTTAGGGCCCAGTGAGTAGTCTAATGTTGATCCGAGTTTTGTTCTTGTGAACGTAGACCTTGACGAGTTGCAAATTTACACTCTCGGGCGTAATAGAACAATATAATTAGATTTTACCCATTTGTTCGATTGAATGAGAAAATGTCTTGTTTCTAAAGTTATCTTGTTAGGGCCCAAGTGAGTAGCGTAATGTTTCTCGGTTTTGGTTCGTGAACGTTGACCTCGATAAGTTGCAAATTTACACTATCGGGCATAATAGAACAATATAATTAGGTGTTACCTCTTGTTCGATTGAATGAGAAAAATCTTTATTTCCAAAGTTATCTTGTTGAGGCCCAAGAGTAGTCTAATGTTGATCCGGTTTTGTTCTTGTGAACGTAGACCTCGATAAGTTGCAAATTTACACTCTCGGGCGTAATAGAACAATATAATTAGGTTTTACCTCTGTTCGATTGAATGAGAAAAATCTTGTTTCCAAAGTTATACTGTTAGGGCCCAATTTGGTAGTCTAATGTTGATCCGGTTTTGGTTCTTGTGAACGTAGACCACGATAAGTTGCAAATTTACACTCTCGGGGCGTAGTAGAACAATATAAATAGGTTTTACCCATTTGTTCGATTGAATGAGAAAAATCTTGTTTCCAAAGTTATCTTTGTTAGGTCCCAATTGGGTAGTCTAATGTTGATCCGGTTTTGGTTCTTGTGAACGTAGACCACGATAAGTTGCAAATTTACACGCTCGGGGCGTAGTAGAACAATATAAATAGGTTTTACCCTCTGATCGATTGAATGAGAAAAAGTACTCTTTCCAAAGTTATACTGTTAGGGCCCAACTGAGTAGTCTAATGTTGATCCAGTTTTTGTTCTTGTGATCGTAGACCTTGACAAGTTGCAAATTTACACTCTCGGGGCGTAATAGAACAATATAAATAGGTTTTACCCATTGTTCGATTGAATGAGAAAAAGTACAGTTTCCAAAGTTACACTGTTAGGGCCCAAATGGGTAGTATAATATTGATCAGGTTTTGGTTCTTGTAAACGTAGACCATGATAAGTTGCAAATTTACACTCACGGGCGTAGTAGAACAATATAAATAGGTTTTACCCTACGATCGATTGAATGAGAAAAATCTTGTTTCCAAAGTTATCTTGTTAGGGCTCAAGAGTAGTCTAATGTTGATCCGGTTTTGGGTCTTGTGAACGTTGACCTCGATAAGTTGCAAATTTACACACTCGGGCGTAATAGAACAATATAAATCGGTTTACCCAGCTTTCGATTGAATGAGAAAAAGTTACTGTTTCCAAAGTTATCTTTGTTAGGGCCAATTGAGTAGTCTAATGTTGATCCAGTTTTGTTCTTGTGAACGTAGACCTTGACGAGTTGCAAATTTACACTCTCGGGGCGTAATAGAACAATATAATTAGGTTTTACCCACTGTTCGATTGAATGAGAAAATGTACTGTTTCTAAAGTTATACTGTTGGGGCCCAACTGAGTAGTGTAATGTTTCTCCGGTTTTGGTTCTCATGAACGTTGACCTCGATCAGTTGCAAATTTACACTATCGGGGCATAATAGAACAATATAATTAGGTGTTACCTCTTGTTCGATTGAATGAGAAAAAGTACTGTTTCCAAAGTTATTCTGTTAGGGCCAACTGAGTAGTCTAATGTTGATCCAGTTTTTGTTCTTGTGAACGTAGACCTCGATAAGTTGCAAATTTACACTCTCGGGGCGTAATAGAACAATATAATTAGGTTTTACCCTCTGTTCGATTGAATGAGAAAAAGTATTGTTTCCAAAGTTATACTGTTAGGGCCCAATTGGGTAGTCTAATGTTGATCCGGTTTTGGTTCTTGTGAACGTAGACCACGATAAGTTGCAAATTTACACACTCGGGGCGTAGTAGAACAATATAAATAGGTTTTACCCTCTGATCGATTGAATGAGAAAAATCATTTCCAAAGTTATACTGTTAGGGCTCAACTGAGTAGTCTAATGTTGATCCGGTTTTGGGTCTTGTGAACGTTGACCTCGATAAGTCACAAATTTACACAGTCGGGGCATAATAGAACAATATAAATAGGTTTTACCCACTGTTCGATTGAATGAGAAAAAGTACTGTTTCCAAAGTTATACTGTTAGGGCCCAATTGGGTAGTCTAATGTTGATCCGGTTTTTGTTCTTGTGAACGTAGACCACGATAAATTGCAAATATACACACTCGGGGCGTAGTAGAACAATATAAATAGGTTTTACCCTTTGATCGATTGAATGAGAAAAAGTACTGTTTCCAAAGTTATACTGTTAGGGCTCAACTGAGTAGTCTAATGTTGATCCGGTTTTGGGTCTTGTGAACGTTGACCTCGATAAGTTGCAAATTTACACACTCGGGGCGTAATAGAACAATATAAATCAGTTTACCCACTGTTCGATTGAATGAGAAAAAGTTCTGTTTCCAAAGTTATACTGTTAGGGCCCAACTGAGTAGTCTAATGTTGATCCAGTTTTTGTTCTTGTGAACGTAGACCGTGACGAGTTGCAAATTTACACTCTCGGGGCGTAATAGAACAATATAATTAGGTTTTACCCTATGTTCGATTGAATGAAAAAAAGTACTGTTTCCAAAGTTATACTGTTAGGGCCCAATTGGGTAGTCTAATGTTGATCCGGTTTTGGTTCTCGTGAACGTTGACCTCGATAAGTTGCAAATTTACACTATCGGGGCATAATAGAACAATATAATTAGGTGTTACCTCTTGTTCGATTGAATGAGAAAAAGTACTGTTTCCAAAGTTATACTGTTAGGGCCAACTGAGTAGTCTAATGTTGATCCGAGTTTTGTTCTTGTGAACGTAGACCTCGATAAGTTGCAAATTTACACTCTCGGGCGTAATAGAACAATATAATTAGGTTTTACCTCGATCGATTCAATGAGAAAAATCATTTCCAAAGTTATACTGTTATGGCCCAACTGAGTAGTCTAATGTTGATCCGGTTTTGGTTCTTGTGAACGTTGACCTCGATAAGTTGCAAATTTACACACTCGGGCGTAATAGAACAATATAAATCGGTTTACCCATTTGTTCGTTTGAATGAGAAAAAGTTCTCTTTCCAAAGTTATACTGTTAGGGCCCAACTGAGTAGTCTAATGTTGATCCAGTTTTTGTTCTTGTGATCGTAGACCTTGACAAGTTGCAAATTTACACTCTCGGGGCGTAATAGAACAATATAAATAGGTTTTACCAGTTCGATTGAATGAGAAAAATCTTGTTTCCAAAGTTATCTTGTTAGGGCCCAATTGGGTAGTCTAATGTTGATCCGGTTTTGGTTCTTGTGAACGTAGACCACGATAAGTTGCAAATTTACACACTCGGGACGTAGTAGAACAATATAAATAGGTTTTACCTCGATCGATTGAATGAGAAAAAGTACTATTTCCAAAGTTATCTTTGTTAGGGCTCAAGCGAGTAGTCTAATGTTGATCCGGTTTTGGGTCTTGTGAACGTTGACCTCGATAAGTTGCAAATTTACACACTCGGGCGTAATAGAACAATATAAATCGGTTTTACCATTGTTCGATTCGATTGAATGAGAAAAAGTTACATTTCCAAAGTTATCTTGTTAGGGCCCAGAGTAGTCTAATGTTGATCCAGTTTTTGTTCTTGTGAACGTAGACCTTGACGAGTTGCAAATTTACACTCTCGGGGCGTAATAGAACAATATAATTAGATTTTACCCACTGTTCGATTGAATGAGAAAATGTACTGTTTCTAAAGTTATACTGTTAGGGCCCAGTGAGTAGCGTAATGTTTCTCGGTTTTGGTTCTTGTGAACGTTGGCATTGATAGGGTGCAAGTTTACACTATCGGGGCATAATAGAACAATATAATTAGGTGTTACCTCTTGTTCGATTGAATGAGAAAAATCTTTGTTTCCAAAGTTATCTTGTTGGGGCCCAAGTGAGTAGTCTAATGTTGATCCGTTTTGTTCTTGTGAACGTAGACCTCGATAAGTTGCAAATTTACACTCTCGGGGCGTAATAGAACAATATAATTAGGTTTTACCCTCTGTTCGATTGAATGAGAAAAAGTATTGTTTCCAAAGTTATACTGTTAGGGCCCAATTGGGTAGTCTAATGTTGATCCGGTTTTGGTTCTTGTGAACGTAGACCACGATAAGTTGCAAATTTACACACTCGGGCGTAGTAGAACAATATAAATAGGTTTTACCATTCGATTGAATGAGAAAAATCTTTGTTTCCAAAGTTATACTGTTAGGGCCCAATTGGGTAGTCTAATGTTGATCCGGTTTTGGTTCTTGTGAACGTAGACCACGATAAGTTGCAAATTTACACACTCGGGGCGTAGTATAACAATATAAATAGGTTTTACCCTACGATCGATTGAATGAGAAAAATCTTGTTTCCAAAGTTATCTTGTTAGGGCTCAAGGCGAGTAGTCTAATGTTGATCGGTTTTGGGTCTTGTGAACGTTGACCTCGATAAGTTGCAAATTTACACACTCGGGCGTAATAGAACAATATAAATCGGTTTTACCTTTGTTCGATTGAATGAGAAAAAGTTCTGTTTCCAAAGTTATACTGTTAGGGCCCAACTGAGTAGTCTAATGTTGATCCAGTTTTTGTTCTTGTGAACGTAGTCCTTGACGAGTTGCAAATTTACACTCTCGGGGCGTAATAGAACAATATAATTAGGTTTTACCCACTGTTCGATTGAATGAGAAAATGTACTGTTTCTAAAGTTATCTTTGTTAGGGCCCAACTGAGTAGTGTAATGTTTCTCCGGTTTTGGTTCTCGTGAACGTTGACCTCGATAAGTTGCAAATTTACACTATCGGGGCATAATAGAACAATATAATTAGGTGTTACCTCTTGTTCGATTGAATGAGAAAAATCTTGTTTCCAAAGTTATCTTGTTAGGGCCCAGAGTAGTCTAATGTTGATCCGGTTTTGTTCTTGTGAACGTAGACCTCGATAAGTTGCAAATTTACACTCTCGGGCGTAATAGAACAATATAATTAGGTTTTACCTACGATCGATTGAATGAGAAAAATCTTGTTTCCAAAGTTATCTTTGTTAGGGCTCAAATGAGTAGTCTAATGTTGATCCGGTTTTGGGTCTTGTGAACGTTGACCTCGATAAGTTGCAAATTTACACACTCGGGGCGTAATAGAACAATATAAATCAGTTTACCCACTGTTCGATTGAATGAGAAAAAGTACTGTTTCCAAAGTTATAGTTAGTGCCCAACTGAGTAGTCTAATGTTGATCCAGTTTTTGTTCTTGTGAACGTAGACATTGACGAGTTGCAAATTTACACTCTCGGGGCGTAATAGAACAATATAATTAGGTTTTACCCACTGTTCGATTGAATGAGAAAAATCTTTGTTTCCAAAGTTATCTTTGTTAGGGCCCAATTGGGTAGTCTAATGTTGATCCGGTTTTGGTTCTTGTGAACGTAGACCACGATAAGTTGCAAATTTACACACTCGGGCGTAGTAGAACAATATAAATAGGTTTTACCCTCGATCGATTGAATGAGAAAAATCTTGTTTCCAAAGTTATCTTTGTTAGGGCTCAAGCGAGTAGTCTAATGTTGATCGGTTTTGGGTCTTGTGAACGTTGACCTCGATAAGTTGCAAATTTACACACTCGGGCGTAATAGAACAATATAAATCGGTTTTACCTTGTTCGATTGAATGAGAAAAAGTTACTGTTTCCAAAGTTATCTTTGTTAGGGCCCAATTGAGTAGTCTAATGTTGATCCGGTTTTGTTCTTGTGAACGTAGACCTTGACGAGTTGCAAATTTACACTCTCGGGCGTAATAGAACAATATAATTGGGTTTTACCCACGATTGAATGAGAAAATGTCTTGTTTCTAAAGTTATCTTTGTTAGGGCCCAATGAGTAGCGTAATGTTTCTCCGGTTTTGGTTCTCGTGAACGTTGACCTCGATAAATTGCAAATTTACACTATCGGGCATAATAGAACCATATAATTAGGTGTTACCTCTTGTTCGATTGAATGAGAAAAAAATCTTGTTTCCAAAGTTATCTTGTTGGGGCCCAAGTGAGTAGTCTAATGTTGATCCAGGTTTTTGTTCTTGTGAACGTAGACCTCGATAAGTTGCAAATTTACACTCTCGGGCGTAATAGAACAATATAATTAGGTTTTACCCTACGTTCGATTGAATGAGAAAATGTCTTGTTTCTAAAGTTATCTTTGTTAGGGCCCAACTGAGTAGTGTAATGTTTCTCCGGTTTTGGTTCTCGTGAACGTTGACCTCGATAAGTTGCAAATTTACACTATCGGGGCATAATAGAACAATATAATTAGGTGTTACCTCTTGTTCGATTGAATGAGAAAAAGTACTGTTTCCAAAGTTATACTGTTAGGGCCCAATTGGGTAGTCTAATGTTGATCCGGTTTTGGTTCTTGTGAACGTAGACCACGATAAGTTGCAAATTTACACACTCGGGGCGTAGTAGAACAATATAAATAGGTTTTACCTCGATCGATTGAATGAGAAAAATCTTGTTTCCAAAGTTATCTTGTTAGGGCTCAAGCGAGTAGTCTAATGTTGATCCGGTTTTGGGTCTTGTGAACGTTGACCTCGATAAGTTGCAAATTTACACACTCGGGCGTAATAGAACAATATAAATCGGTTTTACCCTTGTTCGATTGAATGAGAAAAAGTTCTGTTTCTAAGGTTATACTGTTAGGGCCCAAGTGAGTAGTGTAATGTTGATCCAGTGTTTGTTCTTGTTAACGTAGTCCTTGACGAGTTGCAAATTTACACTCTCGGGGCGTAATAGAACAATATAATTAGGTTTTACCCACTGTTCGATTGAATGAGAAAATGTACTGTTTCTAAAGTTATACTGTTAGGGCCCAACTGAGTAGTGTAATGTTTCTCCGGTTTTGGTTCTCGTGAACGTTGACCACGATAAGTTGCAAATTTACACTATCGGGGCATAATAGAACAATATAATTAGGTGTTACCTCTTGTTCGATTGAATGAGAAAAAGTACTGTTTCCAAAGTTATACTGTTAGGGCCCAACTGAGTAGTCTAATGTTGATCCAGTTTTTGTTCTTGTGAACGTAGACCTCGATAAGTTGCAAATATACACTCTCGGGGCGTAGTAGAACAATATAATTAGGTTTTACTCTTTGTTCGATTGAATGAGAAAAAGTACTGTTTCCAAAGTTATACTGTTAGGGCGCAACTGAGTAGTCTAATGTTGGTCCGGTTTTGGTTCTTGTGAACGTAGACCACGATAAGTTGCAAATTTACACACTCGGGCGTAGTAGAACAATATAAATAGGTTTTACCCCTACGATCGATTGAATGAGAAAAAATCATTTCCAAAGTTATCTTTATTAGGGCTCAAGCGAGTAGTCTAATGTTGATCCGGTTTTGGGTCTTGTGAACGTTGACCTCGATAAGTTGCAAATTTACACACTCGGGCGTAATAGAACAATATAAATCGGTTTTACCCATTTGTTCGATTGAATGAGAAAAAGTTCTTTCCAAAGTTATCTTTGTTAGGGCCCAGTGAGTAGTCTAATGTTGATCCGTTTTGTTCTTGTGATCGTAGACCTTGACAAGTTGCAAATTTACACTCTCGGGCGTAATAGAACAATATAAATAGGTTTTACCTTTTCGATTGAATGAGAAAAATCTTGTTTCCAAAGTTATCTTTGTTAGGGCCCAATTGGGTAGTCTAATGTTGATCCGGTTTTGGTTCTTGTGAACGTAGACCACGATAAGTTGCAAATTTACACACTCGTGGCGTAGTAGAACAATATAAATAGGTTTTACCCTCGATCGATTGAATGAGAAAAATCATTTCCAAAGTTATCTTTGTTAGGGCTCAAATGAGTAGTCTAATGTTGATCCGGTTTTGGGTCTTGTGAACGTTGACCTCGATAAGTTGCAAATTTACACACTCGGGGCGTAATAGAAAAATATAAATCAGTTTACCCACTGTTCGATTGAATGAGAAAAAGTTCTGTTTCCAAAGTTATACTGTTAGGGCCCAACTGAGTAGTCTAATGTTGATCCAGTTTTTGTTCTTGTGAACGTAGACCTTGACGAGTTGCAAATTTACACTCTCGGGGCGTAATAGAACAATATAATTAGGTTTTACCCACTGTTCGATTGAATGAGAAAATGTACTGTTTCTAAGGTTATACTGTTAGGGCCCAACTGAGTAGCGTAATGTTTCTCCGGTTTTGGTTCTCGCGAACGTTGACCTCGATAAGTTGCAAATTTACACTATCGGGGCATAATAGAACAATATAATTAGGTGTTACCTCTTGTTCGATTGAATGAGAAAAAGTACTGTTTCCAAAGTTATACTGTTAGGGCCCAACTGAGTAGTCTAATGTTGATCCGGTTTTTGTTCTTGTGAACGTAGACCTCGATAAGTTGCAAATTTACACTCTCGGGGCGTAATAGAACAATATAATTAGGCTTTACCTCTATTCGATTGAATGAGAAAAATCTTGTTTCCAAAGTTATCTTTGTTAGGGCCCAATTGGGTAGTCTAATGTTGATCCGGTTTTGGGTCTTGTGAACGTAGACCACGATAAGTTGCAAATTTACACACTCGGGGCGTAGTAGAACAATATAAATAGGTTTTTCCCACTGTTCGATTGAATGAGAAAAAGTACTGTTTCCAAAGTTATACTGTTAGGGCCCAACTGAGTAGTCTAATGTTGATCCAGTTTTTGTTCTTGTGAACGTAGACCTTGACGAGTTGCAAATTTACACTCTCGGGGCGTAATAGAACAATATAATTAGGTTTTACCCACTGTTCGATTGAATGAGAAAATGTACTGTTTCTAAAGTTATACTGTTAGGGCCCAACTGAGTAGCGTAATGTTTCTCCGGTTTTGGTTCTCGTGAACGTTGACCTCGATAAGTTGCAAATTTACACTATCGGGGCATAATAGAACAATATAATTAGGTGTTACCTCTTGATCGATTGAATGAGAAAAATCTTGTTTCCAAAGCTATCTTTATTAGGGCCCAGTAGTCTAATGTTGATCCGGTTTTGTTCTTGTGAACGTAGACCTCGATAAGTTGCAAATATACACTCTCGGGGCGTAATAGAACAATATAATTAGGCTTTACCCTCTGTTCGATTGAATGAGAAAAAGTACTGTTTCCAAACGTTATACTGTTAGGGCCCAATTGGGTAGTCTAATGTTGATCCGGTTTTGGTTCTTGTGAACGTAGACCACGATAAGTTGCAAATTTACACACTCGGGGCGTAGTAGAACAATATAAATAGGTTTTACCCTACGATCGATTGAATGAGAAAAATCTTGTTTCCAAAGTTATCTTGTTAGGGCTCAATGAGTAGTCTAATGTTGATCCGGTTTTGGGTCTTGTGAACGTTGACCTCGATAAGTTGCAAATTTACACACTCGGGCGTAATAGAACAATATAAATCGGTTTACCCTTTGATTCGATTGAATGAGAAAAAGTTCTGTTTCCAAAGTTATCGATAGGGCCCAATGAGTAGTCTAATGTTGATCCGGTTTTTGTTCTTGTGATCGTAGACCTTGACAAGTTGCAAATTTACACTCTCGGGCGTAATAGAACAATATAAATAGGTTTTACCCTTGTTCGATTGAATGAGAAAAATCATTTCCAAAGTTATCTTGTTAGGGCCCAATTGGGTAGTCTAATGTTGATCCGGTTTTGGTTCTTGTGAACGTAGACCACGATAAGTTGCAAATTTACACACTCGGGCGTAGTAGAACAATATAAATAGGTTTTACCTCGATCGATTGAATGAGAAAAATCTTGTTTCCAAAGTTATCTTGTTAGGGCTCAGTGAGTAGTCTAATGTTGATCCGGTTTTGGGTCTTGTGAACGTTGACCTCGATAAGTTGCAAATTTACACACTCGGGCGTAATAGAACAATATAAATCGGTTTTACCCTGTTCGATTGAATGAGAAAAAGTTACTGTTTCCAAAGTTTTCTTGTTAGGGCCCAGTGAGTAGTCTAATGTTGATCCGGTTTTTGTTCTTGTGAACGTAGACCTTGACGAGTTGCAAATTTACACTCTCGGGGCGTAATAGAACAATATAATTAGGTTTTACCCATGATTGAATGAGAAAATGTCTTGTTTCTAAGGTTATCTTGTTAGGGCCCAAGCGAGTAGCGTAATGTTTCTCGGTTTTGGTTCTCGCGAACGTTGACCTCGATAAGTTGCAAATTTACACTATCGGGGCATAATAGAACAATATAATTAGGTGTTACCTCTTGTTCGATTGAATGAGAAAAAGTACTGTTTCCAAAGTTATACTGTTAGGGCCCAAATGAGTAGTCTAATGTTGATCCAGTTTTTGTTCTTGTGAACGTAGACCTCGATAAGTTGCAAATATACACTCTCGGGGCGTAATAGAACAATATAATTAGGCTTTACCCTCTATTCGATTGAATGAGAAAAAGTACTGTTTCCAAAGTTATACTGTTAGGGCCCAATTGGGTAGTCTAATGTTGATCCGGTTTTGGTTCTTGTGAACGTAGACCACGATAAGTTGCAAATTTACACACTCGGGCGTAGTAGAACAATATAAATAGGTTTTACCCTACGATCGATTGAATGAGAAAAATCTTTGTTTCCAAAGTTATCTTAGGGCTCAGTAGTCTAATGTTGATCCGGTTTTGGGTCTTGTGAACGTTGACCTCGATAAGTTGCAAATTTACACACTCGGGCGTAATAGAACAATATAAATCGGTTTACCATTGTTCGATTGAATGAGAAAAAGTTACGTTTCCAAAGTTATCTTGTTAGGGCCAAGTAGTAGTCTAATGTTGATCCAGTTTTGTTCTTGTGATCGAGACCTTGACAAGTTGCAAATTTAAACTCTCGGGCGTAATAGAACAATATAAATAGGTTTTACCTTTGTTCGATTGAATGAGAAAAATCTTTGTTTCCAAAGTTATACTGTTAGGGCCCAATTGGGTAGTCTAATGTTGATCCGGTTTTGGTTCTTGTGAACGTAGACCACGATAAGTTGCAAATTTACACACTCGGGACATAATAGAACAATATAAATAGGTTTTACCCACTGTTCGATTGAATGAGAAAAAGTACTGTTTCCAAAGTTATACTGTTAGGGCCCAATTGGGTAGTCTAATGTTGATCCGATTAAGGTCTTGTGAACGTTGACCTCGATAAGTTGCAAATTTACACACTCGGGGCGTAATAGAACAATATAAATCAGTTTTACCCACTGTTCGATTGAATGAGAAAAAGTTCTGTTTCCAAAGTTATACTGTTAGGACCCAAATGAGTAGTCTAATGTTGATCCAGTTTTTGTTCTTGTGAACGTAGACCTTGACGAGTTGCAAATTTACACTCTCGGGGCGTAATAGAACAATATAATTAGGTTTTACCCACTGTTCGATTGAATGAGAAAATGTACTGTTTCTAAAGTTATACTGTTAGGCCCCAACTGAGTAGCGTAATGTTTCTCCGGTTTTGGTTCTCGTGAACGTTGACCTCGATAAGTTGCAAATTTACACTATCGGGGCATAATAGAACAATATAATTAGGTGTTACCTCTTGTTCGATTGAATGAGAAAAAGTACTGTTTCCAAAGTTATACTGTTAGGGCCAACTGAGTAGTCTAATGTTGATCCAGTGTTTGTTCTTGTGAACGTAGACCTCGATAAGTTGCAAATATACACTCTCGGGGCGTAATAGAACAATATAATTAGGTTTTACCCTCTGTTCGATTGAATGAGAAAAAGTACTGTTTCCAAAGTTATACTGTTAGGGCCCAACTGGGTAGTCTAATGTTGATCCGGTTTTGGTTCTTGTGAACATAGACCACGATAAGTTGCAAATTTACACACTCGGGGCGTAGTAGAACATTATAAATAGGTTTACCTACGATCGATTGAAGGAGAAAAATCTGTTTCCAAAGTTATCTTGTTAGGGCTCAAGCGAGTAGTCTAATGTTGATCCGGTTTTGGGTCTTGTGAACGTTGACCTCGATAAGTTGCAAATTTACACACTCGGGCGTAATAGAACAATATAAATCGGTTTACCTTCGATTGAAAGAGAAAAGTTACTTTTTCCAAAGTTATACTGTTAGGGCCCAACTGAGTAGTCTAATGTTGATCCCGTTTTTGTTCTTGTGATCGTAGACCTTGACAAGTTGCAAATTTAAACTCTCGGGGCGTAATAGAACAATATAAATAGGTTTTACCCACTGTTCGATTGAATGAGAAAAAGTACTGTTTCCAAAGTAATACTGTTATGGCCCAACGGGTAGTCTAATGTTGATCCGGTTTTGGTTCTTGTGAACGTAGACCACGATAAGTTGCAAATTTACACACTCGGGCGTAGTAGAACAATATAAATAGGTTTACCCTCGATCGATTGAATGAGAAAAAGTACTATTTCCAAAGTTATCTTTGTTAGGGCTCAGTGAGTAGTCTAATGTTGATCCGGTTTTGGGTCTTGTGAACGTTGACCTCGATAAGTTGCAAATTTACACACTCGGGCGTAATAGAACAATATAAATCGGTTTTACCATTTGTTCGATTGAATGAGAAAAGTTACTTGTTTCCAAAGTTATACTGTTAGGGCCCAACTGAGTAGTCTAATGTTGATCCGGTTTTTGTTCTTGTGATCTTAGACCTTGACAAGTGGCAAATTTAACCTTTCGGGGCTTATTAGAACAATATAAATAGGTTTTACCTTGTTCGATTGAATGAGAAAATGTCTTTGTTTCTAAAGTTATCTTTGTTAGGGCCAGAGTAGCGTAATGTTTCTCCGGTTTTGGTTCTCGTGAACGTTGACCTCGATAAGTTGCAAATTTACACTATCGGGGCATAATAGAACAATATAATTAGGTGTTACCTCTTGTTCGATTGAATGAGAAAAAGTACTGTTTCCAAAGTTATACTGTTAGGGCCCAACTAAGTAGTCTAATGTTGATCCGGTTTTTGTTCTTGTGAACGTAGACCTCGATAAGTTGCAAATTTACACTCTCGGGGCGTATTAGAACAATATAATTAGGTTTTACCCTCTGTTCGATTGAATGAGAAAAATCTTGTTTCCAAAGTTATCTTTGTTAGGGCCCAATTGGGTAGTCTAATGTTGATCCGGTTTTGGTTCTTGTGAACGTAGACCACGATAAGTTGCAAATTTACACACTCGCGGCGTAGTAGAACAATATAAATAGGTTTTACCCTCTGATCGCTTGAATGAGAAAAAGTACTATTTCCAAAGTTATACTGTTAGGGCTCAACTGAGTAGTCTAATGTTGATCCGGTTTTGGGTCTTGTGAACGTTGACCTCGATAAGTCACAAATTTACACACTCGGGGCGTAATAGAACAATATAAATAGGTTTTACCCACTGTTCGATTGAATGAGAAAAATCTTGTTTCCAAAGTTATCTTTGTTAGGGCCCAATTGGGTAGTCTAATGTTGATCGGTTTTGGTTCTTGTGAACGTAGACCACGATAAGTTGCAAATTTACACACTCGGGCGTAGTAGAACAATATAAATAGGTTTTACCCTGATCGATTGAATGAGAAAAATCTTGTTTCCAAAGTTATCTTTGTTAGGGCTCAAGAGTAGTCTAATGTTGATCGGTTTTGGGTCTTGTGAACGTTGACCTCGATAAGTTGCAAATTTACACTCGGGCGTAATAGAACAATATAAATCAGTTTTACCTTGTTCGATTGAATGAGAGAAAAGTTACTTGTTTCCAATGTTATAGTTAGGGCCCAAGCGAGTAGTCTAATGTTGATCCGGTTTTGTTCTTGTGAACGTAGACCTTGACGAGTTGCAAATTTACACTCTCGGGCGTAATAGAACAATATAATTAGGTTTTACCATTATTGAATGAGAAAATGTCTTGTTTCTAAAGTTATCTTTGTTAGGGCCCAGCGAGTAGTGTAATGTTTCTCGGTTTTGGTTCTCGTGAACGTTGACCTCGATAAGTTGCAAATTTACACGATCGGGGCATAATAGAACAATATAATTAGGTGTTACCTCTTGTTCGATTGAATGAGAAAAATCATTTCCAAAGTTATCTTGTTAGGGCCAAGGAGTAGTCTAATGTTGATCCGGTTTTTGTTCTTGTGAACGTAGACCTCGATAAGTTGCAAATTTACACTCTCGGGCGTAATAGAACAATATAATTAGGTTTTACCCTGATCGATTGAATGAGAAAAATCTTGTTTCCAAAGTTATCTTGTTAGGGCTCGTGAGTAGTCTAATGTTGATCCGGTTTTGGGTCTTGTGAACGTTGACCTCGATAAGTTGCAAATTTACACACTCGGGCGTAATAGAACAATATAAATCGGTTTACCTTTGTTCGATTGAATGAGAAAAAGTTCTGTTTCCAAAGTTATACTGTTAGGGCCCAACTGAGTAGTCTAATGTTGATCCAGTTTTTGTTCTTGTGATCGTAGACCATGACAAGTTGCAAATTTACACTCTCGGGGCGTAATAGAACAATATAAATTGGTTTTACCCATTGTTCGATTGAATGAGAAAAAGTACTGTTTCCAAAGTTATACTGTTAGGGCCCAAGTGAGTAGTCTAAGTGTTGATCCGGTTTTGGTTCTTGTGAACGTAGACCACGATAAGTTGCAAATTTACACACACTCGGGCGTAGTAGAACAATATAAATAGGTTTTACCCTACGATCGATTGAATGAGAAAAATCTTGTTTCCAAAGTTATCTTTGTTAGGGCTCAATTGAGTAGTCTAATGTTGATCGGTTTTGGGTCTTGTGAACGTTGACCTCGATAAGTTGCAAATTTACACACTCGTGGCGTAATAGAACAATATAAATCAGTTTTTCCCTTTGTTCGATTGAATGAGAAAAAGTTGTGTGTCCAAATTTATAGTTAGGGCCCAACTGAGTAGTCTAATGTTGATCCAGTTTTTGTTCTTGTGAACGTAGACCTTGACGAGTTGCAAATTTACACTCTCGGGGCGTAATAGAACAATATAATTAGGTTTTACCTACTGTTCGATTGAATGAGAAAATGTCTTTTGTTTCTAAAGTTATACGATTAGGGCCCAAGCGAGTAGTGTAATGTTTCTCGGTTTTGGTTCTCGTGAACGTTGACCTCGATAAGTTGCAAATTTACACTATCGGGCGTAATAGAACAATATAATTAGGTGTTACCTCTTGTTCGATTGAATGAGAAAAATCTTGTTTCCAAAGTTATCTTGTTAGGGCCAAGTAGTCTAATGTTGATCCGGTTTTGTTCTTGTGAACGTAGACCTCGATAAGTTGCAAATTTACACTCTCGGGCGTAATAGAACAATATAATTAGGTTTTACCCTACGATCGATTGAATGAGAAAAATCTTGTTTCCAAAGTTATCTTGTTAGGGCTCAAGCGAGTAGTCTAATGTTGATCCGGTTTTGGGTCTTGTGAACGTTGACCTCGATAAGTTGCAAATTTACACACTCGGGCGTAATAGAACAATATAAATCGGTTTACCCTTTGTTCGATTGAATGAGAAAAAGTTACTGTTTCCAAAGTTATACTTGTTAGGGCCCAGAGTAGTCTAATGTTGATCCGGTTTTGTTCTTGTGATCGTAGACCTTGACAAGTTGCAAATTTAAACTCTCGGGCGTAATAGAACAATATAAATAGGTTTTACCCTTTTCGATTGAATGAGAAAAATGTTTGTTTCCAAAGTTATCTTTGTTAGGGCCCGATTGGGTAGTCTAATGTTGATCCGGTTTTGGTTCTTGTGAACGTAGACCACGATAAGTTGCAAATTTACACACTCGGGCGTAGTAGAACAATATAAATAGGTTTTACCCTCGATCGATTGAATGAGAAAAATCTCTTGTTTCCAAAGTTATCTTTGTTAGGGCTCAGCGAGTAGTCTAATGTTGATCCGATTGGTCTTGTGAACGTTGACCTCGATAAGTTGCAAATTTACACACTCGGGCGTAATAGACCAATATAATTCAGTTTACCCTCTGTTCGATTGAATGAGAAAAAGTTCTGTTTCCAAAGTTATACTGTTAGGACCCAAATGAGTAGTCTAATGTTGATCCAGTTTTTGTTCTTGTGAACGTAGACCTTGACGAGTTGCAAATTTACACTCTCGGGGCGTAATAGAACAATATAATTAGGTTTTACCTTTGTTCGATTGAATGAGAAAATGTCTTGTTTCTAAAGTTATCTTGTTAGGGCCCAGTGAGTAGCGTAATGTTTCTCGGTTTTGGTTCTCGTGAACGTTGACCTCGATAAGTTGCAAATTTACACTATCGGGGCATAATAGAACAATATAATTAGGTGTTACCTCTTGTTCGATTGAATGAGAAAAAGTACTGTTTCCAAAGTTATACTGTTAGGGCCCAATTGGGTAGTCTAATGTTGATCCGGTTTTTGTTCTTGTGAACGTAGACCTCGATAAGTTGCAAATATACACTCTCGGGGCGTAATAGAACAATATAATTAGGTTTTACCCTGTTCGATTGAATGAGAAAAAGTCCTCTTTCCAAAGTTATACTGTTAGGGCCCAATTGGGTAGTCTAATGTTGATCCGGTTTTGGTTCTTGTGAACATAGACCACGATAAGTTGCAAATTTACACACTCGGGGCGTAGTAGAACAATATAAATAGGTTTTACCCTCTGATCGATTGAAGGAGAAAAATCTTGTTTCCAAAGTTATCTTGTTAGGGCTCAATGAGTAGTCTAATGTTGATCCGGTTTGGGTCTTGTGAACGTTGACCTCGATAAGTTGCAAATTTACACACTCGGGCGTAATAGAACAATATAAATCGGTTTACCACGATCGATTGAATGAGAAAAAGATATGTTTCCAAAGTTATACTGTTAGGGCCCAACTGAGTAGTCTAATGTTGATCCAGTTTTTGTTCTTGTGATCGTAGACCTTGACAAGTTGCAAATTTAAACTCTCGGGGCGTAATAGAACAATATAAATAGGTTTTACCCACTGTTCGATTGAATGAGAAAAAGTACTGTTTCCAAAGTTATACTGTTAGGGCCCAATTGGGTAGTCTAATGTTGATCCGGTTTTGGTTCTTGTGAACGTAGACCACGATAAGTTGCAAATTTACACACTCGGGACGTAGTAGAACAATATAAATAGGTTTTACCCTCTGATCGATTGAATGAGAAAAAGTACTGTTTCCAAAGTTATACTGTTAGGGCTCAACTGAGTAGTCTAATGTTGATCCGGTTTTGGGTCTTGTGAACGTTGACCTCGATAAGTTGCAAATTTACACACTCAGGGCGTAATAGAACAATATAAATCAGTTTACCTCTTGTTCGGTTGAATGAGAAAAAGTTACTTGTTTCCAAAGTTATCTTGTTAGGGCCCAAGAGTAGTCTAATGTTGATCCAGTTTTTGTTCTTGTGAACGTAGACCTTGACGAGTTGCAAATTTACACTCTCGGGGCGTAATAGAACAATATAATTAGGTTTTACCCACTGTTCGATTGAATGAGAAAATGAATTGTTTCTAAAGTTATCTTGTTAGGGCCCAGTAGTAGCGTAATGTTTCTCCGGTTTTGGTTCTCGTGAACGTTGACCTCGATAAGTTGCAAATTTACACTATCGGGGCATAATAGAAGCAATATAATTAGGTGTTACCTCTTGTTCGATTGAATGAGAAAAATCTTGTTTCCAAAGTTATCTTGTTAGGGCCCAGTGAGTAGTCTAATGTTGATCCGTTTTGTTCTTGTGAACGTAGACCTCGATAAGTTGCAAATTTACACTCTCGGGCGTAATAGAACAATATAATTAGGTTTTACCTCTGTTCGATTGAATGAGAAAAATCTTGTTTCCAAAGTTATCTTGTTAGGGCCCAATTGAGTAGTCTAATGTTGATCCGGTTTTGGTTCTTGTGAACGTAGACCACGATAAGTTGCAAATTTACACACTCGGCGCATAGTAGAACAATATAAATAGGTTTTACCCCTTGATCGATTGAATGAGAAAAAGTACTGTTTCCAAAGTTATACTGTTAGGGCTCAACTGAGTAGTCTAATGTTGATCCGGTTTTGGGTCTTGTGAACGTTGACCTCGATAAGTCACAAATTTACACACTCGGGGCATAATAGAACAATATAAATAGGTTTTACCCACTGTTCGATTGAATGAGAAAAATCTTGTTTCCAAAGTTATCTTGTTAGGGCCCAATTGGGTAGTCTAATGTTGATCCGGTTTTGGTTCTTGTGAACGTAGACCACGATAAGTTGCAAATTTACACACTCGGGACGTAGTAGAACAATATAAATAGGTTTACCCTTCGGTCGGATGAATGAGAAAAATCTTGTTTCCAAAGTTATACTGTTAGGGCTCAACGGAGTAGTCTAATGTTGATCCGGTTTTGGGTCTTGTGAACGTTGACCTCGATAAGTTGCAAATTTACACACTCGGGGCGTAATAGAACAATATAAATCAGTTTTACCCACTGTTCGATTGAATGAGAAAAAGTTCTGTTTCCAAAGTTATAGTTAGGGCCCAGAGTAGTCTAATGTTGATCCGGTTTTGTTCTTGTGAACGTAGACCTTGACGAGTTGCAAATTTACACTCTCGGGGCGTAATAGAACAATATAATTAGGTTTTACCCACTGTTCGATTGAATGAGAAAACGCACTGTTTCTAAAGTTATCTTGTTAGGGCTCAACTGAGTAGTCTAATGTTCATCCGGTTTTGGTTCTCGTGAACGTTGACCTCGATAAGTTGCAAATTTACACTATCGGGGCATAATAGAACAATATAATTAGGTGTTACCTCTTGTTCGATTGAATGAGAAAAAGTACTGTTTCCAAAGTTATACTGTTAGGGCCAACTGAGTAGTCTAATGTTGATCCGGTTTTTGGTTTTGTGAACGTTGACCCCGATACGTAGCAAATTTACACTCTCGGGCGTAATAGAACAATATAATTAGGTTTTACCCTCGATCGATTGAATGAGAAAAATCTTTCCAAAGTTATCTTTGTTAGGGCTCAAGCGAGTAGTCTAATGTTGATCCGGTTTTGGGTCTTGTGAACGTTGACCTCGATAAGTTGCAAATTTACACACTCGGGCGTAATAGAACAATATAAATCGGTTTACCTTTCATTCGATTGAATGAGAAAAAGTTACATTTCCAAAGTTATACTGTTAGGGCCCAACTGAGTAGTCTAATGTTGATCCGGTTTTGTTCTTGTGAACGTAGACCTAGACGAGTTGTAAATTTACACTCTCGGGGCGTAATAGAACAATATAAATTGGTTTTACCCATTGTTCGATTGAATGAGAAAAAGTACTGTTTCCAAAGTTATACTGTTAGGGCCCAATTGGGTAGTCTAGTGTTGATCCGGTTTTGGTTCTTGTGAACGTAGACCACGATAAGTTGCAAATTTACACACTCGGGGCGTAGTAGAACAATATAAATAGGTTTTACCCTACGATCGATTGAATGAGAAAAATCTTTGTTTCCAAAGTTATACTGTTAGGGCTCAACTGAGTAGTCTAATGTTGATCCGGTTTTGGGTCTTGTGAACGTTGACCTCGATAAGTTGCAAATTTACACACTCGTGGCGTAATAGAACAATATAAATCAGTTTACCCACTGTTCGATTGAATGAGAAAAAGTTCTGTTTCCAAAGTTATAGTTAGGGCCCAACTGAGTAGTCTAATGTTGATCCAGTTTTTGTTCTTGTGTGAACGTAGACCTTGACGAGTTGCAAATTTACACTCTCGGGCGTAATAGAACAATATAATTAGGTTTTACCATTCGATTGAATGAGAAAATGTCTTGTTTCTAAAGTTATACGATTAGGGCCCAGCGAGTAGTGTAATGTTTCTCGGTTTTGGTTCTCGTGAACGTTGACCTCGATAAGTTGCAAATTTACACTATCGGGCGTAATAGAACAATATAATTAGGTGTTACCTCTTGTTCGATTGAATGAGAAAAAGTACTGTTTCCAAAGTTATACTGTTAGGGCCAACTGAGTAGTCTAATGTTGATCCAGTTTTTGTTCTTGTGAACGTAGACCTCGATAAGTTGCAAATTTACACTCTCGGGGCGTAATAGAACAATATAATTAGGTTTACCCTCTGATCGATTGAATGAGAAAAATCTTGTTTCCAAAGTTATCTTGTTAGGGCTCAAGGAGTAGTCTAATGTTGATCCGGTTTTGGGTCTTGTGAACGTTGACCTCGATAAGTTGCAAATTTACACACTCGGGCGTAATAGAACAATATAAATCGGTTTACCCACATTGTTGAATGAGAAAAAGTTACTGTTTCCAAAGTTATCGTTAGGGCCCAACTGAGTAGTCTAATGTTGATCCAGTTTTTGTTCTTGTGATCGTAGACCTTGACAAGTTGCAAATTTACACTCTCGGGGCGTAATAGAACAATATAAATTGGTTTTACCCATTGTTCGATTGAATGAGAAAAAGTACTGTTTCCAAAGTTATACTGTTAGGGCCCAATTGGGTAGTCTAATGTTGATCCGGTTTTGGTTCTTGTGAACGTAGACCACGATAAGTTGCAAATTTACACACTCGGGCGTAGTAGAACAATATAAATAGGTTTACCCTACGATCGATTGAATGAGAAAAAAATCTTGTTTCCAAAGTTATCTTTGTTAGGGCACTGTTGAGTAGTCTAATGTTGATCCGGTTTTGGGTCTTGTGAACGTTGACCTCGATAAGTTGCAAATTTACACACTCGGGGCGTAATAGAACAATATAAATCAGTTTACCCATGTTCGATTGAATGAGAAAAAGTACTGTTTCCAAAGTTCTACTGTTATGGCCAACTGAGTAGTCTAATGTTCATCCCGTTTTTGTTCTTGTGAACGTAGACCGAGATCAGTTGCAAATTTACATTCTCGGGCGTAATAGAACAATATAATTAGGTTTTACCTTGTTCGATTGAATGGGAAAATGTCTTGTTTCTAAAGTTATCTTTGTTAGGGCCCAGTGAGTAGCGTAATGTTTCTCCGGTTTTGGTTCTCGTGAACGTTGACCTCGATAAGTTGCAAATTTACACTATCGGGGCATAATAGAACAATATAATTAGGTGTTACCTCTTGTTCGATTGAATGAGAAAAATCTTGTTTCCAAAGTTATCTTTGTTGGGGCCAATGAGTAGTCTAATGTTGATCCGGTTTTGGTTCTTGTGAACGTTGGCATCGATAGGTTGCAAATTTACACTCTCGGGGCGTAATAGAACAATATAATTAGGTTTTACCCTGTGTTCGATTGAATGAGAAAAAGTACTGTTTCCAAAGTTATACAGTTAGGGCCCAATTGGGTAGTCTAATGTTGATCCGGTTTTGGTTCTTGTGAACGTAGACCACGATAAGTTGCAAATTTACACACTCGGGACGTAGTAGAACAATATAAATAGGTTTACCCTTTGATCGATTGAATGAGAAAAAGTACTGTTTCCAAAGTTATCTTGTTATGGCTCAGGCGAGTAGTCTAATGTTGATCCGGTTTTGGGTCTTGTGAACGTTGACCTCGATAAGTCACAAATTTACAATCGGGCATAATAGAACAATATAAATAGGTTTTACCAACTTGTTCGATTGAATGAGAAAAATCTTGTTTCCAAAGTTATCTTTATTAGGGCCCAATTGGGTAGTCTAATGTTGATCCGGTTTTGGTTCTTGTGAACGTAGACCACGATAAGTTGCAAATTTACACACTCGGGGCGTAGTAGAACAATATAAATAGGTTTTACCCACTGTTCGATTGAATGAGAAAAAGTACTGTTTCCAAAGTTATACTGTTAGGGCCCAGTTGGGCAGTCTAATGTTGATCCGAGTTTTTGTTCTTGTGAACGTAGACCTTGACGAGTTGCAAATTTACACTCTCGGGCGTAATAGAACAATATAATTAGGTTTTACCCCTTTGTTCGATTGAATGAGAAAATGTCTTGTTTCTAAAGTTATCTTGTTAGGGCCCAGTGAGTAGCGTAATGTTTCTCGGTTTTGGTTCTCGTGAACGTGGACCTCGATAAGTTGCAAATTTACACTATCGGGGCATAATAGAACAATATAATTAGGTGTTACCAAGTGTTCGATTGAAAGGGAAAAAGTACTGTTTCCAAAGTTATACTGTTAGGGCCCAACTGAGTAGTCTAATGTTGATCCGGTTTTTGTTCTTGTGAACGTAGACCTCGATAAGTTGCAAATTTACACTCTCGGGGCGTAATAGAACAATATAATTAGGTTTTACCTCTGTTCGATTGAATGAGAAAAATCTTTGTTTCCAAAGTTATCTTTGTTAGGGCCCAATTGGGTAGTCTAATGTTGATCCGGTTTTGGTTCTTGTGAACGTAGACCACGATAAGTTGCAAATTTACACACTCGGGACGTAGTAGAACAATATAAATAGGTTTACCCTTTGATCGATTGAATGAGAAAAATCTTTGTTTCCAAAGTTATCTTGTTAGGGCTCAATGAGTAGTCTAATGTTGATCCGGTTTTGGGTCTTGTGAACGTTGACCTCGATAAGTCACAAATTTACACTCGGGCATAATAGAACAATATAAATAGGTTTTACCTTTGTTCGATTGAATGAGAAAAATCTTGTTTCCAAAGTTATCTTTGTTAGGGCCCAATTGGGTAGTCTAATGTTGATCCGGTTTTGGTTCTTGTGAACGTAGACCACGATAAGTTGCAAATTTACACACTCGGGCGTAGTAGAACAATATAAATAGGTTTTACCTACGATCGATTGAATGAGAAAAAGTACTTTTTCCAAAGTTATCTTGTTAGGGCTGTTGAGTAGTCTAATGTTGATCCGGTTTTGGGTCTTGTGAACGTTGACCTCGATAAGTTGCAAATTTACACACTCGGGCGTAATAGAACAATATAAATAGGTTTTACCTTTGTTCTATTGATTGAGAAAAATTATTTTTTCCAAGGTTTTCTTGTTGTGCCCAACTGAGTAGTCTAATGTTGATCCGGTTTTGGTTCTTGTGAACGTAGACCACGATAAGTTGCAAATTTACACACTCGGGGCGTAGTAGAACAATATAATTAGGTTTTACTCTTTGTTCGATTGAATGAGAAAAAGTACTGTTTCCAAAGTTATCTTTGTTAGGGCCCAATTGAGTAGTGTAATGTTTCTCGGTTTTGGTTCTTGTGAACGTTGACCTCGATAAGTTGCAAATTTACACTATCGGGCATAATAGAACAATATAATTAGGTGTTACCTCTTGTTCGATTGAATGAGAAAAATCTTTTGTTTCCAAAGTTATCTTTGTTAGGGCCAAGGCGAGTAGTCTAATGTTGATCCGGTTTTTGTTCTTGTGAACGTAGACCTCGATAAGTTGCAAATTTACACTCTCGGGCATAATAGAACAATATAATTAGGTTTTACCCTGATCGATTGAATGAGAAAAATCTTGTTTCCAAAGTTATCTTGTTAGGGCCCAATTTGAGTAGTCTAATGTTGATCGGTTTTGGGTCTTGTGAACGTTGACCTCGATAAGTTGCAAATTTACACACTCGGGCGTAATAGAACAATATAAATCGGTTTACCATTTGTTCGATTGAATGAGAAAAAATTACATTTCCAAAGTTATCTTTGTTAGGGCCCAACTGAGTAGTCTAATGTTGATCCAGTTTTTGTTCTTGTGATCGTAGACCTTGACAAGTTGCAAATTTACACTCTCGGGGCGTAATCCAACAAAATAAATAGGTTTTACCCACTGTTCGATTGAATGAGAAAAAGTACTGTTTCTAAAGTTATACTGTTAGGGCCCAACTGAGTAGTGTAATGTTGATCCGGCTTTGGTTCTTGTGAACGTAGACCACGATAAGTTGCAAATTTACACACTCGGGGCGTAGTAGAACAATATAAATAGGTTTACCCTCGATCGATTGAATGAGAAAAATCTTGTTTCCAAAGTTATCTTTGTTAGGGCTCAATGAGTAGTCTAATGTTGATCGGTTTTGGGTCTTGTGAACGTTGACCTCGATAAGTTGCAAATTTACACACTCGGGCGTAATAGAACAATATAAATCGGTTTTACCCTTTGTTCGATTGAATGAGAAAAAGTTACATTTCCAAAGTTATCTTGTTAGGGCCCAGTGAGTAGTCTAATGTTGATCCGGTTTTTCTTCTTGTGAACGTAGACCTTGAAGTTGCAAATTTACACTCTCGGGCGTAATAGAACAATATAATTAGGTTTTACCCACTTTGTTCGATTGAATGAGAAAATGTCTTGTTTCTAAAGTTATCTTGTTAGGGCCCAATGAGTAGCGTAATGTTTCTCGGTTTTGGTTCTCGTGAACGTTGACCTCGATAAGTTGCAAATTTACACTATCGGGGCATAATAGAACAATATAATTAGGTGTTACCTCTTGTTCGATTGAATGAGAAAAATCTTGTTTCCAAAGTTATCTTGTTGAGGCCCAGTAGGTAGTCTAATGTTGATCCGAGTTTTGTTCTTGTGAACGTAGACCTCGATAAGTTGCAAATTTACACTCTCGGGGCGTAATAGAACAATATAATTAGGTTTTACCCTCTGTGCGATTGAATGAGAAAAAGTACTGTTTCCAAAGTTATACTGTTAGGGCCCAATTGGGTAGTCTAATGTTGATCCGGTTTTGGTTCTTGTGAACGTAGACCACGATAAGTTGCAAATTTACACACTCGGGACGTATTAGAACAATATAAATAGGTTTACCCTTTGATCGATTGAATGAGAAAAGAAATCTTGTTTCCAAAGTTATACTGTTAGGGCTCAACTGAGTAGTCTAATGTGGATCCGGTTTTGGGTCTTGTGAACGTTGACCTCGATAAGTCACAAATTTACACACTCGGTGCATAATAGAACAATATAAATAGGTTTTACCCACTGTTCGATTGAATGAGAAAAAGTACTGTTTCCAAAGTTATACTGTTAGGGCCCAATTGGGTAGTCTAATGTTGATCCGGTTTTGGTTCTTGTGAACGTAGACCACGATAAGTTGCAAATTTACACACTCGGGCGTAGTAGAACAATATAAATAGGTTTTACCCTACGATCGATTGAATGAGAAAAATCTTGTTTTCCAAAGTTATCTTGTTAGGGCTCTTCTGAGTAGTCTAATGTTGATCCGGTTTTGGGTCTTGTGAACGTTGACCTCGATAAGTTGCAAATTTACACACTCGGGGCGTAATAGAACAATATAAATCAGTTTACCTTTGTTCGATTGAATGAGAAAAAGTTACTGTTTCCAAAGTTATCTTGTTAGGGCCCAGGAGTAGTCTAATGTTGATCCGGTTTTGTTCTTGTGAACGTAGACCTTGACGAGTTGCAAATTTACACTCTCGGGCGTAATAGAACAATATAATTAGGTTTTACCCATTCGATTGAATGAGAAAATGTCTTGTTTCTAAAGTTATCTTTATTGGGGCCCAGAGTAGTGTAATGTTTCTGCGGTTTTGGTTCTCGTGAACGTTGACCTCGATAAGTTGCAAATTTACACTATCGGGGCATAATAGAACAATATAATTTGGTGTTACCTCTTGTTCGATTGAATGAGAAAAAGTACTGTTTCCAAAGTTATCTTGTTAGGGCCAGTGAGTAGTCTAATGTTGATCCGGTTTTTGTTCTTGTGAACGTAGACCTCGATAAGTTGCAAATTTACACTCTCGGGCGTAATAGAACAATATAATTAGGTTTTACCCTGATCGATTGAATGAGAAAAATCTTTTCCAAAGTTATCTTGTTAGGGCTCAATGAGTAGTCTAATGTTGATCCGGTTTTGGGTCTTGTGAACGTTGACCTCGATAAGTTGCAAATTTACACACTCGGGCGTAATAGAACAATATAAATCGGTTTACCATTTTGTTCGATTGAATGAGAAAAAGTTACATTTCCAAAGTTATCTTGTTAGGGCCCAAGCGAGTAGTCTAATGTTGATCCGTTTTGTTCTTGTGATCGTAGACCTTGATAAGTTGCAAATTTACACTCTCGGGTCGTAATAGAACAATATAAATAGGTTTTACCCACTGTTCGATTGAATGAGAAAAAAGTACTGTTTCCAAAGTTATACTGTTAGGGCCCAATTGGGTAGTCTAATGTTGATCCGGCTTTGGTTCTTGTGAACGTAGACCACGATAAGTCGCAAATTTACACACTCGGGGCGTAGTAGAACAATATAAATAGGTTTTACCCTCTGATCGATTGAATGAGAAAAAGTATTGTTTCCAAAGTTATACTGTTAGGGCTCAAGGCGAGTAGTCTAATGTTGATCCGGTTTTGGGTCTTGTGAACGTTGACCTCGATAAGTTGCAAATTTACACACTCGGGGCGTAATAGAACAATATAAATCAGTTTTCCCCCTGTTCGATTGAATGTGGAAAAATTCTGTTTCCACAGTCATCTTTGTTAGGGCCCAGGAGGTAGTCTAGTGTTGATCCAGTTTTTGTTTGTGTGAACGTAGACCTTTACGAGTTGCAAATTTACACTCTCGGGGCGTAATAGAACAATATAATTAGGTTTTACCCACTGTTCGATTGAATGAGAAAATGTACTGTTTCTAAAGTTATACTGTTAGGGCCCAACTGAGTAGTGTAATGTTGATCCGGCTTTGGTTCTTGTGAACGTAGACCACGATAAGTTGCAAATTTACACACTCGGGGCGTAGTAGAACAATATAAATAGGTTTTACCCTCTGATCGATTGAATGAGAGAAATCTTGTTTCCAAAGTTATCTTGTTAGGGCTCAGTGAGTAGTGTAATGTTGCTCCGGTTTTGGTTCTTGTGAACGTTGACCTCGATAAGTTGCGAATTTACTCACTCGGAGCGTAATAGAACAATATAAATCGGTTTTACCCACTGTTCGATTGAATGAGAAAAAGTTCTGTTTCCAAAGTTATACTGTTAGGGCCCAACTGAGTAGTCTAATGTTGATCCAGTTTTTCTTCTTGTGAACGTAGAACTTGACGAGTTGCAAATTTACACTCTCGGGGCGTAATAGAACAATATAATTAGGTTTTACCCACTGTTCGATTGAATGAGAAAATGTACTGTTTCTAAAGTTATACTGTTAGGGCCCAACTGAGTAGCGTAATGTTTCTCTAGTTTTGGTTCTCGTGAACGTTGACCTCGATAAGTTTCAAATTTACACTATCGGGGCATAATAGAACAATATAATTAGGTGTTACCTCTTGTTCGATTGAATGAGAAGAAGTACTGTTTCCAAAGTTATCTTTGTTGGGGCCCATTGAGTAGTCTAATGTTGGTCCGGTTTTGGTTCTTGTGAACGTTGGCATCGATACGTTGCAAATTTACACTCTCGGGCGTAATAGAACAATATAATTAGGTTTTACCTGTTCGATTGAATGAGAAAAATCTTGTTTCCAAAGTTATCTTTGTTAGGGCCCAATTGGGTAGTCTAATGTTGATCCGGTTTTGGTTCTTGTGTTAACGTAAAACACGATAAGTTGCAAATTTACACGCTTGGTGCGTAATAGAACAATATAAATAGGTTTTACCCACTGTTCGATTGAATGAGAAAAAGTACTGTTTCCAAAGTTATAATGTTAGGGCACAATTGGGTAGTCTAATATTGATCCGGTTTTGGTTCTTGTGAACGTAGACCTCGATAAGTCACAAATTTACACTCGGGCATAATAGAACAATATAAATAGGTTTTACCTTTGTTCGATTGAATGAGAAAAAGTCTTTTTCAAAGTTATATTGTTAGGCCCCAATTAGGTAGTCTAATGTGGATCCGGTTTTGGTTCTTGGGAACGTAGACCACGATAAGTTGCAAATTACAAAATCGGGGAGTAGTAGAACAATATAAATAGGTTTTACCTAGTGTTCGATTGAATGAGGCAAAGTACTATTTCCAAAGTTATCTTGTTATGGCCCAATTGAGTGGTCTCCTGTCGATCCGGTTTTGGTTCTTCTGAACGTTGACCTCGATAAGTTGCAAATTTACACACTCGGGCGTAATAGAACAATATAAATCGGTTTTACCTTTGTTCGATTGAATGAGAAAAAGTTAAATTTCCAAAGTTATACTGTTAGGGCCCAACTGAGTAGTCTAATGTTGATCCAGGTTTTGTTCTTGTGAACGTAGACCTTGACGAGTTGCAAATTTACACTCTCGGGGCGTAATAGAACAATATAATTAGGTTTCAC
This sequence comes from Aechmea fasciata, assembly GCA_025177825.1. Lineage (NCBI taxonomy): Eukaryota > Viridiplantae > Streptophyta > Magnoliopsida > Poales > Bromeliaceae > Aechmea > Aechmea fasciata. The sequence continues at coordinate 4,233 of CM045925.1, read as the reverse complement.
TCTTTGTTCGGTTGAATGAGAAAATGTACTGTTTCTAAAGTTATACTGTTAGGGCCCAACTGAGTAGTGTAATGTTTCTCCGGTTTTGTTTCTCGTGAACGTTGACCTCGATAAGTTGCAAATTTACACTATCGGGGCATAATAGAACAATATAATTTGGTGTTACCTCTTGTTCGATTGAATGAGAAAAATCTTTATTTCCAAAGTTATCTTTGTTAGGGCCAATGAGTAGTCTAATGTTGATCCGAGTTTTGTTCTTGTGAACGTAGACCTCGATAAGTTGCAAATTTACACTCTCGGGCGTAATAGAACAATATAATTAGGTTTTACCCTACGATCGATTGAATGAGAAAAATCTTTGTTTCCAAAGTTATCTTTGTTAGGGCTCAGAGTAGTCTAATGTTGATCCGGTTTTGGGGCTTGTGAACGTTGACCTCGATAAGTTGCAAATTTACACACTCGGGGTGTAATAGAACAATATAAATCAGTTTACCCACTGTTCGATTGAATGAGAAAAAGTTCTGTTTCCAAAGTTATCTTTGTTAGGGCCCAGTGAGTAGTCTAATGTTGATCCGGTTTTTGTTCTTGTGATCGTAGACCTTGACAAGTTGCAAATTTACACTCTCGGGGCGTAATAGAACAATATAAATAGGTTTTACCCACTGTTCGATTGAATGAGAAAAAAGTACTGTTTCCAAAGTTATACTGTTAGGGCCCAATTGGGTAGTCTAATGTTGATCCGGCTTTGGTTCTTGTGAACGTAGACCACGATAAGTCGCAAATTTACACACTCGGGGCGTAGTAGAACAATATAAATAGGTTTTACCCTCTGATCGATTGAATGAGAAAAATCTTTGTTTCCAAAGTTATCTTGTTGGGGCTCAAGCGAGTAGTCTAATGTTGATCGGTTTTGGGTCTTGTGAACGTTGACCTCGATAAGTTGCAAATTTACACACTCGGGCGTAATAGAACAATATAAATCGGTTTACCTTTATTCGATTGAATGAGAAAAAGTTACATTTCCAAAGTTATACTGTTATGGCCAACTGAGTAGTCTAATGTTGATCCAGTTTTTGTTCTTGTGAACGTAGACCTCGATAAGTTGCAAATTTACACTCTCGGGGCGTAATAGAACAATATAATTAGGTGTTACCTTTCGATTGAATGAGAAAATGTCTTGTTTCTAAAGTTATCTTGTTAGGGCCCAACTGAGTAGTGTAATGTTTCTCCGGTTTTGGTTCTCGTGAACGTTGACCTCGATAAGTTGCAAATTTACACTATCGGGGCATAATAGAACAATATAATTTGGTGTTACCTCTTGTTCGATTGAATGAGAAAAAGTACTGTTTCCAAAGTTATACTGTTAGGGCCAACTGAGTAGTCTAATGTTGATCCAGTTTTTGTTCTTGTGAACGTAGACCTCGATAAGTTGCAAATTTACACTCTCGGGGCGTAATAGAACAATATAATTAGGTTTTACCCTCTGATCGATTGAATGAGAGAAAATGTTTCCAAAGTTATCTTGTTAGGGCCCAGTGAGTAGTCTAATGTTGATCCGGTTTTTGGTCTTGTGACTGTTGACCTCGATAAGTTGCAAATTTACACACTCGGGCGTAATAGAACAATATAAATCGGTTTACCTCTTGTTCGATTGAATGAGAAAAAGTACTGTTCCAAAGTTATACTGTTAGGGCCAACTGAGTAGTCTAATGTTGATCCAGTTTTTGTTCTTGTGATCGTAGACCTTGACAAGTTGCAAATTTACACTCTCGGGGCGTAATAGAACAATATAAATAGGTTTTACCCTCTGTTCGATTGAATGAGAAAAAGTATTGTTTCCAAAGTTATACTGTTAGGGCCCAATTGGGTAGTCTAATGTTGATCCGGTTTTGGTTCTTGTGAACGTAGACCACGATAAGTTGCAAATTTACACACTCGGGCGTAGTAGAACAATATAAATAGGTTTTACCCTACGATCGATTGAATGAGAAAAAATCTTTCCAAAGTTATCTTTGTTAGGGCTCAACTGAGTAGTCTAATGTTGATCCGGTTTTGGGTCTTGTGAACGTTGACCTCGATAAGTTGCAAATTTACACACTCGGGGCGTAATAGAACAATATAAATCAGTTTTACCCACTGTTCGATTGAATGAGAAAAAGTTCTGTTTCCAAAGTTATACTGTTAGGGCCCAACTGAGTAGTCTAATGTTGATCCGGTTTGTTCTTGTGAACGTAGACAACGATACGTTGCCAATATACACTCTCGGGGCATAATAGAACAATATAATTGGGTTTCACTCTTTGTTCGGTTGAATGAGAAAAAGTACTGTTTCTAAAGTTATCTTGTTAGGGCCAGCGAGTAGCGTAATGTTTCTCGGTTTTGGTTCTCGTGAACGTTGACCTCGATAAGTTGCAAATTTACACTATCGGGGCATAATAGAACAATATAATTAGGTGTTACCTCTTGTTCGATTGAATGAGAAAAATCTTGTTTCCAAAGTTATCTTTGTTAGGGCCCAGTGAGTAGTCTAATGTTGATCCGAGTTTTGTTCTTGTGAACGTAGACCTCGATAAGTTGCAAATTTACACTCTCGGGCGTAATAGAACAATATAATTAGGTTTTACCCTACATTCGATTGAATGAGAAAAATCTTGTTTCCAAAGTTATCTTGTTAGGGCCCAATTGGGTAGTCTAATGTTGATCCGGTTTTGGTTCTTGTGAACGTAGACCACGATAAGTTGCAAATTTACACACTCGGGCGTATAGAACAATATAAATAGGTTTTACCCTGATCGATTGAATGAGAAAAATCTTGTTTCCAAAGTTATCTTGTTAGGGCTCAAGTAGTAGTCTAATGTTGATCCGGTTTTGGGTCTTGTGAACGTTGACCTCGATAAGTTGCAAATTTACACACTCGGGCGTAATAGAACAATATAAATCGAGTTTTACCTTTGTTCGATTGAATGAGAAAAAGTTACAGTTTCCAAAGTTATCTTTGTTAGGGCCAATTGAGTAGTCTAATGTTGATCGAGTTTTGTTCTTGTGATCGTAGACCTTGACAAGTTGCAAATTTACACTCTCGGGGCGTAATAGAACAATATAAATAGGTTTTACCCACTGTTCGATTGAATGAGAAAAAGTACTGTTTCCAAAGTTATACTGTTAGGGCCCAATTGGGTAGTCTAATGTTGATCCGGTTTTGGTTCTTGTGAACGTTGACCTCGATAAGTTGCAAATTTACACTATCGGGGCATAATAGAACAATATAATTAGGTGTTACCTCTTGTTCGATTGAATGAGAAAAAGTACTGTTTCCAAAGTTATACTGTTAGGGCCAACTGAGTAGTCTAATGTTGATCCAGTTTTTGTTCTTGTGAACGTAGACCTCGATAAGTTGCAAATTTACACTCTCGGGGCGTAATAGAACAATATAATTAGGTTTACCCTCTGATCGATTGAATGAGAAAAATCTTGTTTCCAAAGTTATCTTGTTAGGGCTCGGTGAGTAGTCTAATGTTGATCGGTTTTGGTTCTTGTGAACGTTGGCATCGATACGTTGCAAATTTACACTCTCGGGGCGTAATAGAACAAAATAATTAGGTTTTACCCACTGTTCGATTGAATGAGAAAAAGTTCTGTTTCCAAAGTTATACTGTTAGGGCCCAACTGAGTAGTCATGTTGATCCAGTTTTTGTTCTTGTGAACGTATACGTTGACGAGTTGCAAATTTACACTCTCGGGGCGTAATAGAACAATATAATTAGGTTTTACCCACTGTTCGATTGAATGAGAAAAAGTACTGTTTCCAAAGTTATACTGTTAGGGCTAACTGAGTAGTCTTATGTTGATCCGGTTTTGGGTCTTGTGAACGTTGACCTCGATAAGTTGCAAATTTACACACTCGGGCGTAATAGAACAATATAAATCGGTTTACCATTTGTTCGATTGAATGAGAAAAAGTTACTGTTTCCAAAGTTATCTTTGTTAGGGCCCAGTAGTCGAGTAGTCTAATGTTGATCCAGTTTTTGTTCTTGGGATCGTAGACCTTGACAAGTTGCAAATTTACACTCTCGGGGCGTAATAGAACAATATAAATAGGTTTTACCCACTGTTCGATTGAATGAGAAAAAAGTCTTGTTTCCAAAGTTATCTTGTTAGGGCCCAATTGGGTAGTCTAATGTTGATCCGGCTTTGGTTCTTGTGTGAACGTAGACCCACGATAAGTTGCAAATT